>JASERS010000009.1:13751809-15001809 GCA_036711965.1 Onthophagus sagittarius
CCTGATCGAAATTGTAATTTTACCTCTTCGAAATGAGAAATTGAGAATTGTATTAGTTAGCGAGGATCAGAACCACTTCGATTAAGAGACGAGGAGGTAAACATTTTTCTCGCTTTTAAATATTACTCCTGATACTTTTAAACGAAATACCTCCTCGATTTTATGTGATCCTGATCGAAATTGTAATTTTACCTCTTCGAAATGAGAAATTGAGAATTGTATTAGTTAGCGAGGATCAGAACCACTTCGACTAAGAGACGAGGAGGTAAACATTTTTCTCGCTTTTAAATATTACTCCTGATACTTTTAAACGAAATACCTCCTCGATTTTATGTGATCCTGATCGAAATTGTAATTTTACCTCTTCGAAATGAGAAATTGAGAATTGTATTAGTTAGCGAGGATCAGAACCACTTCGACTAAGAGACGAGGAGGTAAACATTTTTCTCGCTTTTAAATATTACTCCTGATACTTTTAAACGAAATACCTCCTCGATTTTATGTGATCCTGATCGAAATTGTAATTTTACCTCTTCGAAATGAGAAATTGAGAATTGTATTAGTTAGCGAGGATCAGAACCACTTCGACTAAGAGACGAGGAGGTAAACATTTTTCTCGCTTTTAAATATTACTCCTGATACTTTTAAACGAAATACCTCCTCGATTTTATGTGATCCTGATCGAAATTGTAATTTTACCTCTTCGAAATGAGAAATTGAGAATTGTATTAGTTAGCGAGGATCAGAACCACTTCGACTAAGAGACGAGGAGGTAAACATTTTTCTCGCTTTTAAATATTACTCCTGATACTTTTAAACGAAATACCTCCTCGATTTTATGTGATCCTGATCGAAATTGTAATTTTACCTCTTCGAAATGAGAAATTGAGAATTGTATTAGTTAGCGAGGATCAGAACCACTTCGACTAAGAGACGAGGAGGTAAACATTTTTCTCGCTTTTAAATATTACTCCTGATACTTTTAAACGAAATACCTCCTCGATTTTATGTGATCCTGATCGAAATTGTAATTTTACCTCTTCGAAATGAGAAATTGAGAATTGTATTAGTTAGCGAGGATCAGAACCACTTCGACTAAGAGACGAGGAGGTAAACATTTTTCTCGCTTTTAAATATTACTCCTGATACTTTTAAACGAAATACCTCCTCGATTTTATGTGATCCTGATCGAAATTGTAATTTTACCTCTTCGAAATGAGAAATTGAGAATTGTATTAGTTAGCGAGGATCAGAACCACTTCGACTAAGAGACGAGGAGGTAAACATTTTTCTCGCTTTTAAATATTACTCCTGATACTTTTAAACGAAATACCTCCTCGATTTTATGTGATCCTGATCGAAATTGTAATTTTACCTCTTCGAAATCAGAAATTGAGAATTGTATTAGTTAGCGAGGATCAGAACCACTTCGACTAAGAGACGAGGAGGTAAACATTTTTCTCGCTTTTAAATATTACTCCTGATACTTTTAAACGAAATACCTCCTCGATTTTATGTGATCCTGATCGAAATTGTAATTTTACCTCTTCGAAATGAGAAATTGAGAATTGTATTAGTTAGCGAGGATCAGAACCACTTCGACTAAGAGACGAGGAGGTAAACATTTTTCTCGCTTTTAAATATTACTCCTGATACTTTTAAACGAAATACCTCCTCGATTTTATGTGATCCTGATCGAAATTGTAATTTTACCTCTTCGAAATCATAAATTGAGAATTGTATTAGTTAGCGAGGATCAGAACCACTTCGACTAAGAGACGAGGAGGTAAACATTTTTCTCGCTTTCAATTATTACTCCTGATACTTTTAAACGAAATACCTCCTCGATTTTATGTGATCCTGATCGAAATTGTAATTTTACCTCTTCGAAATGAGAAATTGAGAATTGTATTAGTTAGCGAGGATCAGAACCACTTCGACTAAGAGACGAGGAGGTAAACATTTTTCTCGCTTTTAAATATTACTCCTGATACTTTTAAACGAAACTACCTCCTCGATTTTATGTGATCCTGATACGAAATTGTAATTTTACCTCTTCGAAATGAGAAATTGAGAATTGTATTAGTTAGCGAGGATCAGAACCACTTCGACTAAGAGACGAGGAGGTAAACATTTTTCTCGCTTTTAAATATTACTCCTGATACTTTTAAACGAAATACCTCCTCGATTTTATGTGATCCTGATCGAAATTGTAATTTTACCTCTTCGAAATGAGAAATTGAGAATTGTATTAGTTAGCGAGGATCAGAACCACTTCGACTAAGAGACGAGGAGGTAAACATTTTTCTCGCTTTTAAATATTACTCCTGATACTTTTAAACGAAATACCTCCTCGATTTTATGTGATCCTGATCGAAATTGTAATTTTACCTCTTCGAAATCATAAATTCAGAATTGTATTAGTTAGCGAGGATCAGAACCACTTCGATTAAGAGACGAGGAGGTAAACATTTTTCTCGCTTTTAAATATTACTCCTGATACTTTTAAACGAAATACCTCCTCGATTTTATGTGATCCTGATCGAAATTGTAATTTTACCTCTTCGAAATCATAAATTCGAGAATTGTATTAGTTAGCGAGGATCAGAACCACTTCGACTAAGAGACGAGGAGGTAAACATTTTTCTCGCTTTTAAATATTACTCCTGATACTTTTAAACGAAATACCTCCTCGATTTTATGTGATCCTGATCGAAATTGTAATTTTACCTCTTCGAAATGAGAAATTGAGAATTGTATTAGTTAGCGAGGATCAGAACCACTTCGACTAAGAGACGAGGAGGTAAACATTTTTCTCGCTTTTAAATATTACTCCTGATACTTTTAAACGAAATACCTCCTCGATTTTATGTGATCCTGATCGAAATTGTAATTTTACCTCTTCGAAATGAGAAATTGAGAATTGTATTAGTTAGCGAGGATCAGAACCACTTCGACTAAGAGACGAGGAGGTAAACATTTTTCTCGCTTTTAAATATTACTCCTGATACTTTTAAACGAAATACCTCCTCGATTTTATGTGATCCTGATCGAAATTGTAATTTTACCTCTTCGAAATGAGAAATTGAGAATTGTATTAGTTAGCGAGGATCAGAACCACTTCGACTAAGAGACGAGGAGGTAAACATTTTTCTCGCTTTTAAATATTACTCCTGATACTTTTAAACGAAATACCTCCTCGATTTTATGTGATCCTGATCGAAATTGTAATTTTACCTCTTCGAAATCATAAATTGAGAATTGTATTAGTTAGCGAGGATCAGAACCACTTCGACTAAGAGACGAGGAGGTAAACATTTTTCTCGCTTTTAAATATTACTCCTGATACTTTTAAACGAAATACCTCCTCGATTTTATGTGATCCTGATCGAAATTGTAATTTTACCTCTTCGAAATGAGAAATTGAGAATTGTATTAGTTAGCGAGGATCAGAACCACTTCGACTAAGAGACGAGGAGGTAAACATTTTTCTCGCTTTTAAATATTACTCCTGATACTTTTAAACGAAATACCTCCTCGATTTTATGTGATCCTGATCGAAATTGTAATTTTACCTCTTCGAAATGAGAAATTGAGAATTGTATTAGTTAGCGAGGATCAGAACCACTTCGACTAAGAGACGAGGAGGTAAACATTTTTCTCGCTTTTAAATATTACTCCTGATACTTTTAAACGAAACACCTCCTCGATTTTATGTGATCCTGATCGAAATTGTAATTTTACCTCTTCTAAATGAGAAATTGAGAATTGTATTAGTTAGCGAGGATCAGAACCACTTCGACTAAGAGACGAGGAGGTAAACATTTTTCTCGCTTTTAAATATTACTCCTGATACTTTTAAACGAAACACCTCCTCGATTTTATGTGATCCTGATCGAAATTGTAATTTTACCTCTTCTAAATGAGAAATTGAGAATTGTATTAGTTAGCGAGGATCAGAACCACTTCGACTAAGAGACGAGGAGGTAAACATTTTTCTCGCTTTTAAATATTACTCCTGATACTTTTAAACGAAATACCTCCTCGATTTTATGTGATCCTGATCGAAATTGTAATTTTACCTCTTCGAAATGAGAAATTGAGAATTGTATTAGTTAGCGAGGATCAGAACCACTTCGACTAAGAGACGAGGAGGTAAACATTTTTCTCGCTTTTAAATATTACTCCTGATACTTTTAAACGAAATACCTCCTCGATTTTATGTGATCCTGATCGAAATTGTAATTTTACCTCTTCGAAATGAGAAATTGAGAATTGTATTAGTTAGCGAGGATCAGAACCACTTCGACTAAGAGACGAGGAGGTAAACATTTTTCTCGCTTTTAAATATTACTCCTGATACTTTTAAACGAAATACCTCCTCGATTTTATGTGATCCTGATCGAAATTGTAATTTTACCTCTTCGAAATGAGAAATTGAGAATTGTATTAGTTAGCGAGGATCAGAACCACTTCGACTAAGAGACGAGGAGGTAAACATTTTTCTCGCTTTTAAATATTACTCCTGATACTTTTAAACGAAATACCTCCTCGATTTTATGTGATCCTGATCGAAATTGTAATTTTACCTCTTCGAAATGAGAAATTGAGAATTGTATTAGTTAGCGAGGATCAGAACCACTTCGACTAAGAGACGAGGAGGTAAACATTTTTCTCGCTTTTAAATATTACTCCTGATACTTTTAAACGAAATACCTCCTCGATTTTATGTGATCCTGATCGAAATTGTAATTTTACCTCTTCTAAATCGGAAATTGAGAATTGTATTAGTTAGCGAGGATCAGAACCACTTCGACTAAGAGACGAGGAGGTAAACATTTTTCTCGCTTTTAAATATTACTCCTGATACTTTTAAACGAAATACCTCCTCGATTTTATGTGATCCTGATCGAAATTGTAATTTTACCTCTTCTAAATCGGAAATTGAGAATTGTATTAGTTAGCGAGGATCAGAACCACTTCGACTAAGAGACGAGGAGGTAAACATTTTTCTCGCTTTTAAATATTACTCCTGATACTTTTAAACGAAATACCTCCTCGATTTTATGTGATCCTGATACAAATTGTAATTTTACCTCTTCGAAATGAGAAATTGAGAATTGTATTAGTTAGCGAGGATCAGAACCACTTCGACTAAGAGACGAGGAGGTAAACATTTTTCTCGCTTTCAATTATTACTCCTGATACTTTTAAACGAAATACCTCCTCGATTTTATGTGATCCTGATCGAAATTGTAATTTTACCTCTTCGAAATCATAAATTGAGAATTGTATTAGTTAGCGAGGATCAGAACCACTTCGACTAAGAGACGAGGAGGTAAACATTTTTCTCGCTTTCAATTATTACTCCTGATACTTTTAAACGAAATACCTCCTCGATTTTATGTGATCCTGATCGAAATTGTAATTTTACCTCTTCGAAATCATAAATTGAGAATTGTATTAGTTAGCGAGGATCAGAACCACTTCGACTAAGAGACGAGGAGGTAAACATTTTTCTCGCTTTTAAATATTACTCCTGATACTTTTAAACGAAATACCTCCTCGATTTTATGTGATCCTGATCGAAATTGTAATTTTACCTCTTCGAAATCATAAATTGAGAATTGTATTAGTTAGCGAGGATCAGAACCACTTCGACTAAGAGACGAGGAGGTAAACATTTTTCTCGCTTTTAAATATTACTCCTGATACTTTTAAACGAAATACCTCCTCGATTTTATGTGATCCTGATACAAATTGTAATTTTACCTCTTCGAAATGAGAAATTGAGAATTGTATTAGTTAGCGAGGATCAGAACCACTTCGACTAAGAGACGAGGAGGTAAACATTTTTCTCGCTTTTAAATATTACTCCTGATACTTTTAAACGAAATACCTCCTCGATTTTATGTGATCCTGATCGAAATTGTAATTTTACCTCTTCGAAATGAGAAATTGAGAATTGTATTAGTTAGCGAGGATCAGAACCACTTCGACTAAGAGACGAGGAGGTAAACATTTTTCTCGCTTTTAAATATTACTCCTGATACTTTTAAACGAAATACCTCCTCGATTTTATGTGATCCTGATCGAAATTGTAATTTTACCTCTTCGAAATGAGAAATTGAGAATTGTATTAGTTAGCGAGGATCAGAACCACTTCGACTAAGAGACGAGGAGGTAAACATTTTTCTCGCTTTTAAATATTACTCCTGATACTTTTAAACGAAATACCTCCTCGATTTTATGTGATCCTGATCGAAATTGTAATTTTACCTCTTCGAAATCATAAATTGAGAATTGTATTAGTTAGCGAGGATCAGAACCACTTCGACTAAGAGACGAGGAGGTAAACATTTTTCTCGCTTTCAATTATTACTCCTGATACTTTTAAACGAAATACCTCCTCGATTTTATGTGATCCTGATCGAAATTGTAATTTTACCTCTTCGAAATCATAAATTGAGAATTGTATTAGTTAGCGAGGATCAGAACCACTTCGACTAAGAGACGAGGAGGTAAACATTTTTCTCGCTTTCAATTATTACTCCTGATACTTTTAAACGAAATACCTCCTCGATTTTATGTGATCCTGATCGAAATTGTAATTTTACCTCTTCGAAATGAGAAATTGAGAATTGTATTAGTTAGCGAGGATCAGAACCACTTCGACTAAGAGACGAGGAGGTAAACATTTTTCTCGCTTTTAAATATTACTCCTGATACTTTTAAACGAAATACCTCCTCGATTTTATGTGATCCTGATCGAAATTGTAATTTTACCTCTTCGAAATGAGAAATTGAGAATTGTATTAGTTAGCGAGGATCAGAACCACTTCGACTAAGAGACGAGGAGGTAAACATTTTTCTCGCTTTTAAATATTACTCCTGATACTTTTAAACGAAATACCTCCTCGATTTTATGTGATCCTGATCGAAATTGTAATTTTACCTCTTCGAAATGAGAAATTGAGAATTGTATTAGTTAGCGAGGATCAGAACCACTTCGACTAAGAGACGAGGAGGTAAACATTTTTCTCGCTTTTAAATATTACTCCTGATACTTTTAAACGAAATACCTCCTCGATTTTATGTGATCCTGATCGAAATTGTAATTTTACCTCTTCGAAATCATAAATTGAGAATTGTATTAGTTAGCGAGGATCAGAACCACTTCGACTAAGAGACGAGGAGGTAAACATTTTTCTCGCTTTCAATTATTACTCCTGATACTTTTAAACGAAATACCTCCTCGATTTTATGTGATCCTGATCGAAATTGTAATTTTACCTCTTCGAAATCATAAATTGAGAATTGTATTAGTTAGCGAGGATCAGAACCACTTCGACTAAGAGACGAGGAGGTAAACATTTTTCTCGCTTTCAATTATTACTCCTGATACTTTTAAACGAAATACCTCCTCGATTTTATGTGATCCTGATCGAAATTGTAATTTTACCTCTTCGAAATGAGAAATTGAGAATTGTATTAGTTAGCGAGGATCAGAACCACTTCGACTAAGAGACGAGGAGGTAAACATTTTTCTCGCTTTTAAATATTACTCCTGATACTTTTAAACGAAATACCTCCTCGATTTTATGTGATCCTGATCGAAATTGTAATTTTACCTCTTCGAAATGAGAAATTGAGAATTGTATTAGTTAGCGAGGATCAGAACCACTTCGACTAAGAGACGAGGAGGTAAACATTTTTCTCGCTTTTAAATATTACTCCTGATACTTTTAAACGAAATACCTCCTCGATTTTATGTGATCCTGATCGAAATTGTAATTTTACCTCTTCGAAATGAGAAATTGAGAATTGTATTAGTTAGCGAGGATCAGAACCACTTCGACTAAGAGACGAGGAGGTAAACATTTTTCTCGCTTTTAAATATTACTCCTGATACTTTTAAACGAAATACCTCCTCGATTTTATGTGATCCTGATCGAAATTGTAATTTTACCTCTTCGAAATGAGAAATTGAGAATTGTATTAGTTAGCGAGGATCAGAACCACTTCGACTAAGAGACGAGGAGGTAAACATTTTTCTCGCTTTTAAATATTACTCCTGATACTTTTAAACGAAATACCTCCTCGATTTTATGTGATCCTGATCGAAATTGTAATTTTACCTCTTCGAAATCATAAATTGAGAATTGTATTAGTTAGCGAGGATCAGAACCACTTCGACTAAGAGACGAGGAGGTAAACATTTTTCTCGCTTTCAATTATTACTCCTGATACTTTTAAACGAAATACCTCCTCGATTTTATGTGATCCTGATCGAAATTGTAATTTTACCTCTTCGAAATCATAAATTGAGAATTGTATTAGTTAGCGAGGATCAGAACCACTTCGACTAAGAGACGAGGAGGTAAACATTTTTCTCGCTTTCAATTATTACTCCTGATACTTTTAAACGAAATACCTCCTCGATTTTATGTGATCCTGATCGAAATTGTAATTTTACCTCTTCGAAATGAGAAATTGAGAATTGTATTAGTTAGCGAGGATCAGAACCACTTCGACTAAGAGACGAGGAGGTAAACATTTTTCTCGCTTTTAAATATTACTCCTGATACTTTTAAACGAAATACCTCCTCGATTTTATGTGATCCTGATCGAAATTGTAATTTTACCTCTTCGAAATCATAAATTGAGAATTGTATTAGTTAGCGAGGATCAGAACCACTTCGACTAAGAGACGAGGAGGTAAACATTTTTCTCGCTTTCAATTATTACTCCTGATACTTTTAAACGAAATACCTCCTCGATTTTATGTGATCCTGATCGAAATTGTAATTTTACCTCTTCGAAATGAGAAATTGAGAATTGTATTAGTTAGCGAGGATCAGAACCACTTCGACTAAGAGACGAGGAGGTAAACATTTTTCTCGCTTTCAATTATTACTCCTGATACTTTTAAACGAAATACCTCCTCGATTTTATGTGATCCTGATCGAAATTGTAATTTTACCTCTTCGAAATCATAAATTGAGAATTGTATTAGTTAGCGAGGATCAGAACCACTTCGACTAAGAGACGAGGAGGTAAACATTTTTCTCGCTTTTAAATATTACTCCTGATACTTTTAAACGAAATACCTCCTCGATTTTATGTGATCCTGATCGAAATTGTAATTTTACCTCTTCTAAATCGGAAATTGAGAATTGTATTAGTTAGCGAGGATCAGAACCACTTCGACTAAGAGACGAGGAGGTAAACATTTTTCTCGCTTTCAATTATTACTCCTGATACTTTTAAACGAAATACCTCCTCGATTTTATGTGATCCTGATCGAAATTGTAATTTTACCTCTTCGAAATCATAAATTGAGAATTGTATTAGTTAGCGAGGATCAGAACCACTTCGACTAAGAGACGAGGAGGTAAACATTTTTCTCGCTTTCAATTATTACTCCTGATACTTTTAAACGAAATACCTCCTCGATTTTATGTGATCCTGATCGAAATTGTAATTTTACCTCTTCGAAATCATAAATTGAGAATTGTATTAGTTAGCGAGGATCAGAACCACTTCGACTAAGAGACGAGGAGGTAAACATTTTTCTCGCTTTTAAATATTACTCCTGATACTTTTAAACGAAATACCTCCTCGATTTTATGTGATCCTGATCGAAATTGTAATTTTACCTCTTCTAAATCGGAAATTGAGAATTGTATTAGTTAGCGAGGATCAGAACCACTTCGACTAAGAGACGAGGAGGTAAACATTTTTCTCGCTTTTAAATATTACTCCTGATACTTTTAAACGAAATACCTCCTCGATTTTATGTGATCCTGATCGAAATTGTAATTTTACCTCTTCTAAATCGGAAATTGAGAATTGTATTAGTTAGCGAGGATCAGAACCACTTCGACTAAGAGACGAGGAGGTAAACATTTTTCTCGCTTTCAATTATTACTCCTGATACTTTTAAACGAAATACCTCCTCGATTTTATGTGATCCTGATCGAAATTGTAATTTTACCTCTTCGAAATCATAAATTGAGAATTGTATTAGTTAGCGAGGATCAGAACCACTTCGACTAAGAGACGAGGAGGTAAACATTTTTCTCGCTTTCAATTATTACTCCTGATACTTTTAAACGAAATACCTCCTCGATTTTATGTGATCCTGATCGAAATTGTAATTTTACCTCTTCGAAATCATAAATTGAGAATTGTATTAGTTAGCGAGGATCAGAACCACTTCGACTAAGAGACGAGGAGGTAAACATTTTTCTCGCTTTTAAATATTACTCCTGATACTTTTAAACGAAATACCTCCTCGATTTTATGTGATCCTGATCGAAATTGTAATTTTACCTCTTCTAAATCGGAAATTGAGAATTGTATTAGTTAGCGAGGATCAGAACCACTTCGACTAAGAGACGAGGAGGTAAACATTTTTCTCGCTTTCAATTATTACTCCTGATACTTTTAAACGAAATACCTCCTCGATTTTATGTGATCCTGATCGAAATTGTAATTTTACCTCTTCGAAATCATAAATTGAGAATTGTATTAGTTAGCGAGGATCAGAACCACTTCGACTAAGAGACGAGGAGGTAAACATTTTTCTCGCTTTCAATTATTACTCCTGATACTTTTAAACGAAATACCTCCTCGATTTTATGTGATCCTGATCGAAATTGTAATTTTACCTCTTCGAAATCATAAATTGAGAATTGTATTAGTTAGCGAGGATCAGAACCACTTCGACTAAGAGACGAGGAGGTAAACATTTTTCTCGCTTTTAAATATTACTCCTGATACTTTTAAACGAAATACCTCCTCGATTTTATGTGATCCTGATCGAAATTGTAATTTTACCTCTTCTAAATCGGAAATTGAGAATTGTATTAGTTAGCGAGGATCAGAACCACTTCGACTAAGAGACGAGGAGGTAAACATTTTTCTCGCTTTTAAATATTACTCCTGATACTTTTAAACGAAATACCTCCTCGATTTTATGTGATCCTGATCGAAATTGTAATTTTACCTCTTCTAAATCGGAAATTGAGAATTGTATTAGTTAGCGAGGATCAGAACCACTTCGACTAAGAGACGAGGAGGTAAACATTTTTCTCGCTTTCAATTATTACTCCTGATACTTTTAAACGAAATACCTCCTCGATTTTATGTGATCCTGATCGAAATTGTAATTTTACCTCTTCGAAATCATAAATTGAGAATTGTATTAGTTAGCGAGGATCAGAACCACTTCGACTAAGAGACGAGGAGGTAAACATTTTTCTCGCTTTCAATTATTACTCCTGATACTTTTAAACGAAATACCTCCTCGATTTTATGTGATCCTGATCGAAATTGTAATTTTACCTCTTCTAAATCGGAAATTGAGAATTGTATTAGTTAGCGAGGATCAGAACCACTTCGACTAAGAGACGAGGAGGTAAACATTTTTCTCGCTTTCAATTATTACTCCTGATACTTTTAAACGAAATACCTCCTCGATTTTATGTGATCCTGATCGAAATTGTAATTTTACCTCTTCGAAATCATAAATTGAGAATTGTATTAGTTAGCGAGGATCAGAACCACTTCGACTAAGAGACGAGGAGGTAAACATTTTTCTCGCTTTCAATTATTACTCCTGATACTTTTAAACGAAATACCTCCTCGATTTTATGTGATCCTGATCGAAATTGTAATTTTACCTCTTCCAAATGAGAAATTGAGAATTGTATTAGTTAGCGAGGATCAGAACCACTTCGATTAAGAGACGAGGAGGTAAACATTTTTCTCGCTTTCAATTATTACTCCTGATACTTTTAAACGAAATACCTCCTCGATTTTATGTGATCCTGATCGAAATTGTAATTTTACCTCTTCGAAATCATAAATTGAGAATTGTATTAGTTAGCGAGGATCAGAACCACTTCGACTAAGAGACGAGGAGGTAAACATTTTTCTCGCTTTCAATTATTACTCCTGATACTTTTAAACGAAATACCTCCTCGATTTTATGTGATCCTGATCGAAATTGTAATTTTACCTCTTCGAAATCATAAATTGAGAATTGTATTAGTTAGCGAGGATCAGAACCACTTCGACTAAGAGACGAGGAGGTAAACATTTTTCTCGCTTTCAATTATTACTCCTGATACTTTTAAACGAAATACCTCCTCGATTTTATGTGATCCTGATCGAAATTGTAATTTTACCTCTTCTAAATCGGAAATTGAGAATTGTATTAGTTAGCGAGGATCAGAACCACTTCGACTAAGAGACGAGGAGGTAAACATTTTTCTCGCTTTCAATTATTACTCCTGATACTTTTAAACGAAATACCTCCTCGATTTTATGTGATCCTGATCGAAATTGTAATTTTACCTCTTCGAAATCATAAATTGAGAATTGTATTAGTTAGCGAGGATCAGAACCACTTCGACTAAGAGACGAGGAGGTAAACATTTTTCTCGCTTTCAATTATTACTCCTGATACTTTTAAACGAAATACCTCCTCGATTTTATGTGATCCTGATCGAAATTGTAATTTTACCTCTTCCAAATGAGAAATTGAGAATTGTATTAGTTAGCGAGGATCAGAACCACTTCGATTAAGAGACGAGGAGGTAAACATTTTTCTCGCTTTTAAATATTACTCCTGATACTTTTAAACGAAATACCTCCTCGATTTTATGTGATCCTGATCGAAATTGTAATTTTACCTCTTCGAAATCATAAATTCAGAAATGTATTAGTTAGCGAGGATCAGAACCACTTCGATTAAGAGACGAGGAGGTAAACATTTTTCTCGCTTTTAAATATTACTCCTGATACTTTTAAACGAAATACCTCCTCGATTTTATGTGATCCTGATCGAAATTGTAATTTTACCTCTTCGAAATCATAAATTGAGAATTGTATTAGTTAGCGAGGATCAGAACCACTTCGATTAAGAGACGAGGAGGTAAACATTTTTCTCGCTTTTAAATATTACTCCTGATACTTTTAAACGAAATACCTCCTCGATTTTATGTGATCCTGATCGAAATTGTAATTTTACCTCTTCGAAATCATAAATTGAGAATTGTATTAGTTAGCGAGGATCAGAACCACTTCGACTAAGAGACGAGGAGGTAAACATTTTTCTCGCTTTTAAATATTACTCCTGATACTTTTAAACGAAATACCTCCTCGATTTTATGTGATCCTGATCGAAATTGTAATTTTACCTCTTCTAAATCGGAAATTGAGAATTGTATTAGTTAGCGAGGATCAGAACCACTTCGACTAAGAGACGAGGAGGTAAACATTTTTCTCGCTTTCAATTATTACTCCTGATACTTTTAAACGAAATACCTCCTCGATTTTATGTGATCCTGATCGAAATTGTAATTTTACCTCTTCGAAATCATAAATTGAGAATTGTATTAGTTAGCGAGGATCAGAACCACTTCGACTAAGAGACGAGGAGGTAAACATTTTTCTCGCTTTCAATTATTACTCCTGATACTTTTAAACGAAATACCTCCTCGATTTTATGTGATCCTGATCGAAATTGTAATTTTACCTCTTCGAAATCATAAATTGAGAATTGTATTAGTTAGCGAGGATCAGAACCACTTCGACTAAGAGACGAGGAGGTAAACATTTTTCTCGCTTTCAATTATTACTCCTGATACTTTTAAACGAAATACCTCCTCGATTTTATGTGATCCTGATCGAAATTGTAATTTTACCTCTTCGAAATGAGAAATTGAGAATTGTATTAGTTAGCGAGGATCAGAACCACTTCGACTAAGAGACGAGGAGGTAAACATTTTTCTCGCTTTCAATTATTACTCCTGATACTTTTAAACGAAATACCTCCTCGATTTTATGTGATCCTGATCGAAATTGTAATTTTACCTCTTCGAAATCATAAATTGAGAATTGTATTAGTTAGCGAGGATCAGAACCACTTCGACTAAGAGACGAGGAGGTAAACATTTTTCTCGCTTTTAAATATTACTCCTGATACTTTTAAACGAAATACCTCCTCGATTTTATGTGATCCTGATCGAAATTGTAATTTTACCTCTTCTAAATCGGAAATTGAGAATTGTATTAGTTAGCGAGGATCAGAACCACTTCGACTAAGAGACGAGGAGGTAAACATTTTTCTCGCTTTTAAATATTACTCCTGATACTTTTAAACGAAATACCTCCTCGATTTTATGTGATCCTGATACAAATTGTAATTTTACCTCTTCGAAATGAGAAATTGAGAATTGTATTAGTTAGCGAGGATCAGAACCACTTCGACTAAGAGACGAGGAGGTAAACATTTTTCTCGCTTTTAAATATTACTCCTGATACTTTTAAACGAAATACCTCCTCGATTTTATGTGATCCTGATCGAAATTGTAATTTTACCTCTTCTAAATCGGAAATTGAGAATTGTATTAGTTAGCGAGGATCAGAACCACTTCGACTAAGAGACGAGGAGGTAAACATTTTTCTCGCTTTTAAATATTACTCCTGATACTTTTAAACGAAATACCTCCTCGATTTTATGTGATCCTGATCGAAATTGTAATTTTACCTCTTCGAAATCATAAATTGAGAATTGTATTAGTTAGCGAGGATCAGAACCACTTCGACTAAGAGACGAGGAGGTAAACATTTTTCTCGCTTTTAAATATTACTCCTGATACTTTTAAACGAAATACCTCCTCGATTTTATGTGATCCTGATCGAAATTGTAATTTTACCTCTTCGAAATCATAAATTGAGAATTGTATTAGTTAGCGAGGATCAGAACCACTTCGACTAAGAGACGAGGAGGTAAACATTTTTCTCGCTTTTAAATATTACTCCTGATACTTTTAAACGAAATACCTCCTCGATTTTATGTGATCCTGATACAAATTGTAATTTTACCTCTTCGAAATGAGAAATTGAGAATTGTATTAGTTAGCGAGGATCAGAACCACTTCGACTAAGAGACGAGGAGGTAAACATTTTTCTCGCTTTTAAATATTACTCCTGATACTTTTAAACGAAATACCTCCTCGATTTTATGTGATCCTGATCGAAATTGTAATTTTACCTCTTCGAAATCATAAATTGAGAATTGTATTAGTTAGCGAGGATCAGAACCACTTCGACTAAGAGACGAGGAGGTAAACATTTTTCTCGCTTTTAAATATTACTCCTGATACTTTTAAACGAAATACCTCCTCGATTTTATGTGATCCTGATACAAATTGTAATTTTACCTCTTCGAAATGAGAAATTGAGAATTGTATTAGTTAGCGAGGATCAGAACCACTTCGACTAAGAGACGAGGAGGTAAACATTTTTCTCGCTTTTAAATATTACTCCTGATACTTTTAAACGAAATACCTCCTCGATTTTATGTGATCCTGATACAAATTGTAATTTTACCTCTTCGAAATGAGAAATTGAGAATTGTATTAGTTAGCGAGGATCAGAACCACTTCGACTAAGAGACGAGGAGGTAAACATTTTTCTCGCTTTTAAATATTACTCCTGATACTTTTAAACGAAATACCTCCTCGATTTTATGTGATCCTGATCGAAATTGTAATTTTACCTCTTCGAAATCATAAATTGAGAATTGTATTAGTTAGCGAGGATCAGAACCACTTCGACTAAGAGACGAGGAGGTAAACATTTTTCTCGCTTTTAAATATTACTCCTGATACTTTTAAACGAAATACCTCCTCGATTTTATGTGATCCTGATCGAAATTGTAATTTTACCTCTTCGAAATCATAAATTGAGAATTGTATTAGTTAGCGAGGATCAGAACCACTTCGACTAAGAGACGAGGAGGTAAACATTTTTCTCGCTTTTAAATATTACTCCTGATACTTTTAAACGAAATACCTCCTCGATTTTATGTGATCCTGATCGAAATTGTAATTTTACCTCTTCGAAATCATAAATTGAGAATTGTATTAGTTAGCGAGGATCAGAACCACTTCGACTAAGAGACGAGGAGGTAAACATTTTTCTCGCTTTTAAATATTACTCCTGATACTTTTAAACGAAATACCTCCTCGATTTTATGTGATCCTGATACAAATTGTAATTTTACCTCTTCGAAATGAGAAATTGAGAATTGTATTAGTTAGCGAGGATCAGAACCACTTCGACTAAGAGACGAGGAGGTAAACATTTTTCTCGCTTTTAAATATTACTCCTGATACTTTTAAACGAAATACCTCCTCGATTTTATGTGATCCTGATCGAAATTGTAATTTTACCTCTTCGAAATGAGAAATTGAGAATTGTATTAGTTAGCGAGGATCAGAACCACTTCGACTAAGAGACGAGGAGGTAAACATTTTTCTCGCTTTTAAATATTACTCCTGATACTTTTAAACGAAATACCTCCTCGATTTTATGTGATCCTGATCGAAATTGTAATTTTACCTCTTCGAAATGAGAAATTGAGAATTGTATTAGTTAGCGAGGATCAGAACCACTTCGACTAAGAGACGAGGAGGTAAACATTTTTCTCGCTTTTAAATATTACTCCTGATACTTTTAAACGAAATACCTCCTCGATTTTATGTGATCCTGATACAAATTGTAATTTTACCTCTTCGAAATGAGAAATTGAGAATTGTATTAGTTAGCGAGGATCAGAACCACTTCGACTAAGAGACGAGGAGGTAAACATTTTTCTCGCTTTTAAATATTACTCCTGATACTTTTAAACGAAACACCTCCTCGATTTTATGTGATCCTGATACAAATTGTAATTTTACCTCTTCGAAATGAGAAATTGAGAATTGTATTAGTTAGCGAGGATCAGAACCACTTCGACTAAGAGACGAGGAGGTAAACATTTTTCTCGCTTTTAAATATTACTCCTGATACTTTTAAACGAAACACCTCCTCGATTTTATGTGATCCTAATACAAATTGTAATTTTACCTCTTCGAAATCATAAATTCAGAAATGTATTAGTTAGCGAGGATCAGAACCACTTCGACTAAGAGACGAGGAGGTAAACATTTTTCTCGCTTTTAAATATTACTCCTGATACTTTTAAACGAAACACCTCCTCGATTTTATGTGATCCTGATACAAATTGTAATTTTACCTCTTCGAAATCATAAATTCAGAAATGTATTAGTTAGCGAGGATCAGAACCACTTCGACTAAGAGACGAGGAGGTAAACATTTTTCTCGCTTTTAAATATTACTCCTGATACTTTTAAACGAAACACCTCCTCGATTTTATGTGATCCTAATACAAATTGTAATTTTACCTCTTCGAAATCATAAATTCAGAAATGTATTAGTTAGCGAGGATCAGAACCACTTCGACTAAGAGACGAGGAGGTAAACATTTTTCTCGCTTTTAAATATTACTCCTGATACTTTTAAACGAAACACCTCCTCGATTTTATGTGATCCTGATACAAATTGTAATTTTACCTCTTCGAAATGAGAAATTGAGAATTGTATTAGTTAGCGAGGATCAGAACCACTTCAACTAAGAGACGAGGAGGTAAACATTTTTCTCGCTTTTAAATATTACTCCTGATACTTTTAAACGAAACACCTCCTCGATTTTATGTGATCCTGATACAAATTGTAATTTTACCTCTTCGAAATGAGAAATTGAGAATTGTATTAGTTAGCGAGGATCAGAACCACTTCGACCAGGAGACGAGGAGGTAAACATTTTTCTCGCTTTTAAATATTACTCCTGATACTTTTAAACGAAACACCTCCTCGATTTTATGTGATCCTGATACAAATTGTAATTTTACCTCTTCGAAATGAGAAATTGAGAATTGTATTAGTTAGCGAGGATCAGAACCACTTCGACTAAGAGACGAGGAGGTAAACATTTTTCTCGCTTTTAAATATTACTCCTGATACTTTTAAACGAAATACCTCCTCGATTTTATGTGATCCTGATCGAAATTGTAATTTTACCTCTTCGAAATGAGAAATTGAGAATTGTATTAGTTAGCGAGGATCAGAACCACTTCGACCAGGAGACGAGGAGGTAAACATTTTTCTCGCTTTTAAATATTACTCCTGATACTTTTAAACGAAATACCTCCTCGATTTTATGTGATCCTGATCGAAATTGTAATTTTACCTCTTCCAAATCATAAATTGAGAATTGTATTAGTTAGCGAGGATCAGAACCACTTCGACTAAGAGACGAGGAGGTAAACATTTTTCTCGCTTTTAAATATTACTCCTGATACTTTTAAACGAAATACCTCCTCGATTTTATGTGATCCTGATCGAAATTGTAATTTTACCTCTTCCAAATCATAAATTGAGAATTGTATTAGTTAGCGAGGATCAGAACCACTTCGACTAAGAGACGAGGAGGTAAACATTTTTCTCGCTTTTAAATATTACTCCTGATACTTTTAAACGAAATATATTTTGAAATTTTTATGATCCCACCTCAATATTTTTAAATCTTAGCATAAAATAACAATTTTTTAACTTCAATTTAAAATATAAATCATTTTTTTCTTAAATGTAGTTTTCTTTTTTACCAAGTTGAGCCATAAACGATAGATGTCGCTAGATAATTTTTTTAAATACATTAATTATTAAATTGTTATAAAAAATGAAGATATTATTGATAACATTTTTTATAAAATTATTAATAAAAATGTTCTTATTATATTTCAAAATAATTTTTAAATCCTTTTCGAGCGACATCTATTATCCAAAGTATCAAACTTATATAATTTAAACCGGATATTCCGGATAACGTTTAACTCCCAAAAATGCGATCTTTTAAAACTTTCTTTCCGTATTCAAATCTAGAAATGACTCGACGTTGGATTTTTCGCATTTTATATTAGGATCCCATGATATCGAGGAGATAAATTACTATCAAGAATTATTACAGTTTCCTTTTTTTTTAGCTTTTAGATTGAATCTATAAATAATAGATGACGCTCGATTATTATTAAAACTTATTTATTACAAAATTGCCATCAAACTAAAAAAAATACTTAAAAGGTGTTTATTAATGTCAAAAATAAATTTTTAATTCAATATTTGAATCAAATTTAATTATATATCATTATTTTTAACGATTTTCTGAAAAATATTGAATAAAATTATTCAAAAAAAAATCATTTTTAACTTTAATAAAAGACTCTTTTTAAGTATTCTTTTAGAATGAAAAGAAAAAATTTATAAAATTAAAAAGCGACATCTATTATTAAAAGGATTAAACTTATAAAATTACTAAAAAGGATTAATTTACCTCCTCAGCATTCTAAGATCCTAATACAAGATGCCAAAAATCCAACGTAGAGTTGTTTTAAGATTTGAGAGCAAGAAAATTTTTTTAAAAAATCGTATCAACCGGATTTATGGGAGTTAAGAAACGATTTATGTCTTAAATTAAAGCTTAAACTTTAATCCTATTTATACTCATTTTTAGTTCAAGTACAAATTTTGCCTGGAAAATAAAAAAATTTCAATTAATGTTAATGATAAGAAGAAAGGTAAATTGTTAAATTTTAAAACAATCACATCTCCTTTGTTTGGAGGAATTAAGAAAGGAATTTTGTATCAAATTAAAGCTTAAACTTTAATCTTTAATCCCATTTATACTCATTTTTAGTTCAAGTACAAATTTTGCCTGGAAAATAAAAAAATTTCAATTAATGTTAATGATAAGAAGAAAGGTAAATTGTTAAATTTTAAAACAATCACATCTCCTTTGTTTGGAGGAATTAAGAAACGAATTTTGTATCAAATTAAAGCTTAAACTTTAATCTTTAATCCCATTTATACTCATTTTTAGTTCAAGTACAAATTTTGCCTGGAAAATAAAAAAATTTCAATTAACGTTAATGATAAGAAGAAAGGTAAATTGTTAAATTTTAAAACAATCACATCTCCTTCGTTTTAAGGAATTAAGGAACGAATTTTGTATCAAATTAAAGCTTAAACTTTAATCTTTAATCCCATTTATACTCATTTTTAGTTCAAGTACAAATTTTGCCTGGAAAATAAAAAAATTTCAATTAATGTTAATGATAAGAAGAAAGGTAAATTGTTAAATTTTAAAACAATCACATCTCCTTTGTTTGGAGGAATTAAGAAAGGAATTTTGTATCAAATTAAAGCTTAAACTTTAATCTTTAATCCCATTTATACTCATTTTTAGTTCAAGTACAAATTTTGCCTGGAAAATAAAAAAATTTCAATTAATGTTAATGATAAGAAGAAAGGTAAATTGTTAAATTTTAAAACAATCACATCTCCTTCGTTTTAAGGAATTAAGAAACGAATTTTGTATCAAATTAAAGCTTAAACTTTAATCTTTAATCCCATTTATACTCATTTTTAGTTCAAGTAGAAATTTTGCCTGGAAAATAAAAAAATTTCAATTAATGTTAATGATAAGAAGAAAGGTAAATTGTTAAATTTTAAAACAATCACATCTCCTTCGTTTTAAGGAATTAAGAAACGAATTTTGTATCAAATTAAAGCTTAAACTTTAATCTTTAATCCCATTTATACTCATTTTTAGTTCAAGTAGAAATTTTGCCTGGAAAATAAAAAAATTTCAATTAATGTTAATGATAAGAAGAAAGGTAAATTGTTAAATTTTAAAACAATCACATCTCCTTCGTTTTAAGGAATTAAGAAACGAATTTTGTATCAAATTAAAGCTTAAACTTTAAATTTTAATTCAAATAAACGTTTGATTATAATTTTTATTCTACATGTACCAAAATTAAATAATATCAACGTTTAACTTTCACTTAAAAAAACAATATTAATTTTAAGAGAATTAAATCTGTTTTGTTTGTTGGAATTAAGCAACGATTTATATCTCAAATTAAAGCTAAAAGATTATAATTTGAGATAAGATATAAAAACGTTGATGCAATGTTACAAAGATTTTTCAAAGAGAACTTTTTAATTTCAAAAGAAACGAATTAAATCATAAATTAATTTATCCCTTATCATAAATTACAATGTTTAAACTTTAATTTAACCCAAACATCGCAACATTATTCCTAAAAACACAACAGATACAACTTTTAGTTGAAATGAGATCAAAACTGATTTATCATTAATAATGATTATTTCAAAAACTAAAAGATATTTTCAAAAACTAAAAGATATTTTCAAAAATGCCCTTTTTTGTTTAATAAATAATAATGTTGTTGATTCAAACATGATTTAATATGGGTAATTTCAATTTGATAAAAACCATAATTCGTTTTTGCTTCATCAATTTCGTTTCGTTCAAATTGGGCGAAATTTCCGAGATTTATTTTAATAAATAAACAATTTTTGGTTAAATTTTGACCAATTTGAGCAAAAAACTCAAAGCTCAACGTAAAAAGTTTTTTGCGTTCCCTTTCGAAGTAAACATGTTTTGAACATGGATTGAGCGGGAAATCGACGTGGAATCGCGCCCTCTTTTCGGCCCAATTTGACCATGTTACCATAAAAATATCAATAAACTTTTTATGTATTATGATTAAGAAACATTTAAAGATGATTTTTGTTCAAAAAAGATTAATTTTTGATTATAAATAAAGGAGTAAAGCGGGGACAAAGTTGAGGTTGACCGAATCATCAGGGATTCCGCCCATTTCGAGGGATGATACGCGGCGAATTCGCGGTGATGTGAATTATTTTTTTGGATCAAATGAAAGTTTATTTCTTTAGGAATGCAATAAAGTTAATTGTTTGTGATTTGGTGGTGTGGTTGAGGAGGAATAATCGTTTAATTAGAACGCTGCGAACACGAGAGTGACGCTTTGTAATCCCGAGAGGAGTCGTGCGCCAGAGAGTCGTTTTCGGCTTCGGTACGCGTGGTTTAATGTGGAGTCCGTTCCGACTTAAACTCGTCACAAACAAATTTTTGTTATACTCGAAGTATTTTTGATTATTTCCACGTGATTACGAAGATGACTGACGTAGAAGCGCAAGAACAAAACAATTTAAGCTCAACGGGGGAGGAAGCTTCGCCCGGAAAATCTAAAACCGAGGCTGGGACGAAGAAAAAAAGCCCAAGATCGAAATCGACTCACCCCCCGACATCAGAGATGGTTAATGCGGCGATTAAAAGCCTAAAAGAACGCGGGGGATCCTCCGTTCAAGCTATAAAGAAGTACATGGGTGCGAATTACAAGGTCGACGCCGAAAAAATGGCCCCTTTCATCAAGAAGTACTTAAAATCATCGGTCGTCTCGGGGGCAATCATCCAAACCAAAGGAAAAGGTGCTTCGGGTTCGTTCAAATTAGCAACGGCCCCGTCGAAAAAACCGGATAAAGCCGCCCAAAAACCGAAAGGAAAAGCAACCGCGGTTATCAAAACATCCAAAGCTCGCGCCGCCACCAAAGCTGCGACAACTTCGCCGGTTAAAACAAAAAAAGCTGCGGCAACCGCCAAATCATCATCGCCAAGCAAAAAGAGGGCGGCAACCAAGGCGAAAAAACCGGCGGAAAAGAAGGAATCGACCAATACCGTAGCGGCTACGACTACGACTAAAGCGGCTAAAGCTAAATCACCATCGAAAGCTAAAAAGACCACGAAGAGTCCTACGAAAAAGCCCAAAGCTCCGAAACCTAAAACTGCGAAAAAAGCCGCAAAATCGCCCGCTAAAAAGAAGGCGTCCCCGAAAAAAAAGTGAATTATATTTGAGAATAATTTTTTTTGAAGTTTTTTACGACTTAAGGTCATGCCCCACAAAGGCCCTTTTTAGGGCCACAATTTTATTTTTGAAAAAGAATTTTATCAATAACTTGAAACAAAAACTTTTAATAAAAAAGGATCGTCCGAGGACTAGGCCACGCCTCTTTAATGATTCGACGTTGTGATTGGTTGAGATGAATATTTTCAATATTTTAAAGAAATTGTTTGTTATTAATAATAATTATTTTAATTTTTAAATAAATTTCAATTGAATAAAATAAGAAAACGTAAATAATTATTATTTCAATCAAATTCGCTACACTTAAACAACTTAAATGAGTACTTTGAGTACAACACTCAAAGTTTTTTTGATTATTTTTAGTGAATACGAAGATGACGGAAGGAAAAGCGCAAAAATAAAATAATTTAAGCTCAATTGGGGAGGAAGTTTCACCCGGAAAAGGTAAAATTGAGGATGGGACGAAGAAAAAAAGCCTAAGATCGAAATCGACTCATTACTTCAAAATGAAGGAGTTTTCGAAGAAAAATTGACGAATAAATTTTTTTGAAGTTTTTTACGACTAAGATCATTATCATTTGAGGTACAACTTAATTTTTGAAAAATAATTTTAGCAAAAAACTTGAAAAATTGATCAAAATAGAATCGTCTGAGGATTAGGCCACGCCTCTTTAATGATTCGACGTTGTGATTGGTTGAGATGAATATTTTCAATATTTTAAAGAAATTGTTTGTTATTAATAATAATTATTTTAATTTTTAAATAAATTCCAATTGAATAAAATAAAAAAACGTAAATAATTATTATGTCAATCAAATTCGCTACACTTAAACAACTTAAATGAATACTTTGAGTAAACACTCAAAGTTTTTTTGATTATTTTTAGTGAATACGAAGATGACGGAAGGAAAAGCGCAAAAATAAAATAGTTTAAGCTCAATTGGGGAGGAAGTTTCACCCGGAAAAGGTAAAATTGAGAATGAATGAGAAAAAAAGCCTAAGATCGAAATCTACTCATTCCTTCAAAATGAAGGAGTTTTCGAAGAAAAATTGACGAATAAATTTTTTTGAAGTTTTTTACGACTAAGATCATTATCATTTGAGGTACAACTTGAACTTGACGGGCCTCTTGAGGTTCCTAGAATTTCTCCTTTAACCCTCTTCATCGGATCTAAAACAGACTGAAAATATATTAATTAATGTTCACTGATTTAGTGATATCGGAAGTAGGTATCGAAAGGATTGTCGGGTCCTGGATTGTTAGACTAGAAGCAACCTTGGCCGTTTGTAGCGAAGGTGTTCCGTGTCATAATCCATTAATCCCGCTAGGAGGGGATTGGGGTGGTTTTCGATTCGCGTCAACTCGGTACTGGCCTTGTCCCGAATGAATTCCTCGATGGTCGCCATCTGGGAATCATTGTGCAGTGTCGCATTACTGACAAACCAAGGTGCATCAAATGCCATCCTTAACCCTAGAGTACTATAGTGGTTTTGACGTACGTGAATACTATACTGTCGTAAATTTTACGATCATTAAAAAAACATAATATAGAAAGCGCATTTTTATTACAAGATATGTACAATCTATGAAGATATCTTACTTATATATTGAGTAACACAATAATATATAATAAAGCTTAATTTTTCTTAATGAGAGGCGCATTCGGTGCAGTAATTTCCACGATGTGTTCCACAAAATGCCTTTCTACACTGCACACAATAGGTGGTGGTCATTCGCCTTAATTTGCTCGGACAGTAAAAACAAATTGTACGTTTTTTGTCTTGAGGAACCGTATTTTCATCCACCACATCTACCTTGAGTATATCGCAAATACTTTGGCGTAGATTTCGACGCAAACTTGGAACGCTTATTCTGTGCTCCATCCACGGCTTTGCAAGGTGATAGGCCAATTCAATCATAAATCCTTCCCGTGATAAAGGTTTATGGCCCCTCTTAATCGTATTGTAGCAATATACTATATATGAATTAATACTAGCTGAATTTACCATTCCGTAAAATACACATAACGGCCATCTTCTGGTTTTTCGGCTGCAACTCATATTTGAAGAAAGCTGATCAAACGTATCGACCCCTCCTTTGGTATCATTATAATTAAGAATCATCAATGGTTTACCATTTTCTTCTGAAATTTCCGCTCCGTCATGCATCGTGGATAGCAATAAAACGATTTTATTTTTTTTCGGTTCGTAAGACACCAATGTTTTGTTTCGGTCAAAACAAAACATTGAAGTTTTAGGATTCCTTCCTTTCGTTTCTAATAATTGTGGGGGTATCTCCCGTTTATTTTTTTTTATTGTTCCTAACATCGTAAGTTTATATGGTTCTTGTAGTAGTTCATCAGCCAGGTCAACCGAAGTGAACCAATTGTCCATCGTGATATTTCGATTGGTGCCGTGAACAGACTTTGTTAGTTCTTTTACAAAGTAATTTGCTACTGGTAAACCTCCAGTTTTCGTTCCCTTTCCTAAGTATGGATATGCGTCGACTAAATATTTTGATGAAGAATCACATAGCATCACTATCTTTATGCCATATTTGGCTGGTTTAGTAGGTATATACATTTTAAATGGGCACCTGCCGCGGAAGCCCAGAAGTTGCTCGTCTATTGTCAGATAAGACGATGGCGTATATGACGTTCTGCAGGTATCGATGAATATTTCCCATATTTTACGTGTATGTGTAAAAGGATCATCTTGCTTTCTTGCTTCTCTACTTTCTTTATCATCAAATCTAAGACAATTAACTAGAAAGTTAAAACGTTCGTAACACATGCAACTTTTATAAAATGAACCCGAAATAGCAGAATTGAACATCCGTTTGGCGTGAAGATGATTATCTTTTTTCACGGCAGAGAGTAGCAGCACTGCAAAAAATGCCATTAATTCCTCCTTAGAAACATGTGAGATCCAGGTTTCGGCTTTAGCATATTTCGCAGATTGTCTCGTAATTTCTTCATTAGTGTGTTGAAGTATTATATCCAATATATCATTGGAAATAAAATGCAAGAAGTGATCCTCAACAGTTAAACACTCTTTAGCTTTTCCTTTACTACCTACCAAAAAATGTACTATATTGCGACTAGCTGTTCTTTTAGATCTTAGCGGTAATTTGGCTGACCATTTATGTCCGTTTTTTCCCTTTAGATTAGTTGCATTGGGCATAATTATACTCTTCTCCTTTCGGGGTATTTTAGATAATGGAAGATTTTGATCGGTTTCTTGTTCAACGTGTTGTAGTACTACTGATGAACTACGTACATCAGCAACATCTCTGGAAACATTTTTATTATTTTGTGTGGAAGATACTGGGGAATCATGGCGTGCAGTTCTAGCATCCTCATCCGAATTGGTATCATCAATGTCATCTGAACTAGACTCATCAATTTCTAAATTATCTTCTTCCCAGTCACTTCCGCTATCACTATAAGGTTCTGAATTACTTTCTTCTCCATTCATTATTCGTTCAATTTCCATTTGTAATTCAAGTTCAGACAATGGTCTTTTGGACGACATTTTACTAAAAGATTCATTAGTGTTCGGAACACAATAAATTAGGATAAAATTCTCTTACTTGTTAGAAAAATTGAATCTCTCGAAAATTGTACAAATATCGCGAATATACGTCAACACTATTCCGTCGTAAAACTGACGACAACCTTTCAAAATAACCAATACTGGAAAACAATTGCGCACGGTCACCTACACTGACGTATAGCTCACGACTAGTTATGAAGCTACTGAGATCGTTAAAACGGGCAATCACTCCCGAGAACCGGAAAACCAGATGGAATACCCTATCGCGGTAAATTTTACGAAGGAATAGTATTCTAGGGTTAAGACCTTGTTCTGAACCACTTGGAGTTTTTGCACGTGCGAGTGCGCGGCGTAACCCCAGACTGAAGAGGCGTAAGTCATCGTAGGCCTGATAACCGCTTTGTAGAGTCGAATCTTCCGAAGAGGATCCAACTTCGACGATTAATCAGAGCGTACAGATTGACCAGAGCTGCCTTCGCCCGGTTCGCCATCGCGTCGATGTGACTTTTCCAAGTAAGTTTAGAGTTCAGAATGACACCCAAATACCTGGCTTCGGAACGCCAGGGGACCTTGTCCCCTTGCAGTACCAACGCATCGGGGGGTCTCTGTCTACGCCGAGTAAAAAGTAGTGGTGTTACGGATGTGGGTTTAACGGATGCGGATGCGGAACCGGATTTTTTAATTCTAATTTTGCGGATGCGGATGCGTAAGCAGATTTTTGGATGCGGATTTAACGGATGCGGAGTTGTTGAAAAAAGTTACATGCTAAAATTTTCTTGAAAATATCTAATGCACAAATAAAGTAATTAATATTCATAATTTATTATAGGCAAATTATATTTTAAAAACAGCAATTTTGATGCCTTCTCTCCTTTCAGACTTTTTCTTTTATCTGTGTATATTAACGATGCTCCACTGAATAGCTGTTCACTGGTAAAGCTGCTTGGTGGTGTTGATAAATATTGTCGAACAACCGGCAATAAAACGGTATATTTGTACCCATTTTGTCGCCACCACATTAATGGATCTTCTTCTAAAGGTAGTCTTCTTTCTTTAATATAATTTTGGAGCACAATTTTCAGTGTTATTAATTGGTCATCTTCTGCCTCGCTTTCACTTGAACTTAGAACGGATTGTACTGACTGCAGTAGTTTGGAAGAACAACAGCTAGAATTAGTAATAATTTGTTTATCAATTTTTCTTTTCTTATGTATCGGACTACAATCTTTATCTTGATGAATCGTTTGAATTTGGCACAAATTAGCTATTGTGGCTTCGACTTCTTCTATTTCAAAACTATTAAAAAATTTGGTTTTATATCTGGGATCTAAGTACGTGGAAATCGAACATAGTAAATTTCTGTTTAAATCGCCAAATCTTTCACTTATTACTCGTATAACTTTAACAAAAAGTGCTTTGATATTTTCTGGCGTGTTTGAGCTATCTTTCTCAGCTTTTAATATTGTCAAAGTAACGTGCAGAAGTGGTATAACCATAGAAATGCTGTTCTTCGAGTTACTAAATTCTTTAGTAAGGTCTTCAAAAGGTGCCAACAATTTTAACAACAGTTCAATTGTTGACAAATCATCCGGAGAAAATGACACAAGTTGTTTTGTAGTTAAGTATAGAAGTAAAGAATCTTTTATTTTAACAAAACGTTCCAACATGTAAAATGTGCTGTTCCACCTGAAATGAAAATTAGTTATACTTTTTAATTTATAGACAATCGTTGGCTTACCTAGAGGGACAATCTTGTATTGTTGACATTGGAGGTTGCTTCAATCTTATTACCTGTATAGCTTTTAATTCATCTTGTGCTACTAGGGAATGATTAAAATGTGTTGACACTTTTTTCACTTTTTCAATTACTTCTTGAACCCATTCTTCCGATAATATAACATTTTTAATGCAACACTGTATTTGATGAATCACACAATCAAAATCAGTAAATCCAGATATCTGCATTGCTTTAATCATGTTGCTACCACGATCGCGTACCACACAGTGAACATTGTCCTGTTTTATACCCCATTCTTCAAGAATGGTTTCAAGTTTTGTCGAAATAGCTTGACCAGTGTGACGGCCTTCCATTATTTCACATTTCAAAATAATTCTTACTCTTTCAAAACCTTCGTTTATACCATGAGCAGTCAAACTAACTAACCTACTAAGTCCCACAACTTGTATCTGACCAAACATCAGTTGTAAAGGATATTTTCTTAAGATCTTTTAATAGTGCTTTAATTTTATTTGCCACACCGTTATATAAATCGTCACATACAAGCGACGTAAAAAACTGACGTCCCCTTAATTTATATCGTGGAAGTATTGTATTGATTAATCGCCGAAAACCAACACCTTCGACGAAGTTGAATGGTAAGTCTTCCAAAGCAATCATTTCGCCTATTAATCGATCCGTATCTTTGGATTTTGTATATGAGAAATCCCAACATACATTCTTCGTTAAACATTCTTGTAAAGTAAGTTGTTTTGTTGTATTTGGACCTGTATCTGTAGATGTACTACAACTTGGCTGGTTCTGTTCTGCATTTTCAGCTATACGTTTTTCTAACTCTTCAAATATTTTTGTATACTTAGATTTCAAATGATTATTTAAAGAAGGTGTGGTACGTCCTTTTCGTGAATATTCCTTTTCACAAATCTTACAACGAGCAATCAAACTGTTAATTTCCGAGAAATATTCCCAAATAAAGCTTGTTTTTGGTTTCATTTTAATTAATTTAATTTCGATGGATAGCAAACAATAAAACGAATGACGATAAATGCGCAAAAGCATACATACAAGTTGCCATCCGTTCAACAACTGATCGTCTTTAGGAATTAAGATCTTTTAGAGCGCTATGCATTGGCGCCCCCGATTTGAGGCGTTGCGGCGCGACAATATAGGAGTCGTATCGTCCGTCGCCACATCGCGATTACCTCACGTGTTCGTGCATGTAATATCTAAAAAATTTTTTTTTCTAAAAAATCGAAACAAAAAACTGTCACTATTTTACCGGAGCTCCATTAAAATATATGCGGATGCGGATGCAGATGCGGATCTTCAAAACAATGCGGATTATCCGCAGTTGCGGATGCGGATGCGAATATCCGTTACACCACTAGTTTCTAGTTAGTTAATCCCTTTTTTCTGTATTTGCCGATGTTGAAGGACGTCAAAGTATTATTTCAGATCAGAATGTTGTCGTTGTTAATGGCGTTAGTTGCTAGTTTCAGATTTCTAAATATATAATACTGTAGAAGTGAGTTTGTAAATATAATTATATTGGACATTTTATTACTGATTGCGCAAGTGAGGAATAATCTTGGGATTAAATGAGAACACAAGCTGAGTAACTCATCTCCACAAAGCTCGAAATCAAGTAGAGGATTATCAAAATTTATGTGGACATACAGATAGCTCAAACAGTTCGTCGTTTTAACTACACTGAGGTCACTCTGGAAGTGCTGCCAATGAAACGGCAGATGAGCTAGTGCTAAAGCGTTTTTAGGACAAGAACCAGCAATTTGTGTAAGATTTACGATGCCCAAATAGAAGATTCGAAGAATTCTGCAGCTAACTGATTTATCTTTAGATCGTCAGTGGTACATCTAACACAATCTTCGTAGCTTCATAAGCGCCGGTTTTTGAAAATAAGTATGGGTGCTGGATAGTGAAAAGACTGAATTGGGAAAAGATTCAAACGACGAATGACTGTTCTCAAAACAAAAGTGACATGAAAAACGTCCATGTATCTGGCGCCTATGGTTAATTTGCAATAGAAATGCCTTATATCAACAGTGCTTACACCTTCACAAGCAATATTTGGTCTATAATTGAAATTTTTTGAACTTTTGAAATGAACATTTTGTATCCTAGCAGTATTTGGTATTTATAAAAAATGTAATAAAAATGTCTTCTTTAAGACTTTGCATTTTCAAACATTTTTTTGCCAGTAGTTTTACAAACGGTATCAAGTCTTTTGGAATCATTTAAAATCTTCTAGAAATAGTATCAAGTCTTTCAGCTGCAGCATAAAATCTTGTGGAAGCAGTTCAAGCCTTCTGAAAACTATGTTAAGGCTTCTAGAAGCATTATCAAGTAAACTCACCATTTTGGCTCGAATCGTTTGAATACATAGATATCATGAACCGCGGTACTTTAGTAATCCCAAGGAAGGGCCCAAGGAAGTTGATAAGTGATAATTCTATTCGGGATAGGGTCAGGATAGTTGTCGACAATCAGGTATTGCCGCTGAAGGATTGTGTGAGAAACTTGGGTGTCTTATTGGATGATAATTTGAATTTTGATAGCCACATAAACAAGAGCACTACATCCGCATACGCTGCTCTTAAGCTAATTTATGGTGGTCGGTCTTTCCTTAATCGCAAAACACGGGTGCTCTTGTGCGAGGCCTTGGTGTTGTCGCATTTTAACTATTGTGATACATTGTATGATCCGTGTATCTCGTATAATAATACGAGAAAGATTCAAAAAATTCAAAATTCTTGCTTGCGTTTGATATTTGGTTTGCGGGGGCGTCAGCATGTTTCGCATAAACTGAAGAATTTGGGTTGGCTTAACATGAAAAACAGGCGAATACTTCATTCGGCAGTTTTCTTCTTTAATATAATTACTTTGAAGAGACCTCCATACTTGTTCAATAAAATAAAATTTCGTACTGATGTTCACACCTTGAATATTCGATTCAAGGGCACTCTTACACCGCCGATCCATCATCACCAGCTGTTTAAGAAATGCTTTTCATACCAGATAACACATATTTTTAATGATTTGCCGTCAACTATAAAACGTAGCACTTCTTTAAGGTTATTTCGTCACAGAGTGAGGAGCCGCTTGTTTCAGATTCAGGATGCATTGTAGGGCGACAGAGAGCGGGCAGTTTACATTTAATAATTTATTATGATCTCAGTATCGGTTCTTTTTCTTTCTCTTTTCCTGCTTCTTTTTGTTTTTCTTATCTTTTTCTCTCTTATATTTAGAATTAGTTTTATTAGGTTTGAGTGGAAGAGCAGGTGCAGTTACGGCTGTTCCTGAACTCCGCCTAATTTGTCCTAAGTTTAACTTATATTCTTTATTTTATATATACTAAATCAATGTATATCTAATGGGACAAATAAAGTCATATTATTATTATTAATCTAGGGAGTTTAATACAAATCTCTTATTTGGCAAAGAAACCCGGACTCTCAGTCCGGTGCGAGCACTCACGTCCAAAAAAAATGCGCGTGTACTGGAGGGTTAATACGAAGTAGTCAATATTAATTGAATCAATGTTTTGATGTTTAAATAAAATTTAAATAAACGAATAATAATCAAAATTAAAACTTAGCTTCTTCTTGTAGATAATAGGATTTCTTGATTAATGGATCAGGAACAAAGGATTCTTGAATTTATCTTCTTTTGGATTACTTTTTCTTAATGGAACTTGGATTAGGATCTCGCTACATTTCTTGTTAGGTAATTAATTTTATTTCAAAATTTTTCTTCCTTCATTTAAATTATTCTTGTCACTAATTTTGAGGTTATGTCATTATATTATTAATTAACCAAACTTTTATTCAAAGACAAAATTGACGTGCTCTCCCCATCACGTCCAAAATCATACTAATTTAATCGATTTCGATTGTTTATTGCTTAACAATCCAAATAACGCAATCTGATTGGTGGAATTCTTCAACTTGAAATTCGTAATTTAAAATTTTCCAATATTACCAACATCGAAATCACAAATATCACCAATTTAATTTAATTAAAAAGTATTAAAATTTTAATAATAATAATATTTACGCGTGGAAAGACGTAGTTTTAATGATTTTTAACGTTTTTTTTTAATTTTGAAACATTTTCTTTCAAATTTTAACGTTTAACTTCAAAAATTTAATTGATTTATTTTGATCAAATTCTTCACCAAAACTCCGTTATAATCATTATGACACAATGATTTTGGTTCTAGATATGATAAAATTATGCTTTTTAATCGTTAAAACCGTCCAAATATGATAAATTTGATTTATAAAAAGAATTTATGTGAAAATGACGTTTGAGGTTATGTCATTATTATTTTTTTAATAAAATTGGTTTTTAACGATTTTGTATGGATTAAATACAATGAATAACGTAAATTAACAATAATACGTGATTAATTGTATAAGATTTACAATAATTTATTAGTATAGAAACGATTTTTTATAATTATTTGTAGCATCCCGATTAAATTATATTATTGCAATATCCACTTTATTTATAGGAATTAAGAAATAATTTATATGTTAAATTAAAGCTTAAACTTTAATCTAATTCTAAGCATAATAAGCAATAAGTTTGATTATAAAGTTTGTCCCTAAAAACAAAAAATGTCAAAAATTAACATCGGAAAAAAAATTTTTGTTAAACTTGAATAAATTAAATCTATTTATAGGAATTAAGAAACAAATATATCAAATTAAAGCTTAAACTTTAATCTTTTTAATCAAATTGTATGTATAAATAATAAATTTGATTATAAAAATCATTTTAAAATAATTTATTTTCATTTAAGTAAAAAAAATCGTTAAATTATAGGATATTTTAGTTATCTTAAATTCCCGTCAACTTTCTAATCCACCCCAAATGTTTGGCAGCATCAGCAAAAATCGCATAACTCTTCGTGTTACAAACCTCGTTTAAATCCTGCTTCCGATTCAACGAAACAATCCCCCTCAACTGCCAAACAGTCTTCGAAGATCCCCCCTTTTTAAACAACATCCCACCCCCTGAATCCCCATTACAAACCGCCTTCCCATCCTCCCCCCCAGCACAATAAGTCTTCTCATTTATATGTTCCCTATAAAAATCATCCTTCTCCTTACAAGTTTCCCCGGAAATCACCGGAATCTCAGCGTGTCTTAAATCACTAGAAAACGAAGTATTCCTTTGATCGATTCCCCATCCAACAACCGTCCCTAATCGTCCTGTAATCGTCGCTTGGTCGTTATCTTCCGACCATAAACAAACGGGGCGAATAAAATTGGAGAATTGGAGGTTTCGGGTGAGTTTGATTAAGGCGATGTCGTCGAAATACGTCTCGGGGGAATACCCGGGTGGGATCATGATCTCATCGGCGATTGATATAGTAACTGAGGGGATGGTTAAGTCGGTTAGGCGGGTCACTCCGATGTAAATGAGGAAGCTTTGGGTGCTTATTAAAGTTTTCGTTTTCGGGTATGTTACGCAATGCGCCGCGGTTAAAATGAAATTTTCGCTGATTATGGAACCGCCGCAGATGTAGTTTACTCTGGGGTGGTTTATTTTCATTATTGCTACGTGCCAAGGCCAAGAACCTAAAAAAAAAAAAAAAATGATTAATTTTAATTATTTTGAGTGAGAAAAAAAATCATATCAATTGTAATTTTAGGGATTAAAAGACGATTTATATGTTAAATTAAAGCTAAATAGTTGTAGTTTATGATGTGATATAAAAATATTAGGGTTGGATCATAAAGATTTTAAGGGAACCAACCGTAATTTTAGTAGTTAAGAAATGATTTATGTCTTAAATAAATGTTAAAAGATTATAATTAGTTGATACAAAAACATTAAGAGGTGGATCATAAAAATTAAAAAATCCAATTTTAAGTAAAAAAGTGTCAAATCGATCAAAATGATGTGCACGATCTACATTTGCACAAATTTTGGGTTATTTTCATCAACAATTTGACCTAAATTGATGTCAGAATAATCAACTTTAAGGTTTTGATCTTCAAAATGTGATTGAATTCGATTAAAATATTATGCATGATCTACATTTGCACAAATTTTGGTTACTTTCATCAATATTTACAACAATTTGACCTAAATCAACGTCATAATTATCAATTTTGACGTTTTGATCTTCAAAATGCGATTAAATTCGATCAAAATGTTATACACGATCTATATTTGCACAAATTTTGATTATTTTCATCAACATTTACAACAATTTGACCTAAATTGACATAATAGTTATCAATTTTGACCCTTTTGATTTTCAAGATATGATTAAAATTGATCAATATGTTGTGAACCATCTACATTTGCACAAATTTTGGTTAATTTCATCAACATTTACTATAATTTGACCAATATTGACATCATAATAATCAATTTTGACGTTTTGATCTTCAAAATGCGATTGAATTTGATCAAAATGTTATGCACGAACTACATTTGCACAAATTTTGGGTTATTTTCATCAATAATTTGACCTAAGTTGACGTCGTAATTATCAATTTTGAGGTTTTGATCTTCAAAATTCGATAATAATGTTATGCATGATCTATATTTGCACAGATTTTGGTTATTTTTATCAACATTTACAACAATTTGACCTAAATTGACGTCATAATTATCAATTTTGAGGTTTCAATCTTCAAGATGCGATTGAATTCGATCAAAATGTTGTGCATGATCAACATTTGTCTAAATTAGAGTTATTTTCATCAACATTTAGAACAATTTGATATAAATTGACGTTATAATTATCAATTTTGACTTTAATTGGCGTCAAAATTATCAATTTTGACTTCAATTGGCGTCATAATTATCAATTTTGACTTCAATTGGCGTCATAATTATCAATTTTGACTTCAATTGGCGTCATAATTATCAATTTTGACTTCAATTGGCGTCATAATTATCAATTTTGACTTCAATTGGCGTCATAATTATCAATTTTGACTTCAATTGGCGTCATAATGATCAATTTTGACTTCAATTGGCGTCATAATTATCAATTTTGACTTCAATTGGCGTCATAATTATCAATTTTGACTTCAATTGGCGTCATAATTATCAATTTTGACTTCAATTGGCGTCATAATTATCAATTTTGACTTCAATTGGCGTCATAATTATCAATTTTGACTTCAATTGGCGTCATAATTATCAATTTTGACTTCAATTGGCGTCATAATTATCAATTTTGACTTCAATTGGCGTCATAATTATCAATTTTGACTTCAATTGGCGTCATAATGATCAATTTTGACTTCAATTGGCGTCATAATTATCAATTTTGACTTCAATTGGCGTCATAATTATCAATTTTGACGTTTTGATCGTCAAAATGCGATTAAATTGGATTAAAATGTTGCGCACGATCTACATTTGCACAAATTTTGGTTACTTTCATCAATATTTACAACAATTTGACCTAAATCAACATCATAATTATCAATTTTGATATTTTAATCTTCAAAATGCGATTAAATTCGATCAAAATGTTGTGCATGATCAACATTTGTCTAAATTAGAGTTATTTTCATCAACATTTAGAACAATTTGATATAAATTGACGTTATAATTATCAATTTTGACTTAAATTGGCGTCATAATAATCAATTTTGGCGTTCTGATCTTCAAAATGCGGTTAAATTCGATTAAAATGTTGCGCACGATCTACATTTGCACAAATTTTGGTTAATTTCATCAACATTTACAACAATTTGACCTAAATTGACGTCATATACATCAATTTTGACGTTTTGATCTCTAATATACGATTAAATTCGATGAAAATGTTGTGCATGATCAACATTTGTCTAAATTTGAGTTATTTTCATCAACATTTAGAACAATTTGATATAAATTGATATTATAGTTATCAATTTTGACTTAAATTGGCGTCATAATAATCAATTTTGACGTTCTGATCTTCAAAATGCGATTAAATTCGATTAAAATGTTGCGCACGATCTACATTTGCACAAATTTTGGTTACTTTCATCAATATTTACAACAATTTGACCTAAATCAACATCATAATTATCAATTTTGATATTTTAATCTTCAAAATGCGATTAAATTCGATCAAAATGTTGTGCATGATCAACATTTGTCTAAATTAGAGTTATTTTCATCAACATTTAGAACAATTTGATATAAATTGACGTTATAATTATCAATTTTGACTTCAATTGGCGTCATAATTATCAATTTTGACGTTTTGATCGTCAAAATGCGATTAAATTGGATTAAAATGTTGCGCACGATCTACATTTGCACAAATTTTGATTAATTTCATCAATATTTACAACAATTTGTCCTAAATTGACGTCATATACATCAATTTTGACGTTTTGATATTTAATATACGATTAAATTCGATCAAAATGTTGTACATGATCAACATTTGTCTAAATTTGAGTTATTTTCATCAACATTTAGAACAATTTGATATAAATTGACATTATAGTTATCAATTTTGACTTAAATTGGCGTCATAATAATCAATTTTGACGTTCTGATCTTCAAAATGCGGTTAAATTCGATTAAAATGTTGCGCACGATCTACATTTGCACAAATTTTGGTTAATTTCATCAACATTTACAACAATTTGACCTAAATTGACGTCATATACATCAATTTTGACGTTTTGATCTCTAATATACGATTAAATTCGATGAAAATGTTGTGCATGATCAACATTTGTCTAAATTTGAGTTATTTTCATCAACATTTAGAACAATTTGATATAAATTGATATTATAGTTATCAATTTTGACTTAAATTGGCGTCATAATAATCAATTTTGACGTTCTGATCTTCAAAATGCGATTAAATTGGATTAAAATGTTGCGCACGATCTACATTTGCACAAATTTTGATTAATTTCATCAACATTTACAACAATTTGACCTAAATTGACGTCATATACATCAATTTTGACGTTTTGATCTCTAATATACGATTAAATTCGATGAAAATGTTGTGCATGATCAACATTTGTCTAAATTTGAGTTATTTTCATCAACATTTAGAACAATTTGATATAAATTGATATTATAGTTATCAATTTTGACTTAAATTGGCGTCATAATAATCAATTTTGACGTTCTGATCTTCAAAATGCGATTAAATTGGATTAAAATGTTGCGCACGATCTACATTTGCACAAATTTTGATTAATTTCATCAACATTTACAACAATTTGACCTAAATTGACGTCATATACATCAATTTTGACGTTTTGATCTCTAATATACGATTAAATTCGATGAAAATGTTGTGCATGATCAACATTTGTCTAAATTTGAGTTATTTTCATCAACATTTAGAACAATTTGATATAAATTGATATTATAGTTATCAATTTTGACTTAAATTGGCGTCATAATAATCAATTTTGACGTTCTGATCTTCAAAATGCGATTAAATTGGATTAAAATGTTGCGCACGATCTACATTTGCACAAATTTTGATTAATTTCATCAACATTTACAACAATTTGTCCTAAATTGACGTCATATACATCAATTTTGACGTTTTGATCTTTAATATACGATTAAATTCGATCAAAATGTTGTACATGATCAACATTTGTCTAAATTAGAGTTATTTTCATCAACATTTAGAACAATTTGATATATTTTGACATTATAGTTATCAATTTTGACTTAAATTGGCGTCATAATAATCAATTTTGACGTTCTGATCTTCAAAATGCGATTAAATTCGATTAAAATGTTGCGCACGATCTACATTTTCACAAATTTTCGTTAATTTCATCAACATTTATAACAATTTGTCCTAAATTGACGTCATATACATCAATTTTGACGTTTTGATCTTTAATATACGATTAAATTCGATCAAAATGTTGTGCATGATCAACATTTGTCTAAATTTGAGTTATTTTCATTAACATTTAGAACAATTTGATATAAAGTGACGTTATAATTATCAATTTTGACTTAAATTGACGTCATAATAATCAACTTTGACGTTCTGATCTTCAAAATGCGATTAAATTCGATTAAAATGTTGCGCACGATCTACATTTGCAAAAATTTTGGTTAATTTCATCAACATTTACAACAATTTGTCCTAAATCGACGTCATATACATCAATTTTGAGGTTTTGATCTTTAATGAACGATTAAATTCTATCAAAATGTTGTACATGGTCTACATTTGCACAAATTTTGGTTACCTTTATTTACAACAATTTGACCTAAATTGACGTCATAATAATCAATTTTTAATCTTAATTCATCATTTTACCTCGTTTATTTCCGGATATAATGATTTTAATCAAGTTATTATTAAAAATATTGGGTTATTACCTTATTTTACAACATATACGATTTTTGATGAAAATGCGTTGAGCTTGGTACCAAATTATTCAGGATTTAAAGTCTTATTGATATATGTATATAGTTTACAGAATATTTATTACAGAATACAGTAAATATGTAGTTCGTTAAAATCTTATTTACTTAAAAATTGATTAGAATTTTGACCTCAACATTTTGTTGAAAATGTCTGTTGAAAATGTTACGAATAATCCGGAAAATATCACAAATTTTATTCGTAGGTAATACCAACTGAAACCAAAAATCCTAAACAATTTTCCTTGAATCAGCAAGTATTATAGGAAAACAACAAAGTATAGCAGAAGTTGTAAACCTTTACAAAGTACGGTATAGGCAAGAATATACAAGATTTCCATATCACCTGGTATTGCTTCTGGAAGACTTGAAATACTTTTAAAACACTTAATATTCTCTTTCAAAGACTTGATACTGCTTCTAGAAGACTTGAAAAGTTTCCGAAAGACTTATAATACGTTTAAAAGATTTGATGCTGGTTATAGAGGCATTGAAATGCTTCCAGAAAACTTAATACTGCCTCTAGAAGACTTAATATTGTTTCTAGAATACTTGAAATGCCTCCCAAAAATTTTACATTGCCTTTGAAAGACTTGAAATACTTCTACAAGACTTGAAATGCTTCCAGGACACTTAATACTCCCTTTGAAAGACTTGACACTGCTTCTAGAACACTTAAAAGGTTTCTAGAAGACTTTCGATACATTTAGAAGATTTGATGCTGGTTATAGAGGCATTTAAATGCTTCCAAAACACTTGGTATTGCATCTGGAAGAGTTGAAATACATTCCAAAACATTTGGCATTGCATCAGGAACATTTGAAATTGCTTCGAAAAGGCTTGAAATGCTTCCAGAAGATTTGATACCGGCCCTGGAAGACTTGATTCTTCTTCTAGAATACTTGAAATGCTTCCCAAAGCCTTTACATTGCCTCTGGAAGATTTAAACTATTTCTACAAGACTTAAAATGCTTCTAGGACACTTAATATTCCTTTTGAAAACCTGAAATTGCTTCAGAAAATTTAAAGTTTTCTAGAAGGCATTCAATACATTCAGAAGATTTGAGATTATTGCCTCTGGAAGACTCGAAATTGTCTTGAAAAGACTTAAAATGCTTCAAAAACACTTAATATTCCCTTTGAAAGACTTGATACTGCTTCTAGAAGATTTGAAAGGTTTCCAGAAGAGTTTCAATATATTCAGAAGATTTTATGTTGGTTATAGAGACATTGAAATGATTCCAAAACTCTTGGCATTGCCTCTGGAGCACTTGAAATTGCTTCAAAAAGGCTTTTATACTGCCCCTGGAAGACTCGATACTGCTTCTACAATACTTGAAATGCTTATCAAAGACTTTACATTGCCTCTGGAAACCTTGAACTACTTCTAGAAGAATTAAGATGCTTGTAGAACACTTAATAGTTCTTTTGGAAGACTGGATACAATTTCTAGAAGAATTAAAACTTTCCAGAAGACTTATAATACTTTCAAAAAATTTGGTATTGCTTCTAAAAGATTTGTAATACTTTCAAAAAACTGGATATTGCTTCTAGACGACTAAATAAAATTGTTTCTGAAGACTTGATCAGCAGATTTGATTTTAAAATTGCTGGTAGAAAACATTTTCATCACAAAAAAATAGATAAACCATTTAACTTTATATCGAAAATATTAAATAAAACCAGAAACTATTACGTGGAAAAGCGCTGACGTCGTCGTGTTACCGAAACCCAGAGCGAACCTGACGTTCCCGCAAAACTACAGGCCCATCAGTTTGCTTTCTTGACTCGGCAAGGTATGCGAGAGGGTCGTCCAGACGAGGCTACAAAGATCCGTTAGAGATCTTAAGCTCATCCAGGACGAACAGTTTGGTTTCCGACCCAAACATTCGACCGTACACCAGGTACTGCGACTTGTCGAACATATAACCGAAGGCTTCAATCGAAAGCAAAGCACTTGTGCTGTGTTTTTCGATGTTGCCAAAACGTTCGACAAAGTATGGCATGAAGGACTTTTGTTCAAAATGCTAGAAGCGGGCGTGCCCCTGGGATTAGTCCAATTGATCGCCTCCTACCTTGACGGCAGGAAAGCGCGCATCAAACTGGAAGGTACGCGTTCGAGAGAGCGAATCCTAACTGCTGGCGTCCCTCAGGGGTCGTTGCTTTCACCGATACTTTTTTGTATCTTTGTAAGCGACTTACCCCGTTACGAGGGCACACAGTTAGCGATGTACGCCGACGATGTGTGCATCTACAGCAGTTCTTGGTCCCCCGAGGTCGCCGCTCGTAGACTGCAGGCAGCATCGGACGAGTTGCTCGACTACTTCGCAAAGTGGCGGGTTAAAATCAACACTGATAAAAGTACCGCAGTACTTTTTACTCGGCGTAGACAGAGCCCCCCCGATGCGTTGATACTGCAAGAGGACGAGGTCCCCTGGCGTTCCGAAGCCAGGTATTTGGGTGTCATTCTGGACTCTAAACTTACTTGGAAAAGTCACATCGACGCGATGGCGAACCGGGCGAAGGCAGCTCTGGTCAATCTGTACGCTCTGATTAATCGTCGAAGTAAGTTGGATCCTCTTCGGAAGATTCGACTCTACAAAGTGGTTATCAGGCCTACAATGACTTACGCCTCTTCAGTCTGGGGTTACGCCGCGCACTCGCACGTGCAAAAACTCCAAGTGGTTCAGAACAAGGTCCTAAGGATGGCATTTGATGCACCTTGGTTTGTCAGTAATGCGACACTGCACAATGATTCCCAGATGGGGACCATCGAGGAATTCATTCGGGACAAGGCCAGTACCGAGTTGACGCGACTCGAAAAACACCCCAATCCCCTCCTAGCGGGATTAATGGATTATGACACAGAACACCTTCGCTACAAACGGCCAAGGTTGCTTCTAGTCTAACAATCCAGGACCCGACAATCCTTTCAATACCTACTCCCGATATCACTAAATCAGTGAACATTAATTAATATATTTTCCGTCTGTTTTAGATCCGATGAAGAGGGTTAAAGAAGAAATTCTAGGAACCTCAAGAGGCCCGTCAAGTTCACCGTTCACCAGAAACTATTAATTAATCACTAAATACTGATGGAAGAAGACATTTTTAATACAAAAGGCATGAAGCTGTTAATAAAATTTGATTTTGCTTCTTCATCTCTATACATATCATCTCAATATCTTCATTTCAAAAATTCAAAAATTGCCAATTCAAGACTAGATACTGCTTGTAAAACTCTAAACATTGCTGACAGAAGAAATTTCTTTTGCAAACCAACATAGATGTAAGATACATGCTTCATCACTTAATACCTATATTATTTTCAAAAACCGGCCCCTTTGACCCTAACCCTTATTCCCATTATCCCTTATTATTCTTGATAATTTTCTCGATTATCATAATGGGTTTTGTAATAATGAGGAATAATCATATATTGAATCTCATCTTCAAAGTATCTTGGGTCCCTTACAGTATGAGGAAGTCAAGAGAGCATTTTATGTAGAATCACCCTTTTATATTGCAGATATTGATTGTCAATATCAAGTAAGTGTCAATATAGTAGATCTTACTATATAAACTTACTTCATAAAATTAAAATATTAAGTACAAAAATTAGAATTAATGTATATATGTCTAGATCGTAACAGAAATGGATGAAATATTTAATATCTTGTACATAAATATAAGAAGTCTAAGAAATAAAGTTGATGACTTGATGGAGATTGTAAATAAGCATGATTTTGAAATTCACATAATTGCACTTACTGAAACATGGATTTATCCTAATGAGGTGGAATATTTTAATATACCAAATTATAACGTTGTACATCATTGTAGAGATTCAAGGGGAGGAGGGGTGAGTCTGTTTATAAAAGACAATTTGGAGTATGATCAGAGACATATTCGAGAAATGGAAATTGAGGACTGTAACATACTTTGTGTTTGTCTTACTAAAGTTAATTGCGTAATTATAAATATCTGTAGAGCGCCCAAAAACAAAGCTGACGTTTTTTTAGCACAAATAGATAAAATTATGGAAACTCAGAAGTCTCCTTGTATTATTTTGGGAGATATGAATTTAAATTTACTCAGTGAAACTGATACGATTAGAGAGTATAAAAATATTATCGAAATGAACACATTTACAATACAGAATATTCTTACTACTGAGAATGTTACAAGACAAACGGAAAAAACAGCAACTATTTTAGATCATGTTTTAATGAATAAAAACCTCTACTGTGATATAACCCTTACGGATCATGTGATATCAGATCATAAAGTTATGTAAGAAGTTATCAATAAAACTAAATTGCTGAAAGGAAAATGGAAAGAACTAATTCAAGTGAAATTGCAACAGGAAGAAATAACTTCCTTTGGAAAATTAGCAGAAATAATAACAAAAACAAAAATTGAGTGTACAAAGGAAAGTAGAATAAAAGTATCCAACAACAACTATTGGATAAATGCTGAGTTTATTGAGACAATAAAACAGAGAGATAATTCATATAAGCGATGGAAATTAATAAGAAACTCAGAAACCGAAAGACATTTTAAAAATTTAAAGAATGTGGTAAATAATATGAGAAGAAAATTAAAGAAGGAGTATGTGGAAAAAACACTTAATGAGGCTGGAACAAACAGTAAAAAAATGTGGAGGGTCCTGAACGATATATGTTTGAAACGAACAAAAAAAAAAGGGCAAAATGGGACAAATGAAAAGTATGACAGGTGCATACTTTTCACTTTGACAAGTGCAGTCATTGAAGATGAGCAACAAATAGCTGAGGAATTTAATACTTATTTTTCTGAAATAGGTAAGAATTTAGCCTCAAAAATTAAACCGGTTCTTAATCACCAGTTTAGAGAAGAAGAAACAAAAGAATCCATCTACTTGGAACCAACTGATTTAACAGAAATTAATTCTATCATAAGGGATTTAAATAATAATAGTTCGCCGGGAGAAGATGGTATTACTAAATCTGATATAGTGCTGCTTTTTGAAGTTTTGGGAGACAAAATAGTGAATATCATTAATGATATCCTGGGTACTGGCCTGTTTCCGAATGAATTAAAAACGGCGAAAATATCCCCTATTCATAAAAAAGGAGCAAAAACAGAACTTGGTAACTATAGACCAATTTCAATCTTAAATATATTTTCTAAAATAACAGAAAAAGTTATCAAACACAGGTTAACTAACTTTATACAGAAATTCTTTAACATCGATCCATATCAATATGGATTTCAAAAGAAGAGTAGTACCTTGGGGGCGACAGGGGATTTACTAGAATATATTACAGAAGAACTCGATAAGAAGAGGTATGTTTTGACAGTGTTTATTGACTTACAAAAGGCATTTGATACTGTGGACATAGACATTTTACTCAATAAATTAGAAAAAATGGGAATGCGAGGCATTGCAAAAGACCTCTTCCAGTCATATTCTAAGGACCGTAAGCATTATACTCAAATCAATAAAACCAAGAGTAAAAAAAAGCCTAAGTATTGGAGTAGCTCAGGGATCAGTACTTGGTCCTTTGCAATATTTATTATACATTCAAAACTTAAAGTATCTTCAACTTCAAGCGAGATATTTTGTGTTTGCTGATGACACCGTCTTGGTTATATCATCAAGTAATATAAAGGAACTTGAAAAGGTGGCGAACGACGACTTAAATCTGTATTATACATGGCTGTGCTATAATAAATTATCGGTGAACGTTAATAAAACGGTATATATGATTATTAAACAAAAAAATAAACAAAAAAGTGATATAAATGTGTTTCTCAATGGAGAAAAACTAAAAGAAGTGCAAACGTACAAATACTTAGGTTTAAATTTGACAAATGATCTCAATTGGAATGTACATGTGAATGCTATCATTAAAAAAATTGTGCCAATGGTTAGTGCAATAAAAAGGTATACGGATTGCTTAAATAAAAACTGTAGGCGTTTACTCTATAATAGCTTTATACTGCCACAAATTAGATATTTAATTCCCTGCTGGGGAGGTCTTCTGCTTTACCAGTTAAATAAATTACAAAGAATGCAGAATAAAGCAGTAAAATCTATCTTTCAGTTGGACTATTGTATGTCAACTGACCTTGTGTATGAAATGGAAAATATATGGAACTTGCAGAAAATTCGGACTTATGAGCAAATAAAATATATATATTCTATAAAAAACAAACTAATAAAGACTAATATAAATACAAAACAAGTTAAGAACTGGCATGAATACAGCACCCGGAATGCAAATGATTTTAGAAATAAATATTGTAGAACAACGACAGCACAGAGATCACCATTATATCTTGGTATTAAAGCATACAACAGTGTTCCGATAATAATAGTGGAGGCAAGGACAATGAAAAAATTAGTTTATAATCTGAAAATGTTTTTGAAGTGAATGAGTGTTGAACTGTTCCTGATGGGTTTACATTTTTGAGGATACCAGTGACATTCACTGTTTTGGAGTCAGTTAATAAATTAATTAAAAAAAAAAAAAGTATCTTGGGTCCCTTACAGTATGAGGAAGTCAAGAGAGCATTTTATGTAGAATCACCCTTTTACATTGCAGATATTGATTGTCGATATCAAGTAAGTATCAATATTGTTGTTGTATTTTCACACAATATTTAAATTGTTAGATATTGTATTTTTATATTTTTTGCTAATGCGGACCTGAACAAGTTCGATATACCAGCCTGTTTGGCGTTCAGTAAAATATAATTATTGAAGAAAAATTAAAAAATCGATCCAATTGGGTTACACATGACCCATTGTAACCCACATAATTTGCACATCTTTAATTGTTACTATTGTTTGATTTCACTTAAAAAAAAACACCTGTATATAATTTAGTATAATTAAAATTAATTCACCTTCAGATGATAACTCCCCGTTAAAAATTAAAGACTCCGCTTCAGGGACAACCCCACACCCCTCTTTTCCAATAATCGGTTGATTTTGGGGAATCTCTTGCATTCTAACATCGATATTTTCTTCACTCGTTGGGCAAATAATCCTTCCATTAATGATGATTTGGGTGATGTTGGGAATCGGGGCTAATGTATTAAACTTGACTATTAATTTGGCTTTGATTTCATCGTTGGGGTTGACACGAAGTCTCTGATTTCTTATGATGAAGTTTTGATTGTTCGTGGAGGTGGTTTCTCCAAAATCCGTCTTAAAAAAAATAAATTAAAATAAATTAATTAAAAAAAAGGATTTAACTTACATTTAATTAATTTTTGATTATTTTTAGTAAAAAAAGGATAAGATAATTTTTGACGTTTAATCTTCTTTTAATGCCAACATCGAAAAATTAAAATTAAGTAATTAATTAAACAAATTTAAGGAATTAATTGGTTTATTTAATATTTTAATTAATTAATTTTCGATTTTATGTAATTAATTGAAACGAGAAAATCAAAATTAATTAAATTTTATTACATATTAAATTATTTTTCGATGTTGGTAGTTAAAAAAATTTTACGTCAACACATAAACGTCAAAAAATTTATTTAAACAATTTTTAAATCATCAAATTAATTTAAAAATAACTCATTCACTCACAATCAAAACATCGGCTTTCCTATCAAGGTCGATTTTAATCCAAACCCCGTTCATCGCCTCAAGAACTTTGACCCGCAAGTTCGCGACCCATCGATCTTCTTGGGTCTCATCGAAGGTGATCGAAGAACAAGAAGAATTCGCCCCAATCTTAACAAGGAAATTAACAAAGAGGAACATTAACACTTTGAGTCGCGACATTTCGATAAATCTTGCGGTTATGATAAAGGAACCACTCTCAAGGAGGATATAAAAAGTTTTATTAGAACGTTATTGGAAACCGGTTGATTTTGCACGAGGCGAACTTGAAGCGGATCGCTTTAAAAGGCAAGGAGAAGGTCACTGTCAAAGAGGAGGTTCGTTAACTTGTTGATCGTTGGAAATACCCGGAGATGAAAAAATTGTTAATAATTATTATTAGATTGTTAAATTGGTTGCATATTTTTAAGGTTTTGATGGTTAATGAAAAGTTATTTTATAAATATGGATTGGTTTTGATGATAAAGGTGCTAAAGATATCTTAAATATGGGATAAAATTGATTGGAAATAAATCGATGATGAGAAATTGCCAAAAAATGATTTATATGAATAATTTATGTGATTAACCCACCATAATTAAGAAACGATTTAGATCTCAAATTGAAGATAAAAGATGTAATATAAAAATATTGAGGTTGGATCATAAAAATATCAAGAAAAAATAATCAAAAAGAGTCAAAAAAGTTTTAAATGGAGACATAATAATTGAAAACAAATCAAGATAAACACAAAACATACTTAACTAATGAATAAATTTTAAGCATTCCAAGAAAAAAAAACTTCAAGGTCCCCACAAATACATTCATTACAAACTCAACCACAAAATCCATCATTAATAACCCAATCTCATCACTTAATAAGAGACAAAATGATTTATAAAACAACTTAGACATCATTAGCACGATATATTATTAAATTAACCCACAAAAAAATTAAAATAAACATTATGAATGAACCGCTTAATAAGCATTATAATTAAAGTCGAATTTTTGCTTAATAATCATTAAAACGATTCAAATTGGTCATAAATCGGAAACATTTCTTTGGGGGACTTTACAAAATCCTTAAGAACTCGTTTAAAAAAAAAGAATCATTTGCATGAATAAATCGTAAACGAAACTACCAAAAAAAAAAAACAATAAATGCGTCAGCACCGTTTTTTTCTCTTCAATATCATTTTTTCAACAAGGACAAGACGACATTTACCATTCGCAAAACGGGTTTTTGAAACACCGTTTTAGATACATTTAAAATAAAAGTAAATAAGGAAGGACGACACCAACCAGAATCTTCTTCTTCGGTGAATTGAATTGGCTCAGTTAAGACTTGGAACTCAACGGGAGATATAAATAATGAAGAAAAAAATTGATTTTAATATTTTTAAAGTGCTGTTGGGTGTTTTGTGTTTGTTTCGTGGGGTTTTCGGGCAACGTTTGGAGTCTCCTTGTCCAAGACTTTTTGTGTATGATCAAAATAATAGTGAGTCGGATCGTTGGTATGGGACTATTACGCTTTTAAGCGATTCGGAATTATCCGGGATTTGGTTAAGGATTATTTTAGATAATCCATCGGAACAATTAGGAGTAAGTTTTTTAATTAAATATCGATTTAATTTAATTAGGAGATTTGTAGTTATAAATTGGGTAAATTTTGTGAAATAAATTGAATATTTAAAATCATCTTGTTTGATGATTTAATCAAAGAAACTCATAAAAATCTTCTTAAACGGTTTTAAAAATGACAAAAAAATGACACCAACAAAATATTGCTGACAATAACTTTATAGTTACTTTTTAATAATAATTTTAATCATCTCAATTAGTTTCAATTGATTCAGTTTCGTTGAATGAAGTTTGGTTGAGTTGTGTACGCGAATAACATTTTGATGAGATTAAAAATTAGAGTTTATTTAATTAGGTGTACCCAAAGTATTCGAAATAACCCCCACTTAACTTTTTGAACACCTGTTTAAGATAAAGTGATGACGACAATGGCGCTTTATTTAAAGACATCCAACCAGCAACTGTGAGAAATTCTATTACCTCCTTTATGATCAGATAAAATCTTTTGCCTCAGCAGCAAGGCTGGTTTGGCTACAAAATAATAAATTAGTATTAAAAATGTAACATTAATTAGTTGTAATGTATAGGTCTCTGCCTCGGCAGCTTCGCTGCCTCGGTTTGAAACCAATGCATTTCTTTTAAACGAAAGCTCTATTACCTCCTTTATGATCAGATAAAATCTATTGCCTCAGCAGCAAGGATGTTTCGGTTATGAAAAAATAAATTAATATTAAAAAGTAACATTAATTATTTATAATGTATAAGTCTCTGCCATGGCAGCTTCGCAGCTTCAGTTTAAAGGCAATGTATTCTTATAAAAAAAAGCTTGTTAGATGATCAAATAAGCTCCACTGCCTCGGTTTACAACCAATGCATTGATTTTAAAAGAAAGCTTTATTAGCTTCTTTTATGATAAGATAAGATCCATTGCCCCAAGCAGCAAAGCTGCTTCGGCTACAAAATAATAAATTAATATTAAAAAAGTAACAATAATTAGTTGCAATACAGAAGCTTCTGCCTCGGCAGCTTCGCAGCCTCGCTTTAAAGCCAATGCATTCTTATTAAGAAAAAGCTGTGTTATATAATCAAATAAAATCCACCGCCTCGGCAGCAATACTGCCTTGGCTACAAAATAACACATTAATATAAAAAGTAACATTAATTAGTTATAATGTATAGGTCGCTGCCTCGGTTAAAAACCAATGCATTTCTTTTAAACGAAAGCTGTTACCTCCTTTATGATCAGATAAAATCTATTGCCTCAGCAGCAAGGCTACTTCGGCTACAAAATAATAAATTAGTATTAAAAATGTAACATTAATTAGTTGTAATGTATAGGTCTCTGCCTCGGCAGCTTCGCTGCCTTGGTTTGAAACCAATGCATTTCTTTTAAACAAAAGCTCTATTACCTCCTTTATGATCAGATACAATCTATTGCCTCAGCAGCAAGGATGCTTCGGTTATGAAATAATAAATTAATATTAAAAAGTAACATTAATTATTTATAATGTATAAGTCTCTGCCATGGCAGCTTCGCAGCTTCAGTTTAAAGGCAATGTATTCTTATAAAAAAAAGCTTGTTAGATGATCAAATAAGCTCCACTGCCTCGGTTTAAAACCAATGCATTGATTTTAAAAGAAAGCTTTATTAGCTTCTTTTATGATAAGATAAGATCCATTGCCTCAAGCAGCAAAGCTGCTTCGGCTACAAAATAATAAATTAATATTAAAAAAGTAACAATAATTAGTTGCAACACAGAAGCTTCTGCCTCGGCAGCTTCGAAGCCTCGCTTTAAAGCCAATGCATTCTTATTAAGAAAAAGCTCTGTTATATAATCAAATAAAATCCACCGCCTCGGCAGCAAAATTGCCTTGGCTACAAAATAACACATTAATATAAAAAGTAACATTAATTAGTTATAATGTATAGGTCTCTGCCTCGGCAGCTTCGCTGCCTCGGATTATAACCAATGCATTTCTTTTAAACGAAAGCTCTATTACCTCTTTTATGATCAGATAAAATCTATTGCCTCAGCAGTAAAGCTGCTTCGGCTACAAGATAACACATTAATATAAAAGAAGTAATATTAATTAGTTGGAATGTATAGGTCTCTGCCTCGGCAGCTTCGCTGCCTCGGTTTAACACCAATGCATTTCTTTTAAACGAAAGCTCTATTACCTCCTTTATGATCAGATACAATCTATTGCCTTAGCAGCAAAGCTGCTTCGGTTACAAAATGGTAAATTAATATAAAAAATGTAACATTAATTAGTTGTAATGCATAGGTCTCTGCCTCGGCAGCTACGCTGCCTCGGCTACAAGATAACACATTAATATTAAAAAAGTAACATTAATTAGTTGTAATGTATAGGTCTCTGCCTCGGCAGCTTCGCTGCCTCGGATTATAACCAATGCATTTCTTTTAAACAAAAGCTCTATTACCTCTTTTATGATCAGATAAAATCTATTGCCTCAGCAGCAAAGTTGCTTCGGCTACAAAATGATAAATTAATATTAAAAATGTAACATTAATTGTAATGCACAAGTCTCTGCCTCTGCAGCTACGCTGCCTCGGCTACAAGATAACACATTAATATAAAAAAGTAACAATAATTAGTTTTAATGTATAGGTCTCTGCCTCGGTTTAAAACCAATGCATTTCTTTTAAACGAAAGCTCTATTACCTCTTTTATGATCAGATAAAATCTATTGCCTCAGCAGTAAAGCTGCTTCGGCTACAAGATAACACATTAATATAAAAGAAGAAATATTAATTAGTTGGAATGTATAGGTCTCTGCCTCGGCAGCTTCGCTGCCTCGGTTTAACACCAATGCATTTCTTTTAAACGAAAGCTCTATTACCTCCTTTATGATCAGATACAATCTATTGCCTTAGCAGCAAAGCTGCTTCGGTTACAAAATGGTAAATTAATATAAAAAATGTAACATTAATTAGTTGTAATGCATAGGTCTCTGCCTCGGCAGCTACGCTGCCTCGGCTACAAGATAACACATTAATATTAAAAAAGTAACATTAATTAGTTGTAATGTATAGGTCTCTGCCTCGGCAGCTTCGCTGCCTCGGATTATAACCAATGCATTTCTTTTAAACAAAAGCTCTATTACCTCTTTTATGATCAGATAAAATCTATTGCCTCAGCAGCAAAGTTGCTTCGGCTACAAAATGATAAATTAATATTAAAAATGTAACATTAATTGTAATGCACAAGTCTCTGCCTCGGCAGCTACGCTGCCTCGGCTACAAGATAACACATTAATATAAAAAAGTAACATTAATTAGTTTTAATGTATAGGTCTGTGCCTCGGCAGCTTCGCTGCCTCGGATTATAACCAATGCATTTCTTTTAAACGAAAGCTCTATTACCTCTTTTATGATCAGATAAAATCTATTGCCTCAGCAGTAAAGCTGCTTCGGCTACAAGATAACACATTAATATAAAAGAAGTAATATTAATTAGTTGTAATGTATAGGTCTCTGCCTCGGCAGCTTCGCTGCCTCGGTTTAAAATCAATGCATTTCTTTTAAACAAAAGCTCTATTACCTCCTTTATGACCAGATAAAATCTATTGCCTCAGCAGCAAAGTTGCTTCGGCTACAAAATGATAAATTAATATTAAAAATGTAACATTAATTGTAATGCACAAGTCTCTGCCTCGACAGCTACGCTGCCTCGGCTACAAGATAACACATTAATATTAAAAAAGTAACATTAATTAGTTGGAATGTATAGGTCTCTGCCTCGGCAGCTTCGCTGCCTCGGTTTAAAATCAATGCATTTCTTTTAAACAAAAGCTCTATTACCTCCTTTATGACCAGATAAAATCTATTGCCTCAGCAGCAAAGCTGCTTCGGCTACAAAATGATAAATTAATATTAAAAATGTAACATTAATTGTAATGCACAAGTCTCTGCCTCGGCAGCTACGCTGCCTCGGCTACAAGATAACACATTAATATAAAAAAGTAACATTAATTAGTTGTAATGTATAGGTCTCTGTCTCGGCAGCTTCGCTGCCTTGGTTTAAAACCAATGCATTTCTTTTAAACGAAAGCTCTATTACCTCCTTTATGATCAGATACAATCTATTGCCTCAGCAGCAAGGCTGAGGCATAAATTAATTGTAATTCATAGGTCTCTACCTCGGCAGCTACGCTGCCTCGGTTTAAAACCAGTACATTCTTATTAAAAAGAAGTTTTGTTAAATGATCAAATAAACTGCTCAAAAAAGCAACATTCGTTAATTGTAATTTATGAGCTTCTGCCTCGGCAGCTTTGCTGTCTCGGTTCAAAGATAATACGTTTTTATTGCAAAAAAGCTGTATTATTCCTCTTATGATTCGAAAAAATCTATTGCCTCAGAAGCAAAGCTGCTTCAGCTACGAGATATCATCTTAATGTCTTCTTCTTTTAATTAATTGACATAAAATTATTATTGTTTTTTAATATTTATTCACAGAATTGGTTTGGAGAGGTGGTAACGGACGATAACAAGGAATACTTAATCAAAAATCGTAATCATAAATTACCAGTCAACACCCCGTACCCTCTAAGATTTTACATCAAATATAACCCAAATGGGCCAATTCCTCGATTGGTGTCGTTCCGTTTAAACGCAAAAACAGTTTGTCCTGAAGGAGGAGTCACGACGACGCCTCCAACAACTTCCGGTCAATTAATAACGAGCAGTTCGTTATCAAGCACCGCTTCGCCAAATCAACCCGTTAATCAAGGGATAAATCGACCTCAAAATCCTCCAGTTGGGTTTATAGAAAGACCGCAAGTGATTCAAGGGTAATTATGAATTAATTATAAAAAATAATTAATTTTATAATTTTTGTTTTTTGGTGATAGGGGGTTAGATCAAAGCGATGATTTCTTCCCGGGCGATTTCAATTATAAGCCAGATTTTTTGGACACCAACGTTGAATGCGGAACGATCGCGGTAAGTACGATTATTCCAAAAAAATATTTTTATGCGCATATTAGAATCGGTTTAAAAGGCAAGTATATTATTATGATGGAGGCTCCACGTCCCATGGGAACTTCTACGACTACATTAGCTACCTCGTTAATAATTTGGCGATTCGAAACCAAAGCCCCGCTCAATCGCAGGTAAAAAAAAATTAGATTAAAAGATATTAAATTAAAAAATCTAAATGATGGGAATATTAAGTTTAATTTTTTTTGTATTTCTAGGTAGCAGCCCAACCTTTGATAGTCTACGGTCAAAAAACAAGCATTGGCCAATTTCCATGGCACGCGGCTTTGTATCATTCAAAAGGGGTTGGTCTTCAATATGTTTGTGGAGGTTCTTTGGTGTCTAGGTATCACGTGATTACCGCAGCACATTGCGTGACCAGTATTCGATCAGGTGAAAGTCTTCGTCCGGATAATATGTTAATTTATTTAGGTGATTATTATTAACTTTATAAAATCTAATAATATAATAATAGATCCGGAAGATACCGGACTATATCAAGCTATATACAACCTATATATATTGTTTTTATTAGGTAAATATTATTTAAATCGATGGGGAAGTCCCGGCGTTCAAAACCACGAAGTGGCAAAAATTATAAGACATCCCAGGTACAGCGGAAAAATGTACCAAAATGACGTGGCTATTTTAAAAATGTCGAGCGCTGCCGAATTTACCGATTATGTCCGTCCGGTTTGTCTTTGGGAAGGCGATCCCAACATTAACAGCGTCGTGGGGAATTTAGGTGAGATGTTCGCGTCGATTAAATCGATATCCTTTATGAAATGGTATTTATTTGATGTCAACGCAAAATCGTCTGTTGTAAAAGGGTAATCTCGACGATTTGAAGGCAAATCATTCCTTATACGCTTTGCTAAAGAAAGAATGTGTCCATTAAATTCATCATAATCATTTTATATACACTTAACAGCATAAAAACCGCATCATCTAAAATTCAAATTGCAATTGAACGTGTTTGCTTGATATGAGTAAGATTTTTCATATTTGAAAGTTAATGTATAAGCAGAGGTCTTCCCCATTCTCTCATCTATCCTCCTAATCATTTTTTTTTGTTAAAATTTTCATTGTTATCAACACCAAATTTACAAGGTTTAAAGCAATTTCTTCAGCAGCGCCATGGTTAACATCGCTGACTGTTATTACAGAAGAAAAATGCTATTAATTCTTACAGAAGTTGTTTAAAGAAGTACGCACCCAACAATCCCGTGATGATTGATATATACAATTGTGTTACAAAATCAAGATATCACAAGAAATGAGATAAGAAATCGTCAGATATTGTATCTAAGTATGTGGGATGAACGTAAGTGAACACACAGTACAGAAAAAAAATTAAAGAATCAGTCAAAAGGCATAAAAGATACTGTTCTCATATGAGTCAAGGTTCCAGTTGTACTTTAACAGAAGATATTTCAAGTACTCAAGTAGATCTGTAATTATTTGGATTAGAAATCTTTATCAGCGGCAATCTTCTAATCACAGCTCGGTAAATTGAAGAAATTTTAGATGAACATGTAGTTCATTTTGACCCATTTATTGGTTCATATTCGATAATACACGCTCCCATAATGTCCCAAATTTAGATATTTAGATACCGACAGAATAAACCAGACAGCTCTGTTTTAAACCCCCTAGAATACATTAAGGATATGCTAGGAAGACGATTACTTTTTGAATTCAACTTTTAATCGTCTGTTCCTCCTCTAATTCTTCTTTTTAATCTTTCTTCTCTTGCAACTCTTCGCTTAATTAAGCGAAAGAGGTCCATTCGAGTCAATTTATTTCCTACAAGACTACAAACTTGTTATCACTGCTACTTGACATAGCTTTCAGAAGACTTGAGCTGCTTCCAAAAGACTTGAAGTACTCTCAAAAGACTTGAAATGCTTCTAGAAAATTTGATATTACATCCAGAAGATTTAATATTGCTTTTAGAGGACTTAATAATAAATAATAGGACTTAATAAATTAAGACTTCAAAAAGACTTGAAAAGCTTCCAGAAGACTTAAAAGGTTCCAAAAGACTTGGAATGCTTCCTGAAAACTTGAAACGCTTACACAAGGCTTAAAATGCCTTTAGAAGACATAAAATGCTTCTAGAAAAGTTCATACTGCTTCCAGAAAACTTGATCATGCTTTCATAGGGCTTGAAATGATCTAAAAGTGGAATAAAGATTTTCTAATTTGGTTCTCACCGTGACAAAGAACAGCCATAAATGTTCACGTTGAATTTAATGATTTATATCTCAAAAACGAATAAATATTTTCAAGATACGCTTTCATCACGAGAAAATAGACACTTTCCTCTATAAATCATGAATAATTCATTAAGATATCTTAAGAATTCGATTTTTCGTGATTTTTTAAAGCAAGATTATTAATTTCAAAAAAAAATCAAAAATTAGGTTAATTTAAATAATCTTTATCTCAAAAACGAATACAGATTTTCTAATTCGGTTCTCACCATGACAAAATAGACACTTGCCTCTATAAATTTTGATTGTTTCATTAAAATATCTCAAGAATTCGATTTTTGGTGATTTTTAATTAACTTGAGATAGCCATAAATGTTCAAGTCGAATTTAATGATTTATATCTCAAAAACGAATAAATATTTCCAAGATGCGCTTTCATCACGAGAAAATAGACACTTTCCTCTATAAATCATGAATAATTCATTAAGATATCTTTAGAATTCGATTTTTCGTGATTTTTTAAAGCAAAATTATTAATTTCAAAAAATCATAAAAAATCAGGTTAACTTAAATAATCCTTATCTCGAAAACGAATAAAGTTTTTCTAATTCGGTTCTCACCATGACAAAATAGACACTTGCCTTTATAAATTTTGAATGTTTCATTAAAATATCTCAAGAATTCGATTTTTGGTGGTTTTTAATTAACTTGGGATAGCCACAAATGTTCACGTTGAATTTAATGATTTATATCTCAAAAACGAATAAATATTTTCAAGATGCGCTTTCATCACGAGAAAATAGACACTTTCCTCTATAAATCATGAATAATTTATTAAGATATCTTAAGAATTCGATTTTTCGTGATTTTTTAAAGTAAGATTATTAATTTCAAAAAATCATAAAAAATTAGGTTATCTTAAATAATCTTTATCTCAAAAACGAATAGATTTTCTAATTCGGTTCTCACCATGACAAAATAGACACTTGCCTCCATAAATTTTGAATATATCATTAAAATATCTCAAGAATTCGATTTTTGGTGATTTTTAATTGACTTAAGATAGCCCTAAATGTTCACGTTGAATTTAATGATTTATATCTCAAAAACGAATAAATATTTTCAAGATGCGCTTTCATCATGAGAAAATAGATACTTTCTTCTATAAATCATGAATAATTCATTAAGATATCTTAAGAATTCGACTTTTCGTGATTTTTTAAAGCAAGATTACTAATTTCAAAAAATCATAAAAAATTAGGTTAATTTAAATAATCTTTATCTCAAAAACAAATAAAGATTTTCTAATTTGATTCTCACCATGACAAAATAGACACTTGCCTCTATAAATTTTGAATGTTTCATTAAAATATCTCAAGAATTCGATTTTTGGTGGTTTTTAATTAACTTGGGATAGCCACAAATGTTCACGTTGAATTTAATGATTTATATCTCAAAAACGAATAAATATTTTCAAGATGCGCTTTCATCACGAGAAAATAGACCCTTTCCTCTATAAATCATGAATAATTCATTAAGATATCTTAAGAATTCGATTTTTCGTGATTTTTTAAAGCAAGATTATTAATTTCAAAAAATCATAAAAAATTAGGTTAATTTAAATAATCTTTATCTCAAAAACGAATAAAGTTTTTCTAATTCGGTTCTCACCATGACAAAATAGACACTTGCCTTTATAAATTTTGAATGTTTCATTAAAATATCTCAAGAATTCGATTTTTGGTGGTTTTTAATTAACTTGAGATAGCCACAAATGTTCAAGTCGAATTTAATGATTTATATCTCAAAAACGAATAAATATTTTCAAGATGCGCTTTCATCACGAGAAAATAGACACTTTCCTCTATAAATCATGAATAATTCATTAAGATATCTTAAGAATTCGATTTTTCGTGATTTTTTAAAGCAAGATTATTAATTTGAAAAAATCATAAAAAATTAGCTGAACTTAAATAATCTTTATCCCAAAAACGAATAAAGATTTTCTAATTCGGTTCTCAACATGACAAAATAGACACTTGCCTTTATAAATTTTGAATGTTTCATTAAAATATCTCAAGAATTCGATTTTTGGTGGTTTTTAATTAACTTGGGATAGCCACAAATGTTCACGTTGAATTTAATGATTTATATCTCAAAAACGAATAAATATTTTCAAGATGCGCTTTCATCACGAGAAAATAGACCCTTTCCTCTATAAATCATGAATAATTCATTAAGATATCTTAAGAATTCGATTTTTCGTGATTTTTTAAAGCAAGATTATTAATTTCAAAAAATCATAAAAAATTAGGTTAATTTAAATAATCTTTATCTCAAAAACGAATAAAGTTTTTCTAATTCGGTTCTCACCATGACAAAATAGACACTTGCCTTTATAAATTTTGAATGTTTCATTAATTTATCTCAAGAATTCGATTTTTGGTGGTTTTTAATTAACTTGAGATAGCCACAAATGTTCAAGTCGAATTTAATGATTAATATCTCAAAAACGAATAAATATTTTCAAGATGCGCTTTCATCACGAGAAAATAGACACTTTCCTCTATAAATCATGAATAATTCATTAAGATATCTTAAGAATTCGATTTTTCGTGATTTTTTAAAGCAAGATTATTAATTTCAAAAAATCATAAAAAATTAGGTTAATTTAAATAATCTTTATCTCAAAAACGAATAAAGTTTTTCTAATTCGGTTCTCACCATGACAAAATAGACACTTGCCTTTATAAATTTTGAATGTTTCATTAATTTATCTCAAGAATTCGATTTTTGGTGGTTTTTAATTAACTTGAGATAGCCACAAATGTTCAAGTCGAATTTAATGATTTATATCTCAAAAACGAATAAATATTTTCAAGATGCGCTTTCATCACGAGAAAATAGACACTTTCCTCTATAAATCATGAATAATTCATTAAGATATCATAAGAATTCGATTTTTCGTGATTTTTTAAAGCAAGATTACTAATTTCAAAAAATCATAAAAAATTAGGTTAATTTAAATAATCTTTATCTCAAAAACGAATAAAGTTTTTCTAATTCGGTTCTCACCATGACAAAATAGACACTTGCCTTTATAAATTTTGAATGTTTCATTAATTTATCTCAAGAATTCGATTTTTGGTGGTTTTTAATTAACTTGAGATAGCCACAAATGTTCAAGTCGAATTTAATGATTTATATCTCAAAAACGAATAAATATTTTTAAGATGCGCTTTCATCACGAGAAAATAGACACTTTCCTCTATAAATCATGAATAATTTATTAAGATATCTTAAGAATTCGATTTTTCGTGATTTTTTAAAGCAAGATTATTAATTTCAAAAAATCATAAAAAATTAGGTTATCTTAAATAATCTTTATCTCAAAAACGAATAGATTTTCTAATTCGGTTCTCACCATGACAAAATAGACACTTGCCTCCATAAATTTTGAATATATCATTAAAATATCTCAAGAATTCGATTTTTGGTGATTTTTAATTGACTTAAGATAGCCCTAAATGTTCACGTTGAATTTAATGATTTATATCTCAAAAACGAATAAATATTTTCAAGATGCGCTTTCATCATGAGAAAATAGATACTTTCTTCTATAAATCATGAATAATTCATTAAGATATCTTAAGAATTCGACTTTTCGTGATTTTTTAAAGCAAGATTACTAATTTCAAAAAATCATAAAAAATTAGGTTAATTTAAATAATCTTTATCTCAAAAACAAATAAAGATTTTCTAATTTGATTCTCACCATGACAAAATAGACACTTGCCTCTATAAATTTTGAATGTTTCATTAAAATATCTCAAGAATTCGATTTTTGGTGGTTTTTAATTAACTTGGGATAGCCCTAAATGTTCACGTTGAATTTAATGATTTATATCTCAAAAACGAATAAATATTTTCAAGATGCGCTTTCATCATGAGAAAATAGATACTTTCTTCTATAAATCATGAATAATTCATTAAGATATCTTAAGAATTCGACTTTTCGTGATTTTTTAAAGCAAGATTACTAATTTCAAAAAATCATAAAAAATTAGGTTAATTTAAATAATCTTTATCTCAAAAACAAATAAAGATTTTCTAATTTGATTCTCAACATGACAAAATAGACACTTGCCTTTATAAATTTTGAATATATCATTAAAATATCTCAAGAATTCGATTTTTGGTGATTTTTAATTGACTTAAGATAGCCCTAAATGTTCACGTTGAATTTAATGATTTATATCTCAAAAACGAATAAATATTTTCAAGATGCGCTTTCATCATGAGAAAATAGATACTTTCTTCTATAAATCATGAATAATTCATTAAGATATCTTAAGAATTCGACTTTTCGTGATTTTTTAAAGCAAGATTACTAATTTCAAAAAATCATAAAAAATTAGGTTAATTTAAATAATCTTTATCTCAAAAACAAATAAAGATTTTCTAATTTGATTCTCACCATGACAAAATAGACACTTGCCTCTATAAATTTTGAATGTTTCATTAAAATATCTCAAGAATTCGATTTTTGGTGGTTTTTAATTAACTTGGGATAGCCACAAATGTTCACGTTGAATTTAATGATTTATATCTCAAAAACGAATAAATATTTTCAAGATGCGCTTTCATCACGAGAAAATAGACACTTTCCTCTATAAATCATGAATAATTCATTAAGATATCTTAAGAATTCGATTTTTCGTGATTTTTTAAAGCAAGATTACTAATTTCAAAAAATCATAAAAAATTAGGTTAATTTAAATAATCTTTATCTCAAAAACAAATAAAGATTTTCTAATTTGATTCTCACCATGACAAAATAGACACTTGCCTCTATAAATTTTGAATGTTTCATTAAAATATCTCAAGAATTCGATTTTTGGTGGTTTTTAATTAACTTGAGATAGCCATAAATGTTCACTTTGAATTTAATGATTTATATCTCAAAAACGAATAAATATTTTCAAGATGCGCTTTCATCACGAGAAAATAGACCCTTTCCTCTATAAATCATGAATAATTCATTAAGATATCTTAAGAATTCGATTTTTCGTGATTTTTTAAAGCAAGATTATTAATTTCAAAAAATCATAAAAAATTAGGTTAATTTAAATAATCTTTATCTCAAAAACGAATAAAGTTTTTCTAATTCGGTTCTCACCATGACAAAATAGACACTTGCCTTTATAAATTTTGAATGTTTCATTAAAATATCTCAAGAATTCGATTTTTGGTGGTTTTTAATTAACTTGAGATAGCCACAAATGTTCAAGTCGAATTTAATGATTTATATCTCAAAAACGAATAAATATTTTCAAGATGCGCTTTCATCACGAGAAAATAGACACTTTCCTCTATAAATCATGAATAATTCATTAAGATATCTTAAGAATTCGATTTTTCGTGATTTTTTAAAGCAAGATTATTAATTTGAAAAAATCATAAAAAATTAGCTGAACTTAAATAATCTTTATCCCAAAAACGAATAAAGATTTTCTAATTCGGTTCTCAACATGACAAAATAGACACTTGCCTTTATAAATTTTGAATGTTTCATTAAAATATCTCAAGAATTCGATTTTTGGTGGTTTTTAATTAACTTGGGATAGCCACAAATGTTCACGTTGAATTTAATGATTTATATCTCAAAAACGAATAAATATTTTCAAGATGCGCTTTCATCACGAGAAAATAGACCCTTTCCTCTATAAATCATGAATAATTCATTAAGATATCTTAAGAATTCGATTTTTCGTGATTTTTTAAAGCAAGATTATTAATTTGAAAAAATCATAAAAAATTAGCTGAACTTAAATAATCTTTATCCCAAAAACGAATAAAGATTTTCTAATTCGGTTCTCAACATGACAAAATAGACACTTGCCTTTATAAATTTTGAATGTTTCATTAAAATATCTCAAGAATTCGATTTTTGGTGGTTTTTAATTAACTTGGGATAGCCACAAATGTTCACGTTGAATTTAATGATTTATATCTCAAAAACGAATAAATATTTTCAAGATGCGCTTTCATCACGAGAAAATAGACCCTTTCCTCTATAAATCATGAATAATTCATTAAGATATCTTAAGAATTCGATTTTTCGTGATTTTTTAAAGCAAGATTATTAATTTGAAAAAATCATAAAAAATTAGCTGAACTTAAATAATCTTTATCCCAAAAACGAATAAAGATTTTCTAATTCGGTTCTCAACATGACAAAATAGACACTTGCCTTTATAAATTTTGAATGTTTCATTAAAATATCTCAAGAATTCGATTTTTGGTGGTTTTTAATTAACTTGGGATAGCCACAAATGTTCACGTTGAATTTAATGATTTATATCTCAAAAACGAATAAATATTTTCAAGATGCGCTTTCATCACGAGAAAATAGACCCTTTCCTCTATAAATCATGAATAATTCATTAAGATATCTTAAGAATTCGATTTTTCGTGATTTTTTAAAGCAAGATTATTAATTTCAAAAAATCATAAAAAATTAGGTTAATTTAAATAATCTTTATCTCAAAAACGAATAAGGTTTTTCTAATTCGGTTCTCACCATGACAAAATAGACACTTGCCTTTATAAATTTTGAATGTTTCATTAATTTATCTCAAGAATTCGATTTTTGGTGGTTTTTAATTAACTTGAGATAGCCATAAATGTTCACTTTGAATTTAATGATTTATATCTCAAAAACGAATAAATATTTTCAAGATGCGCTTTCATCACGAGAAAATAGACACTTTCCTCTATAAATCATGAATAATTCATTAAGATATCTTAAGAATTCGATTTTTCGTGATTTTTGAAAGCAAGATTATTAATTTCAAAAAATCATAAAAAATTAGGATAACTTAAATAATCCTTATCTCAAAAACGAATAAAGTTTTTCTAATTTGGTTCTCAACATGACAAAATAGACACTTGCCTCTATAAATTTTGAATGTTTCATTAAAATATCTCAAGAATTCGATTTTTGGTGGTTTTTAATTAACTTGAGATAGCCACAAATGTTCACGTTGAATTTAATGATTTATATCTCAAAAACGAATAAATATTTTCAAGATTCGCTTTCATCACGAGAAAATAGACACTTTCCTCTATAAATCATGAATAATTCATTAAGATATCTTAAGAATTCGATTTTTCGTGATTTTTTAAAGGAAGATTATTAATTTGAAAAAATCATAAAAAATTAGGTTAAATTAAAAAATCTTTATCTCAAAAACGAATAAAGATTTTCTAATTCGGTTCTCAACATGACAAAATAGATACTTGCTGTTAAGAAACCTTTAATTTAATTTTCATTTTATTTTACTGTATTTTTGGTTGCGAACATTTAGGATTTATTTTTATTGTATAGTAAAGGTCAGTTTTTGTGTGCTTTCGAATTTTCGTATAAAAGAGCATGGCGTGCGCCAAACACGCTCTCGTTTGATATTCTCTCGTTCTGACACTCTCTTTCGTTTTAAATCAAGTCGTTGTTATATCGCAGTAATCACAAGTATCATTTTCGTTTTCATACACCACCATTTTTCATAAATTCATCAAATAATATTTCGTACAGATATAATATAACTGTTAAACATCAAGTGTAATAATTCGAAATAAATAACATTTTATTTAATAACAAAAAGGTGGTTGTGAACCAGCTCACATCAGTTAATAAAATTATTAACAAAAGTAACACTTGCCTTTATAAATTTTGAATGTTTTATTAAAACATCTCAAGAATTCGATTTTCGGTGTTTTTTAATTGACTTAAGATAGCCATAAATGTTCACGTTGAATTTAATGATTTATATCTCAAAAACGAATAAATATTTTCAATATTTGCTTTCATCACGAGAAAGTAGACACTTTCCTCTATAAATCATGAATAATTCATTAAGATATCTTAAGAATTCGATTTTTCGTGATTTTTTAAAGCACGATTATTAATTATAAAAAATTAGGTTCATTTAAATAATCCTTATCTCAAAAACGAATAAAGTTTTTCTAATTCGGTTCTTAACATGATAAAATGTTATCATTATAATGAATCATCATAGGTGAGTTTGGTTAATGTCTACAATTTTTTAAAATATGGGTTTTTGGATGAACTTGAAATTGATAAAAATCGACCTTAATTCTTTGGAGATACAATTCTGTGAGATGTTCGAATTTTACCTAATACATGGAATTATATTTTTGCTAAATTTTGTTCCTTCCAAGATCTTTTTGTTTCTTTCTGTGTTAGAAAGCAATCAAAACGCAGAAGTCGTAAAATGGCCATGAATTTATCATGAAACATTTCTTCCCACAGATAATTCTTGTTTTCGAGTAATACCCGGAAACGTCCAGTAATTAGTAAAGTCCCAAAAAATTCCTTCATTTTTAAAAGATTTAAAGGGATTTAATAAGGGATTATTAAATTTTCATTAATATTTTCCTCGATTCTTTCTTCAAATATGGCAATATTTCCAATGCAGATATTGTATAAAACTACTATTCAAATATACCCCAAATACCCTAGGTCTACAACTTTTAAAACAAACGATTTTGTATTAATAATCAAATTTAGCGACCTCGGCTAAACGTTTTGAGTACAAATATCATTCAATCATTGAATATTTTTATCTTTAGCAAGGCATATAAAGAATGATTTTACCTTTAAATGACCGAGCTCGATTACGAAAAATCGAAACCACAAAAACTTAAAAACACAGATATAAATAAAAAAATTTTAAAGTCAAATTTAAACATCATTTCAAAAAATCCTATGCTGATTTAAATTTTATCTGATATTAATTCAATGACAACATTTTCTTTTTAAGGATCCGTCGTCGGTTGGGGATTCAACGAACACGGGAAATTAACAGAAGAACTCATCAAATTGGATATGCCGGTTGTCTCGAAAGACACCTGCATCTACTCATTCCCCGATTTTTACGTCCGATACACAACAAGCGATACATTTTGTGCCGGATTTACTAACGGTAATAATGATAAAAATAATGATAAAAATAATAATAATAATAAAATTGATGATTTTAAATTTAACCATTATAATTTAAACAGGATCAACTGTATGTAACGGAGATTCGGGTGGAGGAATGGTTTTTCAACGACCAACCGGATCCGGAAAGAAAGCTTATCAACTTCGCGGGGTCGTCTCGTTAAGTGTGGCCCTCCAAAACGAATTTAAATGCGACCCAAAACATTATGTCGTCTTTACCGATGTCGCAAAGTATTTGGATTTTATCAAAAATGCAATGCAACAATAATTATTTTTTATAATCGTTAGTTTAAGCAATAAAAATATGAGAAATAAATTCGAATTAATTATTTATGATTCAATTTTATCATTAACTCGATTAAGAGTTTTATTATTCCCCTTAAAATTTCAAATTTATCTATACAAAAAATCGTATGGATTTTTTTAAAAACACTCATTTCAACCAAAATTTTAAGAATTAAGATTTATGTCTTAAATTTAAGCTATTATATGGCCGTAGTTATCAAAACAGCGGTTAGTGTCGCTTACGAAAATCAGCAAAAAGTTGGTGTTATAGTGAGAAATTATAAGCAAGGATGAGTTGAAACTTATTTTCAACAACTGTAATTGTATCATTGGATACGGAAATCATCTTTCATAGTGATATTGTTAATTATTAGTAAAATTGTGAATAACAACGTGAGTCCATACAGCAAAAACCAGTTTAAAAACGCAGCGCTCATGCGCGAACGGGCGATGAAGCTGAAGCTGGATTAAGCGAAAAGGTAGAAATAAATAAGATATTTAAAAAAACAAATAGTATTAAATAAAAGCGAAATAGAATCGCATCCTCCGAAGGGCAGACTTGGGATGTCTACAAACAACGAAGTAAAAGCCTTTGAGGACTCCATGGTGGCGTATTGCGACCAAGTAGAACCTACTTCTGTGCAAGAACACGCTCCTAACATGGATTGGCAATTAGTAAATGATAAAAAAAGACGAGGAAGTCCTCGAGAAAGAAAAGAATGCAAACAAACAAAACTAAACGATTATTGGTTAGGATCTACAATCTTGATAAACAATAGATATGATAGCTTGGAACACGAAAGCACTGAACAAAACAATGAGGTAGATAATTTACCAAAAAATGAACCAAAACCACCACCAATATTTATCGCCGATGTTAAGAATATTAATCCTCTTACAAAACTATTAAACGAAATAGCAATCAATTTATACACCGTAAAATCACTTGAGGAAGAACAAGTTAAGGTACAAACAAAAACAGGTGAGCCATACACTAAAATAACAAAAGCTCTAATCGCGAAAAATACTGAATTCCATACTTACAAACTAAAACAGGAAAAAAGTTTCCGTGTAGTTCTAAAAAATGTACATCATTCAACCAATATAGACGAGATAAAACAACATCTACAACAGCTAGGTCATGAAGCCACAAATTTGTGGAATATCAAACAATATACAATTAAAAAATCATTACCAATGTTCTTTGTGGATCTAAATAAGAAAGAAAATAATAAAAAAAATTACAAGGTTAAACTATTTTTAAATACCAGCGTGCCAACGGTTTGTTACACCAAGAATTTCTGTCAAAGAACTCCAAGATGTGTCAAATGTGCAGAGGCACACCACACTAAGGAATGCTCTATGAACTCCAGGAACACGGCTAAATGTGTAAATTGCTTGGAAAAGCATCCAGCCAGCTATAGAGGCTGTTTAGTACATAAACAACTACAACAAAAACTTTGCCCAAAACAAAACGATCAAAGAATAAATTAGCAACAAAATTCCCAAAAAATAAAGCAAGGTATTACATTTGCGCAAGTAGCGGGAAACCCAATCCAACAAAAAGCAAATAGTAATTATACAGAAAAAAACTTAGAAGAAAAACAAACCAACGACATGGAAGAATTAAAACTGATGATGAAGTCTCTATTAACACAGTTAGGTACAGTCATGAACCTAATTACTACATTAGTCTCTAAGCTATCATAACCTTCCAAACGCTGAATATAGCCTTATGGAATGTCAACGGATTAAACAAACATTTTGAAGAGCTAAAATCATTCATCTTGAATAACAAGATCGACATCATGCTGATAACTGAAGCACACATAACCAGTAAAAGATGTGCAAAAATTCCGGGATTTCTTATCTATACTACAAATCATTCGGATGGTAAGACCCACGGTGGAAAACAGCAGTTCTTGTAAGGAGTAATATTAAACACCACCAACTTGATGGTTACCAAAAAGACTTTCTCCAAGCTGCCACAATTAAGCTCGAAAATCACACTGGAGGAATCAATATCTCATCCGTTTATTGTCCACCAAAACATAATAATAAGAGGCACTACTATGAAGAATTCATAAAAACTATTGGTAACAGATTTATCGCCGGAGGAGATTATAATGTAAAACATACAGAATGGGGGTCAAGATTAATAACATCGAAACGAAGAAAATTATTGTCCGCAATAAAAAATAACACACTGGAATGCGCTACGGCAGGAGAACCAACATATTGGCCAGCCGATCGGGAAAGAACTCCGGATGTTCTCGACATCTTTGTTACAAAAGGAATTAACCGCAAACTGCTCAAAGTATCATCTTCCTTGGACTTATCCTCGGATTATACACCGATAATTCTGCAGTTATTCACTGAAATCCCTATTGTAGAAAAAGGGCCTAGACTAACCAATAAAAAAACGAAATGGGACGTTTTTCAACAAGAGCTTCTAGATGAAATTGAACTTCAAGTATCTCTTAAAACTGGAGAAGACATAGAGAGGGAAACCATGAATCTTACTTGAGCTATACAAAAAGCAGCGTGGAACGCAACTACCCAAAGCGAGAACAGAGCATCGTACCAGGACAGGATCCCTGTGATTACCAAGGACAAAATTGAAGAAAAGCGTCGACTATGGAAAAGGTGGCAGCGAACGAGAACCGAAAGGGATAAAGAAATGTATAACAAAGCAACAAAAACGTTAAAAAACCTACTACGAACGTTAAAAAACCAGTCCTTGCAAACATACCTGGAAGGATTATCTGCAACTGGTGATACTGAATACTCGCTTTGGAGAACAACTAATTATTTAAAAAAACCGCAACAATATATACCACCACTAAAGCTAAGCGCTGGAACATGGGCTAGAAATGACACAGAAAAATTTGCTGATCATCTAGCTATGGTATTAACACCGTATCAAATACTGGAAACAATAGAAGATAAACAAGAAATAGAAAATGGCCTGGCGGAACCGTTTCAGATGGAATTTCCAATTAAACCGTTTAGCTTTAAGGAAGTCATAACAAAGGAAATCAACCCGCATAAATCACCAGGATATGATCTTATTACTGGACAGGTTTTTTATTATGAAGGGGATGGGAATAAATAGTTAATTAATGATCGGCTACTGTCGCTGTAGTGTTGCTGCCCTGAACTACTGCAGTTTTTTTCCACACTTTATTTTCGTGTATTTGTTATTAGTTTGTAAGGATAAGTTTTTAGTTTCATTAATTATTATTTAAATAGAAATTAACAATAATAAATAAAAATAATTTTGACGTGGTGTGTGATCTGAAAAACGGAAGAATTTAATTTAAAAAAATAAAAAGAACAAAGAAAACCAATTATTAATAATAAAGGAATTAGTAAAGAATTTGTATGTATTCAAATCATTTGTTGGAACCTGATTGCCCTGTATTGTATATTTCAGTAATAAAAAAATAAAAAACATCACAACATAAACTCTTATACTGGCAACATGTTGGGAGTCTTTAAGACAAACAAGTTGGTAGACTTGAAACTGATGAACGTGATTTTGGAGACATAATAACTCATGTTGCCAACAAGTTAGCAGTCTTTAAGATAATTTACAGTGTTTGGAATAGTATTAGTTCATGCTGCCAACAAGTTGACAGACTTCTAACTGATGAGTAAGACTTTGGAGACACAATAGCTCATGCTGCCAACAAGTTGGCAGTCTTTAAGATGATATATAGTCGATGAAACAATAAAAGCTCATGCTGCCAACAAGTTGGCGGACTTTAAGTTAATGAACAGAATTTGGAAGACAAAACAGCTCATGCTGCCAACAAGTTGGCAGTCTTTAAGATGATATATAGTTGGTGAAACACTAAAAGCTCATGCTGCCAATAACTTGGCAGACTTTAAAATGATATATAGTCTCTGGAACAGTAATAGCTCATGCTGCCAACAAGTTGGCAGACTTTAAGATGATATATAGTCGGTGAAACAATAAAAGCTCATGCTGCCAACAACTTGGCAGACTTTAAAATGATATATAGTCTCTGGAACAGTAATAGCTCATGCTGCCAACAAGTTGGCAGTCTTTAAGATGATATATAGTTGGTGAAACACTAAAAGCTCATGCTGCCAATAACTTGGTAGACTTTAAAATGATATATAGTCTCTGGAACAGTAATAGCTCATGCTGCCAACAAGTTGGCAGACTTTAAGATGATATATAGTCGGTGAAACAATAAAAGCTCATGCTGCCAACAACTTGGCAGACTTTAAAATGATATATAGTCTCTGGAACAGTAATAGCTCATGCTGCCAACAAGTTGGCAGTCTTTAAGATGATATATAGTTGGTGAAACACTAAAAGCTCATGCTGCCAATAACTTGGTAGACTTTAAAATGATATATAGTCTCTGAAACAGTAATAGCTCATGCTGCCAACAAGTTGACAGACTTCAAATTAATGAACAGAATTAGGGAGACAAAAAGCTCATGCTGCCAACAAGTTGGCAGCCTTTAAGATGATATATAATCGGTGAAACAATAAAAGCTCATGCTGCCAACAAGTTGGCAGTCTTTAAGATGATATATAGTCGATGAAACAATAAAAGCTCATGCTGCCAACAAGTTGGCGGACTTTAAGTTAATGAACAGAATTTGGAAGACAAAACAGCTCATGCTGCCAACAAGTTGGCAGTCTTTAAGATGATATATAGTTGGTGAAACACTAAAAGCTCATGCTGCCAATAACTTGGCAGACTTTAAAATGATATATAGTCTCTGGAACAGTAATAGCTCATGCTGCCAACAAGTTGGCAGACTTTAAGATGATATATAGTCGGTGAAACAATAAAAGCTCATGCTGCCAACAACTTGGCAGACTTTAAAATGATATATAGTCTCTGGAACAGTAATAGCTCATGCTGCCAACAAGTTGGCAGTCTTTAAGATGATATATAGTTGGTGAAACACTAAAAGCTCATGCTGCCAATAACTTGGTAGACTTTAAAATGATATATAGTCTCTGGAACAGTAATAGATCATGCTGCCAACAAGTTGACAGACTTCAAATTAATGAACAGAATTAGGGAGACAAAAAGCTCATGCTGCCAACAAGTTGGCAGCCTTTAAGATGATATATAATCGGTGAAACAATAAAAGCTCATGCTGCCAACAAGTTGGCAGTCTTTAAGATGATATATAGTCGATGAAACAATAAAAGCTCATGCTGCCAACAAGTTGGCGGACTTTAAGTTAATGAACAGAATTTGGAAGACAAAACAGCTCATGCTGCCAACAAGTTGGCAGTCTTTAAGATGATATATAGTTGGTGAAACACTAAAAGCTCATGCTGCCAATAACTTGGCAGACTTTAAAATGATATATAGTCTCTGGAACAGTAATAGCTCATGCTGCCAACAAGTTGGCAGACTTTAAGATGATATATAGTCGGTGAAACAATAAAAGCTCATGCTGCCAACAACTTGGCAGACTTTAAAATGATATATAGTCTCTGGAACAGTAATAGCTCATGCTGCCAACAAGTTGGCAGTCTTTAAGATGATATATAGTTGGTGAAACACTAAAAGCTCATGCTGCCAATAACTTGGTAGACTTTAAAATGATATATAGTCTCTGGAACAGTATTAGCTCATGCTGCCAACAAGTTGGCAGACTTCAAATTAATGAACAGAATTAGGGAGACAAAAAGCTCATGCTGCCAACAAGTTGGCAGCCTTTAAGATGATATATAATCGGTGAAACAATAAAAGCTCATGCTGCCAACAAGTTGGCAGTCTTTAAGATGATATATAGTCGGTGAAACAATAAAAGCTCATGCTGCCAACAAGTTGGCGGACTTTAAGTTAATGAACAGAATTTGGAAGACAAAACCGCTCATGCTGCCAACAAGTTGGCAGTTTTTAAGATGATATATAGTTGGTGAAACACTAAAAGCTCATGCTGCCAACAACTTGGCAGACTTTAAAATGATATATAGTCTCTGGAACAGTAATAGCTCATGCTGCCAACAAGTTGGCAGACTTCAAATTAATGAACAGAATTAGGGAGACAAAAAGCTCATGCTGCCAACAAGTTGGCAGCCTTTAAGATGATATATAATCGGTGAAACAATAAAAGCTCATGCTGCCAACAAGTTGGCAGTCTTTAAGATGATATATAGTCGGTGAAACAATAAAAGCTCATGCTGCCAACAAGTTGGCGGACTTTAAGTTAATGAACAGAATTTGGAAGACAAAACAGCTCATGCTGCCAACAAGTTGGCAGTCTTTAAGATGATATATAGTTGGTGAAACAATAAAAGCTCATGCTGCCAACAAGTTGGCAGTCTTTAAGATGATATATAGTTGGTGAAACACTAAAAGCTCATGCTGCCAACAAGTTGGCAGTGTTTAAAATGATATAGAGTCGGTGAAACACTAAAAGCTCATGCTGCCAACAAGTTGGCAGTCTTTAAGATGATATATAGTTGGTGAAACACTAAAAGCTCATGCTGCCAACAAGTTGGCAGTGTTTAAAATGATATAGAGTCGGTGAAACACTAAAAGCTCATGCTGCCAACAAGTTGGCAGTCTTTAAGATGATATATAGTTGGTGAAACACTAAAAGCTCATGCTGCCAACAAGTTGGCAGTGTTTAAAATGATATAGAGTCGGTGAAACACTAAAAGCTCATGCTGCCAACAAGTTGGCAGTCTTTAAAATAATATATAGTCTCTGGACTTACTTATTGTCAATATAGACAGATTATACAGTTTAAACAATAATTAAAAAAAATTTAAGCTAAAAGATTGTAGTTTGTGATAAAATATAAAAATAGCTTGATATAAGAAATAATATTTAATAAACAAAAATTGGTTTACCTAATAAAACTGGAGTCGATTCTCACAATTTCAGACATCTTCATCTTTTGAGCCTCCTTTTTTAACACAATGACGACCACCAAAAAAAAAAACAGTAAAGAATGTGGAAACACGTCTTTGCCATATTTTTCAGCAAGGACAAGATGACATTTACCATTCGTAGAACTGGTTTCTAAAATATTGTTTTATTTAAAATAAACAGAGATAAGAAAGAACGAAACCAACCAGACATCTTCGTTAAATCAACCATTCAAGACTTAACACTCAACGAGAGAAGCAGACATGACGAAGGAAACTAATTTTTACACATTAATTGTGTTGTTGGGTGTTTTGTGTCTGTTTCCTGGAGTTTTCGGGCAAGCTTTAAACTCCCCTTGTCCAAGAGTTTTCCTTTACGATCAACGCAACAATGCGGGCCGTTGGTACGGGACTGCCTATCTTTATAGCCAGTCGACATTACGGGAAATCTGGATAACTGTTACTTTGGATAATCCACCTCTAGGATTATACGTAAGTATTTAAATTAAACCATTATACGCCGAAATTAACACAAACATAGATCAAAGAATTAACTTGAAGATGTTGAGGTTAGAAATTTTTGGCGGTTACCTAAAATCAAATCAATTAATTATTATTATTACTATCACAAATTTGGAATGTTCTTACTTAATTATTTAATAGAAGAAATTCAAAAATAACGATTTTTTATCGTAAACGAAACCAACGAAATTTTTTGACAATTTTAATTCAAACTGCTAACTTCATGGTTGTTTTTTAATTACCACTGTACTTGATAGGTGGCGCAATTAATCATGTAATTTTAAAAGAAAATTATAAATAAATTTATTTTAAACAGAATTTATCAAATTGTAGATGAAATGTTTAAAAAAACTGTTTAAAAATGATGTAATTGATTAATAATAATAATAAATAAATGTCAAATAAAATCTGTTACATTATTATTAACATAAATTTATTAAATAAATGGTTTATTTAAGAGAATTATCAAAATGAAACTGTTTAAAAGTGATGTAATTGATTGAAACGTGGAATAGGTGACAAAGATTTTAACTCCAAAATATGGCCCAATACCATATGTAATAACAGAAATCATAGATTCACAAAGCCAAGCACAAAGAGGAAATCATTACCTAAAACAACCCCATAACCAACATGACCCATGATCCCTTTGATATCTACATCAACTGATGTAACTTCAACACTTAAGAAAGAAGAAACTACAACAGGGACATCTAAAAGATCCAAAAAGGCACCGAAATATCTTTCAGATTATACAATGTAGGAGGAATGTAGTGTTTAGTAGAAAAGGTCATTGGAAGTTGAGATTAGAGAGAGCAATAATAATAAATCCTTACTTAAATTTGATTCTTACTTAATATTCAATTGATTAAAATGTAAAATTAATCGTTAAGAAACTTTAGAAAGAGAAATTTTCTTTAGAAGAGAAAATAAACTTTAGTAAAGAAGGAATTAGAAACAACATGGAAAATTATCGAACTGAAGATAAGGACCAATACAAGATGATGGACGAGATTAAGGTTATAAAAGAAAAGGGTATTAATATAATAAATAAAGAAAATATCATCAATTCACTACTTATCAGACTGGAAATGTGCTTAAATAAGTTGATAAAGACTAACAACCAATTGACGATTAATTAATTTTGAATTTGATTCAACTAAGTTTAAAAGAAATTTTAGAATGGTACGAAATGGTATACTCATACCATTCTTGATTTTAAGAATGAATTAATAAAACAGTTTTAGAATAGTAATCATCAACACTGACAAAAATTAAAACCATTAAATGGAAGATACAACTATACAAAATTTAAAACAAACATTTTTAGACAAGGGTGAATTTAAAGGATCTAACATAAAAGAAAAATTTTTTAAAAAATGGATTAATAATTTTAAAGAACATTGAATTTTAGTCACTTACGTTTGCAAATTATCCAATTTTGAATATGGGGTAATTATGATAATTCTACGTTTTGGTAAATAAGATGTTCTAGAAATAAAAAAAAATGAATAATAGATTAAATAGAAATTAACAATTATAAATAAAAATAATTTTGATGTGGTGTGTGATCTAAAAAACGGAAGAATTTAATTTAAAAAAATAAAAAGAACAAAGAAAACGCATTATTAATAATAAAGGGATTAGTAAAGAATTTGTATGTATTCAAATCATTTGTTGGAACCTGATTGAACTGTACTGTATATTTCAGTAATTAATAAAAAAATAAAAAACATCACAATATAAACTCTTATACTGGCAACATGTTGGGAGTCTTTAAGACAAACAAGTTGGTAGACTTGAAATTGATGAACGTGATTTTGAAGACATAATAACTCATGTTGCCAACAAGTTAGCAGTCTTTACGATAATTTACAGTGTTTGGAATAGTATTAGTTCATGCTGCCAACAAGTTGGCAGACTTCTAACTGATGAGTAAGACTTTGGAGACATAATAGCTCATGCTGCCAACAAGTTGGTGGTCTTTAGGATAATATACAGTGTGTGAAACAGTAATAGCTCATGCTGCTAACAAGTTGGCAGGTTTTAAAATAATTTATAGTCTATGGAAGAGTAATAATTCATGTTGCCAACAATTTGACAAACTTCAAACTGATGAGTAGGACTTAGGAAACAAAACAACTCATACTGCCAACAAGTTGGCAGTCTTTAAGATGATGTATAGTCGGTGAAACAATAAAAGCTCATGCTGCCAACAAGTTGGCAGACTTCAAATTAATGAACAGAATTAGGGAGACAAAAAGCTCATGCTGCCAACAAGTTGGCAGCCTTTAAGATGATATATAGTCGGTGAAACAATAAAAGCTCATGCTGCCAACAAGTTGGCAGTCTTTAAGATGATATATAGTCGGTGAAACACTAAAAGCTCATGCTGCCAACAAGTTGGCAGTCTTTAAAATGATATATAGTCTCTGGAACAGTAATAGCTCATGCTGCCAACAAGTTGGCAGCCTTTAAGATGATAAATAGTCGGTGAAACAATAAAAGCTCATGCTGCCAACAAGTTGGCAGCCTTTAAGATGATAAATAGTCGGAGAAACAATAAAAGCTCATGCTGCCAACAAGTTGGCAGTCTTTAAAATAATATATAGTCTCTGGAACAGTAATAGCTCATGCTGCCTACAAGTTGGCAGCCTTTAAGATGATAAATAGTCGGTGAAACAATAAAAGCTCATGCTGCCAACAAGTTGGCAGTCTTTAAAATGATAAATAGTCGGTGAAACAATAAAAGCTCATGCTGCCAACAAGTTGGCAGTCTTTAAAATGATATATAGTCGGTGAAACAATAAAAGTTAAGTTTGTTTCTTTTTTCCATCTTTTATTAATATAAAATGTTTGTTGTCTTTTTTTTACTTTATTTAAAGATTGGTGTATAAACTATTTTCGTTCAACCGGTTTCGATCTTTACTAGATCATCTTCAGGAACTCCCGGGAACATCTATTGATAGTACTTTACAAGTTTAACAACTAATTATAATTAAATAAAACAAGAGTTATTATAGGTTGAAAACAATAAAAACTCATGCTGCCAACAAGTTGGCAGACTTTGAGTTAATGAACAAAATTTGGGAGACAAAACAGCTCATGCTGCCAACAAGTTGGCAGTCTTTAAGATGATAGATAGTCGGGGAAACAATAAAAGCTCATACTGCCAACAAGTTGGCAGTCTTTAAAATGATATATAGTCGGTGAAACAATAAAAGCTCATGCCGCCAACAAGTTGACAGACTTCAAATTAATGAACAGAATTTGGGAGACAAAACAGTTCATGCTACCAACAAGTTGACAGTCTTTAAGATGATATATAGTCGGTGAAACAATAAAAGCTCATGCTGCCAACAAGTTGGCAGTCTTTAAGATGATATATAGTCGGTGAAACAATAAAAGCTCATGCTGCCAACAAGTTGGCAGTCTTTAAGATAATATATAGTCGGTGAAACAATAAAAGCTCATGCTGCCAACAAGTTGGCAGTCTTTAAGATGATATATAGTCTCTGGAACAGTAATAGCTCATGCTGCCAACAAGTTGGCAGCCTTTAAAATAATATATAGTCGGTGAAACAATAAAAGCTCATGCTGCCAACAAGTTGGCAGTCTTTAAGATGATATATAGTCGGTGAAACAACAAAAGCTCATGCTGCCAACAAGTTGGCAGTTTTTAAGATGATATATAGTCTCTGGAACAGTAATAGCTCATGCTGCCAACAAGTTGGCAGCCTTTAAAATGATATATAGACGGTGAAACAATAAAAGCTCATGCTGCCAACAAGTTGGCAGACTTTAAGATGATATATAGTCTCTGGAACAGTAATAGCTCATGCTGCCAACAAGTTGGCAGCCTTTAAAATGATATATAGTCGGTGAAACAATGAAAGCTCATGCTGCCAATAAGTTGGCAGTTTTTAAGATGATATATAGTCTCTGGAACAGTAATAGCTCATGCTGCCAACAAGTTGGCAGCCTTTAAAATGATATATAGTCGGTGAAACAATAAAAGCTCATGCTGCCAACAAGTTGGCAGTCTTTAAGATGATATATAGTCGGTGAAACAACAAAAGCTCATGCTGCCAACAAGTTGGCAGTTTTTAAGATTATATATAGTCTCTGGAACAGTAATAGCTCATGCTGCCAACAAGTTGGCAGCCTTTAAAATGATATATAGACGGTGAAACAATAAAAGCTCATGCTGCCAACAAGTTGGCAGACTTTAAGATGATATATAGTCTCTGGAACAGTAATAGCTCATGCTGCCAACAAGTTGGCAGCCTTTAAAATGATATATAGTCGGTGAAACAATGAAAGCTCATGCTGCCAACAAGTTGGCAGTTTTTAAGATGATATATAGTCTCTGGAACAGTAATAGCTCATGCTGCCAACAAGTTGGCGGCCTTTAAAATGATATATAGTCGGTGAAACAATAAAAGCTCATGCTGCCAACAAGTTGGCAGACTTTAAGATGATATATAGTCTCTGGAACAGTAATAGCTCATGCTGCCAACAAGTTGGCAGATTTCAAATCGATGAGCGGGACTTTGGAAACATAACAGCTCATGCTGCCAACAAGTTGGCAGTCTTTAAGATGATATATAGTCTCTGGAACAGTAATAGCTCATGCTGCCAACAAGTTGGCAGCCTTTAAAATGATATATAGTCTCTGGAACAGTAATAGCTCATGCTGCCAACAAGTTGGCAGCCTTTAAAATGATATATAGACGGTGAAACAATAAAAGCTCATGCTACCAACAAGTTGGCAGACTTTAAGATGATATATAGTCTCTGGAACAGTAATAGCCCATGCTGCTAACAAGTTGGCAGACTTTAAGATGATATATAGTCTCTGGAACAGTAATAACTCATGCTGCCAACAAGTTGGCAGCCTTTAAAATGATATATAGTCGGTGAAACAATAAAAGTTCATGCTGCCAACAAGTTGGCAGTCTTTAAGATGATATATAGTCGGTGAAACAATAAAAGCTCATGCCGCCAACAAGTTGGCAGACTTCAAATTAATGAACAGAATTTGGGAGACAAAACTGCTCATGCTGCCAACAAGTTGGCAGTCTTTAAAATGATATATAGTCTCTGGAACAGTAACAACTCATGCTGCCAACAAGTTGGCAGACTTGAAACCGAAGAGCAGGACTTTGGAACTGTTTGTAGGAGTTATGGAAAACGAACTCTAGAAAATATATACAATAATCCTTTTACCATTGATTCTGATTACGATACTTGCAATGATGTTTTTGTCATATATTTGTAGAAATGAGGACATCAGGTGTATCTAAATGATAAACGGTGATCACTAAAGCAAAATACTTTTGTAATAATACAATACGATATACAGAACGTTTTAATATATGATTTGTAATTAATATTATCATTTTTATTTTCCTGCTGACAGTTGACACTGACTTATAATAACCAATTTATGCAGTTATTATAAAAGTTCCGCGTCTTAGTGATCATGGTCACTGTTTAAAATCACGATGATTGAGAAGAAACGATTACCGATCACATAATACATCGAGTACAAAGTAACGTGATACCAAAAAAGCAATATTTGCTAGTTGTAGCATATATCAAATGAACCCCACTGCCTCAGCAGCAAAGCTGCTTCGGCTACAAAGTTACATATCGAAGCAAAATTGTTAGTTGAAGATGAAAAAACTCCTACCTCGGCAGCTTCGCTGCCTCGGTTTAAACCAATACAATCTTATTAAAAGAATACTCTGTTGGCTTCTTTTACAACCAAATAAACATTGATATCAAAAGTAGTTACAGCTTATGAGCACTTGCCTCTTCGGCTTAGTTACCTAGGCTGCGAAATAAAGTTGATGATTGATATTAAATTATTTATATTTGTATATTTGTATATTTGCAGAGTGAGTTTGGAGAAGTGATAGTGACCCATAACAGAGAGTTTGTAATTCTATTTCGCAACATTATACAACAAGCAAACACCCCATTCAATATAAGATTTTACGTCGATTATAACCCAAACGGACCAATTCCTAGATTGATATATTTGCAATTAAACTCACAATTAGTTTGTTCCGATGAATATGTAAATACGCCTAACCTAAATTCCAATCTATACTCAAAAAGTGGAGGAGGAGCTCCGTTATATTACAGTGTAACGCCAAATCAACCGATAGGTCAACAAGTAAGTCAAATTCCAAATGTAGCTACAAATTTATACTCAAAAAGTGGAGGAGGAACTCCGCCAATTACCACCATACCGCTTTCCAATTATCCGATTTCTCAAAAGATAAGTCAACAAAATGTACCTTCGGTTACCGCTCTATCCGCTAAAGCTGGGCCCCCTCAACCGATAACTCAACAGATAAGTCAAGTTCCAAATTTACCTTCAAACCGTCCAGTTGGATTCATACAAAGACCTCAAGAGATTCAACGGTAACTATATTTTAATCGTAAAAAAAATGATTAATGAACAATTTTTTTTATTCATTTTGAGTAGAGAGTCAAATGAAAACGGTTTCAATAACAACTTATTGAATGTCAATGCGAATATCGCATGTGGAACAGTCGCGGTGAGTAAGATTGTTTCATAAATGACCCTTTTATAATAAATAAATTCTAGATGTCAGCTACACCTTTAGTAGCAAACGGTCAAGTAGCGAGTACGGGCCAATTTCCATGGCACGTGGCTTTGTATCATTCGGAAAGGATTGGTCTTATCTATAGATGCGGAGGCTCCTTAGTGTCTATGTACCACGTGGTCACCGCAGGACATTGCGTGATGAATTCTAAAACAATCAAAAATCTTCCTCCAAAAGATATAATACTTTATTTAGGTGATTATTAACTTTGATTCAAAAAAACACTAATCGTAAATGTCTTTATTCATTTTAAATGTTATTATCATTGATTTTATTAGGTAAATATTATTCAAGTCAATGGGGAAGTCCCGGCATTCAAAACCGCGAAGTGTCGAAATATATACTACACCCCGAGTACAACAACTCAAAGTACCAAAATGACGTGGCCGTTTTGAAAATGTCGAGCGCTGTCGAATTTACAGAATATGTACGTCCGATTTGTTTATGGAACGAAAATCTCGATATTTACAGCGAAGTGGGAAAAGTAGGTGAGTCGATTAATTCGATTTGCGGCGAAGTCATTGTGAACATACAAAATCCTACCACAACCTGAATTGCCTTAAACTGAAAAACCTACATTAGTCTCTACATCTACCCCTTACTTGTTTTTTTTTTCAAAAAAGGCAGAATAAAAAGCAGCTAATCTACTTCTTGAGATATGATTAATTTTAATTAAAATCATCAATTTTGACATTTTGGTGATTTTCACTTTCTAGCTAGATTTCGATTCAAGCTGAGACAAATTGATAAAGTATTTTTGGGTTATTATAAACAATTTATTCCCCAAAAACATTCCTCCATCGCCTTTACTTTTTTAATTACGCCTAAATTTGATTACAAAACCCCCCAATTTTGATATTTCCGCTTTCTAACTTCAATATAATTAATTCTAATTTAAATCAGTTTGTTGATGACGTCCCTTTGGTTCATTATAAACAATTTATCACCAAAATACTTTCCTCCAACGCCTTTAGTTCTCGAGATGTAATTAATTTTAATTAAAATCATCAATTTTGCCATTTGGGTGATTTTTACTTTCTAACTAAATTTCAGTTAAAGCTGGGATAAATCAATTTGTTGATAAAGCCTTTTTGAATCATTATAAACAATTTATTTCCCAAAAACATTCCTCCATCGCCTTTACTTTTTTAATTACGCCTAAATTTGATTACAAAAACCCCCAATTTTGATATTTCCGCTTTCTAACTTCAATATAATTAATTCTTATTTAAATCAGCTTATAGATAACGTCCCTTTGGTTCATTATAAACAATTTATCTCCAAAATACTTTCCTCCAACGCCTTTAGTTCTCGAGATGTAATTAATTTCAATTAAAATCGTCAATTTTGCCATTTCGGTGATTTTCACTTTCTAACTAAATTTCAGTTAAAGCTGGGATAAATCAATTTGTTGATAAAGCCTTTTTGAATCATTATAAACAATTTATTTCCCAAAAACATTCCTCCATCGCCTTTACTTTTTTAATTACGCCTAAACTTGATTACAAAAACCCCCAATTTTGATATTTCCGCTTTCTAACTTCAATATAATTAATTCTTATTTAAATCAGCTTATAGATAACGCCCCTTTGGTTCATTATAAACTATTTATCTCCAAAATACTTTCCTCCAACGCCTTTAGTTCTCGAGACGTAATTAATTTTAATTAAAATCATCAGTTTTGCCATTTTGGTGATTTTTACTTTCTAACTAAATTTCAGTTAAAGCTGGGATAAATCAATTTGTTGATAAAGCCTTTTTGGATCATTATAAACAATTTATTCCCCAAAAACATTTCTTCTTCGCCTTCACTTTTTTAATTACGCCTAAATTTGATTACAAAAACCCCCAATTTTGATATTTCCGCTTTCTAACTTCAATATAATTAATTCTAATTTAAATCAACTTATAGATAACGTCCCTTTGGTTCATTATAAACAATTTATCTCCAAAATACTTTCCTCCAACGCCTTTACTTCTCAAGATATGATTAATTTTAATTAAAATCATCAATTTTGCCATTTCGGTGATTTTCACTTTCTAGCTAAATTTCGGTTAAACTTGGGATAAAGCCTTTTTGGGTCATTATAAACAATTTATTCCCCAAAAATATTCCTTACTGGCCTTCACTTTTTTAATTACGCCTAAATTTGATTACAAAAACCCCCAATTTTGATATTTCCGCTTTCTAACTTCAATATAATTAATTCTAATTTAAATCAGCTTATAGATAACGTCCCTTTGGTTCATTATAAACAATTTATCTCCAAAATACTTTCCTCCAACGCCTTTAGTTCTCGAGATGTAATTAATTTTAATTAAAATCATCAGTTTTGCCATTTTGGTGATTTTTACTTTCTAACTAAATTTCAGTTAAAGCTGGGATAAATCAATTTGTTGATAAAGCCTTTTGAATCATTATAAACAATTTATTTCCCAAAAACATTCCTCCATCGCCTTTACTTTTTTAATTACGCCTAAACTTGATTACAAAAACCCCCAATTTTGATATTTCCGCTTTCTAACTTCAATATAATTAATTCTAATTTAAATCAGCTTATAGATAACGTCCCTTTGGTTCATTATAAACAATTTATCTCCAAAATACTTTCCTCCAACGCCTTTAGTTCTCGATATGTAATTAATTTTAATTAAAATCGTCAATTTTGCCATTTCGGTGATTTTCACTTTCTAACTAAATTTCAGTTAAAGCTGGGATAAATCAATTTGTTGATAAAGCCTTTTTGAATCATTATAAACAATTTATTTCCCAAAAACATTCCTCCATCGCCTTTACTTTTTTAATTACGCCTAAACTTGATTACAAAAACCCCCAATTTTGATATTTCCGCTTTCTAACTTCAATATAATTAATTCTAATTTAAATCAGCTTATAGATAACGTCCCTTTGGTTCATTATAAACAATTTACCTCCAAAATACTTTCCTCCAACGCCTTTAGTTCTCGAGATGTAATTAATTTCAATTAAAATCGTCAATTTTGCCATTTTGGTGATTTTCACTTTCTAACTAAATTTCAGTTAAAGCTGGGATAAATCAATTTGTTGATAAAGCCTTTTTGAATCATTATAAACAATTTATTTCCCAAAAACATTCCTCCATCGCCTTTACTTTTTTAATTACGCCTAAACTTGATTACAAAAACCCCCAATTTTGATATTTCCGCTTTCTAACTTCAATATAATTAATTCTAATTTAAATCAGCTTATAGATAACGTCCCTTTGGTTCATTATAAACAATTTACCTCCAAAATACTTTCCTCCAACGCCTTTAGTTCTCGAGATGTAATTAATTTCAATTAAAATCGTCAATTTTGCCATTTTGGTGATTTTCACTTTCTAACTAAATTTCAGTTAAAGCTGGGATAAATCAATTTGTTGATAAAGCCTTTTTGAATCATTATAAACAATTTATTTCCCAAAAACATTCCTCCATCGCCTTTACTTTTTTAATTACGCCTAAACTTGATTACAAAAACCCCAATTTTGATATTTCCGCTTTCTCACTTCAATATAATTAATTCTAATTTAAATCAGCTTATAGATAACGTCCCTTTGGTTCATTATAAACAATTTACCTCCAAAATACTTTCCTCCAACACCTTTAGTTCTCGAGATGTAATTAATTTCAATTAAAATCGTCAATTTTGCCATTTTGGTGATTTTCACTTTCTAACTAAATTTCAGTTAAAGCTGGGATAAATCAATTTGTTGATAAAGCCTTTTTGAATCGTTATAAACAATTTATTTCCCAAAAACATTCCTCCATCGCCTTTACTTTTTTAATTACGCCTAAACTTGATTACAAAAACCCCCAATTTTGATATTTCCGCTTTCTAACTTCAATATAATTAATTCTAATTTAAATCAGCTTATAGATAACGTCCCTTTGGTTCATTATAAACAATTTACCTCCAAAATACTTTCCTCCAACGCCTTTAGTTCTCGAGATGTAATTAATTTCAATTAAAATCGTCAATTTTGCCATTTTGGTGATTTTCACTTTCTAACTAAATTTCAGTTAAAGCTGGGATAAATCAATTTGTTGATAAAGCCTTTTTGAATCGTTATAAACAATTTATTTCCCAAAAACATTCCTCCATCGCCTTTACTTTTTTAATTACGCCTAAACTTGATTACAAAAACCCCCAATTTTGATATTTCCGCTTTCTAACTTCAATATAATTAATTCTAATTTAAATCAGCTTATAGATAACGTCCCTTTGGTTCATTATAAACAATTTATCTCCAAAATACTTTCCTCCAACGCCTTTAGTTCTCGATATGTAATTAATTTTAATTAAAATCGTCAATTTTGCCATTTCGGTGATTTTCACTTTCTAACTAAATTTCAGTTAAAGCTGGGATAAATCAATTTGTTGATAAAGCCTTTTTGAATCATTATAAACAATTTATTTCCCAAAAACATTCCTCCATCGCCTTTACTTTTTTAATTACGCCTAAACTTGATTACAAAAACCCCCAATTTTGATATTTTCGCTTTCTAACTTCAATATAATTAATTCTAATTTAAATCAGCTTATAGATAACGTCCCTTTGGTTCATTATAAACAATTTATCTCCAAAATACTTTCCTCCAACGCCTTTAGTTCTCGAGATGTAATTAATTTCAATTGAAATCGTCAATTTTGCCATTTCGGTGATTTTCACTTTCTAACTAAATTTCAGTTAAAGCTGGGATAAATCAATTTGTTGATAAAACCTTTTTGGATCATTATAAACAATTTATTCCCCAAAAACATTCCTTCTTCGCCTTCACTTTTTTAATTACGCCTAAATTTGATTACAAAAACCCCCAATTTTGATATTTCCGCTTTCTAACTTCAATATAATTAATTCTAATTTAAATCAGCTTATAGATAACGTCCCTTTGGTTCATTATAAACAATTTATCTCTAAAATACTTTCCTCCAACGCCTTTAGTTCTCGAGATGTAATTAATTTTAATTAAAATCATCAGTTTTGCCATTTTGGTGATTTTTACTTTCTAACTAAATTTCGGTTAAAGCTGGGATAAATCAATTTGTTGATAAAGCCTTTTTGGGTCATTATAAACAATTTATTCCCCAAATACATACCTCCATCACCTTTACTTTTTTAATTACGTCTAAGTTTAATCAGAAAATCTCCCAATTTTGATATTTCACCTTCTAATTTCGATATAATTACATCCAATTTAAATCAGTTTGCAAATAACATCCCTTTGGTTTAATATCTCTCTGATTTGATCTCTGATAACGTCTCTTTGGTTCATACTCAATTTCTCTTAACAAGTCAAGTCGTAGCCAAAAATCCGAACCTCACTTCTTAATAGATATTAATTTATTTAATAAGCGTTTTCTTTTTAGGCACTGTCGTTGGTTGGGGTTTAACAGAGAAAGGAATATTGGCGGAAGAACTCATGAAATTGGATGTACCGATTGTTACAAAAGAGACCTGCATCTACTCGAACCCGGATGTTTACGCCAAATACACAACAAAGAATACTTTTTGTGCTGGATATACAAATGGTAATAATAGTAATAATAAAATTTCAAATTGATGGTATTTAAATGTAACTACTTCAACAGGATCAAGCGTGTGCCTTGGAGATTCGGGTGGTGGGATGATTTTGCAACGACCAACCGCTTCCGGAAAGCTAGCTTACCAACTCCGCGGGGTCATCTCGTTAAGTGCAGGCAACCATGCAGAAAATAAATGCGAATCAAACAATTACGTCGTTTTCACTGATGTCGCAAAGTATTTAGATTTCATTATAAAGGCAATGCAGGAATAATTTTTTAATAATCGTAAGTTTAAGCAATAAAATCATAAAAAATATATTCAACTTACTTATTTATAACTCAATTTTATCATAAACTTGATCAGGATTCTCATTATCCCCCTCAAAATTCCTCCCATACACCCCAAAAGTTAACATCCTCGATTCCGGACTTAACAATCTCATTTTTATCTCGACCATATCGTTTCCTTCAATTTGGGTGAAATCGAAATTTTCGGGGGAAATCGGCTCTAAGCTGCTTAATAAAGTGTTGGGGAAGTGTTGTTTGTGCTGAGTTTTATCCGTAGTGGCTGTTATCTCGATCGATTTGAACGTTGTGACCCAATCGATTTTTGAGTAAGGAATAAATCGTTGTCCGCAAGATTCTTTGGATGAATCTTTACAAAAAGTGATTGCGCACACTTCTAATCCTCCATTAATCGGGCCATGGAACGATCGAACCCCCGAGAAAATTAACCCTCGATATTTATAATGAAACTTTTTTGATTCCATTCTTTCGATTTTAAGGTTAAAGTGACAACATAGATTTTTATGGCAAATCTTTTTGTCCACATCCCCATCAATTTCGAATGAGATATAAGCTAAAACGTTTTTATTATTAGTTTTTAATTAATTAATAAATAATTTAGTTACGTTTTAAATTGTCGGGGATTAATCGGAATCCGTCTCGTTCTAAACCTTTCCTGTCAATCTCATCGACGTCCTCATCAACATTTTTAACGAAATTAATTTGATTTAAATCTTTATAAACATCCTCCACGATTAATTTAGACCCATTATTTTCGATGGTGAAGCTCCTCGGCCCTTTTAATCCTTGGTAAATCCCCGAACCACCACTTCCAACTTTCGGATCATTCGCATTGGCAGCCAATAAAGTCACATTATTCCCCGACGCCCACATATCTTGCATTTGGAGCGCTTAAACAACCAAAATTGAATCATTTTTGATTAATTATTTAACCAAAAAAGCTTTTTTAAAACTTTTTTTAACTTTATAAAAAATTTTTTGACAACTTATTTTTTTTTAACACCTAACTTCAAGTTAATCTTTTAAGGATAATTTTAGTTTATAGATGGCGCTATCTCATATATTAAAATTATAAATAATTAAAAATAAATTTACCGGTTAAAAAAGGGGCCTCAGCGAACCACATCGTGGGATAAACGAAATGTTTAACCCCAAATCTTTTCACGAGAACTTCACTCGGCTCCTCGAACAATATATCGAAGCAAATAAAAGTTCCAAAAGTGACTCCGAAATCTGTTTTAAACGTGATGTGCTCAGGATTTCTCGGGCGACAATTTTGGGGCTCATGAAACAAGTTAAACTTCCTATATTTCTTAATTACATCCCCTTTCCTATCAAAAATCACATTTGTGTTGTACAAATTCCATTTTTCCCCGCATTTTTGCACCTCCCTTTCATCATCGTCCTCACAAACGATCTTTTCCACCGTATTTATAACAATATAAGTTTTTAAATTTTTAGCCGCACATGAAATATCTTTAATGTACTCGGGAAAATCGTCTTGACTTGATAAACAAGGATTTATCCTTAAAAGCTTCGGTAACTCAACTGCAATATCGATAAGATCTTGTTGATGATTAAAAGCTGATAAAGTTGTTATCGTGGCTTCGGGGAAGACTGCGATGTCTAATTGGGGGGCTTTTTTGATGAGATCGATGTAATTTTGAGCGTTTTTCTTGCATAATTCTTTGTAGGTGATTAAATTGTTGTGTTGAAGTGGGTGATATTCTATTATTGCCGCTTTGTACGTTAAATCGGACCCGGATAACACCTAATTTGGAATAAATTGTTTAAATAATCAAAAAAAGTTAGGTTAATACTCACAGATTTAAAAGAAATTAATATAACGCTAATTATAACGAGTTTCATGGTTCTTCTTTAATCGAAAATCATCCAATTTGTATTATAATTGCGTTTTATGCCTTTGTTAATGCTTTTTTAACCTTTAAAACGATGATAAGGATATCTCATCAAAAATAAACAAGATTCTTTTTTTGAATACATCGATGTCAAATTGGTTGCATAACTAAATAAATTTTATAATTAATAAATATTTTTTTTAGTTTCAAATTAAGATTATTTAATTTTATTATAATTAAATTAATCAATTAATTATTATGATTATAATTAATTAACCAAATTAATAATAATTATTAAAATTGTCGGTTAAATTTGACGTTTAAACGTCACTTTGACGTTTCGTTAAATTTTTAATCTAAATTAACTTAAAAAAGATAATTTATCATTAAAAAAAGCTTTAATTTAGATAATAACTCAAATAATATTATCCTTTTATCATCATTAATTCACCCAAATTTGAAAAATCGCCTAAAAAAATTGGTGGCTTGACCAATTAACGAGACAGGATATTTTGGGGTTGATCTAAATTGGATGGAGCATATTTTTAATCTCCTCCTAAATCAAAAATTGCTTTTTAATCAAATTAATTATCTCAAAAAATGTAGCTTTCAAAGCAATCATCTTCAAAAATAAAAGATATTTTTTTTTAAATACGTCGGTGTCAAATTGGTTGCATAACCATATAAATTTTATAATCAATAAATATTTTTTTTAGCTTCAAATTAAGACTATTTAATTTTATTATAATTAAATTAATTAATTAATTATTATGATTATAATTAATTAACCGAATTAAAAATAATTATTAAAATTGTCGGTTAAATTTGACGTTTAAACGTCACTTTGACGTTTCGTTAAATTTTTAATCTAAATTAACTTAAAAAAGATAATTTATCATTAAAAAAAGCTTTAATTTAGATAATAACTCAAATAATATTATCCTTTTATCATCATTAATTCACCCAAATTTGAAAAATCGCCTAAAAAAGTTTGCGGCTTGACCAATTAACGAGACAGGATATTTTGGGGTTGATCTAAATTGGATGGGGCATATTTTTAATCTCCTCCTAAATCAAAAATTGCTTTTTAATTAAATTAATTATCTCAAAAAAATGTACCTTTTAAAGCAATCATCTTCAAACATAAACATGATATTTTTTTTTAATACATCGATGTCAAATTGGTTGCATAACCATATAAATTTTATAATTAATAAATATTTTTTAGCTTCAAATTAAGATTATTTAATTTTATTATAATTAAATTAATTAATTAATTATTATGATTATAATTAATTAACTAAATTAAAAATAATTATTAAAATTGTCGGTTAAATTTGACGTTTAAACGTCACTTTGACGTTTCGTTACGTTTTTAATCTAAATTAACTTAAAAAAGATAATTTATCATTAAAAAAAGCTTTAATTTAGATAATAACTCAAATAATATTATCCTTTTATCGTCATTAATTCACCCAAATTTGAAAAATCGCCTAAAAAAATTGGTGGCTTGACCAATTAACGAGACAGGATATTTTGGGGTTGATCTAAATTGGATGGAGCATATTTTTAATCTCCTCCTAAATCAAAAATTGCTTTTTAATTAAATTAATTATCTCAAAAAAATGTACCTTTCAAAGCAATCATCTTCAAAAATAAACAAGATTTTTTTTTGAATACATCAATGTCAAATTGGTTGCATACCTAAATAAATTTTATAATTAATAAATTTTTTTTAACTTCAAATTAAGACTATTTAATTTTATTATAATTAAATTAATCAATTAATTATTATGATTATAATTAATTAACCAAATTAAAAATAATTAATAAAATTGTCGGTTAAATTTGACGTTTAAACGCCACTTTGACGTTTTGTTAAATTTTTAATCTAAATTAACTTAAAAAAGATAATTTATCATTAAAAAAAGCTTTAATTTAGATAATAAATCAAATAATATTATCCTTTTATCATAATTAATTCACCCAAATTTGAAAAATCGCCTAAAAAAATTGGTGGCTTGACCAATTAACGAGACAGGATATTTTGGGGTTGATCTAAATTGGATGGAGCATATTTTTAATCTCCTCCTAAATCAAAAATTGCTTTTTAATTAAATTAATTATCTCAAAAAAATGTAGCTTTCAAAGCAATCATCTTCAAAAATAAACAAGATATTTTTTTTTTGAATACATCGATGTCAAATTGGTTGCATAACCATATAAATTTTATAATTAATAAATATTTTTTTAGCTTCAAATTAAGATTATTTAATTTTATTATAATTAAATTAATCAATTAATTATTATGATTATAATTAATTAACCAAATTAAAAATAATTATTAAAATTGTCGGTTAAATTTGACGTTTAAACGTCACTTTGACGTTTTGTTAAATTTTTAATCTAAATTAACTTAAAAAAGATAATTTATCATTAAAAAAAGCTTTAATTTAGATAATAAATCAAATAATATTATCCTTTTATCATCATTAATTCACCCAAATTTGAAAAATCGCCTAAAAAAATTGGTGGCTTGACCAATTAACGAGACAGGATATTTTGGGGTTGATCTAAATTGGATGGAGCATATTTTTAATCTCCTCCTAAATCAAAAATTGCTTTTTAATTAAATTAATTATCTCAAAAAAATGTACCTTTCAAAGCAATCATCTTCCTCGAAACATTTCATTTTCACAATGTTGAAGAAAATGGCCCCGATCGCGTTTGCAACCATCGTGTTGAGATTTCCCAAACATTTTTGAAATTTTAAGTCACATTCGCAATGAGATCTTGTATAAGGAGAGTTATTGCAGATATTTTCGATGCATTCTCCGGATTTGAGGGAATTACCGCAATGATCGTGGTCCCTACAGCACTCATCTTCTTTATGATACAATCCCAATTCATCATAATTTTGAGCTTTAGATCCTCTCCCACACCATAAAGTCCCAGGGAAAATAAATCCATATTCCTCTTTTTGTAAACACCTCAACTCGATTTCGTTTAAAACATCATCATCGACAATCACAACTTGATTTTTTCTCAAAATCTGGTGAATTTTGTATCTGAAAAATTATTTTTTAATTTAAATTACTTACTAAATTATTTTTTTTTGAGTACTCGTCTTTGTGGATGTCGCAAAACGAAGATTTTTGCCCCAACTCGATTACTTTGGATTCATCGTTATTCGAAATAAAAACTTTGGAATGGGCTACATTTACGAAAAAAATTAATATTAAGAAAGTGTGTCTCTAAAAAGTGGAGATGTGAGATTGATTCTTTCCTCGAAATTAAACTTACAATCATTGTAAAGTTAATCTCGATTAATCAAACGATTAATTACGGGATATTAATGTCAGGATTAATTAAAATCGATTAATAAGGCGTTCAGAATTAATCCAAATCAAATAAATGATTTTTTAGATAAATTATGGAGTATCGGAAGTTTTGTGGAATCATTCGAAGTCTTTGTCCATCAAATATTTTTATATTTATTTATTTATTTAATGATAAATAACTTTATCAACAAAGTTTATCTCAATAAACTTGTCCATGCGCATTCCCGTAATTAACTAAATTCGACAACTCAACCGCACTATACCCCAATAATTGTTTCAAATCACAAACGAATTTATAAACAAACCGTTTCCCATGCACTTTCGAAATCATATCACCATCGTAATAATACCTCAACGCCCTCGACAATTTCTCGTAATTCATTGTAGGTTTATTCTTGCGCGCCCCCCATAAATGCGCCACCCTTTCCGGTTTACTCAACTTAAACTCCCCTTCATTTCCAATCCAATGGATGATCCCTTTATATTCCCGACTCGTTAATAATTCCAACAAAAATTGCCACAATTGTACTTGCCCGTTATTCCCGCTTCGATTCCCCGAATTCCCCCCACCGATAACTTCGAAATGGGGGAGACTCGAGGAGTAATTAGGAATAATTCGATTAATTTTGTTTTGTTTCATCAATTTAGGAGGTTTTTTAACATCCTCGGGGGTTTCTTTGATGATTGCGACAACTTTCATTTTACGTAAAAGCTCTAAATGCGTCCAAAAAACGTCTCCGGGATCGTTTGGTACCATTTTTTGGAAATCTTGTAGCGTTAATTTGTATAATTGGGCCCCATTTAATGACCAATCCGATAATTTTAAGTTGGGGAGGTTAAATTGTCTCACAGCCCATTGCACCCAATGTCTAACGTGTAACATCGTCCATTGTTGGGGGTCTGAAGGAATTTTTAGGCGCTCTTGCTCCTTTTTAAACGCAATATCAACCTGCCATTGAACCACGTTCTTTTTTGTCCCTTCTTTTTTGGTGATTTCTTCTTTTTTAGACTCGTCTTCGTCCTCTTCAATGTCGATGTAATCATCGGCTGGCTTTAAAACGTCGATTATGTTGATCCGATTGAGGTGGGGTTGTAATTGGACGTTAATTTGGACCGTCCCTTCGCCTTGGACGCATTGATCCACCAAATTTTTGTGCCCCTCCAACTAAAATTGACCAAAATTAAAAAAAATTTTTTGATCGATTTTAATTTTTTTACTAATTGAGTCCCTTGCAAACAAAACATGAACCCAATCAATCGTTTCCCCACTTTTTGCTCCAACAATCGCTTCAATTTATTCAAAGGGTCCCTTATATCCATGTGCAAAACGATTATGTTACTCTCATTATCGTTATTCTCAATATTTAATAATCCTGAGTCTAATTCCCGCATCAAACTATCTTCAAATCCACTTACTTCATCCAAACTATCCATCATCTCTAAAAAAATAAGATCGAAATCGATTTTAAAGGATAATTTAGATCGTACCAAGTTGAGTTGGCTCATTTAACCCTTCCATGCTATTTTCGAGGATTATGCTATCGTCCTCGTCTTGGTATGACTCATTTTTGATCCCCTCATCTCTCTCAGTGGCTAAATTGCCGTCGTCGTCGAAAATGTAGCTAAAATTAACAAAATTAGTTTAAAAAAAAAGTGAGGTTATGTCGAAAACCTTTTTGTAGGATCCGCTTGGTCCGTAAATACATTTTGGCCCTTACGATTAACGCTCATTATAAATAACGGTGGTTTATTAACATTTTCCATCGAAATTGGGGCGAAAATTAAAATTAAATGTTTAAAAAAAATAAAAATTGTTTACTTTTTTTTTGACGTTTCGTGCAATGTATTTATAACTAATTTCACGTTGATTTATAAAAATCGTTTTAATAAAAAAATTAAAATTTAATTATTCATTTAATTAATATTCCAATAAATTATATTAATAATAATAAATAAATAATAAAATAAATTAATTAAATCTGTTTAAAATTATTTTTTCCCAATACCAACTTAAACATCATAAAATTAAATATGACAATTAATTTTGAGTAATTTTGAGGTTATGTAGGGGGGAAAATGAACTCTTTGGGGCTCACTTTAATAATGAAAATGGGCTGTTTTTGTACTCGCGAAACGATAAACATCAACGGGACTAAATACACCGTAAAAGAGCACCTCGGAGAAGGGTAAAATCGAATTATTTCAACAACAGCTGTTAACCAAAAAATCTTAACAAAACCCCCTTAATTCTTTCAGCGGATTCAGTACAATCGATTTAGTCCAAAACGTGCACACCAAAAAGCTTTACGCACTCAAAAAAATAACCTGCCACAGCATCGAAGACCAAAAAATAGCATTACAAGAAATCGATTACTACAAAAAACTAAAACACCCCAATTTAATCGAATTAATCGACTCTACATTTAAAGGATCAGCGGATATCGTCGTAAATGTGACTTCAGTGGTGTATATGGTGCTGCCGTACTTAAAAAAAGGGAGTTTGCACGATTATTTGGGGTTAAAATCGTTGAGTAAAGACCACGTTGGTGTTAAAGAGGTGTTGAGGATATTTAATCAAATTTGTGAGGGGGTTAAATTCATTCATGAAGCTAAACCTGAGCCGTTAGCCCATCGAGACATAAAAACAGCAAATGTTTGTTTTACGGAGAGTTTTAACCCCGTTTTGATGGATTTTGGGTCAATGGCGCCCGCTCGAGTGCAAGTTTGTGGGTCGAGCGATGCTCAAAAGTTGCAAGATGTTGCAGCGGAACGATGCTCGATGCCTTATAGGGCCCCTGAGTTGTTTAATGTCGAGAGTTATTGCGTGATTGATGAGCGAACGGATATTTGGAGTTTAGGATGTCTTTTATATGCTTTATGCTTTTTTAAAAGTCCTTTCGATATTGTTTATGAACGCGGGGATTCCGTGGCTTTAGCAGTATTATCGGGGAATATTCCTTTTCCGGAAGATTCCCCTTATTCAGAGGTTAATAATCATTTTATTTTAAAAACATTAAATTTAATGGTTTTTTTTTAGGATGTGATTGAGTTAATAAGATACATTTTGAGAATAAACCCCACCGAACGACCCTTTATTTACACGGTGATGGAGAAAACGCAATTTTTGAGGAACAAATTCGATCACGTTGTTTGATATGAAACGTGTTTTAATTTTTTAATTAAGTTAATTTATAAGATTTTAAGACAGATTATAAAAAATACGTATTTTTTAACTTCTTAACTTGTTCCAGAGAGAATCATTCCTAAATAAATGACTATTTAATTTTAACGGCTTAATAAATTAGATCCTAATCATAATTCAAAAAGAAAAGCAGGATCCCAGCTTGAATTGAGATCTAGTTAGAAAGTGAAAATCGCCAAAACGTTATTTATAAACTGATTTAAATTAGAATTAATTATATGGAAGTTAGAAAGCGAAAATATCAAAATTGGGGGTTTTTGTAATTAAACATAGGCATAATTAAAAAAGTAAAGGCGATGGAGGAATGTTTTTGAGGAATAAATTGTTTATAATGACCCAAAAGGACTTTATCAACAAATTCATTTATCCCCGCTTTAACCGAAATTTAGTTAGAAAGTGAAAATCCCCAAAATGGCAAAATTGATGATTCTAATTAAAATTAATCATATCTCGAGAAGTAAAGGCGTTGGAGAAAAGTATTTGGGAAATAAATTGTTTATAATAAACTAAAGAGGCGTTGTCTATAAACTGATTTAAATTAAAATTAATTATATTGAAGTTAGAAAACGGAAATATCAAAATTGGGGGTTTTTGTAATCAAATTTAGGCGTAATTAAAAAAGTAAAGGTGATGGAGGAATGTTTTTGGGGAATAAATTGTTTATAATGACCTAAAAAGGCTTTATCAACAATCTGATTTATCCCAGCTTTAACTGAAATTTAGTTAGAAAGTGAAAATCCCCAAAATGGCAAAATTGATGATTCTAATTAAAATTAATCATATCTCGAGAAGTAAAGGCGTTGGAGAAAAGTATTTGGGAAATAAATTGTTTATAATAAACTAAAGAGGCGTTGTCTATAAACTGATTTAAATTAGAATTAATTATATTGAAGTTAGAAAACGGAAATATCAAAATTGGGGGTTTTTGTAATCAAATTTAGGCGTAATTAAAAAAGTAAAGGTGATGGAGGAATGTTTTTGGGGAATAAATTGTTTATAATGACCCAAAAAGGCTTTATCAACAAATTCATTTATCCCAGCTTTAACCGAAATTTAGTTAGAAAGTGAAAATCCCCAAAATGGCAAAATTGATGATCCTAATTAAAATTAATCATATCTCGAGAAGTAAAGGCGTTGGAGAAAAGTATTTGGGAAATAAATTGTTTATAATAAACTAAAGAGGCGTTGTCTATAAACTGATTTAAATTAGAATTAATTATATTGAAGTTAGAAAACGGAAATATCAAAATTGGGGGTTTTTGTAATCAAATTTAGGCGTAATTAAAAAAGTAAAGGTGATGGAGGAATGTTTTTGGGGAATAAATTGTTTATAATGACCCAAAAAGGCTTTATCAACAAATTCATTTATCCCAGCTTTAACCGAAATTTAGTTAGAAAGTGAAAATCCCCAAAATGGCAAAATTGATGATTCTAATTAAAATTAATCATATCTCGAGAAGTAAAGGCGTTGGAGAAAAGTATTTGGGAGATAAATTGTTTATAATAAACTAAAGAGGCGTTGTCTATAAACTGATTTAAATTAGAATTAATTATATTGAAGTTAGAAAACGGAAATATCAAAATTGGGGGTTTTTGTAATCAAATTTAGGCGTAATTAAAAAAGTAAAGGTGATGGAGGAATGTTTTTGGGGAATAAATTGTTTATAATGACCTAAAAAGGCTTTATCAACAATCTGATTTATCCCAGCTTTAACTGAAATTTAGTTAGAAAGTGAAAATCCCCAAAATGGCAAAATTGATGATTCTAATTAAAATTAATCATATCTCGAGAAGTAAAGGCGTTGGAGAAAAGTATTTGGGAAATAAATTGTTTATAATAAACTAAAGAGGCGCTGTCTATAAACTGATTTAAATTAGAATTAATTATATTGAAGTTAGAAAACGGAAATATCAAAATTGGGGGTTTTTGTAATCAAATTTAGCCGTAATTAACAAAGTAAAGGTGATGGAGGAATGTTTTTGGGGAAGAAATTGTTTATAATTACTCAAAAAGACTTTATCAACAATCTGATTTATCCCAGCTTTAACCGAAATTTAGATAGAAAGTGAAAATCCCCAAAATGGCAAAATTGATGATTCTAATTAAAATTAATCATATCTCGAGAAGTAAAGGCGTTGGAGAAAAGTATTTGGGAAATAAATTGTTTATAATGAACTAAAGAGGCGTTGTCTATAAACTGATTTAAATTAGAATTAATTATATTGAAGTTAGAAAACGGAAATATCAAAATTGGGGGTTTTTGTAATCAAATTTAGGCGTAATTAACAAAGTAAAGGCGATGGAGGAATGTTTATGGGGAATAAATTATTTATAATGACCCAAAAAGGCTTTATCAACAAATTGATTTATCCCAGCTTTAACCGAAATTTAGTTAGAAAGTGAAAATCCCCAAAATGGCAAAATTGATGATTCTAATTAAAATTAATCATATCTCGAGAAGTAAAGGCGTTGGAGAAAAGTATTTGGGAAATAAATTGTTTATAATAAACTAAAGAGGCGTTGTCTATAAACTGATTTAAATTAGAATTAATTATATTGAAGTTAGAAAACGGAAATATCAAAATTGGGGGTTTTTGTAATCAAATTTAGGCGTAATTAACAAAGTAAAGGCGATGGAGGAATGTTTATGGGGAATAAATTATTTATAATGACCCAAAAAGGCTTTATCAACAAATTGATTTATCCCAGCTTTAACCGAAATTTAGTTAGAAAGTGAAAATCCCCAAAATGGCAAAATTGATGATTCTAATTAAAATTAATCATATCTCGAGAAGTAAAGGCGTTGGAGAAAAGTATTTGGGAAATAAATTGTTTATAATAAACTAAAGAGGCGTTGTCTATAAACTGATTTAAATTAGAATTAATTATATTGAAGTTAGAAAACGGAAATATCAAAATTGGGGGTTTTTGTAATCAAATTTAGGCGTAATTAACAAAGTAAAGGCGATGGAGGAATGTTTATGGGGAATAAATTATTTATAATGACCCAAAAAGGCTTTATCAACAAATTGATTTATCCCAGCTTTAACCGAAATTTAGTTAGAAAGTGAAAATCCCCAAAATGGCAAAATTGATGATTCTAATTAAAATTAATCATATCTCGAGAAGTAAAGGCGTTGGAGAAAAGTATTTGGGAAATAAATTGTTTATAATAAACTAAAGAGGCGTTGTCTATAAACTGATTTAAATTAGAATTAATTATATTGAAGTTAGAAAACGGAAATATCAAAATTGGGGGTTTTTGTAATCAAATTTAGGCGTAATTAAAAAAGTAAAGGTGATGGAGGAATGTTTTTGGGGAATAAATTGTTTATAATGACCCAAAAAGGCTTTATCAACAAATTGATTTATCCCAGCTTTAATCGAAATTTAGTTAGAAAGTGAAAATCACCGAAATGGCAAAATTGACGATTTTAATTAAAATTAATTACATCTCGAGAAGTAAAGGCATTAGAGAAAAGTATTTGGGAGATAAATTGTTTATAATGACCCAAAGGGACGTTATCTATAATATTATTTAAAGTAGAATTAATTATGTTGAAGTTAGAAAGCGAAAATATCAAAATTGGGGGTTTTTGAAACTAAACTTAGACGTAATTAAAAAAGTAAAGGTGATGGAGGAATATTTTTGGGGAATAAATTGTTTATAATGACCCAAAAAGGCTTTATCAACAAACTGATTTATCCCAGCTTTAACCGAAATCTAGAGAGATATAAATCATTAAATTCAACGTTAACATTTATGGCTATCTCAAGTTAATTAAAAATCACCAAAAATCGAATTCTTGAGGTATTTTAATGAAACATTCAAAATTTATAGAGGCAAGAGTCAATTTTGTCATTGTGAGAACCAAATTAGAAAATCTTTATTCGTTTTTGAGATAAAGATTATTCAAGTTAACCTATTTTTTATGATTTTTTGAAATTAATGATTTTGTTTTAAAAAATCACGAAAAATCGAATTCTTAAGATATCTTAATGAATTATTCGTGATCCATAGAGGAGAGTATCTACTTTCTCAAGATGAAACCGGATCTTGAAAATATTTATGCATTTTTGAGATATAAATCATTAAATTCAACGTTAACATTTATGGCTATCTCAAGTTAATTAAAAATCACCAAAAATCGAATTCTTGAGGTATTTTAATGAAACATTCAAAATTTATAGAGGCAAGAGTCAATTTTGTCATGGTGAGAACCAAATTAGAAAATCTTTATTCGTTTTTGAGATAAAGATTATTCAAGTTAAATTATTTTTTATGATTTTTTGAAATTAATGATTTTGTTTTAAAAAATTACGAAAAATGGAATTCTTAAGATATCTTAATGAATTATTCATGATCCATAGAGGAAAGTATCTATTTTCTCAAGATGAAACCGGATCTTGAAAATATTTATTCGTTTTTGAGATATAAATCATTAAATTCAACGTGAACGTTTATGGCTATCACAATTTAATTAAAAATCACCAAAAATCGAATTCTTGAGGTATTGTAATGAAATATTCAAAATTTATAGAGGCAAGAGTCAATTTTGTCATGGTGAGAACCAAATTAGAAAATCTTTATTCGTTTTTGAGATAAAGATTATTCAAGTTAAATTATTTTTTATGTTTTTTTGAAATTAATGATTTTGTTTTAAAAAATCACGAAAAATCGAATTCTTAAGATATCTTAATGAATTATTCATGATCCATAGAGGAGAGTATCTACTTTCTCAAGATGAAACCGGATATTGAAAATATTTATGCGTTTTTGAGATATAAATCATTAAATTCAACGTTAACATTTATGGCTATCTCAAGTTAATTAAAAATCACCAAAAATCGAATTCTTGAGTTATTTTAATGAAACATTCAAAATTTATAGAGGCAAGAGTCAATTTTGTCATGGTGAGAACCAAATTAGAAAATCTTTATTCGTTTTTTAGATAAAGATTATTCAAGTTAAATTATTTTTTATGATTTTTTGAAATTAATGATTTTGTTTTAAAAAATTACGAAAAATGGAATTCTTAAGATATCTTAATGAATTATTCATGATCCATAGAAGAGAGTATCTACTTTCTCAAGATGAAACCGGATCTTGAAAATATTTATGCGTTTTTGAGATATAAATCATTAAATTCAACATGAACATTTATGGCTATCTCAAGTTAATTAGAAGTCACCAAAAATCGAATTCTTGAGATATTTTAATGAAACATCCAAAATTTATAGAGGCAAGTGGTTATTTTGTCATGGTGAGAACCAAATTAGAAAATCTTTATTCGTTTTTGAGATAAAGATTATTCAAGTTAACCTATTTTTTATGTTTTTTGAAATTAATGATTTTGTTTTAAAAAATCACGAAAAATCGAATTCTTAAGATATCTTAATGAATTATTCATGATCCATAGAGGAAAGTACCTACTTTCTCAAGATGAAACCGGATCTTGAAAATATTTATGCGTTTTTGATCACTTTCTATCTAGAAAGTGAAAATCACCAAAATGTCAAAATCGATGATTTTAATTAAAATTAATCATATCTCGAGAAGTAAAGGCGTTGGAGAAAAGTATTTGGGAAATAAATTGTTTGTAATAAACCAAAGGGACATTATCTACAAACATTTTTATCTTACATTAAAATAATATCTTCAAAAATCACTTAATTGTATGATTACAATAAAATAAGAAGCACAAGACTGCAACAAATGATTCAACAAAGCAAAATTGATGTCGAAAAAACCCGCCGCTGAAAAAACGGGGCTCCTAATCATCGTTTGTCTCAAAAAAACCTCCAATTCCAATCTCGATACAACCATCGGAGACGAATAAATCAAATCGTGGATGAAATACGTCGTTTTAACAGCCTCTTTCGACGTTAAACTCGCAATTGCAGTCAAAGAAGATAACCCCCACTAAAAAAAAAATCAAAATTAATTAATTTATATTTAATTAAACAATTTAAATCACCAAAACGAAACAGATTTGAACCAAATCAAAAATGAGCCGGATCCTCTCATTCCCAGTCGTTAAAATCGATTGAAACGAAACTAATAAGTTGACGATGAAGAATAAGATCTTGCATAATAAAATGTACCCAAAAGTTTCATTGAAACGATCAACGCTTTCAATTAATTTAATATAATTATTAATTGTGACGTTTAATTTTCGTTTTTGACTCAAAAATCGGTTAATTTCTTCGAACCCCTCTTTAATTTGGTTGATAATCCCCAAAATTAGCAACAAAACCAAACTTAATCGATATTTTAAAACGACATCGAAGATTATTAAGGGGTGAATCCCCGCGTTGAAAAGTTCCGAGACAAAAATGAGGTTGATAAAAATAAAATTATTAGATTGATTTTTTAATAACAAATTGAAATTGTCGCGTTTAAAATGGTTTATTAAGATGTTGTAAACGCTTAAAATGATTCGATTTAAAATTATTATGGTTTTTGGGTCGTTTTGGGTCAGTTCCGCGAAAATGCTTAAACAAGTCGATGAAAAAATTAAGATTGAGATGATTGTTGAGGAAATTCGGTTGAGTTTGATGCCTAAAATTGATAAAATTATTTTCGTGGCGTTTTCTTTTAGGCGGGGCGACATTTTTAGTGGATATCTAATTATGTACTGAAGTTGATGGGGGTCTTTTATTGGGTTATGAATAATTTAGCGGTTAATGATCGCTAATTTGAGTGCTTATTTTTCCATTAAAACTGAAAAGGTGAATTTATATCATTTATTGCGAACTTTTAAAAGTAAATGATTAAAAATCTTGGCCTAATTTAACCCGAGGTAAACCACTCTCCAAAATATTACCCTTTTTAACTTCGAATAAAACCTCCGATTTCTCTCTCAACTTCGGATCGTGCTTGTTTAAAGCTCGCATTAAAACGTCGTGTCTCTTCTCAACTTGTTCCATTAATCTCTCGTAAATTGTGCGATTTTTCATGCTCTTTAAAAAATCTTGTTTGGTCATGCGAAAAATCTCAGAAATTTCGAGTGCTACTACATTAACCGGAAAATCTGTTACATCCATTAATCTCCCCCCTCCGAATACCTCCCCATCCTCTAAATGACACAATTCAACCCCACTTGTATGTATCAAAGCCACAGTTCCGTAAGATATAATGTACCAATAATGCAAAGGTTTATGGGCCGAGACAACCACATCATTCTTAAGATAAATCTCCGTGTTTAAGCTCGCAATGATGCTCCCAATCAACCCTTTAGGTAGCCCTTTAAAAATCTCAACCTTCGCGATTAAATTCCTCATGGTGTAGAGCTTAATTTCGTTTTGGAGGTGATCGGAAAGCGTCGCCAAAATCGCTTCAGTTCTAAAATAGCGCTTTTGAAAGCGATATTCGCAATATCTCGTTAATCTCTTATTAATATTAACAGGGACTCGTTTCGACCTCAAATACTCATAGAGTTGCCTCAAAAGCTCTTCATATTTGCTTTCAGCTGCGTTAATCGTCCCAATCGCTTGTAAAACGATCACTATTACATATCCAAAAAAAACCGAGCCGAAAATCGCGATAAACGACAAAGTTATATAATCAAATTTCGAATTCGTCGGGAAAAATCCTCCCCCCATACTATAAATATGAGCAATACTCATCTGAAGCGACCACATATATCTCGTGTACATCTTCACTTCTTTTCCTGTTAAATTCGCACTCCTAAACCACGAGACGTTAGTGTCCCCCAATAAAACGTAGACATAATCAGCCGTTGCCAAAAAACAAGCGCACCAATGCAAAACATACACCGATAACGATATTAACGAGACGATTTCGTGTTGGGTATCGCTTAAATGCAACATAACGGTGATGTGTCTCAAATATTTATACATAGTGGGGACTCGAAAGTAAAGAAAAAGACTTGGTACGACTCCAATCGCTTTCCCAACATCACTATGAGTCACTAAACTCGACGGGAACAAACAAATAAAATCTGGGGCGAAATATGTCTTCAAATAATGAATTGCAATCCGTTTTTGGTCCAAAACTGCCTCTTTAACTTGGGTGTGGTGATAACCGGAGATGAAATTGAAGATTATGTTAAATAGGATGGTTGTGTTAATCAACTGGCTGAAATTATTGGGCCATTTCGACTGGGCTTCGTCCTCGTAGAACACGTAAGTCATCAAAATCGGCCAAATTGTGAATATTATAATGTATATTAAGCACCATACGATTTCTCGGTAGTAAGTGAATAAGCTGAAGGGGTGGATTATGTAAGCGGGGGCTGTTGAAATTTGCCGCCTCCTTTCAAGCGTGATCGCAGCGCTACTTCGGTAATGGTGGCTAGAATTGGGGTGCCTCGTAGATACGATTAAAGTCTTTCGAAAACGACGTTTAAATTTTTCCCATTTTGTTGCGTTTGGAGGTAGCTTTGGGAGGCACGATTCTGAGCCTTTTTTGATGGTGCATTCATGCCGGTTAATATCTTTAAACGATTTCATTAAGATATTAACTCAAAAATTCGATAAGTCAAATTGACAAATTTAAATTTAACTTTTCTGTCTTTTTTCATCTTGCTAGGTTAATTGATTGATTGATTTCGATATTAACAATTTTTTTTACTCATTATTTATTGCTATTCCAATATTATTAAAATTTTTCTTCTAACAATAAGATAGCCAACCTAAACATTCCTTGAGAAATCGACGTGGTGTTCGGTGGTTTTTGGTTCTGGTTTTTACGCTCCAAAACAGCGATATTTCTGTCCCGTGGTGAGTCTGTTAGTTTGTATTTGTTGTTTCCTTGTCCCTAATTAATAAATTAAGCCAAGTAGAAAATTTGTTATATCGAGAACACGCTTCCAAATCCTCATTGACGGGAATCCAAATGGATTCCGAAAATGGAGGTGGTTCGCCACCTCCAATTACAGATACTTTTAATTTTTTCGACGTATTAAGTAAGGATTTGACTTCTTCTATATTATTTGAATATTTAGAAGAACAGAATAAAAGCATTGACGAAGTAAATTTTACTGATGTAACGTTTAATAATGCATTTTTAATCGAAACACGTGAATTAATAAAAATGGGTTTCTTTTATGACAAAAAGGGTAATAAAGTTCCTATATCAAATCAAACTTATGTGATATGGGGTAAAGTTTTAAACAATAAGGGTGCTATATTTAACAAGAAAAAATTCTATATTCAGAAAAGGATTACCCACCTTTCGTTGCCTGTATTGAGGCTATAAATAAGAACATAGGGCAACTGAGAGATCTCAAGATTGGAAAAATTTTATATAATGGAAACGTGCAAGGTATAAAGAAAATGGAGAAAAGAGGTAGAAATAGGATAGAAATAGAGTTTCATAATAGAAGAGCAGTTAATGAATTTGTTGAATCAGACTTCTCTTTTAAGAATGGTTGGAATGTTTTCATTCCCAATAACAGGGTTACTTGTAAAGGAGTAGTAAGATGTATAGACCCTAGTATGACGGAAGAAGAACTTTTGGCTAGGTTTGAAACGGAAAAGGGTGAAAAGGTTGTGCACGTGCATAGGATCAAAAGGAGAGTTCAAACGGGAGATGGTCCAAAGTATATCAATACAGCATCGGTGATAGGAGAACTGTAAGACGCCCAGAGCCCTACATCCCTCCAGTTACTCAATGCCACAACTGCCTTAGATACGGCCACACGAAAAAGCTATGTAAATCTAAAACTAGATGTCCTGCTTGTTCCAAAGACCACTTACTAGAAGAATGTCCTAATAGAGATCGACCAAGATGCATATTTTGCAACGAAAACCATTTAAGTAACGAGAGGGGAACCCCAGCGAAAGATAGGAAATGTTTAGAATTCTTTCCCAACATCACTATAAGTCACTAAACTCGACGGGAACAAACAAATAAAATCTGGGGCGAAATATGTCTTCAAATAATGAATTGCAATCCGTTTTTGGTCCAAAACTGCCTCTTTAACTTGGGTGTGGTGATAACCGGAGATGAAATTGAAGATTATGTTAAATAGGATGGTAGTGTTAATCAACTGGCTGAAATTGTTGGGCCATTTCGACTGGGCTTCGTCCTCGTAGAACACGTAAGCCATCAAAATCGGCCAAATTGTGAATATTATTATGTATATTAAGCACCATACGATTTCTCGGTAGTAAGTGAATAAGCTGAAGGGGTGGATTATGTAAGCGGGGGCTGTTGAAATTTGCCGCCTCCTTTCAAGCGTGATCGCAGCGCTACTTCGGTAATGGTGGCTAGAATTGGGGTGCCTCGTAGATACGATTAAAGTCTTTCGAAAACGACGTTTAAATTTTTCCCATTTTGTTGCGTTTGGAGGTAGCTTTGGGAGGCACGATTCTGAGCCTTTTTTGATGGTGCATTCATGCCGGTTTATATCTTTAAACGATTTCATTAAGATATTAACTCAAAAATTCGATAAGTCAAATTGACAAATTTAAATTTAACTTTTCTGTCTTTTTTCACCTTGCTAGGTTAATTGATTGATTGATTTCGATATTAACAATTTTTTTTACTCATTATTTATTGCTATTCCAATATTATTAAAATTTTTCTTCTAACAATAAGATAGCCAACCTAAACATTCCTTGAGAAATCGACGTGGTGTTCGGTGGTTTTTGGTTCTGGTTTTTACGCTCCAAAACAGCGATATTTCTGTCCCGTGGTGAGTCTGTTAGTTTGTATTTGTTGTTTCCTTGTCCCTAATTAATAAATTAAGCCAAGTAGAAAATTTGTTATATCGAGAACACGCTTCCAAATCCTCATTGACGGGAATCCAAATGGATTCCGAAAATGGAGGTGGTTCGCCACCTCCAATTACAGATACTTTTAATTTTTTCGACGTATTAAGTAAGGATTTGACTTCTTCTATATTATTTGAATATTTAGAAGAACAGAATAAAAGCATTGACGAAGTAAATTTTACTGATGTAACGTTTAATAATGCATTTTTAATCGAAACACGTGAATTATTGAAAATGGGTTTCTTTTATGACAAAAAGGGTAATAAAGTTCCTATATCAAATCAAACTTATGTGATATGGGGTAAAGTTTTAAACAATAAGGGTGCTATATTTAAGAAACAAGAAAAAATTCTATATTCAGAAAAAGATTACCCACCTTTCGTTGCCTGTATTGAGGCTATAAATAAGAACATAGGGCAACTGAGAGATCTCAAGATTGGAAAAATTTTATATAATGGAAACGTGCAAGGTATAAAGAAAATGGAGAAAAGAGGTAGAAATATGATAGAAATAGAGTTTCATAATAGAAGAGCAGTTAATGAATTTGTTGAATCAGACTTCTCTTTTAAGAATGGTTGGAATGTTTTCATTCCCAATAACAGGGTTACTTGTAAAGGAGTAGTAAGATGTATAGACCCTAGTATGACGGAAGAAGAACTTTTGGCTAGGTTTGAAACGGAAAAGGGTGAAAAGGTTGTGCACGTGCATAGGATCAAAAGGAGAGTTCAAACGGGAGATGGTCCAAAGTATATCAATACAGCATCGGTGATAGGAGAACTGTAAGACGCCCAGAGCCCTACATCCCTCCAGTTACTCAATGCCACAACTGCCTTAGATACGGCCACACGAAAAAGCTATGTAAATCTAAAACTAGATGTCCTGCTTGTTCCAAAGACCACTTACTAGAAGAATGTCCTAATAGAGATCAGTGGAAAAGAAGTATCTTCGACCGACACAACGTGAGTAGCAAGTAAACGATTATTCGGGGTGCACGGTCCAGGTCAAATGTTTCAACATTTTAAACGCCTCGCCATCTTTTTGAAGTCTTGTTGAAGTTATTGCAGTCCTTTCCAATTTATTAAAATATTAAAAAATTATAAAGATTAAATTTTAAAAAATTTAGATTTGTTTGATGATCTTGATGTTGTTTGGTTGTTTTGATGGTCGTGGTTTCTTGAAACAACAATGAAAATGCTCTGAGGAAGGTTAAAAAATATAACCGAAATATTAGCTTTTTAAAAAGTTGTTTAATTAATTGACCTGGACCGTGCACCCCGAATAATCGTTTACTTGCTAATAGAGATCGACCAAGATGCATATTTTGCAACGAAAACCATTTAAGTAACGAGAGGGGAACCCCAGCGAAAGATAGGAAATGTTTAGAATTCTTTCCCAACATCACTATAAGTCACTAAACTCGACGGGAACAAACAAATAAAATCTGGGGCGAAATATGTCTTCAAATAATGAATTGCAATCCGTTTTTGGTCCAAAACTGCCTCTTTAACTTGGGTGTGGTGATAACCGGAGATGAAATTGAAGATTATGTTAAATAGGATGGTTGTGTTAATCAACTGGCTGAAATTGTTGGGCCATTTCGACTGGGCTTCGTCCTCGTAGAACACGTAAGTCATCAAAATCGGCGAAATTGTGAATATTATAATGTATATTAACCTTTCGGTACACGCACCGGACTCTCAGTCCGGGTTTTACACCCTCTATTGTTTAACAGAAAAGGCAACTTTTTTACCGACATAATTATGTCATTTTAGTGTCAAAAATTTCTTAGTGTACAACACAGTAAAATACGAATATGAATACGATAACGAAAAAAATACTCTTTGAAGGTAAAGACTGAAGCTTTTCAAAAAATTTTGCAGACGGTAAGATGTTTTTTCCGTTCAAAATGGCTTCTTATCTGATTAGAAGAAACGAAGAAGATAATGAAAGCTGTAGAACATAAATGCCCCGAAAAATGTGCAGCGTATTCAACGCGGGCATTTATTTGCCTATCGCAAATTTTATGATAATAAAAAAATTTTTTAAATTATTGTCTTAAAAAGAATATAAATTAAAGTCCCTAGATTTATAAAGTACCGCGGCTTTCAGAAGACTGTTACTGCTTCTAGAGAATTTACAATGCTTTCAGATAACTTGATATAGCATCTAGAAAACTTAAAGCGTTTCCAGAAGACTTGATGTTGTTACCTCTAGATGATTTGATACTGTTTTAAGAAAACTTTATATTGCTTTCAGAAGACTTGAATTTCTAGACTGATATTTCTAGAAGACTTAAAATGATGAATTTACAGATGTCTTACAATGCATCCAGACGACTTACAATGCTTACAGATGACTTACAACGCTTTTAGAAGCCTTGATATTGCATCTAGAGGACTTGAAGTGTGTCCAGACGACCTACAATGCTTCCAAAGTACTTTATCTCGCTGTTAGAAGACTGAAGATGCTTCCAGAAGACTTGATATTGTATCTAAGAAACTTGATATGGTTTCCAGAATACTTGGAATGTTTCCAGAAGACTGATACTGCTTCTAGAAGACTTAAAATATTTCCAGATGACTTACAATACTTCCAGACGACTTACAATGTTTCCAGAAGACCTTATACTTACTTTTAGAAGACTTGAAATACTTCAAAATTACTTGAAGTGCTTCCAAAAGACTGGATACTACTTCCAGAAGACTTGATACTGCTTCTAGATGTTTTAAAATGCCTCCTAAAGCTTTGATACTGCCCCTATAAGACTTTATACTGCTTCTAGACGATTTCAAATGTTTTCAGAAGACTTGGGAAGTTTCCAAAAGACTTGATACTGCTTCTAGAAAATTTTAATAATTAAGAATCGATACTGCTTCTAGATATTTTAAAATGCTTTCAAAAGATTAGATATAGCCCCTGTAAGACTTTATACTATTTCTGGAAGATTTGAAATGCTTTCAGAAGACTCGAGAAGATTCCAGAAGACTTGATACTGCTTCTAGATGTTTTAAAATGCTTCCTAAACGCTTGATACTGTCCCTGTAAGACTTTATACTGCTTCCAGAAGAATTCAAATGCTTTCAGAAGACTTGAGAAGTTTCCAAAAGACTTGATACTGCTTCTAGAAGATTTTAATAATTAAGACATGATACTGCTTCTAGATATTTTAAAATGCTTCCAAAAGATTAGATATAGCCCCTGTAAGACTTTATACTGTTTCTGGAAGATTTGAAATGCTTTCAGAAGACTCGAGAAGATTCCAGAAGACTTGATACTACTTCTAGAAGATTTAAAATGGTTACAAAAGTCTCGATATTGGCTCAGGTAGGCTTAATATTGCTTCTAGAAGATCTAAATTGCTTCCAAAACATTTGGAATGCTAACAAAAGATTTGATATTGCTGTCAGAATACTTAACATTGCGTCTATAAGGTTTGAAATGCTTCCAGAAAATTAATTTATTTGGTGCCAATCGTATTTTCATTGCAAATCTTTCTTAAAGCTCCCAAACTTCTAAACGATAAATCTTCTTTCATGAAATCCCGGCATGAACTCGGAATATACTGGGACTGGACTGAAACTGAAATGTACAAGTATCTTAAAATTGAGATACCATTCCTAAGATGACTAATTGTTTAATTGTTAAGATTTCAAGGCATTAAAGATGGTATTTGCACCTCCTAGCGGTCATCTCAGAATCCTGAAAATAATTTCCTGTATTTTCTCTTAGCCACGATTTTATGATTAATAAAATCTTTTCCTGCAAGTTTAACTATCGACTTACAGAGTCTTTTAGCAATTTGCAACCGCTGGTTCGGCGGACCGCAACCATTCAAGTTAACATTTTTTTTTAATATATCCGTTCTTGTCTACGAAAAAAGGACTTACTTTCGAAAATAAGTTTTGGTGGAAACAGCTAATAAAGGTAAATAGGTCATTTCGTCAGTTTCTAGTTAGTTAATCCCTTTTTTCTGTATTTGCCGATGTTGAAGGACGTCAAAGTATTATTTCAGATCAGAATGTTGTCGTTGTTAATGGCGTTAGTTGCTAGTTTCAGATTTCTAAATATATAATACTGTAGAAGTGAGTTTGTAAATATAATTATATTGGACATTTTATTACTGATTGCGCAAGTAAACTCATCTCCACAAAGCTCGAAATCAAGTAGAGGATTATCAAAATTTATGTGGAAATACAGATAGCTCAAAAGGTTCGTCGTTTTAACTACACTGAGGTCACTCTGAAAGTGCTGCCAATGAAACGGCAGATGAGCTAGTGCTAAAGCGTTTTTAGGACCAGAACCAGCAATTTGTATAAGATTTACGATGCCCAAATAGAGGATTCGAATAATTCTGCAGCTAACTGATTTATCTTTAGATCGTCAGTGGTACATCTAACATAATCTTCGTAGCTTCATAAGCGCCGGTTTTTGAAAATAAGTATGGGTACTGGATAGTGAAAAAACTGAATTGGGAAAAGATTCAAACGACAAATGACTGTTCTCAAAACAAAAGTGACATGAAAAACGTCCATGTATCTGGCGCCTATGGTTAATTTGCAACAGAAATGCCTTATATCAACAGTGCTTACACCTTCGCAAGCAATATTTGGTCTATAATTGAAATTTGTTGAACTTTTGAAATGAACATTTTGTATCCTAGCAGTATTTGGTATTTTGGAAACAAAATCAAATTGTATTAACAATTTCGTGCCTTTTGCAATAAAAATGTCTTCTTTAAGACTTTGCATTTTCAAACATTTTTTTGCCAGTAGTTTTACAAACGGTATCAAGTCTTTTGGAATCATTTAAAATTTTCTAAAAATAGTATCAAGTGTTCAGCTGCAGTATAAAATCTTATGGAAGCAGTTCAAGCCTTCTGAAAGCTATGTCAAGGCTTCTAGAAGCATTATCAAGTCTTCCAGAGGTAGTATCAACATTTTTGAAAGCAGTTCAAGGCTCCTGGTTGCTTATCAAGTTTGTTTTAAGCAGTATCAGCCACCGAAGAAACGAAAGGTGAAGTTTAATAATGGTCTCGAATCGGGGGCGGAGCAAAACGTTTTTCTCACACATAAACTCCCTATTCGTACACCTCGTGTGTACAATCGTTTGAATACATAGATATCATGAACCGCGGTACTTTAATAATCTAGGGAGTTTAATACAAATCTCTTATTTGGCAAAGAAACCCGGACTCTCAGTCCGGTGCGAGCACTCACGTCAAAAAAAAAATGCGCGTGTACTGGAGGGTTAAGCACCATACGATTTCTCGGTAGTAAGTGAATAAGCTGAAGGGGTGGATTATGTAAGCGGGGGCTGTTGAAATTTGCCGCCTCCTTTCAAGCGTGATCGCAGCGCTACTTCGGTAATGGTGGCTAGAATTGGGGTGCCTCGTAGATACGATTAAAGTCTTTCGAAAACGACGTTTAAATTTTTCCCATTTTGTTGCGTTTGGAGGTAGCTTTGGGAGGCACGATTCTGAGCCTTTTTTGATGGTGCATTCATGCCGGTTTATATCTTTAAACGATTTCATTAAGATATTAACTCAAAAATTCGATAAGTCAAATTGACAAATTTAAATTTAACTTTTCTGTCTTTTTTCATCTTGTTAGGTTAATTGATTGATTGATTTCGATATTAACAATTTTTTTTTACTCATTATTTGTTGCTATTCCAATATTATTTAAATTAAAAAAAAATCTTAGAATTAGTCAATATTATAACGAATAATTATAATCAAATAGATACAAATAATCTTACTGATATTGAATTCTCTCGAGAATATCTAAATGAATTATTTAATTGCGCTGGTAAAGGTTATGTTCTCGATGATTCCGGAAATAAGCATTGGATCCATCTCAAGGTCATTACATTTATATACCAGTTATTGAAGATAATGGGATTTGATATCAAAAATAAAGATGTGATATTAGACTTATACACTAATTATAATTATTACGATTCTCCACCTTATGTTATTAATTTAGAAGCGTGTGTGGGGGATGTAACAGGCATTAGAGACATACAAGTTGGAAAAATTTTTTATGAGTACGGAGTTAAGAAAATAGAAAAGAGAGGAAGAAACAAATTAGAAATAGAATTTAAAACAAAAGGCAGTGCTAATGAATTTTTATTATCAGATATACTATTGGAAAGAAAATGATTGGATATAAATATTTCCGAAGAGAAACTAAGAGAAATTATTAAAACGGAAAATGAAAGAGAAGTATTAGAAGTACGAAGAATTAAAAGAAAAAAAAATAGATGAAAACGAAAAAATTACATATGTTGATACTGCATCGGTGGTGATAACATTTAGAGGATCAGCTAGACCAAGATTTGTATCACTTTTTTGTGCAATTAGAATACCGGAACTTTGGCCATACAGCAAACATTTGTAAATCTAAAGTTAGATGCCCAGCTTGCAACGAAGAGCACGGAATAGAAAAATGCAGTAAAAAAGAAAAACCAATATGCTGTTTTTGTAAAGGGGATCACCCTTCCATTGAAAAAGGAGTTTCACTCAAAAATAGGAAATGTTCCGAATTCAAAAAACAAGAAATAATTAGAGAGACAATGGCAAGGTATAACTACTCTGCTTACGAAGCTAAAAATATTGTTTTTCATAATATGAACAAAAACAATGAAGATATTGGCGCAGTTGATGATATTAGATTTCCAAAAATGTCAAAGGATGAAACCATCACAACAATTATAAATCAATCAAATGAGAACTACAACAAATACAAAGTGCAATCTAGTTCAATAACTAATACACAACCGAACACGTCACATTATAAGACTATAAGAAGACAATCAAGGAATGAGACACCTATACCAAAAAGACAAAATGAAGTACCCGCGGAGCTTCTCTTCTATAACAGTGGTAATATTCCACAAAGCGCAAAGAAACTATGTTATGTAGACAAGGAAAAAAAATTTATAAAACAAACGAAGTGTCAAATACAGAAAGAAGCTATAGAATGGAAATAATTGAGGCCGATGAAACATTGAATGATATGGAAACCAATTCAGAAGACGATTACCAAATTATAACAACATTTGGGAATTTAAAAGAATGTTAAAAAACAACAATATCACGCTAGAAGAACAAAATATAGCAGACATGGATGATGATGACATCCAGTTCTTATTAAAAAAAAAAAAATAAAATAAAATAAAATTCGATATGCTAAAAATAATGAATTGGAATGCCAGAAGCATTAATAAAAATAAACCCAGTTTATTAGCATTTTTAAAACACAACCCACAAAACATAATAATAATAACGGAAACATGGTTGAATAAAGAAACACATTTTACTACCCCCGAGTATTATCACATAAAAAAAAACAAGAGAAGATGGATATGGAGGATTATCTATATTGATCAAAAGAAATATTCCTTTCCACTTAGACGACACAGTTGATTCAATTTTAATAATAATAATAATAATAATAATGTATATTTATTTCCAACAGGTTCCACACCCAATTACAGGAAAACAAAATTAATAACTTAAATTAAGGTTGAACGGTATCAAATGAAACAAAAAAAAAATAGTAAAAATGGATATAGTCCACAAACTGGTCTGTCAAGTCCCAAATTGGTTGACAAGTCGATCATCCAGAAACGACCAAGAATCAAAAAAAATATCGCATTCATCAGAAATTTGATTAAAAAAGTTACACATTAGTGTCACAGGCGCACGCTGACCCACCGTTGTTCTGGTAGAATTACAATAGAACACACGCGTAGACCTATTATTTAATCTGGGCACGTTAAAATTAATGTTACACAGAATCTGCGAGCAATCAATAGTACCATGCAACAATCCATATAAAAATTTGACAGCGATCACTACTCTACGTGTAGATAGAGACACCATAGCAAATCGGTTCAGTAATGAGCGGTAATCAATACCTCTAGGCGGGTAAGTTGCATCAATACGATATGACAAAAATTTTAAATATAATCTTTGTATGCGCTCTACGGAATTAATATGAGTATTAAAGTAAGGTTGCCAAATCAATGCGGCATACTCAAGACGCGAACGAATTAAGGCATTAAAAACAGTAAGAAAATTCTTAACGTAAGGTCGAAAATTCTTTACAATTGCGATAAATAAATCCGTACGTTCGGTAGCATTTCGTGCAAAGATCAGAAATATGATTTACAAATGTTAGCTTAGAATCAAAGGTTACTCCTAAGTCTATGATAGTACTCGTTCTACGCAAGTGAACATCGCTAATATAGTATTCGCAGGATATCAAAAAACTTCTAGTGTAAGACATGACGGCGCACTTAGACACATTTAGGCTCAAACGGTTACTCACACACCACTCAACGACACTGTCCAAACCACTCTGAAGAACCGCAACATCCGCCGGTGACCGAACCGAAGTGAAAATCTTCATGTCATCTGCAAACAGTGATGTCATTGATGAAAATGAGAAAGAGAAGCGGTCCGAGGTTCGATCCCTGAGGCACTCCCGACGTCGGGCGAATAAATTAGAGTATCTAACGCGCTGCTCTCTTCCGTGAAGATAAGACTCCATAAGTGCGGTCAATTGATCACTAAAGCCAATCAAACTGAGTTTGGATAAAAGTGCGTAATGGTCAAGTTGGTCAAATGCCTTTTGGAAATCTAAGTAGATAACATCAACTTGACCTCTATCGTCAAGAACATCGCATAGATACTGCGTAAAGCACGCCAAGTTCGATACCGTAGAACGGTTTCTCACGAAACCATGTTGAAAGGGTACTATATAAGGTTTCACGTAGGTATAGATATATCTGTATAAGATTGATTCAAATATCTTCGAGAAATTGCATAATAAGGAAATGGGTCGATAGTTTTCGATATTGGTGGCATCATCTTTCTTATGAACGGGACAAACATAAGCCTTCTTCCATTGCACAGGCATTACAGAGTACTTAAGAATCATGTTGTAAATATGGAGCAAAGAAACATCAAAAATAGCAGCGCAGTCTCTCAAAAGGAAGCTAGGTATGCCGTCGATACCTGCAGTAAGTGTATTTTTTGAAAGCTTTAGTGCTGAGCGAACATCATCCTGCGTGAAGCCATCGATTCGGAGTGTCCGTTCCACTGACAAACCGGAAATAGGTACATTACAAGGGTCAGAAACAGTATAGACTTGACCGAAATATTCGGCAAACCCATCCACAATCGACGAACTTGTAGTAAACTCGAGATCCCGGTACTTCATAGCGCCAGGTATGCGAGATGTACCCTTCCTCGACTGTACGTACCCCCAAAAACTTTTCGGGTCATTACGGATTGCAGTTTCACAATTATTTAAGTGCAGTTTGTACGCGGCACTTATCATGGCTTTACTGAGGGATCTGTTGTACTTGAAACTATCCAAATAGTGAGCAGTTCGATACATTCTGTATTTCCTAAGCGCACTTTCCTTGAGCCGAATAGCTTCTCTTATTTCATAAATGTACCACGCAGGATACTTCTTCCCGGCTTTATTCAAAAATTTCATTTTAGGCACGGCGATATCAAGAGCTTTATAAATTAGTTCATAAAATGTTAATAATAAGCCATAGAGCAACGGAAAATCTGCTCGCTTGAAATTGTAACCAGCTACACCAGACGATGCCCGAAAGTTAGGAGAAGAAGATTCCATACATGAAAATGCAACACGAAGTGCTGGATGGTGACGATCTTCGTCCACAATAGGATCTAAATTATTGTCAACCGAGCACGGAAAATTACTAAACACCAGGTCCAGTAATCGGTTGTTGAAATTCATGACGGCATTCGCTTGGGTAAAGTTGTTGAATTTCTCATAATTTTCAAGTGCAGAAGCAAAGCGATCACATCCGGCAGGATACGAGTAAGAAGGGACGTTAAAATCACCAATCACCATAACCGAATGATCAGCAATAAAGTGCAATGCTTGCAATTGTTCCAAGAATGTTTCAAAGTCATCTATAGAGGTTGAGGGCGGTATGTAAACAACAAAGAAAAAACATAATTGCCCATTCAAGCCAAAAACCTATGCCCCCACAACGTCTAAGGTAGGTCTGATGTCAATTATACTGTGCAAATCCAGTTGAACAGCCCGCAACGCACTGCGAATTGCCAACAAAACGCCTCCTCCCCTCGCAACCCCCATCATTTCCATGCGTCGATCACAACGAAAAATAGTATAATTATCAGGGCTTAATTCACTATTACTTATATCGGCACATAACCAGGTTTCTATTAATGCAATTTTGGAAAATGTTCATTTCATTAAAATAGTAGTTTACGGGATATCAATTATAGCCGGATATGTCCCACCAGATGCAGATTTTAACATAGAAGACTGGAGAGAAATATTAAGGAATACCCATTCAGAATATATTATCTTAGGAGATTTTAACGCAAATCATGTCAACTTAGGCAGCTCAAGCCTAAACAGAAAAGGGATGGATATTGTCAAATTGGTGGAGGAGAGGAATATGAATATCATGAATGATGGGAAGGGTACCCTTTTTAACTACCATGACAGAAGTTCCAGTGTATTAGATCTGGTAATGTATACATTGGAAAGTGACCACTTCCCAGTTTATTGCGAGATACCAAACGTTAGAACAGAAGGGACAGCTAAAAAAATTGTTAACAATCATGGAAAACGTAGAAAGACGATCATATGGAAGAAATATACGGAATACATAAATAATAATTTAGATAAAGAATCAATAGATTATGATCAATTAATACATACAATAGAACAAGCAAGGGAAAAGTCGGAAATGAAACAATATGGGAAAAAGAATGAGAGAAATATACATATGTCCATGGTGGGATAGAGAGAAAATTTATAATCAGATTATATATAGAAGATAGAACATATACAAGATATATTATAGCTAAAAGACATATTGCGATAACAAAAAAAATACTACTTAACAAAAAACGACAACACTTTAAGAATTTTTGCCAATCTATTAACAGATTGACTCCTGTGACGAAAATATGGAGAACTATAAAGATATATAACAATGCAGTATTTAGGAACCAATAGAACTTTATAATGATCACGAGTGGTCATCAACATTTTTAAATAATCTGTGTCCCATATACGTACCTGAAGAAAGAGAAATACTGAATACAAAGTATATCACTGACAAAGAATCTGATATAATATCACCTATAAGCTTAGAAGAACTTAGAAAAGTGATGCAGGTTAGAAAAGACACTTCAGCAGGAATTGATTCCATCTCATACACAATGATAAAGAACATGCCAGAAAAAACAAAAAATAACTTAATAAACAACTACAATAGAATTTTGAATGGATTTACCGAAACAATGGGAAACAGCTTTGATTGTTCCTATACTAAAACCTGGAAAAAAACCTAATAAAGCCGAAAACTACAGGCCAATATCGCTTATGTCATGTATCAGGAAAGTCTTTGAAAAAATAATAACTGACAGATTGGAATGGTGGCTCCAACATAATAAGGTGCTTGAAGAAACTCAGCTTAGATTCAGAAAAGGTAAGGGTGTCATGCACGCCAACACTTTGCTCACAACAAACATTCAACTGGCTTTTCTTAAAAAGCACTCTCTGACGACACTGTTCCTAGATCTAAAAGACGCATATGGGAGCGTGTTTATACCCAAACTGATAGATATTCTATATGAATTTAAGTACCTAATACACTGATTAATGTAATTCATAAATTAACAGCAGTTAAGACACTGGAACTGAAAAATGATGGGTTAAATCTGGGGAAAAAAATTAAGTATAGAGGATTACCACAGGGAAGTCCAATGAGTACTGTATTGTTTAATGTTTATATCAGAGGACTCAATGAGATGTTGAAAAACACCGATACTACAGCAATATATTACGCAGATGATATAGCAATTTATACAAGTGCAAAAAAAAATGAAAAGTGCATAGACAATCTTAATGAAGCGACTAAAGTATTGGCAAAATTTTTAAGAGAGAGACATCTAACATTTTGAGATTGATCCATGTTGCAAGCAAATAATTTTGAATAAAATAAAAGACGAAAGCGAACTTTGCACTTGCTGAATTTATTATTTATATCGGGACCGGTTTCGAAGTTTAATACTTCATCTTCAGCCGAAAACTGAACAAAATTGAACAAAGTCGATAAAAATAATATTCTTATGCTACTTTAGAGGTTAAATACAATAAAATGTTGTGATACTCACTGTTAAAGAGCGAAGCTACAGAAGAATGGAATGTAATTTAAACATTTGAAATGTTGCACGTGGAAGTTAAATAAATAATTGAAATCGATGTCAATAGTTAATGATGAATAAGAAGATATTAAAATGTTAAAATATTATAAATTACTTAGGCGATATAACGATCTTGGTGGAACGAGAAGGAGAGACTGGTGACGAGAACTCACGACGCATATAACCGGAAAAACAAGTGAAATCAAAGAACTGTAAGAAATAAATTTTAAATGTTTAAATTTTTAATTTGAAATTATTTAAATATGAAAATATAGGTTTATGGATGAGTTGAAGTTGTTCATTTAAAAGTTGACAATTGTTATTATTATTATGTTTAGTAATTTCTAAGATTTCAACTAAGTCCATTTTATAACCTTTATTACAGGAATGTAAAAGTTCAACTCCTCCATAATCTATGTGATGTCCTGTATCTATATGATGTTTATAAATATTCGAGTTGGTTTTAATTTTGTGTTCGCGAATTCTAGCCCCCAACCTCCTTCCCGTCTGTCCGATATAAATGCAATTACAATTAGAACATCTGACCAAATACACTCCGCTCTCTTCAAAAATATTATGTTTCTTTTTAGTGTGATTAGTAAGTAAATTAGCGATTGAGTGACGATTAGAATATGCAATGTTGATGTTGTAATTTAAAAATATTTTACGAAATTTGTTAGTTAAGACATTAAATTGTAAAGGTTTATAATTCATTTTTTCAGTATTAGATTTATTAAATAATGGGTCTCTTTGTATACGTATTTCATTAAATAAACGATTGATCTTACCGATAGGGAAACCATTGGAATGGGCCAGACCATAAATGAATTCAAGTTCTTTATTTCTGTTAGTTTCAGATAGTGGGTAATCAAATAATCTTTTAATTAGGAAACGGAATCCTTCTCGTTCCACCAAGATCGTTATATCGCCTAAGTAATTTATAATATTTTAACATTTTAATATCTTCTTATTCATCATTAACTATTGACATCGATTTCAATTATTTATTTAACTTCCACGTGCAACATTTCAAATGTTTAAATTACATTCCATTCTTCTGTAGCTTCGCTCTTTAACAGTGAGTATCACAACATTTTATTGTATTTAACCTCTAAAGTAGCATAAGAATATTATTTTTATCGACTTTGTTCAATTTTGTTCAGTTTTCGGCTGAAGATGAAGTATTAAACTTCGAAACCGGTCCCGATATAAATAATAAATTCAGCAAGTGCAAAGTTCGCTTTCGTCTTTTATTTTATTCAAAATTATTTGCTTGCAACATGGATCAATCTCAAAATTTCAATATTCATACTACTAACCTAATCCATGGCTTCAAGAAGCTTTACAGAAGAGTCGAAGTCATTAAAAACCATATCAATTTCATTAATCGCTGCATCAAAGAAAACTTAACTCCAAATTTTGCTAAAATCAAATGTCACAAACTCAACTCAAACTTAAGAAATCAGATGATCAAGAAAATTCTACGGAACGAAAAGAGGAGACACTTTAAGAGTCTTAACAACACATACGAAAGTCTTGCATTCACTCAACGTACATTACGTTCTACTTTACACTTCTTACAGATGGATGATTTAGTGATACAAGCAAAGAGTGAAGCTAGAATACATGGACAAGAGGACAGAAGAAAGAAATTTAATAAAATCAACTACCTCAAGAAAATAAAAGAAAATATTGACTCTACTAAAGTTAAAAACTCACAAAATAATATTTATAACGGTAATATAAATCAATTTAAAAATTTAACCAATATTCAATTTGATAACAATGAAATCAATTTGCTTAATAAAGGTCATAAATTTGCCTTGTCCCCTAAAGTTAATATTATCGACACTGCCATAGAATTAAATGTAATAATTAAAGACAATCCTCACTATAATGAAATCAAAAGTGATATAATACATTTCTTAAATAATAACAACAAAACTAAAATTATTAATAAAATAAATAAAGAAAATTTAGATAATTGGAAATGTATTAAATCAATTAAACAAAAATTAAATACTAACAATGCGGTTTTTATCAGAGCTGACAAAGGGGCAGGCAATGTCATATTAGATAGAGACATATACGTCAATAAAACTCTTGATTTTTTAGCTTCTAATAATTATATAAAAATAAATTTTAACCCACTAGACAAAATAATTAAAAAAACTAGAGAAGTCATAATTTCTTGTAAAGATACTCTGATCAAGTACACACCGTTTCTCAATAACCCTAATAGAAAATTTCAAGCTTCTTATTTTTTAGACATTAAACCTAGTTTACCTAAATTATATTCATTACCTAAACTTCACAAAGAAGGAATGCCCATCAGGCCAATAACGAATTTTGGTAATTCACCTACTAGAAAACTTATCAATTTTATGTGTAATATTTTTAAACAAATAGATTTTACTCCTTCTTACTCAATTAAGAATTCTATTCAATTTATAAACCAAACTAAAAATGCTAACGTTGATGGTTGTATACTTGTTTCCTTCGATGTTACTAACCTATATCCAAGTGTACCCCTCGAATACACTCTTGAATTGATCTCTGATTTATTTAATTCACATTTTAATAATAATGATGACATCAATAATTTCAATAATATTGTCAAACTTATTGTCTCTCAAAATTACTGCAGTTTCAATAATGAATTTTATTCTCTTTCCGATGGTCTTCCGATGGGGATGCCATTGTCTGGACTTTTTGCTGAAATATTTTTAAACAATATCGAGGATAAACATATCATTAATTCAAGAAATCCTTTTTTAAAACACATCTTTTCTTGGCATAGATACGTAGATGATGTCTTATGTGTGTGGAGTGATGATATGAATGAACTTCATAACTTTCATAAATACATCAATAAATTACATAATAGCCTGAACTTTACTATTGAGATAGAGAATGATAAATCTATAAATTTTCTTGACTTAACTTTAACTAGAGAGGATGATAACTACATTGGTTATGATATTTTTAGAAAACCATCATCTGTTTCTGCCACTATTCCATATTCATCATCACATCCTAACCAACATAAATTTGCCAATTTCCGTTTCCTAATTAAAAGATTATTTGATTACCCACTATCTGAAACTAACAGAAATAAAGAACTTGAATTCATTTATGGTCTGGCCCATTCCAATGGTTTCCCTATCGGTAAGATCAATCGTTTATTTAATGAAATACGTATACAAAGAGACCCATTATTTAATAAATCTAATACTGAAAAAATGAATTATAAACCTTTACAATTTAATGTCTTAACTAACAAATTTCGTAAAATATTTTTAAATTACAACATCAACATTGCATATTCTAATCGTCACTCAATCGCTAATTTACTTACTAATCACACTAAAAAGAAACATAATATTTTTGAAGAGAGCGGAGTGTATTTGGTCAGATGTTCTAATTGTAATTGCATTTATATCGGACAGACGGGAAGGAGGTTGGGGGCTAGAATTCGCGAACACAAAATTAAAACCAACTCGAATATTTATAAACATCATATAGATACAGGACATCACATAGATTATGGAGGAGTTGAACTTTTACATTCCTGTAATAAAGGTTATAAAATGGACTTAGTTGAAATCTTAGAAATTACTAAACATAATAATAATAACAATTGTCAACTTTTAAATGAACAACTTCAACTCATCCATAAACCTATATTTTCATATTTAAATAATTTCAAATTAAAAATTTAAACATTTAAAATTTATTTCTTACAGTTCTTTGATTTCACTTGTTTTTCCGGTTATATGCCTTCTCGTTCCACCAAGATCGTTATATCGCCTAAGTAATTTATAATATTTTAACATTTTAATATCTTCTTATTCATCATTAACTATTGACATCGATTTCAATTATTTATTTAACTTCCACGTGCAACATTTCAAATGTTTAAATTACATTCCATTCTTCTGTAGCTTCGCTCTTTAACAGTGAGTATCACAACATTTTATTGTATTTAACCTCTAAAGTAGCATAAGAATATTATTTTTATCGACTTTGTTCAATTTTGTTCAGTTTTCGGCTGAAGATGAAGTATTAAACTTCGAAACCGGTCCCGATATAAATAATAAATTCAGCAAGTGCAAAGTTCGCTTTCGTCTTTTATTTTATTCACATCTAACATTGGCTATAGAAAAAACCAAAGCTATGATATTTTCTAAAAAAAGGAAAATTACAAAAAATCCAATATATTATGAAGAAGCTACTATCGAATATACAGATAACATAAGCTATCGACAGCTCAGTGGTTGCTCACGGCTCTGGAATTTTACCGTGGTTCTCTGCTAATGTAATTCATAATGTTCTGTTGAATCTCGACCGGTCCTCTAGCCCTGGTCCGGATGGTATTCCTTCGTTATTTCTAAAAGAGTTTGCAACTGAGTTGTCTACGCCTCTGTTTCATATATTTTCGAAGTCCTTACTTGAAGGTGTTTTCCCTAGTATGTGGAAAAAGGCCTTCGTGATTACAATATTTAAATCCGGTGATAAACAATTGGTTTCTAATTACCGTCCTATTTCTATCCTTTCAGCTATCCCTAAGGTGTTTGAAAAAATTGTCCACGAGTATCTTAGTCGCTCTGTTACGCAATCTATAATTAATGAACAACACGGTTTCTTGTCCGGGCGGTCGGTGGAGTCTAATCTTGTGTCCTATGTAAATTTTATTCATTCTGGTTTAGACGAGGATACTCAGATTGACGCAATATACACGGACTATTCTAAGGCCTTTGACAAAATCGATCATACAATTCTCGTACAAAAACTTTTCACTTTTGATATTCCTGATGGTCTTGTTCACTGGATTATGTCGTATTTATCTAACAGAAGTCAGGCGATTAGGATTGGTAGCTTTGTATCCGGTTACAAACCTGTCACATCCGGTGTGCCTCAGGGTAGTCATCTTGGACCCTTACTATTCGTAACGTACATAAACGATATTTCTTCCTGTTTTAAATTTTCAAAGTTTTTACTTTACGCCGATGATAATAAAATATTCGCAAGAATTGGGTCTAACCTGGACTGTCTAAGACTACAGGAGGATCTTAACTGCCTGCATGACTACTGCCATGTCAACAAACTTTACTTAAATTATGACAAATGCCAAAAAATTACATTTACTCGGAAACGTTATCCCTTCAACTTTCCGTACAACTTTAATGGTACCGCTATCCGGTCTACTGATAACATAAAGGATCTCGGCATTATATTAGATTCCAAGTTGCGATTTCATCATCATATTGAATTTATGGTGAAGAAGTCTCTACGTAATTTGGGGTTTATTATCAGAATCTGTAAAAATTTCACAAATTTTTTGTGTATAAGAACCCTCTATTTGGCATTTGTTAACAGCGTGCTATGTTACGGCTCAGTAATATGGAACCCTTTGTATGCGGTGTATCGTGATCGTATTGAAGCCATTCAACGACGCTTTGTGCGTTATTTAGCACACAAATTTCATCTTCCTTACTGCGATTACGATAGGCGTTGCGTAGTCTTTAACTTATTGTCTCAGCAGCAGCGTCGACTTGTCTCTGATCTGATCTTCCTTTTCAAGCTTGTTAATGGCATGCTGGATACCCCCGATCTTCTGCCTGAACTGAGCTTCAATGTCCCGCAGCGGCTTACACGAAACAACGCCACATTTCGTGTTAACGTACCTAACACGAACATGTACCAAAACTCGCCTTTACTTCGAATTCTTAATTCTAACAACCAAAACTTCAACCATGTACCTCTCTTCGACATTTCTTTACGTTCTTTTAGAAAATATGTAATATCTAACGTTTAGCGGATGTTTGCTGGTTGAGTTATTGTTTTGTTTACTTTAGTTTATTCTAGAATTTTTATATCAATTTTCATTCTTATGAGGATGCTTTGTTGGGGATATGCTCCCTGTTTGCATCCCGAATATGTATAAATAAATAAATAAATAAGGTACCTAGGTATACATTATATACATATCACACTACACATTATGTTTTGGTTGATCCGAGGTATCATTCGTTCATCTTCTTGGTTGTTCCCTGTGGACAGGGGCAGACGTTTCGCCAAGATCTCACTTGGCATCTTCAGTGCTTTGTCGTAGTCTCCTGTTGACAGACTGAGGTACTGCAGTGCTTTGGCTCCTTTTTATAGTAGGTCGTCTTGGTCGTAGGTGATAGCGATTGGTCGGGGGTGAGGTGGTGGGGGTGTTTATGTCCTGTTCATGATTTACCTCGAGAAGAAAGCGTTAAGGGAGGTACGTTGATGACATCTTCGTCATTTGGTCCTTTGGAAAAGAAAAGCTCCAGGAATTTCAAGAATATTTGAATACCATTCATCCAAAGATCCAGTTCACCACGGGAATAGAAGAAAACGGACAGCTACCTTTTCTCGACGTATTACTAAAGAAATCTCGCAACAGCCTGCGGCATACTGTATACAGAAAACCTACCCACACGAATCGATACTTAAATGCATCTTCTCATCATCATCCTTCACAGATCCAATCAGTGGCCAACTCACTAATCTCAAGATCCATTCGACTTACAGATCACGATAACAGATCAGAAGAAATGACGAAAGTCACCTTGGCTCTTGCTCAAAACGGCTGCTCCAAATACATGGTGAAGAAAGCCATCGATGGGCAATTCAAGCCGAAGGACCCACATCCACAAGAAGAGACCAGAAGACCCAACGTCGTACTACCCTACATCAAAGGAACAACGGATCGCATAGGAAGACTACTACGGAAACACGACATTAGTACCACCTACAGACCCGGCAAGACTATAGGAGCTTCTCTCAGGAATCCAAAAGACCAAATAAAATTGGAAAATCTAGGAGTTTATTCCATCCCCTGCGGCTCATGCAACAAGAACTACGTGGGACAGACCAACAGAAGAATAGCTGCCAGAGTAGAAGAACACAAGCTGAGCATCCGAAGTAAACAGCTCACTTCTGCTCTCTTCCGCCACCGTCTGGACACAGGCCATACCATCAATTTCGAGGGTTGCAAGCAGGTAACCAACGTTCCGCATTGGAGAACCAGATTGATCCGGGAATCCATTGAAATAGCGAAGAACGGCACCCTCAACAAGAGGGATGATAGCCTACACTTGTCGGCAGCGTGGAGAACGGTCCTAGAGCACTCCAGGCCCAGGGCTGCTTTCCTGAGGCAAGGACCATCCAATTCGGAACGGCAGGACGCCGAGCTGCCTATCATTCTTGAAGCGTCCAGTGGGAGCAGCCCAGGTCCAGCAATCACCGGACAGCGGGTCAGTGGCCTCTTCTCGCCCATGGATGACGTCACCAAAGCCATATCCGAAACCAATATACCAACAATACCAAAATATTGTCATTACTATATAAAAATGTGGTAAGATCGAGATTAGAATACGGACTCTGGATGACCATACCAAATACAAAAAATCAAATGATAAAGTTAGAAAGAATGTGCTACGGAGCGTACAGATTAGTTTTAGGAGCATTAAAGACTACTCCAGTAAATGCATTGACCATGGAAGTAGGAGAAATGCCGTTAACATATAGAGCAGAGGTACTGTACACAAAATTCATTATGAATAACATGAAAGAGGAGTCGAACATAATTATCAGAGCTATTGAAGATCTGTCCAAATGGTATAATGATAAAAGGAGATGGGACAATAGAACACCTCTAACTGTAAACATATTAAAAAGAATTAAGGAAAGGACAAGAGATATAAATTCGTACAGGATACCGCATATGTTTAAAGTAGATTATGGCATGAGACATTTTAAACCAACAACAGAAAGATATTTACCAATACGAATCCCCAAAGAAATAATACACCAGTATAAAAATAACATAAATAAACAATTTGAAGAATTTTTAAGTGAGAAATGGCCTAATGCTTCTTATATTTACACAGATGGCTCCTTAATAGAACAATCTAGAAGCGTTGCCTGTGGCATTTTTTCAGAAGATATCAACGTACATTTTTCATGCTGTTTACTTAGCTCTACTTCCATTTATGGAGCAGAACTATTCGCGATTTTGACTGCTATAAGAACCATTAAGCTACTGGGGAAAAAAAGATCGATAATATTGACAGACTCTTTAAGTACAATTGAAGCCCTTGAAGAAGGTAAAACTAACCTGAATGGTCATCATTTTCTGTTCAAAATCATGGAAGAATTATATGAAGCACAAAAAAACAAGAAAAATATCTGCATATGTTGAGTACAGGGTCATTGTGGTATATTGGGAAATGAGCGGGCCGATGCGTTGGCGAGAGAAGGTCATAACAAGGAAAAAATAAACACGAATATAGAAGCTAGTGAACTGTTTCTGGTGGAAAGGAGAAAAATTTGGGAAAGATGGAAAAAAGAAGCAGAGAACTCGTTAAAATTGAAAGGAACATCCTACAAAGCAGATCAGGGGGTGCTCAGTGCTAAACCATGGTTTGAAATTTTCCCATTTGTATCTTATTTAGTAGATTACGGTTTGGACATGCTATGTTCCCATCACATATGCATAGAATTGGATTGAAACCAAATCCAAATTGTGAATGTGGACAATATGGGGATCTGAATCATATTTTCTTCGCCTGTACTAGAAGTGAAGGTGCCAGGGAAAGGATGAGAAATAAGCTGATTCTTAATGGAAGGTATCCACCATATAACCTAACATCGTTATTAGCCTCAAACAATCTGGAAATCTATGTGGTGCTGTACGACTTTATAAACGAGGGTAAATTGTATCTTTAGGGAAATATTATGAATAACTGTATAATATGACCCTATAATTTAATTATCACAAAGATAAAAAAAAATCCTGAAAACCTAAATCATGATTTAACCATGATCACTCCGAATCTTTCTTTTTGTTTTAATCACATTTGCACTCAAGAAATCGAATTAAATGTAAATAAAGAATTATTCTGTTGATAAATTGGTCTAAATTAATTAAATATATGTTGTAAATAACGAATTTTAATTAATTTATTAGATTTAATGCAAAATAAGAATTATTATTATTAAAGTGGTTTGAGTAATAAATAAGAGATGGCGCTTTTTTATGCAAAGTGCTTTTTTTTAAATTAATTTTGAAATAATTAATGATTTAATGATTAATATTTTAAGTAATATTAAATAAACCAAATAAATCTTCATATCTAAAGCAAAATTTATCTAAATCGTCAATTTTTTGAACCAAACTCAAAACATAACCTTACACCCAGAATTGGAGCATATCGAGGTAATAATAGTAATAATAACATGAATTGGGCTAATTAAATTTTGGTGGGAATTAGCCCAAAGGATTTGAGTTAATTGTAATCAATAAATTGTTAAATATAAAACAATTTTACTAAAAATCAAGAATCGTACAATCGAACTAAATCGATAGCTTTAATCGGAATGTTCGAAACGGGGCATGTTGCTGAATTCTCTCTGAGATGTTTGATAATGCATGGAAAACAATAAACATACCTTAAAGAAAATAAGGGAGAAATTGCATTTAAATAAATTAATTTAATAATTTACCCCGAAGCTGGAATAACAGTCGGAATTTTCCAAGGTTGTAAACAAATTGGGCACTTTCCTCTTAAAGATTTCGCTTTAGAATCAATCTAAAACCATAATAATCAATAAATAATCAAAAAAAATCGATTTATAAACTCACATTCGGAGGGGGAACCGTAGGAAGAGCCGTAACATTAAAATCCGATTTCTCAGCATACCAAGTTTGCAAAAATTGAATAAAAAAAGCCCCAATCTCCAAACAAGTCCTTAACCCATGCTTCAACACCCCCGAAGTAAACTCTTTAAACTTCAACCTCCCCTTAAATAAAGCCCCCCAAAACGACGAGACATCATCAAGATCCTCAACCAAAATTAATTGAATTCGAATAAATTGTAACGTCGGTCTTTGATAAATCGTTTTATCAGACATGTATCTCAAATAATTAATTAAAACCCAAACTCCCCATGTTAAATCAAACGCTGAGTGCGAATAAACAAGAAATTTTTTCGATTTTGAAGTTAAAACTCCCTCTGCGTTTTGAATCTTGTAAAAATTAATCCGCTCCTCCAACTTTCGCTTTAAATATGGCAAAATAACCAAGAATATAAACGAAAGCTTTCTTTGCCGATCTGAAAGGAGTTTCCCATCGGACGAAATCCTTTTTAATCCGTAGAAATACTCCGAAAATGAAGCATCGTACTTTTTTATGTAATAATATTGTAATAGTCCGTTTAAAACTAAAAATGTCTCCTCGTAATGTGAGTATATCCAATTGAAATGTTTTGGGCTACTTTCCGCTAAAAACTGATTCGTTTAATTAGCTTAAATCTTATTATTATTGTTATTATTACCTCTGCGATTCGTTTTAATGCTGGGTGTAAGGTTATGTTTAATGAGTGTTGGGCTATAACCTCAAAAATTGAGGGTTTCGCTTCGGATGTAAAAGCGAAATTTGCTGCTTTTTCTGCCATTTATTTAGTTTATCTAATTGCTTAAGATATTATTCATTAAAACGATTAAAACGCAAAAATCATTGTTTATCTTAAGATTAATTTGAACTTTGAACCAAAATGATAGTTGGTTTGACACTTTGCTTAAAAAAGCGCCATCTCTTATTAATTATCGAAATAATTTTATTTTTTTAATGAAAATAATTCTAATGTTACATTAAAAATAATAAATTAAAAGCAATTAAAATTTATTTTTTTATAAACAATAATTTTTTTATTTAATTTAATATTTAATTCGGTTATTTATGTTAAATTAGATTACTTTGAAATAAGCGCCATCTATTATTACTTAACCAAATTCGATTTTTAGGTTATGTTGACGAATTAACCTCAAAAAATGTCTCGATTTTTTAGAACTTTTTCAGCAATTCGCCCCATTCTGTTTAAAGCGGCCCCTATACTAGAATCGAAGCCTTTTACAATCATAAATGCGGCGCAGTTTTATCGCCCAAGTTCGACGTTAATACCGAAAGTGAAGCCCCAACTCGTTCAAGGGATTCAAGATAAAATCTCTTCGTTACAACTAAAAAAGCGCCCCGCACGGAAAAAGCGAGCCCTCGAAGAAGAAGACGTTAAAGTTAAAACCCCCGGGTTTTATGATGTTACTGCTTTTTCAACTGCGGATGAATATAATCTAGAAAAATTATTTTCCGGGTTAAAACAAGAAGATTTATACGAGCCAAAATTCGTTGATAACACCGATGTGGTCCATGCAGTCGCTAAATACCAAGTTGGTGATGAACCGAGGGAATTATTTTTTTTCCGGGAAGGAACTGTGGTTATGTGGAACATCTCCGAGTTAGAAATCGGAAATATATTAAATTTCGTTAAAATTTTCGAAACGGACGCTTATTCGGAGAGTTTAATCCAAAATGAAGCTGAATATATGAATTATCGATGCCAAGATGACAGGTAACCTAAAAATTAAGCATAAATTATATCAAAAAATTATTTTTTTTTAGAAAATCTTCGTTAACTTCAAACGGCGAAATTTTAATCCCCCCGGAAGACAACACCCTCGAAAAATACACCTTCTCAAACGCAATGGCCCTCTCGGTAAAACTGGGATGTTGGGAGGCTTCGTTACAACGCTACATCGACACAATCGAGTTCGTTACGGACGATTTAAAATTCGGGCGAAAAATCAAAATGACTCAAGACGACGTTTTGAGGAAACACGGGGAATTATTCGCGTTGCGTCACGTGATTAATCTCAGCTCGGATTTGTTGGACACCCCCGATTTTTATTGGGACCAAGACCAATTGGAGGTGCTTTATTCCCACGTTTGCGGCTATTTTAGCATCGCGAAACGAACGCGGGTTATGAACGAGAAAATTAACCACTGCGTCGAACTTATTGAGCTGTTATCTTCGCATTTAAGTGATAAACATCACGTTCGATTGGAATGGATGATTATTATTTTGATTATGGTCGAGGTTGGGTTCGAAACTTTGCATTACGTTGAACGATTTTTGCATTGAAGTATAATATTTAAGGAGTAATTTTTTTGATAGACTGCTTTTATACGATGTCTAATAGATATTTTAGTTGGTAAGTAATCTTTAATTACAAAATTAGATATAAAATTTGTGCGGTTAGAAAATTTTGACATTTACTTCAAATCAAATTTGACAAAAAATGATGTTAAATGTATGAAATAAACGTCAAAATATAACTATTAATGGATTAAAACGTGAATTTAACCGTTTAATTACTGATTTAGGCGATTTTTTGCTAATATTAAGATTTTTTTCGAACGAGTTCGTTTGGCGGGCAAGAGATGGCGCTTTTGACTAAACAATTTTTATCTTTTAAGACAAATATTATTAAAATATCATAAAAAACTCACTGTTGGGAAAGTCTTTTTTAGCGCCCGAATCATCTCGTCTCGTCCAAATCATGTTCTTCATCTACATCATCTTCGCATTCTTCGGAATCAAATTTTGGCCTTCTTCGTTGATACCATTTATAAATAACGCACTCTCTTTTTCTTCATTGCATAAATGGGCTATATAATTGATTAGAACACGAAATTTATCGTTAATATTAACACAAATTATTAAATCGTGAAAAAGATGTCAAAATGAAACTGTCGAAATTTCACATATTTGGTTATATCATGAAGTTAGTACAAGTAATGAAATTTTAAAGAAATCTCTCAAAATTGATTAAAATGTGATATTAATTGTTTAAATTGATATGAGTTATCAAATTATAAATGAAATTTGAAAATAAATTTGTTAAAATTTGACAAATTTGTTTGATGGAAGAAATCATGAAGTTAGTCGCGAAATGAAATGTCAAAAAAATCTGTCAAAATGATTGAAGTGATCAAAATGTGAATTTAATCATTAATATCAAGAATTATCAAGAAAAAGTGATCAAATGGTGAATAAAAATGCCCCAAAATGATCTCTTTGTAGATGTAAAGAGAACTAGAAGAACTCCTTCTTCGAGGATGCCTTCGACGATCCTCAAAAATTCTGGGTTACTCGAGGTAAGTTACTTAATGAAATTACTTAAAAGCAAATTTAGTGCATAAGTAACCTTTATTTATTAATAATCTAATTTACAATTCGATTATTTAACAATCGAGGTGATTCCGAACGATCCTAAAATCGACTAGAAAACATTTAAACTTACTTCTCTTCAATTTAACTTTGCGATTTGATTAGGAATGTGTTTACGCTTTCAATAAATCAAAATTAAATTAATTTACTCTTTATGTTGCTTCAAAGATTCAGAAACGCCCTCACTGACGCTACTTGTAGTAAATTCGCTCCTAAAACTGACTCCTTCGCCATCACTCGTTTGCCCAATTCGTTTCTTTCGTAACAAAACCCTCAATAAAGGGCTATAAACGATCGGCCATAAAATGTATAAATAAATCCCGACGTAATTAACGTTTGAATAGGCTTTCCAGTATCGGTCGAATTTTAATAAAGCGAAGGGGATTAAGCACCACCCCATAAAAACGAAGGTGTATAATCTCAAAAGTAAGTTGATTAATAAAGCGATTGGGGGAGTGTTTTTTAGCCACCCCCTCACATTTTCGTTCCTTTTCAAAATCGATTGTAAATCTTTCTCCAAATAAATCACCATAAACTCAAAAAAGAAACAGATGTAATAACCCGAATGAAATCCGTGCCAAATCGCCAAAAACAACAACGAACTCGCCTGGCTCACGTAGCGATTATTCAAAAACTTTAATCGCTTATAAATGTATTGGAGCACCCATTGGTTTGTGTTAACGTTAAACGATTGGATGTAGTGGTTAAATTCGGTCGAATTCTCCAAAACGGTTAATCTCACGTTCTCCAATCCGTTCCATTTTATTTCGCCGTTATCGTCGAGGCCGTTGTGGGAGACCCCGATTAAAATTCCTCCGCCCTCGGCTAATAACCAACAAGAAATGTATTTATAGAGGGTGTAGCGCCCCCAAACTCCCAGCCAAATCAAGCGTTTAAAGAAATTTAATTCCCCGTATTCGTCCGAGATGATGTAGGCGTCATCGATGAAGGCACCCAAAATTTGGAATACGATTACGTAGAAAATTCCCAAGGAAAAGCGGCGTAACGCGTACCAAGTTGAGTTTGGAGCCTAAAAAGAAGTTTAAAGATTATTTTGTGAATGTATTAATGTTATGATTAAAAATTAACGTTTAGGTCTTAATTACATAAAATTGAGTTGGTTTAAAATTAGAATTTATAATTTTTTTGTAAAATAAGGAAAAATGTTTTCAGATTTGGTGAGATTTCTAAATATAACAACAAAATTTTACAATTTAAAGAAATAATACATAAAAAATGTAAAAACTGTTAATGCGCATCCCAAATTATTGAATTATTAAGTATTTTTAATCAATTTAGAACGTTTTTAATCATTAAATTTCCCCGCACCATTTATAATTAAAGAGAAAAGTTCGATTTTGATGTCATAAAGGTCAAATTTCATACATTTTATTTTGTCACGTTGGTAATAATGACCGTGGAATTAAAATAACTAATAACTATGTTTTTTGGGATAGTTTAGAAACTTTTTCTTTAACAAAATATTCCCCCATCACTTTTTGTTTCGGGGATATAACCCAAATTGATACAAAAACTCAAATTAATGATTTTAACTCGTTAGGTTGGCAATTATCAACGGTGGGATAAAATTATTGATTTATTAAGTATTTTTAGTCAATTTAGAATGCTTTTAATCATTAAATTTCCCCCCATCATTTATAATTAAAGAGATAAATGCGATTTTAATGTCAAAAATGTCAAATTTTAGAATTTGTATTTTATCACTTTGGTAATAATAACCGTGGAATTTAAATAATTAATAATTAAGCTTTTTCGGTTAATTTAGAAACTTTTTTGTTAACAAAACATTCCCCCATCACTTTTTGTTTCGGAGATATAACCCAAATTGATACAAAAACTCAAATTAATGATTTTAACTCCTTAGGTTGGTAATTATAAAAGGTGGGATAAAATCATTAATTTATTTAATATTTTTAATCAACTTCAAACGTTTTTGATCATTAAACTTCATCCCATCATTTATAATTAAAAGAGATAAATGCAATTTTGTTGTTCAAAAACATCAAATTCTAAACTTTTTATTTTATCACGTTGGTAATAATGACCGTGGAATTAAAATAACTAATAATTACGTTTTTTGGGTTAATTTAGAAACTTTTTTGTTATCAAAACATTCCCCCATCACTTTTTGTTTTCGAGTTATAACCCAAATTGATACAAAAATTCAAATTAATGATTTTAACTCCTTAGGTTGGCAATTATAAACGGTGGGATAAAATTATTGATTTATTAAGTATTTTTAGTTAATTTAGAACGTTTTTAATCATTAAATTTCCCCCCATCATTTATAATTAAAGAGAAATGTTCGATTTTGATGTCAAAAAGGTCAAATTTCAAACTTTTTATTTTACCACGTTGGTAATAATGACCGTGGAATTAAAATAACTAATAATTACGTTTTTTTGGGTTAATTTAGAAACTTTTTTGTTATCAAAACATTCCCCCATCACTTTTTGTTTTCGAGTTATAACCCAAATTGATACAAAAAATTCAAATTAATGATTTTAACTCCTTAGGTTGGCGATTATAAACGGTGGGATAAAATTATTGATTTATTAAGTATTTTTAGTTAATTTAGAACGTTTTCAATCATTAAATTTCCCCCCATCATTTATAATTAAAGAGAAATGTTCGATTTTGATGTCAAAAAGGTCAAATTTCAAACTTTTTATTTTACCACGTTTGTAATAATGACCTTGGAATTAAAATAACTAATTATTACGTTTTTTGGGTTAATTTAGAAACTTTTTTGTTATCAAAACATTCCCCCATCACTTTTTGTTTTCGAGTTATAACCCAAATTGATACAAAAATTCAAATTAATAATTTTAACTCCTTAGGTTGGCAATTATAAACGGTGGGATAAAATTATTGATTTATTAAGTATTTTTAGTTAATTTAGAACGTTTTTAATCATTAAATTTCCCCCCATCATTTATAATTAAAGAGATAAATATGATTTTGATATCAAAAACGTCAAATTTCAAACTTTTTATTTTACCACGTTGGTAATAATGACCGTGGAATTAAAATAACTAATAATTACATTTTTTGGGCTAATTTAGAAACTATTTTGTTAGCAAAACATTCCCCCATCACTTTTTGTTTTCGAGTTATAACCCAAATTGATACAAAAATTCAAATTAATGATTTTAACTCATTAGGTTGGTAATTATAAAAGGTGGGATAAAATTATTAATTTATTTAATATTTTTAATCAATTTAAAACGTTTTTGATCATTAAACTTCATCCCATCATTTATAATTAAAAGAGATAAATGCGATTTTGTTGTTCAAAAACATCAAATTCTAAACTTTCTATTTTATCACGTTGGTAATAATGACCGTGGAATTAAAATAACTTATAATTACGTTTTTTGGGTTAATTTAGAAACTTTTTTGTTATCAAAACATTCCCCCATCACTTTTTGTTTTCGAGTTATAACCCAAATTGATACAAAAATTCAAATTAATGATTTTAACTCCTTAGGTTGGCAATTAGCAACGGTGGGATAAAATTATTGATTTATTAAGTATTTCTAGTTAATTTAGAACGTTTTTAATCATTAAATTTCCCCCCATCATTTATAATTAAAGAGATAAATATGATTTTGATATCAAAAATGTCAAATTTCAAACTTTTTATTTTACCACGTTGGTAATAATGACCGTGGAATTAAAATAACTAATAATTACGTTTTTTGGGTTAATTTAGAAACTTTTTTGTTAATAAAACATTCCCCCATCACTTTTTGCTTCTGAGATATAACCCAAATTGATACAAAAAATTCAAATTAATGATTTTAACTCCTTAGGTTGGCAATTATAAACGGTGGGATAAAATTATTGATTTATTAAGTATTTTTAGTTAATTTAGAACGTTTTTAATCATTAAATTTCCCCCCATCATTTATAATTAAAGAGATAAATATGATTTTGATATCAAAAACGTTAAATTTCAAACTTTTTGTTTTACCACGTTGGTAATAATGACCGTGGAATTAAAATAACTAATAATTACGTTTTTTGGGTTAATTTTGAAACTGTTTTGTTAACAAAACATTCCCCCATCACTTTTTGTTTTCGAGTTATAACCCAAATTGATACAAAAATTCAAATTAATGATTTTAACTCCTTAGGTTGGCAATTATAAACGGTGGGATAAAATTATTGATTTATTAAGTATTTTTAGTTAATTTAGAACGTTTTTAATCATTAAATTTCCCCCCATCATTTATAATTAAAGAGAAATGTTCGATTTTGATGTCAAAAAGGTCAAATTTCAAACTTTTTATTTTACCACGTTGGTAATAATGACCGTGGAATTAAAATAACTAATAATTACGTTTTTTGGGTTAATTTAGAAACTTTTTTGTTAACAAAACATTCCCCCATCACTTTTTGCTTCTGAGATATAACCCAAATTGATACAAAAAATTCAAATTAATGATTTTAACTCCTTAGGTTGGCAATTATAAACGGTGGGATAAAATTATTGATTTATTAAGTATTTTTAGTTAATTTAGAACGTTTTTAATCATTAAATTTCCCCCCATCATTTATAATTAAACAAATAAATGCGATTTTGATGACAAAAACGTCAAATTTAAAACCTTTCATTTTATCGCGTTGGTAATAATGACGATGGAATTTAAGTCACTAATAATTATGTTTTTTGGTTTAATTTAGAAACTTTTTTGTTAACAAAACATTCCCCCGTCACTTTTTGTTTCTGAGATATTATCCAAATTGAGACAAAGACTGAAATTAATGATTTTAACTCCTTAGGTTGGCAATTATAAACGGTGGGATAAAATTAATGACTTATTAAGTATTTTTAGTCAATTTAGAACGTTTTTAATCATTAAATTTCCCCCCATCATTTATAATTAAAGAGATAAATGCAATTTTGATGTTAAAAACGTAAAATTTTACACATTTTATTTTATCACGTTGGTAATAATGACCGTGGAATTAAAATAACTAATAATTACGTTTTTTGGATTAATTTAGAAACTTTTTTGTTAACAAAACATTCCCCCATCACTTTTTGTTTCGGAGATATTATCCAAATTGATACAAAAACTCAAACTAATGATTTTAACTCGTTAGATTGGTAATTATAAACGGTGGGATAAAATTATTGATTTATTTAGTATTTTTAGTCAATTTAGAACGTTTTTAATCATTAAATTTGCCTTCATCATTTATAATTAAAGAGATAAACGCGATTTTGATGTTAAAAATGTCAAATTTCAAACCTTTTATTTTATCACGTTGGTAACAATGGCTGTGAAATTAAAATAACTAATTATTATGTTTCTTGGGTTAATTTAAACACTTTTTTATTAACAAAATAATCCCCCATCATTTTTTGTTTTGGAGATATAACCCAAATTGATACAAAAACGCAAATAAATGATTTTAGCTCCTTAGGTTGGTCATTACAAACGGTGGGATAAAATTATTAATTTATTAAGTATTTTTAGTTAATTTAAAATGTTTTTAATCATTCAATTTCCACCCATTATTTATAACTAAAAAGATGAATGCGATTTTGATATCAAAAACGTCAAATTTCAAAATTTTTATTTTATCACGTTGGTAATAGTGACCGTAGAATTGAAATAACTAACAATTATGTTTTTTGGGTTAATTTAGAAACTTTTTTGTTAACAAAACATTCTCCCATCATTTTTTGTTTCTGAGATATCACCTAAATTGATACAAAAACTCAAATTAATGATTTTAACTCATTAGGTTGGTAATTATCAATGGTGGGATAAAATTATTGATGTATTAAGTATTTTTAGTCAATTTAGAACGTTTTTAATCATTAAATGTTCCCCCATCATTTATAATTAAGGAGATAAATGCGATTTTAATTTCAAAAACGTCAAATTTCAAACTTTTTATTTTGTCATGTTGGTAATAATGACCGTGAAATTAAAATCACTAATAACTATGTTTTGAGTTAATTTATAAACTTTTTTGTTAACAAACCATTTCCCCATCACTTTTTGCTTCTGAGATACAACCCAAATTGATACAAAAACTCAAATTAATGATCTAACTCCTTAGGTTGGCAATTATAAACGGTGGGATAAAATTATTGATTTATTAAGTATTTTTAATCAATTTAGAAAGTTTTTAATAATTAAATTTCCCCCCATTTATTAATAATTAAAGAGATAAATGCGATTTTGATGTCAAAAACGTCAAATTTAAAACTTTTTATTTTGTCACGTTGGTAATAATGACCCTGGAATTAAAATAATTAATAATTACGTTTTTGGGGTTAATTTAGAAACTTTTTTGTTAACAAAACATTCCCCCATCACTTTTTGCTTCTGAGATATAACCCAAATTGATACAAAAACTCAAATTAATGATCTTAACTCCTTAGGTTAGTAATTATAAACGGTGGGATAAAATTATTGATTTATTAAGTATTTTTAATCAATTTAGAAAGTTTTTAATAATTAAATTTCCCCCCATTTATTAATAATTAAAGAGATAAATGCGATTTTGATGTCAAAAACGTCAAATTTAAAACTTTTTATTTTGTCACGTTGGTAATAATGACCCTGGAATTAAAATAATTAATAATTACATTTTTGGGGTTAATTTAGAAACTTTTTTGTTAACAAAACATTCCCCCATCACTTTTTGCTTCTGAGATATTACCCAAATTGAGACAAAAACTGAAATTAATGATCTTAACTCCTTAGGTTGGCAATTATAAACGGTGGGATAAAATTATTGATTTATTAAGTATTTTTAATCAATTTAGAAAGTTTTTAATAATTAAATTTCCCCCCATTTATTAATAATTAAAGAGATAAATGCGATTTTGATGTCAAAAACCTCAAATTTAAAACTTTTTATTTTGTCACGTTGGTAATAATGACCGTGGAATTAAAATAATTAATAATTACGTTTTTTGGGTTAATTTAGAAACTTTTTTGTAAACAAAGCATTCCCCCATCACTTTTTGTTGCCGAGATACAACCCAAATTATTACAAAAACTCAAATTAATGATTTTAACTCCTTAGGTTGGTAATCATAAACGGTGGGATAAAATTATTGATTTATTAAGTGATTTTAGTCAATTTAGAACGTTTTTAATCATTAAATTTACCCCCATCGTTTATAATTACAGAGATAAATGCGAATTTGATGTTAAAAACGTCAAATTTTAGACTTTTTATTTTATCATGTCGGTAATAATGACCGTGGAATTAAAGTAACTTATAATTATGTTTTTTGGGTTAATTTAGAAACGTTTTTGTTAACAAAACATTCCCCCATCACTTTTTTTTTCTGAGATATTACCCAAATTGATACAAAAACTCAAATTAATGATTTTAACTCCTTAGGTTGGTAATTATAAACGGTGGGATAAAATTATTGATTTATTAAGAATTTTTAGTCAATTTAAAACGTTTTTGATCATTACATTTCCCCCCATCATTATTAATTAAAGAGATAAATGCGATTTTGAACGTCAAATTTCAGATTTTTTATTTTATCACGTTGGTAATAATTACCGGAGAATTAAAACAATTAATAATTACTTTTTTTGGGTTAATTTATAAACTTTTTTGTTAACAAAACATTCCCCCATCACTTTTTGTTTCTGAGATATAACCCAAATTGATACAAAAACCCAAATTAATGATTTTAACTCCTTAGGTTGGCAATTATAAACAGCAGGATAGAATTATTGATCTATTTAGTATTTTTAGTCAATTTAGAACGTTTTTAATCATTAAACTTTATCTCATCATTATTAATTAAAGAGGAAATTGCGTTCAGAAGAGTGAAACCCCCATCCCTTATTAATCAAGAACTAAAACCGATGGAGTCATATCTTTTGTATAAAAATTATTCGTTATACTTTAAGTATTCATAATCGATAACTCGTAGGAATTTAGCCATTACAGTTTTGCATTTGTAACACCAAAATTGATGATTTTTATTACAATCTCTTTCATAATTTGAAAATCAAAATGTCTAGTCAAAGACCTCATTCACTCAAATTGTCCATAATGATGTGGAAAAGCACAATCCATAACCAATTACAATAAGAGCATAAACAATTTGAAAGGATACTGCAAAAGTCTTATAAATATAATTTCCGGGAATTTATAAAAATCAACCACAACTCGAAAACTAAAACAGATAGAGATATTTTTTGCATAAACATTGCTTTTAATGAGCCATAAATACTTAATCTTTGCTTGCCTTAAAAAAAACTTCCTGTATCTGCAAATCCAACTCAACGTTTTGAGATTTATTTTTAATTTTTGCCCATCTAGAATCGATTTAGCCAAATATATGCTTAACACACAATCCATAAATCAGCTTGTAATCTAATTTTGTGTAAATTATCCTCTTTTTTTTGCAATTTTACTTCTTTATTATATCATGTATAATTATTTAAGGTTAATTTACTCATACCAACTTAATTTTTTTCTTCTTTTTTGTTGACAACAAAAAAAATTTAATTAGAAATAATTATTTAACGAATTCGAATTAATTATTTTAAATTGATATTAATTGATTGATTAAAATAATAAATTAATCAATTAATGTTAATTAAATTAATACAAAAATGATTGATTTAATGAATCAATGATACCAACTTAATTATTTTAAGTGTCAACCTCAATTCTAAAAATTACAAAATTTATTAATAAAAATGATTTTGGTGAGATGAAGGGAAGCAAAATCGCTTAAATTTGATTAATATGAATAGTATAAAGGTGTTTAATCAAGTTAGATTCACATAAAAATGGTTTGATAACAAATTAGATAATATAAAGGTTTTCGTGCCGAATTAGGATTAAAAAAATTAAAAAACCAACCTGCTCTCCAAACTTTCCAGCCACGAAATCTTGGTACCTCCTCATCGAAAATTGTGGCCCAATTAAGAAACTAGTCGGGAACAATTGGTGTCCACAAAATTCCAAAAATTTGGGGCGAATTGCTAAAGCAGTTTTTTTAGCATCCCCAGATAATTTCTCAATCGGTTGCCTCCCATCATATAAATCGTAGCTAACAGCGATTAATCGCAAAACGAGCACACATTGGGGGACGGTCCAATTTATATCATAATCATTCGTTCCAGAATAATGATACCCAATCAATAAATACCCCATATTAAACAAAAAAACAGTCCCAACGCATAGCGAAGAACTCCCCAAAAACTTCAAAGTCAAATATGTAAACACAATAGCGATTAACGCATGGCAAATATCAAATCCGTAGTTGAAATAGCCCAACAAAAATCCGGTTATGATGAAATAAAGGTGTTGGGAGGTTGGGGTGTTGTTGTAAAGGCGTTTTCTATGGTACCAAGCGATGGGGTAACCTAAAAATTCGTTTTATTAATGATAATCAAATTAAATCGAATTAAATCTAACCTAATAATAGAGATATTAAAATTCGCAAGGCTGGTTCGGGGGTCCCCACGGACTCGCTCAATTTCGCCACCAACGCGTTCAACATCTCAATTTTACGTCTTCAATGCGAGTTACGTCCTAATTACCCGATTTATTTTTAAAAGGGACAAGAATCCGAACCATTCGCGACTCGGATCGGTTCCAATTCGAGCCTCTTCGAGATAACCTTTATGAACCTCTCGAGAAAAACTTGCTTTATCATCCGATTAAACTTAATAAATAATAATTAATAATCGAGGATTTAGTTATTCGATGATTTAAAAATTATCGCGATTTTTTTAGGTTAAAAGTACTCGCTGTCAATGATGTCGGTGTGGTAGAGCTCTTTAATTTAATTTTTTTTATTAAGAATTAATTTAATTTATCGTTTTTAGTTAAAAAAGAGGCAAAATTTTAATGATTAATTAATAATTAATTTTTAATAATTAATAAAATAAGATGAGTTAGATTTTTTTGCACTTTTAACGTCATCCAAATAAATTTAACTTCATATTTGTTTTTAATTAAACTTTTTTTTATTTTAATGATATCATACAAAATAATTGGAAATTAATTAATATAGTTTCGTAAATATTTAAGTTTTTATTAATTTATTGTTAAAAAATTAATTTATTGTCGATATTACAGTGATCTACTCACTCAATCTGTCAACTACAAAGTGTCAAATTTGATTTAACACAGAAAAGATTCTTTTGATCGAATTAATTTGTTATTAATTGTATTGGAGTTAATTAATAGGTGCGTATACGTTATAAATAAGTAATAATTAATTAATTTTATGAATATGACGTTTGACAGCGACATGAAGAGATCTGCCAAAGATCCCAACCGTCACATGTGCACAATTAGGAAAAACTCGGAATCCTGCCTCCCAAAATTATCCCCAAACGCAACGAAATGGGAGAAATTCGCGAGGAGATTTCGAAAAACTTTATTACTACATTCCCACCACCCCTCGTGCAACCACCATTACCGGAGTAGCGCCGCAATTATGTACGAGAGGAAGCGCCAAATTGCAACAGCCCCCTTTTTTATAATCCACCCCTTCAGCCAATTCGCCTATTACCGAGAAATACTTTGGTGCATCTTATATTTGTTCATATTTTCGGTTTGGCCCATAATGGCTTCGCTTATCTTTTATGAGAACTCCCAAAATGTAGCGTGGGTTAATGAATGCGCTCGTTTCGTGAATTGGTTCATCGCATTCACCATATTCTTTTGCTTCATATCCGGGTACCATAACTCGCAAATAAGAGAGGCGGTATTACGCCCGAGATCGATCGCAATTCATTACTTGAAAACGTACTTTTTTCCCGACTTTTTCAGCTTGTTACCGTCGAGATGGATTGCGACTAGTAACTTGGGAAAAATGTTCGTGATTTTGCAGAGATTCATACTTTATTGTCGCGTACCCACGATGTATCAATATTCGAGACATATCACGAATTTATTGCAAATGAGCGATACCCAACACGAAATTATCTTGTTAATATCGTTATCATTGTTCGTTTTGCATTGGTGCGCATGTTTGTTATCAACGATTGATCATCTCTACGTCATTTTGGGAGATAAAAGCAAATCTTGGTTTAGACACGCGAATCTCACCGACCCAAGCATCACCTCATTTACGAGATATTTATGGTCTTTGCATGTTAGTATGGGGCACATTTATCGATTGGGGGGAGGGTTTTTGCCGAGCGAATCAAAATTTGATTATGTCACGCTCTCAATAATCAACATATTAGGCTCAGCGTTTTTTGGATATGTAATAGTGATCGTTTTACAAGCAATCGGGACGATTAACGCCGCTGAAAGTAAATATGAAGAACTTTTGAGGCAACTCTACGAATATTTGCGATCAAAACGAGTCCCCGTTAATATTAATAAAAGATTAACGAGATATTGCGAATATCGCTTCCAAAAACGCTACTTTAGAACCGAAGCGATCTTAGCCACACTCTCAGACCACCTCAGACACGAAATCACCCTATACACGTCAAGAAATTTAATCGGAAAAGTCGAAATTTTTAAAGGCCTCCCCAAAGGGCTCATCGGAAGCATCATCGCGTGCTTAAACACCGAGATTTATCTCAAAAACGACGTGATAGTCTCCGCTCATAAACCATTAGAACATTGGTACATAATCTCTCATGGAACCGTCGCGATGATCCACACAAGTGGGGTTGAAATTTGCCATTTAGAAGATGGAGATGTCTTTGGATGCGGGCATTTAATGGACGCGATGGATTACGACGTAAATATAGTCGCGATAGAGATTTCCGAAATCTTACGGATGACCAAACGCGATTTTTTAAGAAACATCAACAACAAAACGATTTATGACCGGTTAATGGCCGCCATTGAGAGGCGAAACGATGAGATTAAAAAGGCTTTGGATAAGCGCGACCCGAAATTACCAGAAAGGGAGGAGGTTTTGTTTAAAATCCGGAAAGGAACGATTTTGGAGACTGGGTTGCCCAGAAAGAAATTATTAAAAAGTGATGATTCGATTTAGAATTAAAAAGTGCTTTGATAATCATGTAATTAGATGGGAAATTAAATTTCCTTCAAAATGAGCCCAAACTCGACTAATTTATCTTATTTAGTTCTCTATCTCTTTTAGTTTTAGATTATATTATTATCAAAGATGATAATAATAGAAGATTTGCGATTACTTTTTTGGTTTTTAACATAATTATATCGAGTTTCGTGTCAAATTTTAATCAAATTATCTTTTATAGTCTCCGAGATATTAACGATTAAAATTTGGTTGACCCCTAAAATTGATTTTATTCGATTTAGAATTGAATTTCCTTCAAAACGAGTTCAAAGTCGACTAATTTATGTTGTTTAGTTCGCGAGATATTCGATTTTTAAAATTTTGTTATTATCAAAAATGGCGGATTATTACCATTTATTTTTGTATCATAATTTTTTTGTTTTTTAACCTAAATATATCGTGTTTGATATCAAATTAAAGGAAATTTAAAATCTTATCGATTTATGCTACGTTCTATAACAAACTATAAACTAAAAGTTTGATAATAATAATAAACTGGGGGCTTTTAATCGAAATAATTTGAATTCCAAACTTATTTAATTTATCTTATTTAGTTCTCGAAATTTTCGATTTTTAAAGTTTGATTATTATCAAAGATTATTACCATTTGTTTTTTTATCATAACTTTTTTGTTTTTTAACGTAAATATATCGTGTTTGGTGTTAAATTAAAGGATATTTAGAATTGTGCCGATCTGTCGTAAATTTGATAATAAATTATAAAGGAAAAAGGTAATAATAATAATATTAACCAAAAAATTTTGGTTTTTAGCATCAAAATGGCTTACAAATGAAGACGCATTAATGATGGAAAGAAATGTTTTGGATAAAAAATGTTCTAAATTAGTTTAAAAGGTGAGAGCTGAAAAGATTTTTCGTCCATCGTTTAGGTTTACGAACCTAAGCACAAAATTAATAAAATTGATGTTTTCAGCATTAAAATGGGGTATAAATGAAAAAGCATTAATGATGGAAGGAAACGTTTTGGATACAAATATTCTAAAATGATCTAAAAAGTGGGTGCTAAAAAGATTTGTCATCCGTCGTTTAAGATTACCAACTTAAGAACCTAAAATTGAGATTTTCAGCATTGAAATGGGTTACAAATGAAGAAGTATCAGTGAGGGAAGGAAATGTTTTGGATAAAAAATGTTCTAAATTAGTCTGAAAGGTGAGTGCTAAAAAGATTTTTCGCCCATCGTTTAAGATTGCCAACCTAAGCACATAAAATTAATAAAATTGATGTTTTCAGCATTAAAATGGGGTATAAATGAAAAAGTATTAATGATGGAAGGAAACGTTTTGGATACAAATGTTCTAAAATGATCTAAAAAGTGAAGTGCTAAAAAGATTTTTCATCCGTCGTTTAAGATTACCACCTTAAGAACCTAAAATTGAGGTTTTCAGCATTGAAGTGGGTTACAAATGAAGAAGTATCAGTGATGGAAGGAAATGTTTTGGATAAAAAATGTTCTAAATTAGTCTGAAAGGTGAGTGCTAAAAAGATTTTTCGTCCATTGTTTAAGATTGCCAACCTACGCACATAAAATTAATAAAATTGATGTTTCAGCATTAAAATGGGGTATAAATGAAAAAGTATTAATGATGGAAGGAAATGTTGTGGACACAAATGTTCTAAAATGATTTAAAAAGTGAGTGCTAAAAAGATTTTTCGTCCATCGTTTAAGATTACCAACTTAAGAACCTAAAATTGAGGTTTTCAGCATTCAAATGGGTTACAAATGAAGAAGTATCAGTGATGGAAGAAAATGTTTTGGATAAAAAATGTTCTAAATTAGTCTGAAAGGTGCGTGCTAAAAAGATTTTTCGTCCATCGTTTAAGATTGCCAACCTAAGCACATAAAATTAATAAAATTAATGTTTTCAGCATCAAAATGTGGTATAAATGAAAAAGTATTAATGATGGAAGGAAATGTTGTGGACACAAATGTTCTAAAATGATCTAAAAAATGAGTGCTAAAAAGATTTTTCATCCGTCGTTTAAGATTACCAACTTAAGAACCTAAAATTGAGGTTTTCAGTATTAAAATGGGTTACAAATGAAGAAGTATTGATGATGGAAGAAAATGTTTTGGATAAAAAATGTTCTAAATTAGTTTAAAAGGTGAGAGCTGAAAAGATTTTTCGTCCATCGTTTAAGATTGCCCACCTAAGCACATAAAATTAATAAAATTGATGTTTTCAGCATTAAAATGGGGTATAAATGAAAAAGTATTAATGATGGAAGGAAACGTTTTGGATACAAATGTTCTAAAATGATCTAAAAAGTGAGTGCTAAAAAGATTTTTCGTCCATCGTCTAAGATTACCAACTTATGAACCTAAAATTGAGGTTTTCAGCATTAAGATGGGTTACAAATGAAGAAGTATCAATGATGGAAGGAAATGTTTTGGATAAAAAATGTTCTAAATTAGTCTGAAAGGTGAGTGCTAAAAAGATTTTTCGTCCATCGTTTAAGATTACCAACCTAAGCACATAAAATTAATAAAATTGAGGTTTTCAGCATTGAAGTGGGTTACAAATGAAGAAGTATCAGTGATGGAAGGAAATGTTTTGGATAAAAAATCTTCTAAATTAGTCTGAAAGGTGAGTGCTAAAAAGATTTTTCGTCCATCGTTTAAGATTGCCAACCTAAGCACATAAAATTAATAAAATTGATGTTTTCAGCATTAAAATGGGGTATAAATGAAAAAGTATTAATGATGGAAGGAAACGTTTTGGATACAAATGTTCTAAAATGATCTAAAAAGTGAGTGCTAAAAAGATTTTTCGTCCATCGTTTAAGATTACCAACTTAAGAACCTAAAATTGAGGTTTTCAGCATTGAAGTGGGTTACAAATGAAGAAGTATCAGTGATGGAAGGAAATGTTTTGGATAAAAAATGTTCTAAATTAGTCTGAAAGGTGAGTGCTAAAAAGATTTTTCGTCCATCGTTTAAGATTGCCAACCTAAGCACATAAAATTAATAAAATTGATGTTTTCAGCATTAAAATGGGGTATAAATGAAAAAGTATTAATGATGGAAGGAAACGTTTTGGATACAAATGTTCTAAAATGATCTAAAAAGTGAGTGCTAAAAAGATTTTTCATTCGTCGTTTAAGATTACCAACTTAAGAACCTAAAATTGAGGTTTTCAGTATTAAAATGGGTTACAAATGAAGAAGTATTGATGATGGAAGAAAATGTTTTGGATAAAAAATGTTCTAAATTAGTTTAAAAGGTGAGAGCTGAAAAGATTTTTCGTCCATCGTTTAAGATTGCCCACCTAAGAACATAAAATTAATAAAATTGACGTTTTCAGCATTAAAATGGGTTATAAATGAAAAAGTATTAATGATGGAAGGAAATGTTTTGGATACAAATGTTCTAAATTGATCTAAAAAGTGAGTGCTAAAAAGATTTTTCGTCCATCGGTTAAGATTACCAACCTAAGAACGTAAAATTGACGTTTTCAGCATTAAAATGGGTTAGAAATGAAAAAGTATTAATGATGGAAGGAAATGTTTTGGATACAAATGATCTAAATTGATCTAGAAAGTGAGTGCTAAAAAGATTTTTCGTCCATTGGTTAAGATTACCAACCTAAGAACATAAAATTGAGGTATTCAGCATTAAAATGGGTTACAAATGAAGAAGTATTAATGATGGAAGAAAATGTTTTGGATAAAAAATGTTCTAAATTAGTTTAAAAGGTGAGTGCTAAAAAGATTTTTCGTTCATCGTTTAAGATTACCAACCTAAAAACACAAAATTACTAAAATTGGCGTTTTTTTTTGTATTAAAATCTAAAATTGAATTAATGATGGAAGGAATCTTCTTTATGAAAGATTAATTAATGATGGAAGGAATCTTCTTTATGAAAGATGTTCTAAATTAATCTAAAAGGATTTTTCGACCATCATTTAGTAATTTCATAATTACAAAACAAATTTAGTTAATTAGAATAATTTGTGTTGGTAACATTTAATGAGATACTTACAAGCTTCACATTGATTAAGTAAAAAAGTGATTCAACCTTAATTTACTTTTAATTTCTCGCTTTATTAATAATTTTTGTCTTATATTCGCAAAAATCGCTCAAAGTAATGCAAATTTGCAATCCAACGTGATGATTATCACGTAATGACTCAAAACGGTGATTAAAATCATAAAAATTCATAATCCACGTCAATTTTTTTTTAATAATTAAACAAACATTAATAGGAAAAAAGGATTAGAATGAAGTGATGATACAATTTTATTAAAATATTAATCAATTATTATTATTAAAACAATAAATTCGTGCTTAATTTAGTTAATACTTCTGGAATTATTTAGGTTGGTAATACTTAACGAGACATTGAGACTTAACTTATTCATTTACTAACTTAAAACAAATACTTTTTGTATTATCAACTCAAAAATCGTTCAACATAATGCAAACTCTCAAACCCAACCTCAATCATAATCAAAACAATCACCATCCACTCCAATCGTACATGATGATTATCACTTAAATGCGACGACAACAACTCAATAAGCTCAACACAATGATTAATCTTTTCGTTCATAACTCTCGTGCGTTTCGTAATACTGAAATAACCACAAACACGGGAATAAAGCTCCCCGAGTCGGTCTTTATCCCAATAAAAATCGGGAGTATCCAATAAATCCGAGCTCAAATTAATCACGTGACGAAGCGCAAATAACTCCCCGTGTTTCCTCAAAACATCATCTCGTTTCATCTTAATTTTCCTCCCACATTTTAAATCGTTCGTAACCGGCTCAATCGTGTCGATAAATTTTTGCAACGAAGATTCCCAACAGCCTAATTTCACCGAGAGGGCGATTGCGTTTGAGAATGTGTATTTTTCGAGGGTGTTGTCTTTCGGAGGGATTAAAATTTCTCCGGTTGGTGTTAATGAAGTGTTTCTGAAATGAAATAAGAATTTTATTAAGATATAGTTTGTTAAATTTGTAATAATAACTTGTCATTGTCACATCGATAATTAATTTGTTCCGCTTCGCTTTGAATTAAAGCTTCGGGGTAAGAATCTGATTGAAAATCATTTAAGAAGGTTAAAATGTTTTTAATTTCTTTTTGGGGTAAATTCCACATTACCACGGTTCCTTCTCTAAAGAAAAATAAATCTTGAGATTCTAATCCCATTTTATTCTTAGCATAAACTACGTCTGAATTATTAAGGAAATTTGGTTCGTATAAATCTTGTTTTTTCATCCCGATTAATAACTTTTCTAAATCGTATTCCCCTGCTGTGGAAAATGCGGAAACATTTAATAACGATTTATTAACACTTTCATCGTTAAGATTAAATTTCTTCTTTAATGGGCGCTTCTGTAAAGGTAATGATGTTGGTTTGGTTGTTTCGTTGAGATTGTGTTGGAAAAAGTTTGTTTTTGGCTGTTTTGCGATTGTGCTTAAACTTTTTAGGTCTAAAATTTGGGTGGATTTAAAAAGGGTCGAAAAATGCTTAAATATCCCAGCCATTTCTTCAATTTGTGCTTAAATTATTTAGATTTAAAAGAAAATTTAATATTTTAACCTAATTCTTTGTTGTATTAAATCGATGACAGGAAACGTCAACTTTAATCGAATTGGTGCGACATCTATTATCGATTTTTAAAACTTTATGTTCAAATAGTGATTTAATTAATTTATTTATAATTTTGCAATTATTTGAACGCTAAAATGATTTAATGGATAAAATAAATGATTTTTTGGTGAATTAATTATCTCATAATCATAAAAAATAATTTTATTTGATGATTACAAAAAGTATAGATAGAATAGCGCCATCTATTATTTATTTTTTGAACCTTTTCTTTTGATAATAATGGCTAAAAATAACTTAATTAATTTATTTAGGCTCGTTTTAACACTAAAATTATTATTTTTATTATATAAGCTGACAATGAGGATTATTATTTAAGAAGGTTAAATATTAAGTAATAAGATAAATAAGTTTTAATTTTTTCGATGTTGGTAGTAAAAAAAATTCAACGTCAACTTAGAAATGTCAAAGATTGTTTAAGCGTTGTAAATAAGTTTTTTTACTTAAAATAATCAAAATCGAACCGATTTTACGTAAATGTAAGTTAAATATAACTTTTTTTGATTTGTATTAATGTTATAAACAAAAAAATCGATTTTGAGATTGCACTAACATCTTACCATTTTCTTTTCAGACCAAATTCTAATTACGTAAATGATGCACGGATTAAAATCGTATTGAAGCAGGAAAATGATTAAACGGGTGAGTTAAATTTAATATATTTATTTTATTAAATTAAAGTATCCATTTTATTTGACGTTTATAAACATTTAGAGAATAGCGCCATCTATTATTTATTTTTTGAACCTTTTAAGTTGATAATAATGGCTTAATTAATTTATTTACGTTCGTTTTAACACTAACATTATTATTAGTTATTATTAAATGAGCTTACAATGAGGATTATTATTTACGAAGGTTAAATTTAAAGTAATAATATAAATTAGTTTTAATTTTTTCGATGTTGGCAGTAAAAGAAATTCAACGTCAACACGGAAATGTCAAAGATTGTTTAAGCGTTATAAATAAGTTTTTTTACTTAAAATAATCAAAAACGAACCGATTTTACGTAAATATAAGTTAAATATAACTTTTTTTGATTTGTATTAATGTTATAAACAAAAAATCGATTTTGAGATTGCACTAACATCTTACCATTTTCTTTTCAGACCAAATTCTAATTACGTAAATGATACATGGATTAAAATCGTATTGAAGCAGGAAAATGATTAAACGGGTGAGTTAAATTTAATATATTTATTTTATTAAATTAAAGTATCCATTTTATTTGACGTTTATAAACATTTAGATAATGGCGCCATCTATTATCTTTATTTAAAATTTATGGTAATAATTATTATAATAACGTTAATTGCAAATTTAAATTGCAATTTAATTCCCAAATAGCAACTTATTTCTTTATCTTTAATTGATTGAATCAAAAAATTAATTATTAAAAATTATTTGAGGTTAAATTTTGATTTATACGTCAAAAAAATTGTGGTTCGATTCATTCCAAACCAAATAAGTACATTTCGATTAACCCCTTAATTACAATAAAATCCAAAATCAAACAAAATTAATACAAAAAAAATATATATTTTAACCCATATTCATAATCCAGTAATAAATCCCAACATTCCAAATCGATCAAATCAAGTCAAATCAATTCGATCTCGGCCGAACGGTTCGATTGGCGTGATTAACCAAAACGTCTTGTACCCTCATATTTGGGGTGAGGAATTTCGGGAGGGTTTCCGCCCCCTGTCTCGGGACGCGGTCGAAAGGATACCCCATCGAGCGCCTATCCGGGTACTTCTTATTCCTCAATCCGCAATAACTTGATGCATCGTCGCATTCAACGGCGTCATCCGTCGTGGGTTGGTCGACTTTATCTTGTTCGTAATCGGAAATCATCACGAATAATTGCATGGGGTACCCTTCCGGTTTTCCCTTTGGTACTAAAAGGTGATGGGGCCACCCGCACCCGCAAAAATTGAACTGATCTTGACTCACGCCGGCTGGGCGATTTAGATCTCTAAATGATGACTCAAACGGGATTGTTACTGAAGATTCGCTTGAGTTGCGAACGATCGTTGATTGGCCTTGTTTCACTACAAATTAAATTAAATTAGATTTGATTCAAAATCTTTTTTTGGTTTAATTACAATTAACGGTGAATCGATCCATCTCCATAAACATTAATCGTTGGTTGTTTAAAAGGAGGGGGTTCCCGCGTTCGTCGGTTTTTGGGCCGAGGAAAATACGGCAAGTTCCCATCCGGTTTGAGCCAGTTGCGTTATTCACCGTGATGTTGTAAGTGAATGGTTCGTGTTGTAAGTGGGTGAATCGTACAAAAACGGATCCTGTTCCGATAAAATCAACCCCGCTTGAAAAATCAACATCGGATTGTTGCCAAAAAGTGTTGAATTGATTCGTTCCCCCACTCGGAGTTTTTACATTCAAATCGGTTACGGTTACATTTGGGTAATCCAACTAAAACAGAATTAAAAATTTTAACGTTATTATCAGCAATTTTTAATTAAAGCATCTCTCATTTCGATTTCACCTCGATTTTGAAGCGAAATCGTTCTTAAATGTCAAAGTAAAGATTTGTTTTAAAGACAATTTTCCAAAATAAATGATTTAGTGTTGATATTTCAAATACAACGCCTCGGCTGCAAGGGATCTCGACGATTTGAGGCGAAATCCGGCCCTTTGGAAAATCAGTACTAAGGTTCTAAACACATTTTGACATCATCTAGTATCTTCTAGAAGTCTCCATATAATCCTGCAATGAGTGTAAATAATTTTTGATGATTATGGAAATTCTTAGGAATGTCTGGGTAACTTGGAACATCTATTAATGATGACTCTGGATATCTTTTGACGTCATCAAGACTGGTCTAGAAGTCTTCAAATGCGTTTAGACGCATTTTGATCATTATGGAAATCGTTCAAAATCCTTGGATATCTTAGCATATCATTAGAGAGTCTTTAAAATTTTTGTGACATCATTAAAAATCCATGAATACTTTCTGGAAACATTTCAAAGTACTCAGAAAGCGTTTAGACATCGTTTTGATAATCATCAAGACCTTCAAAAATGTCTAAAAATCATTCAGATACTCTATAACAATTATGCAGATGCATGGAGACGTCTGAATAATCATGGAAATGATCTGAAAATACTTCAAAGTACTCAGAAATCATTTAGACATCATTTAGATAATCGTCTAACTTTTTATCATCGTTTAGAATCATTTTGACACACACCAACAATTTTTTTTGTTTTCTAAGATCTTTGAAGATGAAGCAAGTATCCTTGAGATATTTCTGATCGATTAGCATCATTTTGACACACATCAATGACTTTTTTCCTCAATTCTGCAACCTTGAAAAAGCTTCAAATCTTCTAAAAATTGTTCCATTACTTTTGCCACCCTCCCCAACTATTGTCAAACGGTTTATGATCAATTAGAATCATTTTGACACACACCAACAACTTTTTTTTGTTTCTTAAGATCTTTGAAGCTGCATGAAAAAGTTTTTTAATTGTTGATTTACGTTTTGCCAATATCCTCAAGTACCCTTAAGATGTTTCCGATCGATTAGTATCATTTTGACACACACCAATAACTTTTTTCTTCAATTCTGCAACCTTGAAACAGCTCCAAATCTCCTAAAAATTGTTCCATTAGTTTTACCATCCTCCCCAAGTATCGTCAAACGGTTTATGATCAATTAGAACCATTCTGTCACACACCAAACACTTTTTTTGTTTCCTAAGATCTTTAAGCTGCATGACAGAGCTTTTTAATTGTTGTTTTATGTTTTGCCAACATCTTTAAGTATCCTTGAAATCTTTCTGATCGATTCGTATCATTTTAACGCACACCAATAACATTTTTTCATGTGTTGGCAACCTTGAAACAGTTCCAAAAGACTTAAAAATTCTTCCATTAATTTTTCCATCACTCCTAAGTACCAATTTAAAATTTTTGAAATTTCAAGAACAAATCCTTGACATTTTTGAAGAATTTCTGCAGATTTTTGAAGATAACCAAAACTTTGTAATATTTTCATGATTATCAAAAAATGTCTAAATTTCATTTGGTCACTTTAGAAGATTTCCAGAAGATCTTGAAAGATGTCAAAAACTCTTCTGCAGATTTCTAATGATTGTCATAATCATCCAAAAGTGTCTAAAGGCATTTTGGACATTTTTGAAAATGTTCAGAAAATTTTGAAACATGTCAAAATGGTTTTTGCAGCTTTTCAATGATTCCATTTATGTCTAAACTCGTTTTGAGTACTCTTTGAGGATATTAAGTGACATTTAAGCATGTCTAAAAGATCGCAAATGCTTTATAATGATTCTCTAATGAGAAATTAACCAGGAATTTTGAAGTAAGAATTCCGAAAGGACACTTATAGTAGTTAAAAAGTTACTAAATGATTTCTGGATAAATTTGAAGACTTCAAATTGACATTAAACGAAGGCAAAAGATTTCCAAAAGTGTCTAAACGCATTTTTTACATTTTTGAAAATGTTCAGAAAATTTTGAGACATGTCAAAATAGTTTTTGCAGCTTTTCAATGATTCCATTTATGTCTAAACTCGTTTTGAGTACTCTTTGAGGATCTTAAGTGACATTTAAGCATGTCTAAAAGATCTCAAATGCTTTATAATGATTTTCTAATGAGAAATTAACCAGGAATTTTTAAGTAAGAATTCCGAAAGGACACTTATAGTAGTCAAAAAGTTACTAAATGATTTCTGGATAAATTTGAAGACTTCAAATTGACATTAAACGAAGGCAAAAGATTTCCAAAAGTGTCTAAACACATTTTGGACATTTTTAAAAATGTTCAGAAAATTTTGAGACATGTCAAAATAGTTTTTGCAGCTTTTCAATGATTCCATTTATGTCTAAACTCGTTTTGAGTACTCTTTGAGGATCTTAAGTGACATTTAAGCATGTCTAAAAGATCTCAAATGCTTTATAATGATTTTCTAATGAGAAATTAACCAGGAATTTTTAAGTAAGAATTCCGAAAGGACACTTATAGTAGTCAAAAAGTTACTAAATGATTTCTGGATAAATTTGAAGACTTCAAATTGACATTAAACGAAGGCAAAAGATTTCCAAAAGTGTCTAAACACATTTTGGACATTTTTAAAAATGTTCAGAAAATTTTGAGACATGTCAAAATAGTTTTTGCAGCTTTTCAATGATTCCATTTATGTCTAAACTCGTTTTGAGTACTCTTTGAGGATCTTAAGTGACATTTAAGCATGTCTAAAAGATCTCAAATGCTTTATAATGATTTTCTAATGAGAAATTAACCAGGAATTTTTAAGTAAGAATTCCGAAAGGACACTTATAGTAGTCAAAAAGTTACTAAATGATTTCTGGATAAATTTGAAGACTTCAAATTGACATTAAACGAAGGCAAAAGATTTCCAAAAGTGTCTAAACACATTTTGGACATTTTTAAAAATGTTCAGAAAATTTTGAGACATGTCAAAATAGTTTTTGCAGCTTTTCAATGATTCCGTTGATGTCTAAATTCGTTTTGAGTACTCTTTGAGGTTCTTAAGTGACATTTAAGCATGTCTAAAAGATCTCAAATGCTTTATAATGATTTTCTAATGAGAAATTAACCAGGAATTTTTAAGTAAAAATTCCGAAAGGACACTTATAGTAGTCAAAAAGTTAATAAATGATTTTTGAATAAATTTGAAGACTTCCAATTGACATTAAACGAAGGCAAAAGATTTCCAAAAGTGTCTAAACGCATTTTGGACATTTTCGAAAATGTTCAGAAAATTTTGAAACATGTCAAAATAGTTTTTGCAGCTTTTCAATGATTCCATTTATGTCTAAACTCGTTTTGAGTACTTTTTGAGGATCTTAAATGACATTTAAGCATGTCTAAAAGATCTCAAATGCTTTATAATGATTTCCTAATGAGAAATTAACCAGGAATTTTTAATTAAGAATTCCGAAAGGACACTTATAGTAGTCAAAAAGTTACTAAATGATTTCCGAATAAATTTGAAGACTTCAAATTGACATTAAACGAAGGCAAAAGATTTACAAAATTGTCTAAACGCATTTTGGACATTTTCGAAAATGTTCAGAAAATTTTGAAACATGTCAAAATAGTTTTTGCAGCTTTTCAATGATTCCATTTATGTCTAAACTCGTTTTGAGTACTCTTTGAGGATCTTAAGTGACATTTAAGCATGTCTAAAAGATCTCAAATGCTTTATAATGATTTTCTAATGAGAAATTAACCAGGAATTTTTAAGTAAGAATTCCGAAAGGACACTTATAGTAGTCAAAAAGTTACTAAATGATTTCTGGATAAATTTGAAGACTTCAAATTGACATTAAACGAAGGCAAAAGATTTCCAAAAGTGTCTAAACGCATTTTTTACATTTTTGAAAATGTTCAGAAAATTTTGAGACATGTCAAAATAGTTTTTGCAGCTTTTCAATGATTCCATTTATGTCTAAACTCGTTTTGAGTACTCTTTGAGGATCTTAAGTGACATTTAAGCATGTCTAAAAGATCTCAAATGCTTTATAATGATTTTCTAATGAGAAATTAACCAGGAATTTTTAAGTAAGAATTCCGAAAGGACACTTATAGTAGTCAAAAAGTTACTAAATGATTTCTGGATAAATTTGAAGACTTCAAATTGACATTAAACGAAGGCAAAAGATTTCCAAAAGTGTCTAAACGCATTTTTTACATTTTTGAAAATGTTCAGAAAATTTTGAGACATGTCAAAATAGTTTTTGCAGCTTTTCAATGATTCCATTTATGTCTAAACTCGTTTTGAGTACTCTTTGAGGATCTTAAGTCACATTTAAGCATGTCTAAAAGATCTCAAATGCTTTATAATGATTTTCTAATGAGAAATTAACCAGGAATTTTTAAGTAAGAATTCCGAAAGGACACTTATAGTAGTCAAAAAGTTACTAAATGATTTCTGGATAAATTTGAAGACTTCAAATTGACATTAAACGAAGGCAAAAGATTTCCAAAAGTGTCTAAACGCATTTTGGACATTTTCGAAAATGTTCAGAAAATTTTGAAACATGTCAAAATGGTTTTTGCAGCTTTTCAATGATTTCATTGATGTCTAAACTCGTTTTGATACTCTTTGAGGTTCTAAGTGACATTTACGCATGTCTAAAAAATCTCAAATGCTTTATAATGATTTCCTAATGAGAAATTAACCAGGAATTTTTAAGTAAGAATTCCGAAAGGACACTTGTAGTAGTCAAAAAGTTACTAAATGATTTCTGGATAAATTTGAAGACTTCAAATTGACATTAAACGAAGGCAAAAGGTTTCCAAAAGTGTCTAAACGCATTTTTTACATTTTTGAAAATGTTCAGAAAATTTTGAAACATGTCAAAATAGTTTTTGCAGCTTTTCAATGATTCCATTTATGTCTAAACTCGTTTTGAGTACTCTTTGAGGATCTTAAGTGACATTTAAGCATGTCTAAAAGATCTCAAATGCTTTATAATGATTTTCTAATGAGAAATTAACCAGTAATTTTTAAGTAATAATTCCGAAAGGACACTTATAGTAGTCAAAAAGTTACTAAATGATTTCTGGATAAATTTGAAGACTTCAAATTGACATTAAACGAAGGCAAAAGATTTCCAAAAGTGTTTAAACGCATTTTGGACATTTTTAAAAATGTTCAGAAAATTTTGAGACATGTCAAAATAGTTTTTGCAGCTTTTCAATGATTCCGTTGATGTCTAAACTCGTTTTGAGTACTCTTTGAGGTTCTTAAGTCACATTTAAGCATGTCTAAAAGATCTCAAATGCTTTATAATGATTTTCTAATGAGAAATTAACCAGGAATTTTTAAGTAAGAATTCCGAAAGGACACTTATAGTAGTCAACAAGTTATTAAATGATTTCTGGATAAATTTGAAGACTTCAAATTGACATTAAACGAAGGCAAAAGATTTCCAAAAGTATCTAAACGCATTTTGGACATTTTTAAAAATGTTCAGAAAATTTTGAAACATGTCAAAATGGTTTTTGCAGCTTTTCAATGATTCCATTTATGTCTAAACTCGTTTTGAGTACTCTTTGAGGATCTTAAGTGACATTTAAGCATGTCTAAAAGATCTCAAATGCTTTATAATGATTTTCTAATGAGAAATTAATCAGGAATTTTTAAGTAAAAATTCCGAAAGGACACTTATAGTAGTCAAAAAGTTACTAAATGATTTCTGGATAAATTTGAAGACTTCAAATTGACATTAAACGAAGGCAAAAGATTTCCAAAAGTGTCTAAACACATTTTGGACATTTTTAAAAATGTTCAGAAAATTTTGAGACATGTCAAAATAGTTTTTGCAGCTTTTCAATGATTCCGTTGATGTCTAAATTCGTTTTGAGTACTTTTTGAGGATCTTAAGTGACATTTAAGCATGTCTAAAAGATCTGAACGCATTTTGGACGTATTTAATGACTTCCAGTTGACACCTATAGATGTCAAAAAGTTCCTAACGATTAAACGTTTACAAGAAATTTTGAGTGGAGAAACCAGGGATGAATATCATTGATGTATAGCAAAAATAAAAAGGGGCCCAGATGGGTCACTCCGGAAGTAATATCTCTGAATGTTGAGTGATAATTATTAATGAATATACCGGATATATAAAAAAATCCAGTAAATCAAGCTTTGACATTTTGGTGTTGACGTTGAATCTTTTTACTACCAACCTCAAAAAATTAAAATTACTATATAATAACATTTATTTCATATTTGTAATTAATTAAATGCGATTTTACGTAAATATTTGAAACGAGAAAATACCTGTTCTCGAGTATATCTCGGAATGGTCGCTTTAAACCTTTGGAAAACATCATCAACAAAAGCGTGCCATCTATAAAAGATAGGATCCCTCATCGCAGTGTTAAAATCGCCCATCACGGTGAACGGTTCCAAATGTTTCCCTTGAGGATCATGAATATAAGCAATAATCATATGCCCCATCCCATGTAATGACCCATAAAGTTGAGGATTTGGGGATAAATCACTGGGCTCCATCATATCCCCCAAAATATCGATCCCTTCGAATTCGGTCAGATTAATTCGTTGCCCTTGAGTCTAACCAAAAAAAATAATAATAACATTCATTAAAAGGGAGGATATTTTTAAACATCAAACTAACATTTGTGACATATCCTTGATCGATCGCTTGATACATCCTATCCCTCCAACGAACGATATCCTCAACATCCACGTTTAATTCGCGCCGATTAACATCGCGCATTTTTTGATCTTTAACTCGAGCCGGATAAGCTCTACTGGCTACTAAGCTATCAATCTTGGGGAAATACGCCTCATCTAACCCTTTTTGCCAATCGGTTAATCTCTCAACTCGTCTCATATTATTGCATAATCTCTCAACGTTGTATCTCCCAATTATTTGTTGGTGCATGTAATAAAATAATTCCCCTCGGCGATCTTTTCGAACAACTTCCGGTGGCCCACTTCCCGGGTACACCAAGTGCCAGTGCCAATGGTGCAAGTTCAAACCTAAATCTTCGCGCCAATAAGCAAGGCGATGTTCGAGCTCTAAATCGCTCGCTGTGTAATCTAAGGGCATTTCAATTGGAATCTGAAAGTATTAATTAATTTTAAAATTATTAATTATTAAAAATAAATAATAATTTACCCTAGATCCTTGAGGAACAATCGCAGCACTTTCTCGGACTTCCCCGAACACTTTACTATCGAAGAATTTATCGGGGAAAGTTTGAATGTTGTTCGGGATTTTGATGTGTTTAGTGTCCTTCCGGTGAAGAATCGCCACGGAATAGGCGTAAATGAATAAATAGGGGTTGACTCTTTCCCTGGCGTAAACGGCGATCGAAAAAAATTCATCCACATTTTTAGCCTCTGCAAAATCAAACGAATCCATTAAATCTTATTAATTAAATCTTAATTTGGGAGATTTATTCAGGATTATATATCTTAATTGATTTTAAATTAAATTTTTTTCATTATTTATTAAAAACTAACTCATTATTCAACATTAATCGTATTCGCAGTATTATTTAACTCAGAAACACTCCCCGAACAATCCAAAATTTTCTGCAACAACCCTTCATCTAAAACCATATCATTTAGAGATAATTTCTTGTTTGTACATCCAATATAAGGGCACTTAATCGATTTCTTCGAGTCTAAATACCCGAAAATTGTGTCCTTTTCAAAAACATGTTGGCAAATTTTGTTCCTCCAAGGATTTTTGATTGAAATCTTCGTAATAGGATCGACTGGGATGTGGAATTGAGTTGCATCAATTAAACTTTCCTCCAATTCGTTTCTTCTCTTTGTTTCACCCACGATTCTTCGAAAATCCTTCATAAAATCGTGCTCGTTAAAGTTTGTTTTCGCCTTGCCGATTAAATCGTTGAAAGATTTCTCATAAAAATCGTTTATATCGAATCCTTCGTCCCTTTGCGACTCGATTTCTCTCGTGGTTGATGATAAAGCTTGTTTGGAACATTTATTTTTGATATCTTCCATGATGTAATGGCAACAATCCTCGTTTAACTCGGATAATAAATTTTCTTTTTCAGATCCTTCCAAATTTTCGTTTATGGCTTTTCCGCATATTTTTAACGCGTTTACACACATTTCCATTAACTGATTTTGTTGGTGGTTGTCCCCAATGTTCATTGAACTCATTTTTATTAAAATTGTGGAAATTCTTGTAATATTTGATTCTTGTAATTTTTTGAGGTTATGACGCTAATAATAATTAAGTTGGTATCATTGATTTTTTAAATAAATCATTTTATATTAATTTAATTATGTTAATGAATTTATTTATTAATTTAAATCAATTAACTAATATCAATTTGAAATAATTAATTCGATTTTGTTAAATAATTATTTCTAATTCAATTATTTTTATAAAAGCAGAAGAAAATTAGGTTGGTATGAATAACATAACCTCAAATAAACATACCATATACGAGAAAGAAATAAAGTTGCAAGAAAAAGGATAATTTACATAAAAATTGATTTTAAGGTAAAGTTATGAATTGTATATTTAACGTATAATTAGCTAAATCGATTCTAGTTCAACATATTTCATTTTTTGGTTTGCAAATACAGAAAATTTTCTCAACGCTAAAATCTAATTTCACAAAATATTTATTATTACAGCAAACTATGGAGAGTAAGAAGTTAATTGCAGCTTTTAAAGGGGCACAAGAGGCAAGAAATGACGAATTCAGAGTGCAGGAACAAATTAGAAAAGAGATTTTTGAGAATTCCCCCAAAGTCTTCACATCTAAGTCGTATCTGATTAACGATTAAGGATTCATGGTTCATTACAAACAATATTCATTCATTCAAAAGGTGTGTCTTTATTTATTATAATTTTTGAGTTGTTCATTTTTGTGCTGAAAACTCAAAATTACGATATCTTGAACATATTCGTCATATCCCTCAAAATTCTTTATGTTCAGGTTGTAACTGCTTACGAATTATGCTTTTCCACATCATTAAGAACAATTTTAGTGAATGATCTCTTTTTCATCCGATTTGATTTTTGAGTTAAAATACAATTGATCTCATTAACAAAAAATGAGGTTATTTTTTTTCTAAAAATTTGAGATAGCAGAAAATGTTTTAAACAAAAAGCATCTCCATTTAATTAGAAATCTTTTTTATCAATAAAATTGTTTTCTATTTGTTATAGTTTTTGAGATATTTGAGATATCTTGATTCATCCGAAACCGGAAGTTATTAATAAAGAAAGAATTTTTCGCATTATCTTTAAATATTAAGTACAAAATTAACAAATAAATAAAAATTGAGAGATACAATTCATTTTAATTCGTTTTAAAAGCAATAATCGCTTTAAAATTGATCTCATTAACAAAAAGTGGGGTTGGGTTTTTTCTAAAAATTCGAGATAGCAAAAAATTTTTTAAACAAAAAAGTATCTCCGTTTAATTATGAATCTTTTTTATTAATAAAATTGTTTTCTATTTGTTATAGTTTTTGAGACATTTGAGATATCTTGATTCATTCGAAACCGGAAGTTATTAATAAAGAAAGAATTTTTCGCATTATCTTTAAATATTAAGTACAAAATGAACAAATAAATAAAAATTGAGAGATACAATTCATTTTAATTCGTTTTAAAAGCAATAATCGCTTTAAAATTGATCTCATTAACAAATAGTGGGGTTGGGTTTTTTCTAAAAATTCGAGATAGCAAAAAATGTTTTAAACAAAAAAGTATCTCCATTTAATTATGAATCTTTTTTATTAATAAAATTCTTTTCTATTTTTTCTATTATAATTTTTGAGATATTTGAGATATCTTGATTCATCCGAAACCGGAAGTTATTAATAAACAAAGAATTTTTCGCTTTATCTTTAAATATTAAGTACGAAATTAACAAATAAATAAAAATTGAGAGATACAATTCATTTTAATTCGTTTTAAAAGCAGAAATCGCTTTAAAATTGATCTCATTAACAAAAAGTGAGGTTAGGTTTTGTCTAAAAATTCGAGATAGCAAAAAATGTTTTAAACAAAAAAGTATCTCCATTTAATTATGAATCTTTTTTATTAATAAAATTGTTTTCTATTTGTTATAGTTTTTGAGATATTTTGATTCATCCGAAACCGGAAGTTATTAATAAGGTAAGAATTTTTCGCATTATCTTTAAACATTAAGTACGAAATTAACAAATAAATAAAAATTGAGAGATACAATTCATTTTAATTCGTTTAGAAAGCAAAAATCGCTTTAAAATTGATTTTATTAACAAAAAGTAGGGTTAGGTTTTTTCTAAAAAATTCGAGTTAGCAAAAAATGTTTTAAACAAAAAAGTATCTCCATTTAATTATGAATCTTTTTTATTAATAAAATTGTTTTCTATTTGTTATAGTTTCTGAGATATTTGAGATATTTTGATTCATCCGAAACCGGAAGTTATTAATAAGGTAAGAATTTTTCGCATTATCTTTAAACATTAAGTACGAAATTAACAAATAAATAACAATTGAGAGATACAATTCATTTTAATTCGTTTAGAAAGCAAAAATCGCTTTAAAATTGATTTTATTAACAAAAAGTAGGGTTAGGTTTTTTCTAAAAAATTCGAGATAGCAAGAAATGTTTTAAACAAAAAAGTATCTCCATTTAATTATGAATCTTTTTTATTAATAAAATTATTTTCTATTTGTTATAGTTTTTGAGATATTTGAGATATTTTGACTCATCCAAAACCGGAAGTTGATAATAAAGAAAGAATTTTTCGCATTATCTTTAAATATTAGGTACAAAATTAACAAATAAATAAAAATTGAGAGATACAATTTATTTAAATTCGTTTTAAAAGCAATAATCGCTTTAAAATTGATCTCATTAACAAATAGTGGGGTTGGGTTTTTTCTAAAAATTCGAGATAGCAAAAAATGTTTTAAACAAAAAAGTATCTCCATTTAATTATGAATCTTTTTTATTAATAAAATTCTTTTCTATTTATTATAATTTTTGAGATATTTGAGATATCTTGATTCATCCGAAACCGGAAGTTATTAATAAACAAAGAATTTTTCGCTTTATCTTTAAATATTAAGTACGAAATTAACAAATAAATAAAAATTGAGAGATACAATTCATTTAAATTTGTTTTAAAAGCAAAAATCGCTTTAAAATTTATCTCATTAACAAAAAGTGAGGTTAGGATTTTTCAAAGAATTTGAGATAGTAAAAAATGTTTTGAACAAAAAAGTATCTCCATTTAATTATGAATCTTTTTTATTAATAAAATTGTTTTCTATTTGTTATAGTTTTTGAGATATTTGAGATAACTTGACTCATCCGAAACCGGAAGTTATTAATAAAGAAAGAATTTTTCACATTATCCTTAAATATTACGTACAGAATTAGCAAATAAATAAAAATTGAGAGATACAATTCATTTTAATTCGTTTTAAAACCAAAAGTCGTTTTAAAATTGATCTCATTAACAAAAAGTGAGGTTAGGTTTTTTCTAAAAATTCGAGTTAGCAAAAAATGTTTTAAACAAAAAAGTATCTCCATTTAATTATGAATCTTTTTTATTAATAAAATTGTTTTCTATTTGTTATAGTTTTTGAGATATTTGAGATATTTTGACTCATCCTAAACCGGAAGTTATTAATAAGATAAGAATTTTTCGCATTATCTTTAAATATTAAGTACGAAATTAACAAATAAATAAAAATTGAGAGATACAATTCATTTTAATTCGATTTAAAAGCAAAAATCGCTTTAAAATTGATCTCATTAATAAAAAGTTGGGTTAGGTTTTTTCTAAAAATTCGAGTTAGCAAAAAATGTTTTAAACAAAAAAGTATCTCCATTTAATTATGAATCTTTTTTATTAATAAAATTGTTTTCTATTTGTTATAGTTTTTGAGATATTTGAGATATTTTAACTCATCCTAAACCGGAAGTTATTAATAAGGTAAGAATGTTTGGGATTATCTTTAAATATTAAGTATAAAATTAATAAATAAATAATAATTGAGAGATACAATTCATTTAAATTCGTTTTAAAAGCAAAGATCGCTTTAAAATTGATCTCATTAACAAAAAGTGATGTTGGGTTTTTTCTAAAAATTCGAGATAGCAAAAAATGTTTTAAACAAAAAAGTATTTCCATTTAATTATGAATCTTTTTTATTAATAAAATTGTTTTCTATTTCTTATAGTTTTTGAGATATTTGAGATATCTTGATTCATCCGAAACCGGAAGTTATTAATATGGTAAGAATTTTTCGCATTATCTTTAAATTTTAAGTACAAAATGAACAAATAAATAAAAATTGAGAGATATAATTCATTTTAATTCGTTTTAAAAGCAAGAATCGCTTTAAAATTGATCTCATTAATAAAAAGTGAGGTTAGGTTTTTTTCTAAAAATTCGAGATAGCAAAAAATGTTTTAAACAAAAAAGTATCTCCATTTAATTATGAATCTTTTTTATTAATAAAATTCTTTTCTATTTATTATAGTTTTTAAGATATTTGAGATATTTTGACTCATCCGAAACCGGAAGTTGTTAATATGGTAAGAATTTTTCGCATTATCTTTAAACATTAAGTACAAAATTAACAAATAAATAAAAATTATGAGATACAATTCATTTAAATTCGTTTTAAAAGCAAAAATCGCTTTAAAATCTATCTCATTAACAACAAGTGAGGTTGGGTTTTTTCTAAAAATTTGAGATAGCAAAAAATGTTTTAAACAAAAAAGTATCTCCATTTAATTATAAATCTTTTTTATTAATAAAATTCTTTTCTATTTATTATAGTTTTTGAGATATTTGAGATATTTTGACTCATCCGAAATCGGAAGTTATTAATAAAGAAAGAATTTTTCGCATTATCTTTAAATTTTAAGTACAAAATGAACAAATAAATAAAAATTGAGGGATACAATTCATTTAAATTCGTTTTAAAAGCAAACATCGCTTTAAAATTGATCTTATTAACAAAAAGTGGGGTTCGGTTTTTTCGAAAACTTCGAGATAGCAAAAAATGATTTAAACAAAAAGGTATCTCCATTTAATTGTGAATCTTTTTTATTAATAAAATTGTTTTCTATTTATTATAGTTTTTGAGATATTTTGACTCATCCTAAACCGGAAATTGTTAATAAGGTAAGAATCTTTGGCATTATTTTTAAATATTAAGTACAAAATTAACAAATAAATAAAAATTGGGGGATACAAATCATTTTATTCGGTTTAAAAGCAAAAATCGCTTTAAAATTGACCTTATTAACAAAAAGTGGGGTTAGGTTTTTTCGAAAACTTCGAGATAGCAAAAAATGTTTGAAACAAAAAAGTATCTCCATTTAATTATGAATCTTTTTTATTAATAAAATTGTTTTCTATTTATTATAGTTTTTGAGATATTTGAGATAACTTGACTCATCCGAAGCCGGAAGTTATTAATAAGGTAAAAATTTTTTACTATATTAAAGCAAATTCTGCATATTTAGGTTGTCCACATCATTACGGACAATTTTTCATTAAATATTTAGGATAATATCAACTTACTTATGAAAATATCGATGAGTTTCGCAGCCATCGCTTGATGTTTGGGCAAAAACAACGAGAAATTCTCTCTCCTCCCCAACTCCAAGACATCTTTGAGGTCCGGATGGGGCACCTGGTTAACCGGGACGACTTCATCTGTGTCCTCCCCAATTCTATTCGCCAAAGTTGGCGCGATTTCTTTGTAACGATCGCTCTAAATTTAAATTAATTAAATTAATCATAAAATTATTTCATAATTTAATTACCAAGTAATCAACCGGGACTTCAATCGTTTTGTTTCCCCCCTTTTTGGCGAAACTCGGCTCGAGAGGCTTATCAAACAACAAAAGTAACTTATCGGTTGCCATTTTAATCGAAAACTGAGTCAAATTCGATTCGTTTAGGTTTTTATACCAAAAAATTTAGTCGTTGTGGTAGATTAAAAGTAAAAAAATAAGGATGGATTTATTTTTTTGTGGTCAACGGAAATGCGGTTTAGAAAAAGAAGCGATTTTTTTAAAATAATTATTTATTTTATCTTAATAACATTCAGGTTTCTTTTTTGGTTTATTTCCATCAAACGTCTTCTTTGGCTTTATTTTCTTCATCATATCAATAGCCGAATCTCTTACATCGCCTAAAACAACCAAAAAAAAATTTGGGGGAATCAAAATATTAAATCAAACCTTTCAAATGATTTAATTTTTGCTTCAAACTCCTCCAACCCAAATACATTTTATCCAAACTCGGCTCAATCAAATTTTCCTTCGTCGATTTGTGTTTGAAATCGAATTTGTGTGGAAATCCGAAAGCTTTATTAAACTCCGTCCAAAACTAATTCAAAAAAATCGTTAAAGCGGCTCGTTTTCGCGCGTTTTGTCACCTTGTATCCGAAGATGCTGTCCGAATTCGATGGCATTGGTGGTATCGGATAAAGATTTTCTTTGATCTCGGTTTTAAGCGGGGTTAGATTGATGATTTTGAATTTTTCCCCATTATTAGACGCCTGTGATGAAAATTTTTATTTTAATAGGGTCGTTTTCTTTGAAAAGTACTTACAAGATTTAGAAATATTAATAATATTGATATCCTGAATCCTTTTTTTGTTGAAAACATCTTCGTCGGGTTTAAACGTCATTTTAAAGGTCTAATATTTTGATGTAGTTTGACGGAAATGGTTTTTAGGTTAATTTAATTTGTTAAATTTTTATTTTTTTTTGTTATTAATTATTTGTTTTTTATTGGTGTTGTTTTTGTAATCTTTTTTGAAACAAATAGGAAGTGGCTTTTCGTATTTAATCCGATTTTTTTAGGAAAATAAATCTCTTTTTATTGTAAATTAATTTTTAATTATTAAAGATTGAATTGAAAACGAAGAAATGAAATATAAATTCTTGAGATATAATAAGTGGTTCATTGGGATTTAAAAAGGATACTCTTTTAGCAAATTTAATCTCTATAAATTCATTTTTCGATGAAACATATTTTTCTAAATCTGCTTGTTCTCTTATTTCTTCAATATCATCATCATTCGTCTTCATAAGTTAGTTCAGATACCTTACTCCTTTTTTATTATATTATTATTGTTCATTTATTAATAAATCTATCACTTGTTGTACTTTATCCCATTCGTTTTGGGTTGGGTTGGGTTTGGTTGCCTCCAACTTTACACCATCCTTCATTTTGTATGGCATACAGTTTGAGCTCAATCCAACCCAACTTGATACAATATTGAATTAACTTATATTTGATTAAATTGCAAAGATTTGTTGTTTGGGTTGGGTTGACTGAATTGAACTTAAATGATTTGTTGATTTGGGTTGGGTTGGGTTTAACATGAGGGATGCTATTAATTTGGAGCTCAACCCAACCCTATTTGATACATTTTTTAATATTGAATTGAATTGAAAAGTTTTACTGTTCTGAGTTGGGTTTAGTTGGGTTGATTGAGTTGAACTTAAATGATTTGTTGTTTTGATCTGCAAAGATTTGTTATTTTGGGTTGATTTGATTGAATTGAACTTAAAAGGTTTGTTGATTTAGGTTGGGTTGGGTTGGGTGAGCTTCAATTTCGTACCATTTAATGTAAGAAATGATATTAGGTTGGAGCACAACCCAACCCTACTTGATACCATCCCTTCTAATCAATTAAACGAAAAGTTTTGTTGTTTTGGGTTGGGTTGAGTTTAGTTGGATTGATTGAATTGAACTTAAATATTTGTGGGTATCTATTTTTTGGGTTAGGTTGAATGAATGCTGTAACTTCAAACCATTCAGTGTAAGGAACGGTGTGAAACTCTCAAACCAACCAAACTCAACCCAACTCAAAACAACAAATCTTTTCATTTCAATCAAATCAGATTGATAGATTTAGACAAAATCTCTATCCAATGAGGTACAGAAAAATATAGAAAACGAATTATTTGAGCATTGAAATGATGTTTAGTAAATGAAATCGGAATTTATAGCTTTTAATAAGTTAATTTATTACGATCTTGATGTTATTTTGATCGGAGTAGTTAACTACAAAAGTAGTTAAGAAATATTACTTCACGATCTTCCCGCGTGATTATGAAAATGATCCTAACAGCAGATTCAAAGAAGTCAATTTATTTCTACAATTTGATAATTAAGTGAAGTGAAGAGCACATATTTTTAATTGAGACTTGATTCTGTTTGCAGAAAACTTGATACCGCTTCTACAAAATTTGATACTGTTTCCTAAAGACTTGAAATGCTTCCAAAAGACTTATTATTGCTCTTAGAAATCTTGATATTGCTTTCAGAAGACTTGAACTGCTTCCAAAAGACTTGAAATGCTCTCAAAACCCTTGAAATGCTTCTAAAAAACTTGATACTACATCCAGAAGACTTAATATTGCTTTTAGAAGACTTAATACTACTTCAAGAAGATTCCAAAAGCTTTCGAAGGACTTGAAATGCTTTTAGAAAACTTGATACTGCTCTCAAAAAACTTGAAATGCTTCTAGAAAACTGATACTACATCCAGAAGATTTAATATTGCTTTTAGAAGACTTAATACTACTTCAAGAAGATTCCAAAAGCTTCCAAAGGACTTGAAATGCTTTTAGAAAACTTGATACTGCTCTCAAAAAACTTGAAATGCTTCTAGAAAACTTGATACTACATCCAGAAGACTTAATATTGCTTTTAGAAGACTTAATACTACTTCAAGAAGATTCCAAAAGCTTCCAAAGGACTTGAAATGCTTTTAGAAAACTTGATACTGCTCTCAAAAAATTTGAAATGCTTCTAGAAAACTTGATATTACATCCAGAAGACTTAATATTGCTTTTAGAAGACTTAATACTACTTCAAGAAGATTCCAAAAGCTTCCAAAGGACTTGAAATGCTTCTAGAAAACTTGATACTACATCCAGAAGACTTAATATTGCTTTTAGAAGACTTAATACTACTTCAAGAAGATTCCAAAAGCTTCCAAAGGACTTGAAATGCTTCTAGAAAACTTGATACTACATCCAGAAGACTTAATATTGCTTTTAGAAGACTTAATACTACTTCAAGAAGATTCCAAAAGCTTCCAAAGGACTTGAAATGCTTTTAGAAAACTTGATACTGCTCTCAAAAAATTTGAAATGCTTCTAGAAAACTTGATATTACATCCAGAAGACTTAATATTGCTTTTAGAAGACTTAATACTACTTCAAGAAGATTCCAAAAGCTTCCGAAGGACTTGAAATGCTTCTAGAAAACTTGATACTACATCCAGAAGACTTAATATTGCTTTTAGAAGACTTAATACTACTTCAAGAAGATTCCAAAAGCTTCCGAAGGACTTGAAATGCTTTTAGAAAACTTGATACTACATCCAGAAGACTTAATATTGCTTTTAGAAGACTTAATACTACTTCAAGAAGATTCCAAAAGCTTCCAAAGGACTTGAAATGCTTTTAGAAAACTTGATACTGCTCTCAAAAAATTTGAAATGCTTCTAGAAAACTTGATATTACATCCAGAAGACTTAATATTGCTTTTAGAAGACTTAATACTACTTCAAGAAGATTCCAAAAGCTTCCGAAGGACTTGAAATGCTTCTAGAAAACTTGATACTACATCCAGAAGACTTAATATTGCTTTTAGAAGACTTAATACTACTTCAAGAAGATTCCAAAAGCTTCCGAAGGACTTGAAATGCTTTTAGAAAACTTGATACTACATCCAGAAGACTTAATATTGCTTTTAGAAGACTTAATACTACTTCAAGAAGATTCCAAAAGCTTCCAAAGGACTTGAAATGCTTTTAGAAAACTTGATACTGCTCTCAAAAAATTTGAAATGCTTCTAGAAAACTTGATATTACATCCAGAAGACTTAATATTGCTTTTAGAAGACTTAATACTACTTCAAGAAGATTCCAAAAGCTTCCGAAGGACTTGAAATGCTTCTAGAAAACTTGATACTACATCCAGAAGACTTAATATTGCTTTTAGAAGACTTAATACTACTTCAAGAAGATTCCAAAAGCTTCCGAAGGACTTGAAATGCTTTTAGAAAACTTGATACTACATCCAGAAGACTTAATATTGCTTTTAGAAGACTTAATACTACTTCAAGAAGATTCCAAAAGCTTCCAAAGGACTTGAAATGCTTTTAGAAAACTTGATACTGCTCTCAAAAAATTTGAAATGCTTCTAGAAAACTTGATATTACATCCAGAAGACTTAATATTGCTTTTAGAAGACTTAATACTACTTCAAGAAGATTCCAAAGGCTTCCAAAGGACTTGAAATGCTTCTAGAAAACTTGATACTACATCCAGAAGACTTAATATTGCTTTTAGAAGACTTAATACTACTTCAAGAAGATTCCAAAGGCTTCCAAAGGACTTGAAATGCTTCTAGAAAACTTGATACTACATCCAGAAGACTTAATATTGCTTTTAGAAGACTTAATACTACTTCAAGAAGATTCCAAAGGCTTCCAAAGGACTTGAAATGCTTCTAGAAAACTTGATACTACATCCAGAAGACTTAATATTGCTTTTAGAAGACTTAATACTACTTCAAGAAGATTCCAAAAGCTTCCAAAGGACTTGAAATGCTTCTAGAAAACTTGATACTACATCCAGAAGACTTAATATTGCTTTTAGAAGACTTAATACTACTTCAAGAAGATTCCAAAAGCTTCCAAAGGACTTGAAATGCTTCTAGAAAACTTGATACTACATCCAGAAGACTTAATATTGCTTTTAGAAGACTTAATACTACTTCAAGAAGATTCCAAAAGCTTCCAAAGGACTTGAAATGCTTTTAGAAAACTTGATACTGCTCTCAAAAAACTTGGAATGCTTCTAGAAAACTTGATACTACATCCAGAACTTAATATTGCTTTTAGAAGACTTAATACTACTTCAAGAAGATTCCAAAAGCTTCCAAAGGACTTGAAATGCTTCTAGAAAACTTGATACTACATCCAGAAGACTTAATATTGCTTTTAGAAGACTTAATACTACTTCAAGAAGATTCCAAAAGCTTCCAAAGGACTTGAAATGCTTTTAGAAAACTTGATACTGCTCTCAAAAAACTTGGAATGCTTCTAGAAAACTTGATACTACATCCAGAACTTAATATTGCTTTTAGAAGACTTAATACTACTTCAAGAAGATTCCAAAAGCTTCCAAAGGACTTGAAATGCTTTTAGAAAACTTGATACTGCTCTCAAAGAACTTGAAATGCTTCTAGAAAACTGATACTACATCCAGAAGACTTATTATTGCTTTTAGAAGACTTAATACTACTTCAAGAAGATTCCAAAAGCTTTCAAAGGACTTGAAATGCTTCTAGAAAACTTGATACTACATCCAGAAGACTTAATATTGCTTTTAGAAGACTTAATACTACTTCAAGAAGATTCCAAAAGCTTCCAAAGGATTTGAAATGCTTTTAGAAAACTTGATACTGCTCTCAAAAAACCTGAAATGCTTCTAGAAAACTGATACTACTTCTAGAAGACTTAATACTACTATAAGAAGATTTGAAAAACTTCCAAAAGGCATGAAGTGCTTTTAGAAAACCTGATGCTGCTTTCCTAGAAATTGAAATGTTTCCAGAAAACTTGGTATTGGTTTCAGAAGATTTTTATTGCTTCTAGATGGCTGTTATTGCTGCCAAAAGACTTGAAATACTCCCAGAAGACTTGAAATGCTTTTAGAAAACTTAATACTACTTCCAGAAGACTTCGTATTGCTTCTAGAAAACTTAATATTACTTCATGAAGACTTAAAAGCTTTCAGAAGACTTTTTTGGGAGAATGAATAAATAATCGGAATTTAGGGATTCAACATTAATGCGTGTTCACATCTGAACTGAGAGATATAACCCAGATAACAAATTTACCAAGGAGTTTTTTCGGTTTTTGAAAATATTGAATTAATCATAACTTTATGATCAATAAAAACAACAAATTGATTGGAAATTCAGAAATTGCGGTAATCCTGGACTGAAAAGGTCTGATTCCTTCTGGAAAAATGTTACGACTAAGAAAATTTAGAAAAGGTACATCATCAAATACACATTTCGAGATGTTGTAAGAGCTTAATCTTTCGAATAATGTTGGTAATGTTCCTCCTCGCTTTTACTGGCAACGAGGATGTCGTCCAGATAAACAAAAAATAAATAGTAAATGCAGCCCAGAAAGGTCATTCATTAAGCTCTCACAAAGTCAATTTTTGAAAAAATTGCACATTCATGTAAATTTGTTTCTTTGGTTGTCGAAAATCAAAAGACGTGAACTTAGGATTGATCGAAAATTGGCGAAATTTTGAATTTGGAAAAAGATGGTTTCCTATTGAATTTTGTTTGTTGGGACAAATTATTTATTTTATTGTTGGAAGATATGAAAAATTTACACCACGATCCTTGACATTTTTCTGCCCAATCGCTTAAATTAGATTATTAACTCATAAACATAATCTAATTTACTTAAATATTTTAACGAAAAAAAAATTATTTATGAAAAAAAATTTATTAATAAATTCGAAATATTTGTTAGGTATTATTTTTTAATCTCAAAATAAAAAAGGAAGTGGCTTTTCGCATTTAATCCGATTTCTTAGAAAAACAAAGCTATTTTTTTGCACCAAAACCAACCTCTTCCTGTTTGCCCCCGAAATCCAAGCAAAACATTTTTTGAGGTAAACCGCGCGACTCAATCTTTTCCTATATAAACCGAACAAATCACTTTCTTTATTATTCATTTAAAATAATTCGTAGTGAATTCATATTTTTTTTAGTTTATAAATCACCAAGATGGCATCCAAAAATAATCTTCTCCTTTTATACGATCGCCCTTTGGAGCCATCTTTCGTCCCAAAAGGACCTGAACGCAAAGCTTTTGACGTCCAACAAGATTTATTGGTAAAAATATCTTATTATTTTTTTATTATATCTTATTAATGATTAATTTTCTTTTTGATAGCCCCCTAAATACCAAGGGATTGGAGTTCAACTCGCAAATCGTTTCGGGGAGGACACCGCGGAGAAAATTCCCTTAAAAAAGATTTCCGTCCCGAATTTGGGGGAAATTTTGGATTTGCCCAGGCAAGCTAACTTCTCTTTGTTCATCCCGAAACATCGAAGAATCGCCGGGAGGTTAATCAACATCTTTTTGGGGATGAGGACCATCGATGATCTTCAATCGATGGCGGTTTATGCTCGGGATAGGGTTAATCCTTATCTTTTTAATTATTGCCTTTCGGTTGCGATTTTGCATCGTCCCGATACTCAAGATTTGGATCTTCCTTCTTTCGTGCAATCATTTCCTGATAAATTTTTGGATGGACAAGTTTTCCAACAGGCTCGTGAGGAAGTTAGCATCGTCCCGGATGGAGCTAGGGTATGAATTTGTTTAATTATTTAAGGTTTGACTTCAAAAAAACGTCAAAATAGTTTCATTTCAATCTTTCAAACAATTTTGAGTAAGTGATTTAATTCCATAAAATGCATCATCTTTAGAATCGCTTACTTTTTTGCTAAATAAGCGCTTAATTCGAAAAGAGAAAAAGATTTCCGTTAATTTGAGTACAAACACGACCCATCTACGACAATTTTAACGTCCTCAAATTTTAATTAATAAATTATAAGCAGTCAATTGTTTTTTTTTGTTAATTTAGGATATCTCGATGACTTTTAAAGATAACCCCATCGTGTTTGGACTCATTTTAAAGCAAATTTCATCATGATTTTAATATCTTAATTAATTTTTGAGATATTAATTCTTAAAAATAACCAAAAAAATCGATTTTAAGAAAACGTCTTGTGTCGGAAAAAAATTTTTTTCTCGGTGAGTATTAAAGACGAAGAAATGAAACTTTATTAACTTATTCAGAATTAAATGGAGAATCTAACGCAGAAATCCGCGTTTTAATATCTCAATTATCTCTTAAGATATTAATCATAACTTAGCAATTTTTTTTTTAATTTGACGTTTCGTTTCCACAAATTTAAAAAATTATATCTTATCCATTATTATTAAGGTTGGAGATATTAAATTTGGGGGATTTATTTGGGATTAAATTACGAATTTAACGCAATAAACTGCGTTTCGATATCTTAATTAATTCTTGAGATATTAATTCGTAAAAATATGCAAAAAAATCGATTTTAAGAAAACGTCTTGTGTCGGAAAAAAATTTTTTTCTCGGTGAGTATTAAAGACGAAGAAATGAAACTTTATTAACTTATTCAGAATTAAATGGAGAATCTAACGCAGAAATCCGCGTTTTAATATCTCAATTATCTCTTAAGATATTAATCATAACTTAGCAATTTTTTTTTTAATTTGACGTTTCGTTTCCACAAATTTAAAAAATTATATCTTATCCATTATTATTAAGGTTGGAGATATTAAATTTGGGGGATTTATTTGGGATTAAATTACGAATTTAACGCAATAAACTGCGTTTCGATATCTTAATTAATTCTTGAGATATTAATTCGTAAAAATAACCAAAAAAATCGATTTTAAGAAAACGTCTTGTGTCGGAAAAAAATTTTTTTCTCGGTGATTATTAAAGACGAAGAAATGAAACTTTATTAACTTATTCAGAATTAAATGGAGAATCTAACGCAGAAATCCGCGTTTTAATATCTCAATTATCTCTTAAGATATTAATCATAACTTAGCAATTTTTTTTTATTTGACGTTTCGTTTCCACAAACTTAAAAAAATTATATCTTATCCATTATTATTAAGGTTGGAGATATTAAATTTGGGGGATTTATTTGGGATTAAATTACGAATTTAACGCAATAAACTGCGTTTCGATATCTTAATTAATTCTTGAGATATTAATTCGTAAAAATAACCAAAAAAATCGATTTTAAGAAAACGTCTTGTGTCGGAAAAAAATTTTTTTCTCGGTGATTATTAAAGACGAAGAAATGAAACTTTATTAACTTATTCAGAATTAAATGGAGAATCTAACGCAGAAATCCGCGTTTTAATATCTCAATTATCTCTTAAGATATTAATCATAACTTAGCAATTTTTTTTTATTTGACGTTTCGTTTCCACAAATTTAAAAAATTATATCTTATCCATTATTATTAAGGTTGGAGATATTAAATTTGGGGGATTTATTTGGGATTAAATTACGAATTTAACGCAATAAACTGCGTTTCGGTATCTTAATTAATTCTTGAGATATTAATTCGTAAAAATAACCAAAAAAATCGATTTTAAGATAACATCTTGGTTAAGAAAAAAAATTTTTTCTCGGTGATTATTAAAGACGAAGAAATGAAACTTTATTAACTTATTCAGAATTAAATGGAGAATCTAACGCAGAAATCCGCGTTTTAATATCTCAATTATCTCTTAAGATATTAATCATAACTTAGCAATTTTTTTTTTAATTTGACGTTTCGTTTCCACAAATTTAAAAAAATTATATCTTATCCATTATTATTAAGGTTGGAGATATTAAATTTGGGGGATTTATTTGGGATTAAATTACGAATTTAATGCAATAAACTGCGTTTCGATATCTTAATTAATTCTTGAGATATTAATTCGTAAAAATAACCAAAAAAATCGATTTTAAGAAAACGTCTTGTGTCGGAAAAAAATTTTTTTCTCGGTGATTATTAAAGACGAAGAAATGAAACTTTATTAACTTATTCAGAATTAAATGGAGAATCTAACGCAGAAATCCGCGTTTTAATATCTCAATTATCTCTTAAGATATTAATCATAACTTAGCAATTTTTTTTTTATTTGACGTTTCGTTTCCACAAACTTAAAAAAATTATATCTTATCCATTATTATTAAGGTTGGAGATATTAAATTTGGGGGATTTATTTGGGATTAAATTACGAATTTAACGCAATAAACTGCGTTTCGGTATCTTAATTAATTCTTGAGATATTAATTCGTAAAAATAACCAAAAAAATCGATTTTAAGATAACATCTTGGTTAAGAAAAAAAATTTTTTCTCGGTGATTATTAAAGACGAAGAAATGAAACTTTATTAACTTATTCAGAATTAAATGGAAAATCTAACGCAGAAATCCGCGTTTTAATATCTCAATTATCTCTTAAGATATTAATCATAACTTAGCAATTTTTTTTTTAATTTGACGTTTCGTTTCCACAAATTTAAAAAAATTATATCTTATCCATTATTATTAAGGTTGGAGATATTAAATTTGGGGGATTTATTTGGGATTAAATTACGAATTTAACGCAATAAACTGCGTTTCGATATCTTAATTAATTCTTGAGATATTAATTCGTAAAAATAACCAAAAAAATCGATTTTAAGAAAACGTCTTGTGTCGGAAAAAAATTTTTTTCTCGGTGATTATTAAAGACGAAGAAATGAAACTTTATTAACTTATTCAGAATTAAATGGAGAATCTAACGCAGAAATCCGCGTTTTAATATCTCAATTATCTCTTAAGATATTAATCATAACTTAGCAATTTTTTTTTTAATTTGACGTTTCGTTTCCACAAATTTAAAAAAATTATATCTTATCCATTATTATTAAGGTTGGAGATATTAAATTTGGGGGATTTATTTGGGATTAAATTACGAATTTAATGCAATAAACTGCGTTTCGATATCTTAATTAATTCTTGAGATATTAATTCGTAAAAATAACCAAAAAAATCGATTTTAAGAAAACGTCTTGTGTCGGAAAAAAATTTTTTTCTCGGTGATTATTAAAGACGAAGAAATGAAACTTTATTAACTTATTCAGAATTAAATGGAGAATCTAACGCAGAAATCCGCGTTTTAATATCTCAATTATCTCTTAAGATATTAATCATAACTTAGCAATTTTTTTTTTAATTTGATGTTTCATTTCGACAAATTTAAAAAAAATTTATCTTATCCATTATTAAGGTTGGAGATATTAAATTTGGGGGATTTATTTGGGATTAAATCACAAATTTAATGCAGCAATCCGCGGTTTGATATCTCAATTAATTCTTGAGACATTAATTCGTAAAGATAACCAAAAAAAATCGATTTTAAGATAACGTCTTGTTTAAGAAAAATTTTTTTTCTCGTTGATTATTAAAGACGAAGAAATAAAATTTTATTGACTTATTCAGAATTAAATGGAGAATCTAACGCAGAAATCTGCGTTTTGATATCTCAATTATCTCTTGAGATATTAATCATAACCTAACAATTTTTTTTTAATTTGACTTTTCGTTTATACAAATTTAAAAAATTTATATCTTATCCATTATTCAGGTTGTAGATATTAAATTTGGGGGATTTATTTAAGTTTAAATCACGAATTTAACGCCGCAAACCGCGGTTTGATATCTTAATTAATTCTTGAAATATTAATTCGTAAAAATAACCAAAAAAATCGATTTTAAGATAACATCTTGTTTAAGAAACAAAATTTTTTCTCGGTGATTATTAAAGACGAAGAAATGAAACTTTATTAACTTATTCAGAATTAAATGGAGAATCTAACGCAGAAATCCGCGTTTTAATATCTCAATTATCTCTTAAGATATTAATCATAACTTAGCAATTTTTTTTTTATTTGACGTTTCGTTTCCACAAACTTAAAAAAATTATATCTTATCCATTATTATTAAGGTTGGAGATATTAAATTTGGGGGATTTATTTGGGATTAAATTACGAATTTAACGCAATAAACTGCGTTTCGGTATCTTAATTAATTCTTGAGATATTAATTCGTAAAAATAACCAAAAAAATCGATTTTAAGATAACATCTTGGTTAAGAAAAAAAATTTTTTCTCGGTGATTATTAAAGACGAAGAAATGAAACTTTATTAACTTATTCAGAATTAAATGGAAAATCTAACGCAGAAATCCGCGTTTTAATATCTCAATTATCTCTTAAGATATTAATCATAACTTAGCAATTTTTTTTTTAATTTGACGTTTCGTTTCCACAAATTTAAAAAAATTATATCTTATCCATTATTATTAAGGTTGGAGATATTAAATTTGGGGGATTTATTTGGGATTAAATTACGAATTTAACGCAATAAACTGCGTTTCGATATCTTAATTAATTCTTGAGATATTAATTCGTAAAAATAACCAAAAAATCTATTTTAAGATAACGTCTTGTTTCAGAAAAAAATTTCTTTTTCGGTGATTATTAAAGACGAAGAAATGAAACTTTATTGACTTATTTAGAATTAAATGGAGAATCTAATGCAGAAATCCGCGTTTTGATATCTCAATTATCTTTTGAGATATTAATCATAACTTAACAATTTTTTTTAATTTGACGTTTCGTTTTCACAAATTTAAATAATTTATATCTCATCCATTATTAAGGTTGGAGATATTAAATTTGGGGGATTTATTTGGAATTAAATGGCGAATTTAACGCAGCAAACCGCTTTTCGGTATCTTAATTAATTCTTGAGATATTAATTCGTAAAAATAACCAAAAAAATCGATTTTAAGATATCGTCTTGTTTAAAAATTTTTTTTTTCTCGGTGATTATTAAAGACGAAGAAATGAAACTTTATTGACTTATTTAGAATTGAATGGAGAATCTATCGCAGAAATCCGCGTTTTGATATCTCAATTATCTCTTGAGATATTAATCATAACTTAGCATTTTTTTTTAATTTGACGTTTCGTTTCCACAAATTTAAAAAAATTATATCTTATCCATTATTAAGGTTGGAGACATTAAATTTGGGGGATTTATTTGGAATGAAATCAGGAATTTAACGCAGTAAACTGTGTTTCGATATCTCAATTAATGTTTGAGATATTAATTCGTAAATTTTAAGATTTTTAGATAACGTCTTGTATCAGAAATTTTTTTTCTCGGTGATTATTAAAGACAAAGAAATGAAACTTTATTGACTTATTCAGAATTAAATGGAGAATCTAACGCAGAAATCCGCGTGTTGATATCTCAATTATCTCTTGAGATATTATTCATAACTTAACAATTTTAATTTGACGTTTGGTTTCTACAAATTTAAAAAATGTATATCTTATCCATTATTAAGGTTGGAGATATTAAATTAGGGGGATTTATTTAGGATTAAATCACGAATTTAACGCCGCAAACCGCGGTTTGATATCTTAATTAATTCTTGAGATATTAATTCGTAAATTTTAAGATTTTGAGATAACGTCTTGTATCAGAAAAAATTTTTTTCTCGGTGATTATTAAAGACGAAGAAATGAAACTTTATGGACTTATTCAGAATTAAATGGAGAATCTAACCCAAAAAATCTCATTTCAATATCTTTATTCATTTTTGAGATATTAATCAACAAATTTCTCCATTTTATTCGACTCAAAATTAAGTCATATTAACCCAATTTTTTCCTCAAAATCATTTTATTTTTAATTAATTCGAATCAAATTTATCATTTTAGATGCCGATTGAGATCCCCCGCGATTACACCGCCTCCGATTTAGAAGAAGAGCACCGCCTCGCTTATTTCCGCGAAGATCTCGGCATCAACCTCCACCATTGGCATTGGCACTTAGTTTATCCATTCGAAGGCGCAATGGAAGTCGTTAATAAAGATCGAAGGGGGGAACTCTTCTATTACATGCATCAACAAGTTATAGCCCGCTTCAATTTGGAGCGATTTTCGAATAATATGGGCCGAGTCGTTCGATGGAACGAATGGAAAGAGCCGATTAAAGAGGCTTATTTCCCCAAATTGGATAGTTTGGTGGCATCTCGCGCTTGGCCCGCGAGGGTTGAAAATCAAACGATTAAAGATTTAAATAGGGAGCAGGATCAGATCCAACAGGATGTTGATGATTTGTATCGGTGGAGGGATCGAATTTTCGCCGCGATTCATTCCGGGAGGGTTGAAAGAGAGGATGGGACGACTCAGATGTTGACGGAAACTGAGGGGATTGATATTTTGGGGAATATGATTGAGTCGAGTATTTTATCGCCGAATAGAACGCTTTATGGGGATCTTCACAATATGGGGCACGTTTTTATTTCGTATGCTCATGACCCAGATCATCGGCACCTCGAGTCTTTTGGAGTAATGGGGGATTCTTCCACAGCGATGAGAGATCCGATTTTTTATCGTTGGCATGCTTATATTGACGATATCTTCCAAGAGCATAAAGCGACCTTACCCAGATATACAACAGCTCAACTCGATTATCCCGGAGTTACCGTAACGGGGGTTTCGGTGAATCCCCAAGGGGGGACCCCGAATAACTTAACAACGTTTTGGCAACAATCCGACGTCGATTTCTCCCGCGGGATGGACTTCCAACCTCGTGGCTCAGTTTTCGCGAGATTCACCCATCTCCAACACACCCCCTTCACTTACAACATCACCGTAAATAACTCAACTGGCTCAAATCGTATGGGAACGTGCCGAATTTTCCTTGGCCCAAAAGTCGATGAGCGCAACAACCCCTGGCTGTTTAGGGACCAACGATTATTATTTATCGAGTTGGATCGATTCGTCGTTACACGTAATTACCCATAAATTAATTCAAAATCAATTTAATTTTAAATTTAAAATTTTATAGTTGGTCAAGGGCAAAACACCATCACAAGAAACTCAACCGAATCTTCAGTCACCATCCCATTCGAAAGAACCTTCAGGAATTTAGATTTAACCCGTCCCGTTGGAGGAGACGAATTGGCCCAATTCAATTTTTGCGGGTGCGGATGGCCTCAGCATATGTTAATCCCGAAGGGGACCCCCGAAGGGCTTCAATGTCAACTTTTTGTGATGATTTCAAACTTCCAAGACGATACGGTACTTAATTCTTTAAATAATTTCTTTTTATTGATTAATTTCTTTTTATTAATGATAATTAATAATTAATTAATTAATAATTAGGTGAATGAGACAACGACGGGTCAATGCAACGATGCGATGAGTTACTGCGGAATCAAAGACAGGAAGTACCCGGATAGGCGCTCGATGGGATATCCGTTCGATAGGATGCCACGGGATGGGGTCAACACCCTCCAACAGTTCTTAACCCCGAATATGAGGGTGCAAGATTGCTTGGTGCAGCATAATAACCGCGTGGTGCGACCGAGGGCGAATTGAAACGACGAGAATTACTTTGGCAATGATTTATGATGATTAATTTTAGAGGTAAATAAAATTTGGCATTAATTACGTTTTGATTTAATCCTAAATCAAATCCTGATTAAATTTCCTTTAATCTCAATTAATTTTTTGAGATATTGAAATTTGATATATTTGTCAAGAGATGGCAGCACTTTTTCATTAATCTATTTAATCGACTTTAATATTTATTATCATTAATTTTTTATTAAATTAATGCTTTTATTTATTCGTTTAATTCAATATTTCTAAACGAATACTTTAATTAATAAATAATTTAATTAATAATTAAATTAATTAAATAATTTAATTGCAACTAACTTCACATTTGTTTTTAGTAAACGACGCTTTTAACTGTCAATTAAATTTTACTTAAATTTTTGCAAAATTCGTCGATTTATCGTTAAATTTTTATCAAAATTAGTTTATATTCGCGTTATTAAACGTTTAAATTGTGCTTTACACGTTTTTAATGTTGTTTATTTAACATTGTGAACAGTATTTGGATCAGTGTTGATTGAGGTTATGTTCGTAGAATTTGTGGGTGAGTTTTGTTCCTTATTCTTGTTTAATTAATTTTTTTAAGAATCTTAATCGTAAAGTAAAGAAATTGCGAAATATATTATTCAGGAATTACTTATTCTTCTTGAAATGGGGCAAAAATTTTGTTTCTTTTGATATAAAAAATGTAAGAATCTCGGCCTACATCGTCCAAGAATCAAAAAGGCATCAAGGACCACGAAAATCTGCCCAACCCAACTTAATTCAATCCTGTAAACTACAAAAAGCTGCTTACAACAGTTCTAGCAGTAGCAGTCTATCCTATTTAAACTTTCTAAAAGAAGTATCTCCGTTTTTGAAAACGTTAGATATTATTCGTGATTAAGAAGTAATTTCCGCATGAGTTATGACATCCTGGTGGTTATATTTTGAATGAAGACTCTCATCTTGAGACATCAATAGGCACTTATTCAACCATGGAGTATCTACGAAGTTGTATGAAAAAGTCTCCCAATTTGTTGTAACAAGAATTTTTATGCTCTGAGACCTATATTTTGTACGATAAAGTCTGCTGTAAAGATGTAAACCATAAAGATTATTTCATTATGATTAATATTGAGATATTGGTGGTGATTTTTTATTATAAATATGGACTCATTTATTGGAATATTTGAATACATGTTCTTAATATCAAACGATATAAGAAGGATATTCTTTGTGAGAGTGATGTTCTTAATTTTATCCATTAGATCTATAGAATAGGAGTTGTGGTTGAGGAATGAATCAAACAGATAAGATAGGATAATCTTTGCTATTTTGTGATTGTTGGTCTAATACTTTTATCCTCCTCAAATTAATTTATTCTCCTTGTGAAACTTTATGAGGCATTTCAATGTAGGTGGACTTATCCAAAATAAACCTTGATTTTATGTTTTTTATGATCTATGGGCTTATAGGTGTAGATTGTGCCAAATCCAAATCCATAATGGCCTCTTGGTTAGAATCCAAGATATGTTTAATATTGAGATTGTTGGAAAGTTGTGCTTCCATATAAATTGCAAAGTCAACAGACTTTATCTTATTTGGTAATATTAGTTTATGACTCATGTTTAGGAGCTTAGTTAACTTTAATTCAGAGTTGGAGAAGACATGAAATGAAGAGTCATCGAGATTACCAGTTGTTATTTTATTTTTTACAATTGTTTGAATAGGTCTATTTGTTTATTGTTATTCAGAATTTGTTTTGAAACTTGCTTAAATGTATTAAGTTAATTTTATTTTTAGTTTTGTTCATTAATCTTATTGCTGACGAAGTGTTTGAGATTGTTCTTAGTTTCTTTATTCCTTTTATTGATCTTTAACACAAGTTCTTCATATTCCAAAAAATATAATTCTTGCTGTAGCTTTTGCCGAAGGTATTTCAGTTATCAATTTCTGTTCGCTTTTTGTATAAGTTTCTGATTGTTTTTTGATCAGTTTGATCTTGAAAGATTTTGGTACTACCCCCTTCTTGATGGCTTCATGTAAGAAGTTGATATTCTCATGTATACGTTCCCTTTTCAAACAAGTGCTCCCATTTCAAGTCTTTTAAGGACAATATTCAGTCTTCTAGCGGCAACATTAAGTTTTTTAAAAGTAGTATTAAATCTTATGGAAACATTTCAAGTCTTTCAGAGGCAATCTCCAGTTCTCTGGAAATATTTCAAGTCTTCTAGATGCAGTATCAAGTTTTCTAGTGGCAGTATCAAGTTCTTTGGGAGCAGTTCACCTCTAACAGAGGCAGTATCAAGTTTTTGGAGGCAGTATTAAGTCGTTTGGAAGCAGTTCAAGTCTTTTAGAACCATTTTGTGTCTTCTGGAAGCAATATTAAGTCTTCTAAAACCAATATCAAGTCTTTCAACGGCAATATCAAGCCTTCAAGAAGCATTGCAAGTTTTTTGGAAGCGTCATCTAATCTTCTAAAGGCATTTCAAGTCTTCTAAGAGTAACATTAAGTCTTCTAAGAGTAACATTAAGTCTTGTAGATACAGTACCAAATCTTCTGGAAGCATTTCAAGTTTTCTCGGGACAACATTAACTCTTCTAGAGCAACATTAATTCTTCTAAATGTAGTATCAAGTCTTCTAGATGCAGCATCAAGTTTTTTGGAAGCATTTCAAGACTTTCAGAGGCAGTATCAAGTCTAGTGGAATCAGTTTCAGTCTTCTGGATTATTCTAGAAGCAGTATCAAGTCTTTCAACGGCACTATCAAGCCTTCAAGAAGCATTCCAAGTTTTTTGGAAGCGTCATCAAGTCTTTTAAAAACATTTCAAGTCTTATGAGAGTAACATTAAGTCTTCTAGATACAGTATCAAATCTTCTGGAAGCATTTCAAGTCTTCTAGGGACAACATTAACTCTTTTAGAGTAACATTAACTCTTCTAAATGTAGTATCAAGTCTTCTGGAAGCATTTCAGGTCTTTCAGAGGCAGTATAAAGTTTATTGGAAGCAGTTTCAGTGTTCTGGAACCATTACAAGTTTCCTGGAAGCATTTCAAGTTTTCTAATGGCAGTATCAAGTCTTTTAGAAGCAGTTCACCTCTTTCAGGGGTAGTATCTAGTTTTTGGAGCAGTGTTAAGTCATTTGGAAGCTGTTCAAGTCTTTGGTAACCATAACATGTCTTTGGAAAGCAATATTAAGTCTTCCAGAAGCAGTATCAAGTCTTTCAACGGCAATATCATGCCTTCAAGAAGCATTCCAAGTTTTTTGGAAGCGTCATCAAGTCTTTTAAAAACATTTCAAGTCTTATGGGAGTAACATTAAGTCTTCTAGATACAGTATCAAATCTTCTGGAAGCATTTCAAGTCTTCTAGGGACAACATTAATTCTTCTAGAGTAACATTAACTCTTCTAAATGTTGTATCAAGTCTTCTGGAAGCATTTCAGGTCTTTCAGAGGCAGTATCAAGTTTATTGGAAGCAGTTTCAGTGTTCTGGAACCATTACAAGTTTCCTGGAAGCATTTCAAGTTTTCTAATAGCAGTATCAAGTCTTTTAGAAGCAGTTCACCTCTTCCAGGGGTAGTATCTAGTTTTTGAAGGCAGTATTAAGTCGTTTGGAAGCTGTTCAAGTCTTTTGTAACCATAACATGTCTTCGGAAAGCAATATTAAGTCTTCTAGAAGCAGTATCAAGTCTTTCAACGGCAATATCAAGCCTTCAAGAAGCATTCCAAGTTTTCTGGAAGCGTCATCAAGTCTTTTAAAAACATTTCAAGTCTTACGGGGGTAATATTAAGTCTTCTAGATACAGTATCAAATGTTCTGGAAGCATTTCAAGTCTTCTAGGGACAACATTAATTCTTCTAGGGACAACATTAATTCTTCTAGAGTAACATTAACTCTTCTAAATGTAGTATCAAGTCTTCTGGAAGCATTTCAGGTCTTTCAGAGGCAGTATCAAGTTTATTGGAAGCAGTTTCAGTGTTCTGGAACCATTACAAGTTTCCTGGAAGCATTTCAAGTTTTCTAATGGCAGTATCAAGTCTTTTAGAAGCAGTTCACCTCTTCCAGGGGTAGTATCTAGTTTTTGAAGGCAGTATTAAGTCGTTTGGAAGCTGTTCAAGTCTTTTGTAACCATAACATGTCTTCGGAAAGCAATATTAAGTCTTCTAGAAGCAGTATCAAGTCTTTCAACGGCAATATCAAGCCTTCAAGAAGCATTCCAAGTTTTCTGGAAGCGTCATCAAGTCTTTTAAAAACATTTCAAGTCTTACGGGGGTAATATTAAGTCTTCTAGATACAGTATCAAATGTTCTGGAAGCATTTCAAGTCTTCTAGGGACAACATTAATTCTTCTAGGGACAACATTAATTCTTCTAGAGTAACATTAACTCTTCTAAATGTAGTATCAAGTCTTCTGGAAGCATTTCAGGTCTTTCAGAGGCAGTATCAAGTTTATTGGAAGCAGTTTCAGTGTTCTGGAACCATTACAAGTTTCCTGGAAGCATTTCAAGTTTTCTAATGGCAGTATCAAGTCTTTTAGAAGCAGTTCACCTCTTTCAGGGGTAGTATCTAGTTTTTGGAAGCAGTATTAAGTCGTTTGGAAGCTATTCAACTCTTTTGTAACCATAACATGTCTTCGGAAAGCAATATTAAGTCTTCTAGAAGCAGTATTAAGTCTTTCAACGGCAATATCAAGCCTTCAAGAAGCATTCCAAGTTTTCTGAAAGCATCATCAAGTCTTTTAAAAACATTTCAAGTCTTATGGGGGTAACATTAAGTCTTCTAGATACAGTATCAAATCTTCTGGAAGCATTTCAAGTCTGCTAGGGACAACATTAACTCTTCTAGAGTAACATTAACTCTTCTAAATGTAGTATCAAGTCTTCTGGAAGCATTTCAGGTCTTTCAGAGGCAGTATGAAGTTTATTGGAAGCAGTTTCAGTGTTCTGGAACCATTAGAAGTTTCCTGGAAGCATTTTAAGTTTTCTAATAGCAGTATCAAGTCTTTTAGAAGCAGTTCACCTCTTCCAGGGGTAGTATCTAGTTTTTGGAAGCAGTATTAAGTCGTTTGGAAGCTATTCGACTCTTTTGTAACCATAACATGTCTTTGGAAAGCAATATTAAGTCTTCCAGAAGCAGTATCAAGACTTTCAACGGCAATATCATGCCTTTAAGAAGCATTCCAAGTTTTTTGGAAGCGTCATCAAGTCTTTTAAAAACATTTCAAGTCTTATGAGAGTAACATTAAGTCTTCTAGATACAGTATCAAATCTTCTGGAAGCATTTCAAGCCTTCTAGGGGCAACATTAACTCTTCTAGAGTAACATTAACTCTTCTAAATGTAGTATCAAGTCTTCTGGAAGCATTTCAGGTCTTTCAGAGGCAGTATAAAGTTTATTGGAAGCAGTTTCAGTGTTCTGGAACCATTACAAGTTTCCTGAAAGCATTTCAAGTTTTCTAATGGCAGTATCAAGTCTTTTAGAAGCAGCTCACCTCTTCCAGGGGTAGTATCTAGTTTTTGGAAGCAGTATTAAGTCGTTTGGAAGCTGTTCAAGTCTTTTGTAACCATAACATGTCTTCGGAAAGCAATATTAAGTCTTCTAGAAGCAGTATCAAGTCTTCTAGAAGCATTTAAAGTGTTCTGGAAGCGTCATCAAGTCTTCTAAAGGCATTTTAAGTCTTCTGGGAGTAACATTAAGTCTTCTTGATACAATATCCAATCTTCTAGAAACAGTTCAAGTCTTCCAGGGACAACATTAAGTCTTCTAGGAGCAACATTAAGTCTTCTAGATGTAGTATCAAGTATTCTAGATACAGTATCAAGTCTTCTAGATACAGTATCAAGTCTTCTAGATACAGTATCAAGTCTTCTGGAATCATTTCAGGTCTTTCAAGAGGCAGTACCATGTCTATGGAAAACAAGTTTCAGTCTTCTGGAAGCATTCCTAGTTTTCTAGTGGCAATGCCAAGTCTTTTGGAAGCAGTTTACCTCTTCCAGAGGCAGTATCAAGTGTTTGGAAGCAGTATTAAGTCATTTGGAAGCAGTATTAAGTCATTTAGAAGCAGTTCAAGTCTTTTGGAACCCTTGCATGTCTTCTGGAAGCAATATTAAATGTTTTAGAAGCAGTATCACGTTTTCCAACGGCAGTATCAAGCCTTCTAAAAGCATTTCAAGTTTTCTGGTAGCGTCATCAAGTCATCTAAGTACCATGTGTATGGAAAACAAGTTTCAGTCTTCTGGAAGCATTCCTAGTTTTCTAGTGGCAATACCAAGTCTTTTGGAAGCAGTTTATCTCTTCCATAGGCAGTATCAAGTGTTTGGAAGCAGTATTAAGTCATTTGGAAACAGTATTAAGTCATTTGGAAACAGTATTAAGTCATTTAGAAGCAGTTCAAGTCTTTTGGAACCCTTGCATGTCTTCTGGAAGCAATATTAAATGTTCTAGAAGCAGTATCACGTTTTCCAACGGCAGTATCAAGCCTTTTAGAAGCATTCCAAGATTTCTGGTAGCGTCATCAAGCCATCTAAAAGCATTTCAAGTCTTTTGGGAGTAACATAAAGTCTTCTACATACAATATCAAATCTTCTAGAAACATTTCAAGTCATCTAGGGGTAACATTAAATCTTCTGGGGTGAACATTAAGTCTTCTATGGGTAACATTAAGTCTTCTAGATGTAGTATCAAGTCTTCTGGAAGCATTTCAAGTTTTTCAGAGACAGCATCAAATCTTTTAAAAGCAGTTCAACTTTTTCAGGGGCAGAATCAAGCCTTTTGGAAACAGTATCAAGTCTTTCAGAAGCAGTATCAATTATATTATGAGATTTGCTCGACAAAACCGCCATTTCTAAACGGTCTTGAACTCTCTAAACATCCATTTCGTTAAAATCACCATTAATATGTTGATCTTTAAATGTTTTCAATAATTTAATAATGATTTTTTAGTTTTGCAATGGGATTCCCCGAATTAAAAAAAAAAGTGGCAATTAACTATTTTTTATATTTATTTATTTTTTGAATTCTGAATCGGTACCTAACGCTATCTATAAGATAATTACCAAAGGTTTCAAACATCTCTTCACAAAACACAACTTTTATGAATACGGGGTCTCTTTCTAAGATTTATGACCATTAAATGAGATATTTGCCACCTCATTTAAGTCCTTAATCTCTTTTAGAGAATGAGTAGTATTAAGACCTTATTATGGCAAACTTTCTAGAATAGATTCTAGAATACCACTTTTTTATAAATATGTAGCATTAAATCGTGAATTTATGTAATCACTCTCTGCGTAAGCAAAAATGGATTTGAATCTTAATGAATAAACTAAAATGAATATTTAATAGATTTTATTGATCATGAGACATAGCCGAAGTCGTCGATACAAATCCAATTTAATATACTCAAATTTTATTTGGTTCCACAACATGATCATGGAACAAAATTTTGCAACTTTGCACAATCATATTGGACGTGAGGAAAGTCTGCAAAGTCCGGTAATTAGGTGGCCTATCGAAAGGGTACCCCATCGCTCGTTTATCAGGGTATTTCTGATCTTTCACCCCACAATAACTCATCGCATCCTTACACTCCCCAGACGTCGTTTCCCCAACCTTCAAAAGACAAAGATTAAAATCAAATTCACCAAAATGAATTAATTAAAATTACTTTGTCCAACTCATAATCGGAGATCATAACAAAAAGGTAACAATTTAGCCCAGCAACAGTTCCTTTTGGTATCAACATATGCTCAGGCCATCCACAACGACAATAATCGGAAAGGGCTGGTTGAGGGGGGGAATTTGGGTCGTCGTAATTCGCGTTAACGAAAATTTTTTCGAAAGGAATTGTGACGGAAGAATCTTTTGATTCGCGATTAATTAAATTCGAGCCTTGTTTCACTAAAAAAATTCAATTAAATCATAATAAGGTTCAAATAAAAGCGATTTGAAGCATTTACGAGTCACAGTGAATCGATCCAACTCAATAAATATCCTCCTTTGCTCCCTAAACACAAAATCGACTCTCCTCTCATCTTGTCTTGGCGCCAAAAAAATTCGGCACGTTCCCAAACGTTCACTTCCGGTGTTGTTGGTGACTGTGATGTTGTAAGTGAAGGGTTGGTGTTGTAAATGGGTGAAACGAGCGTAAACTGTGCCCCATTTTCTAAAATCTAATCCCCCGGATAATTGGAGGTCGGATTTTTGCCAAAATGTGTAAAAATTATTTTTTTCCCCATCTTTGGCTTGAACTGAAACGTCGTTTATTGTAACGCCTTTAAACTCCATCTAAAAATGATTTTAAAAAATGATGATTTAAAAATAAGATTGTTTTTACTTGTTCTTTTGTGTAAGGATTCAATTTGGCTTTGTGTTTTTGGAAAATTTCGTCAATGTGGCCGTGCCAACGATAAAAAATGGGGTCTCTCATCGCTGTGGCGGTGTCGCTCATAATTCCGGCTTCTTCCTAAAAAAATTAAAGTAATAATTAAAGAATTGATTAAAGAATCAATCTTACGAGATATCGAAAATCTGGATCATGAGCTAACGAAATAAAATTGTGCCCCATGTTGTGGAGATCCCCATAAAAATCTCTATTCGGCGATAAAACGCTTGACTCAACCATATTTCCAAGAACATCAATCCCCGTTTCTTCAGTTAATTTTACCACCCCATTTTTCGTTCTAATTTCACCACTATCAATCGCATCCGCGATCCTATTATTCCATTGAATCAATTCCCCGACGGTTACGTTTATATTATCTCGATTGAGGTTCTTAATCGTTTGGTTCTCCATGCGAGCTGGCCAAACTCTAGCCGCAACTTGGCTGTCTAATTTGGGGAAATAAGCCTCTTTAATTGGGGAATACCAATCGCTCCATGGAATAACGCGGGGTAAATTGTTGCAAAGGCGCTCAAAATTGTATCGGGCGATTATTTGTTGGTGCATGTAAAAGAAAAGTTCGCCTCTCCGATCTTTATTCGCTTCCTTTCCGGAAAATGGATAAACCAAGTGCCAATGCCAATGGTGCGAATTAATCCCGATGTCTTCACGGAAATAGGCGAGGCGTTGTTCTTCTTCTAAATCGGTGGCTGTGTAACTTAGAGGAATTTCAATTGGCATCTAAAATATTCGTTAATATATTATAATATTCATTAATGGTTGTGAAGTTAGTCATAGATTTTAAAATCGAAAAATGACCAATTTTTGCAACTTGAAACCAAAATTAATACAATTCGAAACCATATCGAAACCAAATTTACCATTTGTATCATAAATCAGAAAAAAAACGCTGGATGAAAATGCATATCGCTATAACCTAAAACATTTAGTTATAAATAATTCCATCAATTTACCAAAAACATGTTTATGTTGTGCAGAAGGCAATGATGAAATTCTGTATATGATTGTAACAGACGTTGTTGTAAAATTTGCGTCTTTAAAAAAGAAGCACAATTCATTTACACATACAGTATGTGTATACAATTGGCTGTTTAGACATATTGTATGCTTGTATATATATATATATATATATATATATATCAATTACAGCTCCTATAGCAATTAAGTTAGGAATTTCTTTCAAATGCAGGCTTGTATTATATGCACGAACGTATTTCTAGAAAATATTGTCGCATATACGGCGTGGTCCAAAAAGTGTGACGACAAAAGTGTATTTTCTTAAATAAATGGAACCCCTATATTTTTTTGCATATACCGATTAGCTGTCTTAAATGCTATAACTACACATCTTGTTTTCAAATATATGTAATTATATCTTTAAATCAAACAAACATAACTCAGAGATTTAATGATTTGGAAAAACGATTTTAAGCACGTTAAATAGCAACAAAATTTGCTTCAAGTTGCTCTTTATTTCAGAGAGATGTCTCAATTAATTCTTGAGGTACGATTATTTGAAAATTTCTTGACTTTTATCACAGACACATAATTATATTTTGCAGAGTTTCAATCAAAAAATCATAACTCGGAGATTTAAATATTTGAAGCAAAGATCTTTGGTTCCTTAAATTACAACAAAATTTGCTTCAATTTGCTCTTTTTTCAGAGTGATATCTCAATTAGTTCTTGAGGTACGATTATTTGAAAATTTCTTGATCTTTATTAAACACATATAATTAAATTTTGCAGAGTTTTAATCAAAAAATCATAACTCTGAGATTTAAATATTTGAAGCAAAGATCTTAGGTTCCTTAAATAACAACAATATTTGCTTCAAATTGCCCTTGTTTCAGAGCAATATCTCAATTAGTTCTTGAGATACGATTCTTTGAAAATCTCTTGATTTTTATTAAACACATAATTAAATTTTGCAGAGTTTTAATCAAAAAATCATAACTCTGAGATTTAAATATTTGAAGCAAAGATCTTTGGTTCCTTAAATTACAACAAAATTTGCTTCAATTTGCTCTTTTTTCAGAGTGATATCTCAATTAGTTCTTGAGGTACGATTATTTGAAAATTTCTTGATCTTTATTAAACACATATAATTAAATTTTGCAGAGTTTTAATCAAAAAATCATAACTCTGAGATTTAAATATTTGAAGCAAAGATCTTAGGTTCCTTAAATAACAACAATATTTGCTTCAAATTGCCCTTGTTTCAGAGCAATATCTCAATTAGTTCTTGAGATACGATTCTTTGAAAATCTCTTGATTTTTATTAAACACATAATTAAATTTTGCAGAGTTTTAATCAAAAAATCATAACTCTGAGATTTAAATATTTGAAGCAAAGATCTTAGGTTCCTTAAATAACAACAAAATTTGCTTCAAATTGCTCTTTATTTCAGAGCGATATCTCAATTAGTTCTTGAGATACGGTTATTTGAAAATTTCTTGATTTTTATCAAACACACATAATTATATTTTGCAGAGTTTCAATCAAAAAATCATAACTCGGAGATTTAAATATTTGAAGCAAAGATCTTAGGTTCCTTAAATAGCAACAAAATTTGCTTCATATTGCTCTTTATTTCAGAGCGATATCTCAATTAGTTCTTGAGATACGATTCTTTGAAAATCTCTTGATTTTTATTAAACACGATTAAATTTTGCAGAGTTTTAATCAAAAAATCATAACTCTGAGATTTAAATATTTGAAGTAAAGATCTTAGGTTCCTTAAATAACAACAAAATTTGCTTCAAATTGCCCTTGTTTCAGAGCGATATCTCAATTAGTTCTTGAGATACGATTCTTTGAAAATCTCTTGATTTTTATTAAACACATAATTAAATTTTGCAGAGTTTTAATCAAAAAATCATAACTCGGAAATTTAAATATTTGAAGCAAAGCTCTTAGGTTCCTTAAATATCAACAAAATTTGCTTCAAATTGCTCTTTATTTCAGAGCGATATCTCAGTTAGTTCTTGAGATACGATTCTTTGAAAATCTCTTGATTTTTATTAAACACATAATTAAATTTTGCAGAGTTTTAATCAAAAAATCATAACTCTGAGATTTAAATATTTGAAGCAAAGATCTTAGGTTCCTTAAATAACAACAAAATTTGCTTCAAATTGCTCTTTATTTCAGAGCGATATCTCAATTAGTTCTTGAGATACGATTCTTTGAAAATCTCTTGATTTTTATTAAACACGATTAAATTTTGCAGAGTTTTAATCAAAAAATCATAACTCGGCGATTTAAATATTTGAAGCAAAGATCTTAGGTTCCTTAAATAACAACAACATTTGCTTCAAGTTGCTCTTTATTTCAGAGCGATATCTCAATTAGATCTTGAGGTACGATTCTTTGAAAATTTCTTGATTTTTTTATCAAACATATATGATTATATTAAAATGTTTAAGGTTTGTACGAGCGCGTTAACAAATTGTAGTAGTGTTTTTAAAAAAATTAAAAGCTTGATGAGCACGTGTTCGTAGGTTATAAACTAAACTTCATAGTAAAATTTAGTCAAAAACAAAATGTCGCAAAAAACACAAAAGATTAAAAATGTATGTAGAAATTACAAAAATTAACAAAAAGAGTCCATCTGCGTGAAGCGCTTTATAACGACTGTTTAACGACTTTGTAACGAATTTAATACCCTACGATGAACATAGAATCAAATTTGTCAAAAAATATATGATTATGTTTTTGCAAAGTTTTAATAAAAAAATCATAACTCGGAGATTCAAAGATTTGAAGAAAGGATCTCAAGCATATTAAATACTAATTCAATTTGCTTCAAATGGCTCCTTATTTCAAAGTGATATCTCAATGAGTTCTTGAGATACGATTTTTTGAAAATTTTTTCATTTTTAACAAATATCTGTAATTACGTTTTTGCAAATCTTTAATCAAAAAATTATAACTCAGAGATTTAATGATTTGGAAAAACGATCTTAAGCACGTTAAATGGTGACAAAATTTTCTTCAAATCGCTCTTTATTTCAGAGCGATATCTCAATTAGTTCTTGAGGTACGATTATTTGAAAATTTCTTGATTTTTATCAAACACACATAATTAAATTGTGCAGAGTTTCAATCAAAAAATCATAACTCGGAGATTTAAATATTTGAAGCAAAGATCTTAGATTCCTTAAATAACAACAAAATTTGCTTCAAATTGCTCTTTATTTCAGAGCGATATCTCAATTAGTTCTTGAGATACGATTCTTTGAAAATTTCTTGATTTTTATCAAACACACATAATTAAATTTTGCAGAGTTTCAATCAGAAAATCATAACTCGGAGATTTAAATATTTGAAGTAAAGATCTTACGTTCCTTAAATAACAACAATATTTGCTTCAAATTGCTCTTTATTTCAGAGCGATATCTCAATTAGTTCTTGAGATACGATTCTTTGAAAATTTCTTGATTTTTATTAAACACATAATTAAATTTTGCAGAGTTTCAATCAAAAAATCATAACTCGGACATTTAAATATTTGAAGCAAAGATCTTAGGTTCCTTAAATAACAACAAAATTTGCTTCAAATTGCTCTTTATTTCAGAGCGATATCTCAATTAGTTCTTGAGATACGATTCTTTGAAAATTTCTTGATTTTTATTAAACACATAATTAAATTTTGCACAGTTTTAATCAAAAAATCATAACTCTGAGATTTAAATATTTGAAGCAAAGATCTTAGGTTCCTTAAATAACAACAAAATTTGCTTCAAATTGCTCTTTATTTCAGAGCGATATCTCAATTAGTTCTTCAGATACGATTCTTTGAAAATCTCTTGATTTTTATTAAACACGATTATATTTTGCAGAGTTTTAATCAAAAAATCATAACTCGGAGATTTAAATATTTGAAGTAAAGATCTTACGTTCCTTAAATAACAACAAAATTTGGTTCAAATTGCTCTTTATTTCAGAGCGATATCTCAATTCGTTCTTGAGATACGATTCTTTGAAAATTTCTTGATTTTTATCAAACACACATAATTATATTTTGCAGAGTTTCAATCAAAAAATCAAAACTCGGAGATTTAAATATTTGAAGCAAAGATCTTAGGTTCCTTAAATAACAACAAAATTTGCTTCAAATTGCTCTTTATTTCAGAGCGATATCTCAATTAGTTCTTGAGATACGAATTTTTGAAAATCTCTTGATTTTTATTAAACACGATTATATTTTGCAGAGTTTTAATCAAAAAATCATAACTCGGAGATTTAAATATTTGAAGCAAAGATCTTAGGTTCCTTAAATAACAACAAAATTTGCTTCAAATTGCTCTTTATTTCAGAGCGATATCTCAATTAGTTCTTGAGATACGATTCTTTGAAAATTTCTTGATTTTTATTAAACACATAATTAAATTTTGCACAGTTTTAATCAAAAAATCATAACTCTGAGATTTAAATATTTGAAGCAAAGATCTTAGGTTCCTTAAATAACAACAAAATTTGCTTCAAATTGCTCTTTATTTCAGAGCGATATCTCAATTAGTTCTTGAGATACGATTCTTTGAAAATTTCTTGATTTTTATTAAACACATAATTAAATTTTGCAGAGTTTTAATCAAAAAATCATAACTCGGAGATTTAAATATTTGAAGCAAAGATCTTAGGTTCCTTAAATAACAACAAAATTTGCTGCAAATTGCTCTTGATTTCAGAGCGATATCTCAATTAGTTCTTGACGTGTAGGGGTTGTTCTACGAGTGCTAAACTCAAACCAAATTTTAATTTTAGTTTCGAGTTGCAAAAATTGGTCATTTTTCAATTTTAAAATCTATGGTTAACTTCACAAGCGTCATTCATTAATATATTACATTCACTTACTTTATAATCATCTGGTAGAACGCTGATTTCTTCGCTAGCTTTTTGTAGAGTACTCCCATCGAGGAATTTATACGGAAATGATTGGATAATAGCCGGTAGTTGTAAATGTTTTGTATCTGGGCGATGAATTATTGCCACAGAAAATGCGTAATTAAAAAGGTAGGGGTTAATTCTATCTCTAGTGTAGACAGCAATCGCTAATAAATCATCAATAGAAACCATTCCTAACAAATTAATTAATTATTTAACTTCTAAATCGTTATATTAATAAATACCCTTAAAAATTTCGATCAAATTCCCCGCAATTTCCCTATGTTTCGGAATAAAAAGAGAAAATCCCCCTTGCCGAGGAAACGTTAAAATCTCCCGAAATTGGGCCGAGTCCGGAAACGAAATTTCTTTAACATTAATTTTATCGCTGATATACTCATTTCCAATATTATTAACGACCGGTTCCGGGATAGCTTGATACCTTTCTGGCTGAAAATGAATTCAAATTAAATTAACTCATTAATTTCGATTTATTTACCATTAAATGATGAGGAATCTTAAACGATTTCTTTCCCGGACCTTTCGGCAGGAAACAAGGCTCAAAGGGGCGATCGTATAACAAAAGGAGATTTTCAGCCATTTCTTTAGTTGAGTCTAACTAAAACGATTTTAGTCTTTTTAAATTTTCGTCTTTTTATGCAATTTTATCGACCTCAAAAATTTGTTTAGACTTTCGGCGAGACAACAGGATGAGGTTAAGAGATGTCTGGAAGGAAAAAAATAAATTTCGGTGATATTAATTTTGATTATAAACGATTTAGTTGATATTTACCCAAATTTTAAATTCATTTAAAATCATTTTTATAAATTCTTCTTCTTCTTGATATGGGGTTGGAAATGGGATTTGGAAGCTAGTCCTTCTTATATCCCAGTTACAGTGTCTATATATAACTGTCTTGTCTCTGGGGCTTAACTCCTAATGCAACACGGAGAGCCCCGCGGTTTCTAGTAATATAAATACAGTGATTTATTCATTCGAATGTAACTATCTCTACGTCATGCGCAAAATAAAGGTTAGCTAAGGTACCATTAAAATCAACTCAAAGAAAACTCTGTACATACGTCAGATCTAGTAACTCAACATAAAAAAACAAATAAAAAGCGGAAACAAAAGCAAAAAATGAAATCGAAACAAACATCAATTCATGTAAATGAAGTAAAGGTAACACTCATATATAAAAAAACTCTTCTCGAGCCCCGGGGGAGGCTCCTTACACAAAGGAATAAAGGTTGCCCCTCGGACTGGAATTAGGCGGGTATTTGCCTGAAATATGGAACAAAAAAATTAATATTAATCATATAAGTACGAAGGCTTTCACGATCGGTGTTAATTGAACTAAAATTAGAACTAACACTAGCACTAGAACTATCACTAGGACTAACACTAGATCTAAAACTAGAAACTTTCGGGTTTCGCCGTGCGTTTTTTGAAAAAATGTTTGACGTTTCGGATGCCATGTTGCAACCTTCTTCAGAAACTGGTTCTAACTGACAAAATCGGGGATCGTAAAACAATATATAGGTCGAAAAACTAATTAATAATTGAAGACATAAGTGGGTAAAGGTGTCATGTCACATTTTTAAACTTTTGAGTAAACTAGCATAACACATCTTAAACTGGAACTTTCTTGTGAAGTTCTGGATTCAATTTATTGTAACCTCAAAAAATAGTAATAAATAGAATATTTCCTATCACGTACTTTCTTATTAACCCTCGCAGTACTGACGTTTCGCCAACCGTTGCGGACGGTGCCTAGGTCAACCGAGACCCGAACAGTTTTTGTTTACGTAGAATATAAAAAATGAAGCTTTTGCCATTATGATTTTGACTTATTTTATTTTAAAGGTGAACTATTATTAGGGATATAAAATAATACATAAAAATAAAATTTTAAAAAAATTACATAAAAAATATTTATTCTAAATCATTACAATTTGTACACAAAATATTTTTTGTACATGTTGAATGTATATTACATACATATTTATGACAAACATCACATTTTGATTTATATTTATTGTCATTTCCAATACACAAGCTCAAGATGTCTTGAGCGTTTTTCTAATGTTGTACTCATTTGTTTATTTATTTTTCGGCCTGTACTTTCGATGGCGTCCACAATGTGTCTCGAAAATACTACTGCATTGGTTTCAAATGCTCTAGCTCTAGAATCTATGTTTGCAGCAACTAACTGTTCAGACAAATTTTCTATAAATTGTTTTCTTCTTGATTTTATGTTACCAGTTGCCCAATCCGGATTTTTGAGTTGCCATAGTACAAATGCATTATAGGCTGCAATATCTATATAATGTAAAAAAAGCGACAGAGAATTTTATCTAAAACATCCACTCCACTTTTTGTTGAATTGTAGTAATTGATAATATTAGGTTTGTAATTATTATTTTCGTCAGAAATAGCATGTTCTCGATGAACGCTCGAAAGTAAAACTACGCATTTTCTTGGTTTTGGGAAATACGACGCAAGTGTTAGATTTTCAGAAAATATAAAATCGGAAGAGAATTGAGCTCTTCCGGATATTGTTATCAAAGATTTTGGTAAATCCTTTCTAAAAATTTTGGTATGTTATCTTTGAGTAAATCCTCTGCAAGTGAGATATCTGTAAAAAAATTGTCGGTTGTGATAGTTCGATTAGATCCCTTCCAAAACTCTGAAAAAACTCTAACTACTCGTTGTCCTTGTCCTTTCTCCGGTGTGTTTCCGCATTTTCCTAAATACACTTCAAAATTACAACAATAATATGTAGTAGCGTCACATAGGGCCCATAATTTCAGCCCATATTTCCCCGGCTTGCTCAAGGTGGCATATACACCTTGAATGGACATCTTCCTCGAAATGTTACTAATTGTTCATCAATAGTGCCTACATTAGACGCTCGGTAATTATCTCTGCAATTTCTTGTTAAAATATTTGTAATGGTTCTCAAAGCTGCCAACTTATCGGTCATTTTTCTTTCTTCTCGTGTCTGAAAGTCGTCAAAACACAAAAATCGTAAAATGTTTGTAAATCTATCACGAGACATAGATGCTCGATAAATTTGTCGACTATAAGCAATCTTTTTCTTCCATAGATCTTTTTTACTTTCACGTGATTCCCGAAAACGGCCAGTAATTAGTAAAATCCCAAAAAATGCCTTCAATTCAACACGGTCTACCGGCTTCCATACATTATTTGAAAACATTTCATAATATTTAACCGCTTTTTCATTTGTATAAGTAATTATAATGTCCATGATTTCATCATTTATAAATAAATCAAAACATTGTTCCATGGTTTCTACACCCTCAGAATTTGCTGTGAGTGTAGCATCATATTTACCAAATTCTGCATCTCTGTTTGTGGGGGAAATATATCTCCATGTTCGTCCACAAACATTTTGGTCTTTACAGTGTGACATATTATTACTATTTTCACCACTAAACTCATCACTTTCATAATCTTCTTCTTCTGGTACTGCATCACTAAAAGTCAATGACGCACATTCATCATCAGAAGACACTTCATTGTTATAATCATCATTATTATTTACAAAATTAGCAAACATTTTATTTTTCGATGTAGATCGTTGCTCTAAAATACACCTTCTGTGAACTAAATCAAGAATTTAATGGCAATTGTATTGTCGCTATAGCCTCTTACACAGACAGACGCCTGGCGCTGTAAAGAAACGGTCGAGACATATTTTTTCGTCGTTTTTTCGTCGGGACGTCCGTTTGACGCCGATCTAACTTAACGCACTCCTTGAGTAACGTCAAATCTATTTATTACAATTTCTCGTAAAAATTTATTTGGGTCCGAATAGACCTAGGCACCGGAATACGAGGGTTAAATGTCTTTTAACGAGGATTAACAATCTTCCATATCTGTTTATTAGTGTTGGTGTAGTAATGGGAGTTTCGCTGCTCAACCGGTTTTGTTTTTTTGGAGGGCTAATTTTTTTTTTGTATATTCTTCTGCCTTCTTGCGGCTTAGTCACTTGTGATGAGGCTTATTGTGTTATTTGGGTGTTTTTACTGTTCGGCAGTTCAGGGAACCTTCTTTGGTCCATCATAACTTGAGTTAATAATGTACGTTGTTGGCTTGGTTCCAATCCCACTTTCTGGGATGCTTCAAATGCTGAGCAATTAAACCTCGTCATTTTTCCTTTTATTTCTTTTTGTCTTAGATATTCCGGCCATCTTCTATTCCTGGCTGGTGTGCCTCTTTCATTGCTCAGGTGTTCCATGTTACAAAAATGCATGTTGGGGAGTTTTTGTTGCAACACTCCTCCATCCGGTGTTTCTGGTCTTTGATTTGCATTGCTTCAGGGAACCTTCTTTGGTCCATCATAACTTGAGTTAATAATGTACGTTGTTGGCTTGGTTCCAATCCCACTTTCTGGGATGCTTCAAAGGCTGAGCAATTAAACCTCGTCATTTTTCCTTTTATTTCTTTTTGTCTTAGATATTCCGGCCATCTTCTATTCCTGGCTGGTGTGCTTCTTTCATTGCTCAGGTGTTCCATGTTACAAAAATGCATGTTGGGGAGTTTTTGTTGCAACACTCCTCCATCCGGTGTTTCTGGTCTTTGATTTGCATTGCTTCAGGGAACCTTCTTTGGTCCATCATAACTTGAGTTAATAATGTACGTTGTTGGCTTGGTTCCAATCCCACTTTCTGGGATGCTTCAAAGGCTGAGCAATTAAACCTCGTCATTTTTCCTTTTATTTCTTTTTGTCTTAGATATTCCGGCCATCTTCTATTCCTGGCTGGTGTGCTTCTTTCATTGCTCAGGTGTTCCATGTTACAAAAATGCATGTTGGGGAGTTTTTGTTGCAACACTCCTCCATCCGGTGTTTCTGGTCTTTGATTTGCATTGCTTCAGGGAACCTTCTTTGGTCCATCATAACTTGAGTTAATAATGTACGTTGTTGGCTTGGTTCCAATCCCACTTTCTGGGATGCTTCAAAGGCTGAGCAATTAAACCTCGTCATTTTTCCTTTTATTTCTTTTTGTCTTAGATATTCCGGCCATCTTCTATTCCTGGCTGGTGTGCCTCTTTCATTGCTCAGGTGTTCCATGTTACAAAAATGCATGTTGGGGAGTTTTTGTTGCAACACTCCTCCATCCGGTGTTTCTGGTCTTTGATTTGCATTGCTTCAGGGAACCTTCTTTGGTCCATCATAACTTGAGTTAATAATGTACGTTGTTGGCTTGGTTCCAATCCCACTTTCTGGGATGCTTCAAAGGCTGAGCAATTAAACCTCGTCATTTTTCCTTTTATTTCTTTTTGTCTTAGATATTCCGGCCATCTTCTATTCCTGGCTGGTGTGCTTCTTTCATTGCTCAGGTGTTCCATGTTACAAAAATGCATGTTGGGGAGTTTTTGTTGCAACACTCCTCCATCCGGTGTTTCTGGTCTTTGATTTGCATTGCTTCAGGGAACCTTCTTTGGTCCATCATAACTTGAGTTAATAATGTACGTTGTTGGCTTGGTTCCAATCCCACTTTCTGGGATGCTTCAAAGGCTGAGCAATTAAACCTCGTCATTTTTCCTTTTATTTCTTTTTGTCTTAGATATTCCGGCCATCTTCTATTCCTGGCTGGTGTGCTTCTTTCACTGCTCAGGTGTTCCATGTTACAAAAATGCATGTTGGGGAGTTTTTGTTGCAACACTCCTCCATCCGGTGTTTCTGGTCTTTGATTTGCATTGCTTCAGGGAACCTTCTTTGGTCCATCATAACTTGAGTTAATAATGTACGTTGTTGGCTTGGTTCCAATCCCACTTTCTGGGATGCTTCAAAGGCTGAGCAATTAAACCTCGTCATTTTTCCTTTTATTTCTTTTTGTCTTAGATATTCCGGCCATCTTCTATTCCTGGCTGGTGTGCCTCTTTCATTGCTCAGGTGTTCCATGTTACAAAAATGCATGTTGGGGAGTTTTTGTTGCAACACTCCTCCATCCGGTGTTTCTGGTCTTTGATTTGCATTGCTTCAGGGAACCTTCTTTGGTCCATCATAACTTGAGTTAATAATGTACGTTGTTGGCTTGGTTCCAATCCCACTTTCTGGGATGCTTCAAAGGCTGAGCAATTAAACCTCGTCATTTTTCCTTTTATTTCTTTTTGTCTTAGATATTCCGGCCATCTTCTATTCCTGGCTGGTGTGCTTCTTTCATTGCTCAGGTGTTCCATGTTACAAAAATGCATGTTGGGGAGTTTTTGTTGCAACACTCCTCCATCCGGTGTTTCTGGTCTTTGATTTGCATTGCTTCAGGGAACCTTCTTTGGTCCATCATAACTTGAGTTAATAATGTACGTTGTTGGCTTGGTTCCAATCCCACTTTCTGGGATGCTTCAAAGGCTGAGCAATTAAACCTCGTCATTTTTCCTTTTATTTCTTTTTGTCTTAGATATTCCGGCCATCTTCTATTCCTGGCTGGTGTGCTTCTTTCATTGCTCAGGTGTTCCATGTTACAAAAATGCATGTTGGGGAGTTTTTGTTGCAACACTCCTCCATCCGGTGTTTCTGGTCTTTGATTTGCATTGCTTCAGGGAACCTTCTTTGGTCCATCATAACTTGAGTTAATAATGTACGTTGTTGGCTTGGTTCCAATCCCACTTTCTGGGATGCTTCAAAGGCTGAGCAATTAAACCTCGTCATTTTTCCTTTTATTTCTTTTTGTCTTAGATATTCCGGCCATCTTCTATTCCTGGCTGGTGTGCCTCTTTCATTGCTCAGGTGTTCCATGTTACAAAAATGCATGTTGGGGAGTTTTTGTTGCAACACTCCTCCATCCGGTGTTTCTGGTCTTTGATTTGCATTGCTTCAGGGAACCTTCTTTGGTCCATCATAACTTGAGTTAATAATGTACGTTGTTGGCTTGGTTCCAATCCCACTTTCTGGGATGCTTCAAAGGCTGAGCAATTAAACCTCGTCATTTTTCCTTTTATTTCTTTTTGTCTTAGATATTCCGGCCATCTTCTATTCCTGGCTGGTGTGCTTCTTTCATTGCTCAGGTGTTCCATGTTACAAAAATGCATGTTGGGGAGTTTTTGTTGCAACACTCCTCCATCCGGTGTTTCTGGTCTTTGATTTGCATTGCTTCAGGGAACCTTCTTTGGTCCATCATAACTTGAGTTAATAATGTACGTTGTTGGCTTGGTTCCAATCCCACTTTCTGGGATGCTTCAAATGCTGAGCAATTAAACCTCGTCATTTTTCCTTTTATTTCTTTTTGTCTTAGATATTCCGGCCATCTTCTATTCCTGGCTGGTGTGCCTCTTTCATTGCTCAGGTGTTCCATGTTACAAAAATGCATGTTGGGGAGTTTTTGTTGCAACACTCCTCCATCCGGTGTTTCTGGTCTTTGATTTGCATTGCTTCAGGGAACCTTCTTTGGTCCATCATAACTTGAGTTAATAATGTACGTTGTTGGCTTGGTTCCAATCCCACTTTCTGGGATGCTTCAAAGGCTGAGCAATTAAACCTCGTCATTTTTCCTTTTATTTCTTTTTGTCTTAGATATTCCGGCCATCTTCTATTCCTGGCTGGTGTGCTTCTTTCATTGCTCAGGTGTTCCATGTTACAAAAATGCATGTTGGGGAGTTTTTGTTGCAACACTCCTCCATCCGGTGTTTCTGGTCTTTGATTTGCATTGCTTCAGGGAACCTTCTTTGGTCCATCATAACTTGAGTTAATAATGTACGTTGTTGGCTTGGTTCCAATCCCACTTTCTGGGATGCTTCAAAGGCTGAGCAATTAAACCTCGTCATTTTTCCTTTTATTTCTTTTTGTCTTAGATATTCCGGCCATCTTCTATTCCTGGCTGGTGTGCTTCTTTCATTGCTCAGGTGTTCCATGTTACAAAAATGCATGTTGGGGAGTTTTTGTTGCAACACTCCTCCATCCGGTGTTTCTGGTCTTTGATTTGCATTGCTTCAGGGAACCTTCTTTGGTCCATCATAACTTGAGTTAATAATGTACGTTGTTGGCTTGGTTCCAATCCCACTTTCTGGGATGCTTCAAAGGCTGAGCAATTAAACCTCGTCATTTTTCCTTTTATTTCTTTTTGTCTTAGATATTCCGGCCATCTTCTATTCCTGGCTGGTGTGCTTCTTTCATTGCTCAGGTGTTCCATGTTACAAAAATGCATGTTGGGGAGTTTTTGTTGCAACACTCCTCCATCCGGTGTTTCTGGTCTTTGATTTGCATTGCTTCAGGGAACCTTCTTTGGTCCATCATAACTTGAGTTAATAATGTACGTTGTTGGCTTGGTTCCAATCCCACTTTCTGGGATGCTTCAAAGGCTGAGCAATTAAACCTCGTCATTTTTCCTTTTATTTCTTTTTGTCTTAGATATTCCGGCCATCTTCTATTCCTGGCTGGTGTGCTTCTTTCATTGCTCAGGTGTTCCATGTTACAAAAATGCATGTTGGGGAGTTTTTGTTGCAACACTCCTCCATCCGGTGTTTCTGGTCTTTGATTTGCATTGCTTCAGGGAACCTTCTTTGGTCCATCATAACTTGAGTTAATAATGTACGTTGTTGGCTTGGTTCCAATCCCACTTTCTGGGATGCTTCAAAGGCTGAGCAATTAAACCTCGTCATTTTTCCTTTTATTTCTTTTTGTCTTAGATATTCCGGCCATCTTCTATTCCTGGCTGGTGTGCTTCTTTCATTGCTCAGGTGTTCCATGTTACAAAAATGCATGTTGGGGAGTTTTTGTTGCAACACTCCTCCATCCGGTGTTTCTGGTCTTTGATTTGCATTGCTTCAGGGAACCTTCTTTGGTCCATCATAACTTGAGTTAATAATGTACGTTGTTGGCTTGGTTCCAATCCCACTTTCTGGGATGCTTCAAAGGCTGAGCAATTAAACCTCGTCATTTTTCCTTTTATTTCTTTTTGTCTTAGATATTCCGGCCATCTTCTATTCCTGGCTGGTGTGCTTCTTTCATTGCTCAGGTGTTCCATGTTACAAAAATGCATGTTGGGGAGTTTTTGTTGCAACACTCCTCCATCCGGTGTTTCTGGTCTTTGATTTGCATTGCTTCAGGGAACCTTCTTTGGTCCATCATAACTTGAGTTAATAATGTACGTTGTTGGCTTGGTTCCAATCCCACTTTCTGGGATGCTTCAAAGGCTGAGCAATTAAACCTCGTCATTTTTCCTTTTATTTCTTTTTGTCTTAGATATTCCGGCCATCTTCTATTCCTGGCTGGTGTGCCTCTTTCATTGCTCAGGTGTTCCATGTTACAAAAATGCATGTTGGGGAGTTTTTGTTGCAACACTCCTCCATCCGGTGTTTCTGGTCTTTGATTTGCATTGCTTCAGGGAACCTTCTTTGGTCCATCATAACTTGAGTTAATAATGTACGTTGTTGGCTTGGTTCCAATCCCACTTTCTGGGATGCTTCAAAGGCTGAGCAATTAAACCTCGTCATTTTTCCTTTTATTTCTTTTTGTCTTAGATATTCCGGCCATCTTCTATTCCTGGCTGGTGTGCTTCTTTCATTGCTCAGGTGTTCCATGTTACAAAAATGCATGTTGGGGAGTTTTTGTTGCAACACTCCTCCATCCGGTGTTTCTGGTCTTTGATTTGCATTGCTTCAGGGAACCTTCTTTGGTCCATCATAACTTGAGTTAATAATGTACGTTGTTGGCTTGGTTCCAATCCCACTTTCTGGGATGCTTCAAAGGCTGAGCAATTAAACCTCGTCATTTTTCCTTTTATTTCTTTTTGTCTTAGATATTCCGGCCATCTTCTATTCCTGGCTGGTGTGCTTCTTTCATTGCTCAGGTGTTCCATGTTACAAAAATGCATGTTGGGGAGTTTTTGTTGCAACACTCCTCCATCCGGTGTTTCTGGTCTTTGATTTGCATTGCTTCAGGGAACCTTCTTTGGTCCATCATAACTTGAGTTAATAATGTACGTTGTTGGCTTGGTTCCAATCCCACTTTCTGGGATGCTTCAAAGGCTGAGCAATTAAACCTCGTCATTTTTCCTTTTATTTCTTTTTGTCTTAGATATTCCGGCCATCTTCTATTCCTGGCTGGTGTGCCTCTTTCATTGCTCAGGTGTTCCATGTTACAAAAATGCATGTTGGGGAGTTTTTGTTGCAACACTCCTCCATCCGGTGTTTCTGGTCTTTGATTTGCATTGCTTCAGGGAACCTTCTTTGGTCCATCATAACTTGAGTTAATAATGTACGTTGTTGGCTTGGTTTCAATCCCACTTTCTGGGATGCTTCAAAGGCTGAGCAATTAAACCTCGTCATTTTTCCTTTTATTTCTTTTTGTCTTAGATATTCCGGCCATCTTCTATTCCTGGCTGGTGTGCTTCTTTCATTGCTCAGGTGTTCCATGTTACAAAAATGCATGTTGGGGAGTTTTTGTTGCAACACTCCTCCATCCGGTGTTTCTGGTCTTTGATTTGCATTGCTTCAGGGAACCTTCTTTGGTCCATCATAACTTGAGTTAATAATGTACGTTGTTGGCTTGGTTCCAATCCCACTTTCTGGGATGCTTCAAATGCTGAGCAATTAAACCTCGTCATTTTTCCTTTTATTTCTTTTTGTCTTAGATATTCCGGCCATCTTCTATTCCTGGCTGGTGTGCCTCTTTCATTGCTCAGGTGTTCCATGTTACAAAAATGCATGTTGGGGAGTTTTTGTTGCAACACTCCTCCATCCGGTGTTTCTGGTCTTTGATTTGCATTGCTTCAGGGAACCTTCTTTGGTCCATCATAACTTGAGTTAATAATGTACGTTGTTGGCTTGGTTCCAATCCCACTTTCTGGGATGCTTCAAAGGCTGAGCAATTAAACCTCGTCATTTTTCCTTTTATTTCTTTTTGTCTTAGATATTCCGGCCATCTTCTATTCCTGGCTGGTGTGCTTCTTTCATTGCTCAGGTGTTCCATGTTACAAAAATGCATGTTGGGGAGTTTTTGTTGCAACACTCCTCCATCCGGTGTTTCTGGTCTTTGATTTGCATTGCTTCAGGGAACCTTCTTTGGTCCATCATAACTTGAGTTAATAATGTACGTTGTTGGCTTGGTTCCAATCCCACTTTCTGGGATGCTTCAAAGGCTGAGCAATTAAACCTCGTCATTTTTCCTTTTATTTCTTTTTGTCTTAGATATTCCGGCCATCTTCTATTCCTGGCTGGTGTGCTTCTTTCATTGCTCAGGTGTTCCATGTTACAAAAATGCATGTTGGGGAGTTTTTGTTGCAACACTCCTCCATCCGGTGTTTCTGGTCTTTGATTTGCATTGCTTCAGGGAACCTTCTTTGGTCCATCATAACTTGAGTTAATAATGTACGTTGTTGGCTTGGTTCCAATCCCACTTTCTGGGATGCTTCAAAGGCTGAGCAATTAAACCTCGTCATTTTTCCTTTTATTTCTTTTTGTCTTAGATATTCCGGCCATCTTCTATTCCTGGCTGGTGTGCCTCTTTCATTGCTCAGGTGTTCCATGTTACAAAAATGCATGTTGGGGAGTTTTTGTTGCAACACTCCTCCATCCGGTGTTTCTGGTCTTTGATTTGCATTGCTTCAGGGAACCTTCTTTGGTCCATCATAACTTGAGTTAATAATGTACGTTGTTGGCTTGGTTCCAATCCCACTTTCTGGGATGCTTCAAAGGCTGAGCAATTAAACCTCGTCATTTTTCCTTTTATTTCTTTTTGTCTTAGATATTCCGGCCATCTTCTATTCCTGGCTGGTGTGCTTCTTTCATTGCTCAGGTGTTCCATGTTACAAAAATGCATGTTGGGGAGTTTTTGTTGCAACACTCCTCCATCCGGTGTTTCTGGTCTTTGATTTGCATTGCTTCAGGGAACCTTCTTTGGTCCATCATAACTTGAGTTAATAATGTACGTTGTTGGCTTGGTTCCAATCCCACTTTCTGGGATGCTTCAAAGGCTGAGCAATTAAACCTCGTCATTTTTCCTTTTATTTCTTTTTGTCTTAGATATTCCGGCCATCTTCTATTCCTGGCTGGTGTGCTTCTTTCATTGCTCAGGTGTTCCATGTTACAAAAATGCATGTTGGGGAGTTTTTGTTGCAACACTCCTCCATCCGGTGTTTCTGGTCTTTGATTTGCATTGCTTCAGGGAACCTTCTTTGGTCCATCATAACTTGAGTTAATAATGTACGTTGTTGGCTTGGTTCCAATCCCACTTTCTGGGATGCTTCAAAGGCTGAGCAATTAAACCTCGTCATTTTTCCTTTTATTTCTTTTTGTCTTAGATATTCCGGCCATCTTCTATTCCTGGCTGGTGTGCCTCTTTCATTGCTCAGGTGTTCCATGTTACAAAAATGCATGTTGGGGAGTTTTTGTTGCAACACTCCTCCATCCGGTGTTTCTGGTCTTTGATTTGCATTGCTTCAGGGAACCTTCTTTGGTCCATCATAACTTGAGTTAATAATGTACGTTGTTGGCTTGGTTCCAATCCCACTTTCTGGGATGCTTCAAATGCTGAGCAATTAAACCTCGTCATTTTTCCTTTTATTTCTTTTTGTCTTAGATATTCCGGCCATCTTCTATTCCTGGCTGGTGTGCCTCTTTCATTGCTCAGGTGTTCCATGTTACAAAAAATGCATGTTGGGGAGTTTTTGTTGCAACACTCCTCCATCCGGTGTTTCTGGTCTTTGATTTGCATTGCTTCAGGGAACCTTCTTTGGTCCATCATAACTTGAGTTAATAATGTACGTTGTTGGCTTGGTTCCAATCCCACTTTCTGGGATGCTTCAAAGGCTGAGCAATTAAACCTCGTCATTTTTCCTTTTATTTCTTTTTGTCTTAGATATTCCGGCCATCTTCTATTCCTGGCTGGTGTGCCTCTTTCATTGCTCAGGTGTTCCATGTTACAAAAATGCATGTTGGGGAGTTTTTGTTGCAACACTCCTCCATCCGGTGTTTCTGGTCTTTGATTTGCATTGCTTCAGGGAACCTTCTTTGGTCCATCATAACTTGAGTTAATAATGTACGTTGTTGGCTTGGTTCCAATCCCACTTTCTGGGATGCTTCAAATGCTGAGCAATTAAACCTCGTCATTTTTCCTTTTATTTCTTTTTGTCTTAGATATTCCGGCCATCTTCTATTCCTGGCTGGTGTGCCTCTTTCATTGCTCAGGTGTTCCATGTTACAAAAAATGCATGTTGGGGAGTTTTTGTTGCAACACTCCTCCATCCGGTGTTTCTGGTCTTTGATTTGCATTGCTTCAGGGAACCTTCTTTGGTCCATCATAACTTGAGTTAATAATGTACGTTGTTGGCTTGGTTCCAATCCCACTTTCTGGGATGCTTCAAAGGCTGAGCAATTAAACCTCGTCATTTTTCCTTTTATTTCTTTTTGTCTTAGATATTCCGGCCATCTTCTATTCCTGGCTGGTGTGCCTCTTTCATTGCTCAGGTGTTCCATGTTACAAAAATGCATGTTGGGGAGTTTTTGTTGCAACACTCCTCCATCCGGTGTTTCTGGTCTTTGATTTGCATTGCTTCAGGGAATCTTCTTTGGTCCATCATAACTTGAGTTAATAATGTACGTTGTCGGCTTGGTTCCAATCCCACTTTCTGGGATGCTTCAAATGCTGAGCAATTAAACCTCGTCATTTTTCCTTTTATTTCTTTTTGTCTTAGATATTTCGGCCATCTTCTATTCCTGGCTGGTGTGCCTCTTTCATTGCTCAGGTGTTCCATGTTACAAAAAATGCATGTTGGGGAGTTTTTGTTGCAACACTCCTCCAGCCGGTGTTTCTGGTCTTTGATCTGCGTTGCTTCATAGTATGACCATACCTGAGGCAATTATGACACTGTGTAACTGTGGCGATGTACGGTTCCGATCGTCGTATATTAAAGAAGAATTTGACTATTGAAGGGAGGACTGTGGATGCGGTATTTATGAAATTAGGGCCCTCTTCTCTTTCAACCCTCCTTTTAATTCTATGTACATTTAACACTATTTCTCCTTCCTTCGTCTCAATGTGGAAATTAAGTTCCTCTTCTGAGAGGCTCGGGTCGATTTGTCCAATAACATCTTTACAGGTGACACGGTTGTTTGGAATATAAACATTCCAACAAATCTTATCTAGTTTGACTTTATATCTCAATAAGGATATGAAAGATTTAACACAGATTAACAATAAGAGTCAAAACTTACCACGGGATAGAGATCTCGATATTTTTGTGAATGTGAGGTTTATATTAATTAACTAAATATATCACAAATTTTTTATTTATTTAGTATTACATTTAATGAATTAAGTGAATTCATTAAATGTAACGATATATTAAGAACAGAGTCACAAATCTTAATCCATTAGCCATAATCAAGTCGTCATAATCAAACATCAATTTTAAAAATCATAAACGTGCATTTGGTTCAACCACACGATCATGAAAATCTATTGTACAACTAACAACGATCATATTAGACGTGAGGAACTTGTTTAAAGTCTGGGCGGAAGTCGGCCTATCGAACGGGTACCCCATAGCTCGTTTATCTGGATATTTCCTGTCCTTTACCCCACAATAACTCATCGCGTCTTTACACTCTCCGGATGTTGTTTCTCCAACCTACAACAATATTATTAATGTTATTCTCCTTTAAAAATGTAACTAACATTACTTTATCTAGTTCGTAATCGGAAATCATCACGAAAAGTTGGCATTTCATCCCTCCTTCAGTCCCCTTAGGTATCAACATGTGTGCAGGCCAACCACACCGACAATAATCAGAACGTGCTGATTCAGGGGTTGAAGAAGTTGTCTCATTATCGAACGTTTTATGGAAAGGAATTGTAACAGACGACTCCTTTGAGTTGCGCGTAATCGTATTGGAACCTTGTTTGACTGAAAAAATCGATTAAAATTAAGCTATAAAACGATTTTGAAGAATTTACGATTAACGGTGAATCGATCCAACTCGATAAACATCTTTCGTTGATCTCTAAAGACAAAATCCAACTTCCTTTCATCTTGTTGTGGCGCCAAAAAAATTCGGCACGTTCCCAAACGATCACTTCCTGTGTTGTTGGTGACTGTGATGTTGTAAGTGAAGGGTTGATGTTGTAAATGGGTGAAACGTGCGTAAACTGAGCCCCACTTCCTGAAATCTAAGCCCCCTGATAATTGAAGATCGGATTTTTGCCAAAACGTGTTTAAATGGTTTTTCCGGCCAAAAATGCCGAAGCGTTTTGGGGTTTCCAAGAAAGCATCGGTTATTTCAATATCTTTAAACTCTAATTGATCTTTGCTGTAAGGATTTAATTTGGCTTTGTGACGTTGGAATATTCCGTCAATGTAGGCATGCCAGCGATAAAAAACTGGGTCTCTCATCGCCGTGGCCGTATCCGCCATAACTCCGCTATCTTCGAGGTAGCGAAAATCGGGGTCGTGAGCCAAAGAAATAAAGGTGTGACCCATATTGTGGAGGTCCCCGTAATAATTTCTATCTGGCGATAAAACACTCGACTCGACCATATTCCCCAAAATATCAATCCCGGTTTCTTCAGTTAACTCTTTCATCACTCCATCCTTTGTTCTGATCTGATTAGCATCAATCGCTGTTATTATTCGATTGTTCCACAGAATTAAGTCGCTGACGGGCATGTTGATGTTATCTCTCTTTAAGTCTTTGATTATTTGATTCTCCATGCGAGCTGGCCAAACCCTAGCCGCAACTTGGCTATCTAATTTCGGGAAATACGCCTCTTTTATCGGCGTTTTCCAATCGCTCCAAGGTGCAACGCGGGGCAAATTGTTGCAAAGGCGTTCGCAATTGTACCGGGCGATGATCTGTTGGTGCATGTAAAAGAAAAGTTCGCCTCTCCGGTCTTTATCGGCTTCCTGTCCGGAATGGGGATACACCAAGTGCCAATACCAATGATGCGAATTGATTCCGATGTCCTCACGGAAATAAGCGAGACGTTGTTCTTCTTCTAAATGACTGGCTGTGTAGTCGCGTGGAATTTCAATTGGCATCTAAAATGTAGATTATTATAATAGAATTAATGACTTATTAGAAACAATCATTTAAAATCCTAAGCCGAGGTCGCTTGCGGCCGAGGCGGTGCTATTAATATCAAAATAACCCAAATTATTATCATATATAGCGCAGCCTCGGCTTATTTATAATAAATGATAAGTTTAAAGAATCAAGCCGAGGTCGCTTGCGACCGAGGCAGTGCTATTTATATCAAAATACCCCAAATTATTATCATATATGGCACAGCCTCGGTTTAACCATAATAAACGATAAGGTTAAAGAACTGGGCCGAGGTCGCTTGCGGCCGAGGCAGTACAAATAATATCACATTAACCTAAGTTATTATCATATATGGCACAGCCTTGGCTTAACCATGATAAACGATATGTTCAAGGAATTAAGCCGAGGTCGCTTGCGGCCGAGGCAGTGCTATTGGTATCGAAATACTCCAAATTATTATCAAATATGGCGCAGCCTCGGCTTAACCATAATAAACGATAAATTTAAAGATCTAAGCCGAGGTCGCGTGCGGCCGAGGCAGTGCAAATAATATCATATTAACCTAAGTTATTATCATATATGGCACAGCCTTGGCTTAACTATGATAAACGATATGTTCAAGGAATTAAGCCGAGGTCGCTTGCGGCCGAGGCAGTGTTATTAGTATCAAAATACCCCAAATTATTATCATGTATGACACAGCTTCGGCTTAACCATAATAAACGATAAGTTTAAAGATCTGAGCCGAGGTCGCTTGCGGCCGAGACAGTACAAATAATATCATATTAACCTAAGTTATTATCATATATGGCACAGCCTTGGCTTAACCATGATAAACGATATGTTCAAGGAATTAAGCCGAGGTCGCTTGCGGCCGAGGCAGTGCTATTGGTATCGAAATACTCCAAATTATTATCAAATATGGCGCAGCCTCGGCTTAACCATAATAAACGATAAATTTAAAGATCTAAGCCGAGGTCGCGTGCGGCCGAGGCAGTGCAAATAATATCATATCAACCTAAGTTTTATCATATATGGCACAGCCTTGGCTTAACCATGATAAACGATATGTTCAAGGAATTAAGCCGAGGCCGCTTGCGGCCGAGGCAGTGCTATTGGTATCGAAATACTCCAAATTATTATCATATATGGCGCAGCCTCCGCTTAACCATAATAAACGATAAATTTAAAGATCTAAGCCGAGGTCGGGTGCGGCCGAGGCAGTGCAAATAATATCATATTAACCTAAGTTTTATCATATATGGCACAGTCTTGGCTTAACCATGATAAACGATATGTTCAAGGAATTAAGCCGAGGCCGCTTGCGGCCGAGGCAGTGCTATTGGCATCAAAATATTCCAAATCATTATCATATATGGCGCAGCCTCGGCTTAACCATAATAAACGATAAATTTAAAGATCTAAGCCGAGGTCGCTTGCGGCCGAGGCAGCGCAAATAATATCATATTAACCTAAGTTATTATCATATATGGCACAGCCTTGGCTTAACTATGATAAACGATATGTTCAAGGAATTAAGCCGAGGTCGCTTGCGGCCGAGGCAGTGCTATTGGCATCAAAATATTCCAAATCATTATCATATATGGCGCAGCCTCGGCTTAACCATAATAAACGATAAATTTAAAGATCTAAGCCGAGGTCGCGTGCGGCCGAGGCAGTGCAAATAATATCATATTAACCTAAGTTATTATCATATATGGCACAGCCTTGGCTTAACCATGATAAACGATATGTTCAAGGAATTAAGCCGAGGCCGCTTGCGGCCGAGGCAGTGCTATTGGTATCGAAATACTCCAAATTATTATCATATATGGCGCAGCCTCCGCTTAACCATAATAAACGATAAATTTAAAGATCTAAGCCGAGGTCGCGTGCGGCCGAGGCAGTGCAAATAATATCATATTAACCTAAGTTATTATCATATATGGCACAGCCTTGGCTTAACTATGATAAACGATATGTTCAAGGAATTAAGCCGAGGTCGCTTGCGGCCGAGGCAGTGCTATTGGCATCAAAATATTCCAAATCATTATCATATATGGCGCAGCCTCGGCTTAACCATAATAAACGATAAGTTTAAAGATCTGAGCCGAGGTCGCTTGCGACCGAGGCAGTACAAATAATATCATATTAACCTAAGTTATTATCATATATGGCACAGCCTTGGCTTAACCATGATAAACGATATGTTCAAGGAATTAAGCCGAGGCCGCTTGCGGCCGAGGCAGTGCTATTGGTATCGAAATATTCCAAATCATTATCCCAAATTATTGTCATATATGACGCAGCCTCATCTTAAGCATAATAAACGATAAGTTTAAGATAGCAAGCCGAGGTCGCGTGCGGCCGAGGCAGTGCAAATAATATCATATTAACCTAAGTTATTATCATATATGGCACAGCCTTGGCTTAACTATGATAAACGATATGTTCAAGGAATTAAGCCGAGGTCGCTTGCGGCCGAGGCAGTGCTATTGGCATCAAAATATTCCAAATCATTATCATATATGGCGCAGCCTCGGCTTAACCATAATAAACGATAAGTTTAAAGATCTGAGCCGAGGTCGCTTGCGACCGAGGCAGTACAAATAATATCATATTAACCTAAGTTATTATCATATATGGCACAGCCTTGGCTTAACCATGATAAACGATATGTTCAAGGAATTTAGCCGAGGTCGCTTGCGGCCGAGACAGTGCTATTGGTATCAAAATACCCCAAATTATTGTCATATATGACGCAGCCTCATCTTAATCATAATAAACGATAAGTTTAAAGATCTGAGCCGAGGTCGCTTGCGACCGAGGCAGTACAAATAATATCATATTAACCTAAGTTTTATCATATATGGCACAGCCTTGGCTTAACCATGATAAACGATATGTTCAAGGAATTAAGCCGAGGTCGCTTGCGGCCGAGGCAGTGCTATTGGTATCAAAATACCCCAAATTATTGTCATATATGACGCAGCCTCATCTTAATCATAATAAACGATAAGTTTAAAGATCTGAGCCGAGGTCGCTTGCGACCGAGGCAGTACAAATAATATCATATTAACCTAAGTTATTATCATATATGGCACAGCCTTGGCTTAACCATGATAAACGATATGTTCAAGGAATTAAGCCGAGGCCGCTTGCGGCCGAGGCAGTGCTATTGGTATCGAAATATTCCAAATCATTATCCCAAATTATTGTCATATATGACGCAGCCTCATCTTAAGCATAATAAACGATAAGTTTAAGATAGCAAGCCGAGGTCGCGTGCGGCCGAGGCAGTGCAAATAATATCATATTAACCTAAGTTATTATCATATATGGCACAGCCTTGGCTTAACTATGATAAACGATATGTTCAAGGAATTAAGCCGAGGTCGCTTGCGGCCGAGGCAGTGCTATTGGCATCAAAATATTCCAAATCATTATCATATATGGCGCAGCCTCGGCTTAACCATAATAAACGATAAGTTTAAAGATCTGAGCCGAGGTCGCTTGCGACCGAGGCAGTACAAATAATATCATATTAACCTAAGTTATTATCATATATGGCACAGCCTTGGCTTAACCATGATAAACGATATGTTCAAGGAATTTAGCCGAGGTCGCTTGCGGCCGAGACAGTGCTATTGGTATCAAAATACCCCAAATTATTGTCATATATGACGCAGCCTCATCTTAATCATAATAAACGATAAGTTTAAAGATCTGAGCCGAGGTCGCTTGCGACCGAGGCAGTACAAATAATATCATATTAACCTAAGTTTTATCATATATGGCACAGCCTTGGCTTAACCATGATAAACGATATGTTCAAGGAATTAAGCCGAGGTCGCTTGCGGCCGAGGCAGTGCTATTGGTATCAAAATACCCCAAATTATTGTCATATATGACGCAGCCTCATCTTAATCATAATAAACGATAAGTTTAAAGATCTGAGCCGAGGTCGCTTGCGACCGAGGCAGTACAAATAATATCATATTAACCTAAGTTATTATCATATATGGCACAGCCTTGGCTTAACCATGATAAACGATATGTTCAAGGAATTAAGCCGAGGCCGCTTGCGGCCGAGGCAGTGCTATTGGTATCGAAATATTCCAAATCATTATCCCAAATTATTGTCATATATGACGCAGCCTCATCTTAAGCATAATAAACGATAAGTTTAAGATAGCAAGCCGAGGTCGCGTGCGGCCGAGGCAGTGCAAATAATATCATATTAACCTAAGTTATTATCATATATGGCACAGCCTTGGCTTAACTATGATAAACGATATGTTCAAGGAATTAAGCCGAGGTCGCTTGCGGCCGAGGCAGTGCTATTGGCATCAAAATATTCCAAATCATTATCATATATGGCGCAGCCTCGGCTTAACCATAATAAACGATAAGTTTAAAGATCTGAGCCGAGGTCGCTTGCGACCGAGGCAGTACAAATAATATCATATTAACCTAAGTTATTATCATATATGGCACAGCCTTGGCTTAACCATGATAAACGATATGTTCAAGGAATTTAGCCGAGGTCGCTTGCGGCCGAGACAGTGCTATTGGTATCAAAATACCCCAAATTATTGTCATATATGACGCAGCCTCATCTTAATCATAATAAACGATAAGTTTAAAGATCTGAGCCGAGGTCGCTTGCGACCGAGGCAGTACAAATAATATCATATTAACCTAAGTTTTATCATATATGGCACAGCCTTGGCTTAACCATGATAAACGATATGTTCAAGGAATTAAGCCGAGGTCGCTTGCGGCCGAGGCAGTGCTATTGGTATCAAAATACCCCAAATTATTGTCATATATGACGCAGCCTCATCTTAATCATAATAAACGATAAGTTTAAAGATCTGAGCCGAGGTCGCTTGCGACCGAGGCAGTACAAATAATATCATATTAACCTAAGTTATTATCATATATGGCACAGCCTTGGCTTAACCATGATAAACGATATGTTCAAGGAATTAAGCCGAGGCCGCTTGCGGCCGAGGCAGTGCTATTGGTATCGAAATATTCCAAATCATTATCCCAAATTATTGTCATATATGACGCAGCCTCATCTTAAGCATAATAAACGATAAGTTTAAGATAGCAAGCCGAGGTCGCGTGCGGCCGAGGCAGTGCAAATAATATCATATTAACCTAAGTTATTATCATATATGGCACAGCCTTGGCTTAACTATGATAAACGATATGTTCAAGGAATTAAGCCGAGGTCGCTTGCGGCCGAGGCAGTGCTATTGGCATCAAAATATTCCAAATCATTATCATATATGGCGCAGCCTCGGCTTAACCATAATAAACGATAAGTTTAAAGATCTGAGCCGAGGTCGCTTGCGACCGAGGCAGTACAAATAATATCATATTAACCTAAGTTATTATCATATATGGCACAGCCTTGGCTTAACCATGATAAACGATATGTTCAAGGAATTTAGCCGAGGTCGCTTGCGGCCGAGACAGTGCTATTGGTATCAAAATACCCCAAATTATTGTCATATATGACGCAGCCTCATCTTAATCATAATAAACGATAAGTTTAAAGATCTGAGCCGAGGTCGCTTGCGACCGAGGCAGTACAAATAATATCATATTAACCTAAGTTTTATCATATATGGCACAGCCTTGGCTTAACCATGATAAACGATATGTTCAAGGAATTAAGCCGAGGTCGCTTGCGGCCGAGGCAGTGCTATTGGTATCAAAATACCCCAAATTATTGTCATATATGACGCAGCCTCATCTTAATCATAATAAACGATAAGTTTAAAGATCTGAGCCGAGGTCGCTTGCGACCGAGGCAGTACAAATAATATCATATTAACCTAAGTTATTATCATATATGGCACAGCCTTGGCTTAACCATGATAAACGATATGTTCGAGGAATTAAGGCGAGGTCGCTTGCGGCCGAGGCAGTGCTATTGGTATCAAAATACCCCAAATTATTATCATATATGGCACAGCTTCGGCTTAACCATAATAAACGATAAGTTTAAAGATCTGAGCCGAGGTCGCTTGCGGCCGAGGCAGTACAAATAATATCATATTAACCTAAGTTATTATCATATATGGCACAGCCTTGGCTTAACCATGATAAACGATATGTTCAAGGAATTAAGCCGAGGTCGCTTGCGGCCGAGGCAGTGTTATTGGTATCAAAATACCCCAAATTATTATCATATATGACACAGCTTCGGCTTAACCATAATAAACGATAAGTTTAAAGATCTGAGCCGAGGTCGCTTGCGGCCGAGGCAGTGTTATTGGTATTAAAATACCCCATATTATTATCTTATATGGCGCAGCTTCGGCTTAACCATAAATAAACGATAAGTTTAAAGATCGGAGCCGAGGTCGCATGCAGCCGAGGCAGTACAAATAATATATTAATCAAAGTTATTATCATATATGGCACAGCCTTGGCTTAATCATGATAAACGATATGTTTAAGAAATTAACCCAAGTTGCTTGCGGCCGAAGCAGTGCTATGGGTATCAAAATATCCCAAATTATTATCATATATGGCGCAGCTTCGGCTTAACCATAATAAACGATAAGTTTAAAGATCGGAGCCGAGGTCGCTTGCGGCCGAAGCAGTGCTATTGGTATCAAAATACCCCAAATTATTACAAATAATATCATATTAACCTAAGTTATTATCATATATGGCACAGCCTTGGCTTAACCATAATGAACCATGCGTTTAAGGAACCAAGCCGAGGTTGCTTGCGGCCGAGGCAGTACAAATAATAACATATTATCTTAAGTTATTACCATATATGGCACAGCCTTGGCTTAACCATAATGAACCATGCGTTTAAGGAACCAAGCCGAGGTTGCTTGCGGCCGAGGCAGTACAAATAATAACATATTAACCTAGGTTATTATCAGACAAGATGTCTTTGAAATGTGTGTACAACGGAAGACCACAGATTCCTTGGCTCAAAATAGGTCGATTTAAGTTAAATTATCTGTATCCAAAAACCGCAAGAGGACTTCAAAGTTAGCAAATAAAATTCGTTTATTCTTTATAATTCAAAAACGCGACAATCAATCAATCTAAACCATTTTTGAGATGTGAGCTCCTAGTTTCAATTAACGCCGTTTAATGGTTTTAGGTGGAATTTTAAAAACACAGAAATGATCGAAAAGCCATGTTTGAGCAAGTTTGTCTTAATTTTGTTGAAATTAAGTGCTCATGAAATATCTGTTTAACAGAAATGCTTGTTAATTTTATTTACGCATTTACTATTGATCGTTAGTTAAGAGGCTAACATCCATTTTCATGTCATTTTATGAACTTCTTTTCTTGCTATCCAATTCACATCAAGGTTAACACCATCAAGGGCATGTAAAACAGGGTCATTCGCATTTCCGACCACGATTTAATAATTAATTAGTAATTGTTGATGTTTAATTTATAAAAAAAACCGTTTGTAAGTCTCTGTTCGCTTTGATTCTCTCCGTCCGGTGGGGTCTTAATCAATTTCGTTTTTCAATTTTACATCATCTTTCTGTTTTCAATGAAGAGAATTGAGAGATAATTGGTGACACTTAATAAAAATTTTTGTTAATTTTACATAATTAAGTACCGACTAATTTTGTAACCAAATTAATTTGATTTCGAGGAATCCATACCTTATAAGAATCCGGCACCACCCCAATCTCTTCACTAGCTTTTTGCAAAACCCTCCCATCCAAAAACTTGGACGGAAACGATTGAATAAAAGCAGGCAACTCCAAATGTTGCGTATCAGGACGATGTATAATAGCAACCGAAAGGCCATAATTAAAAAGATAGGGGTTAATTTTGTCTCGGACGTAAACAGCCATTGATATTAAATCATCAACGGTCCTCATTCCTACCAAAAAGAAAAAAAAATCAATTTTTAATCAAAACAATTTATCATTTATTTTACCCCTAAATGTCTGAATTAAATATCCCGCAATATCCTTATGCTTCGGAATAAAAAGCGAAAAGTTAATATTCCTTGGGAACATTAAAATTTCTCGAAATTTCGCAGAATCGGGAATCGAAATTGGTTTTATAGATATCTTATTGTTCGTGTAATAATCCGCGATGTTATTAACCACATCCACGGGTAACTTTTTGTACCTTTCGGGCTAAAAGAAATGATTCAAATTAAGATAAATTAAATTAATAAAAGTTATATTTACCATGTATTCCTCGGGCATGGTAAAACTTTTTCTTTCGGTTCCTTTTGGGAGGAAACATGGTTCCAAAGGGCGGTCGTACAGCAAAAGAAGATTCTCGGCCATTTCGAAGGCACTTTATCAAATGATAATACTTAAAAAATTGCATCCTTTTTATATCATCGTTTTAACCACAAATATTTTTATGTTTTTTCTTCTAGAAGGTTCGCTAAAAACTGGATGTGGTTAATAAACCGCTTTGAAAAATAATATAATTTTTTTTTCTTTATTTTTTTGATTTTTAATAAATAAAATTAAAAAATTCTTTGAATAAAATAAAAATATTGATTTTGATTTGGAGGTTAAGTTTGTTACCAACATAAATTTCGTCAACTAAAATAATCGTTTTATCATCACAGGGAAAGATAATTATTAAAAATTAATTAAATCATATTATTATTATTAACTTATTTATTTTATTTATCAATTTTTAATAAATTAATTAAAATTAGGATTAATTTCTTAGGTTAATTTTATTACCAACTTAAATTTATCTCACCAAATCTCAATTTGAGACAAAATATGTTTATTAAATTCTCGTTTATATTAATTATTAATCCTAATTATTAATTAATTTATTTTAATAACATACAAATAATTTATTTTTTGTATTAATAAAATAAAATTTTTAGTATTAATTAAATTTTTATGTTGGCACTATTTAGACGCGACCATTTCGACCGCCATTTTGTGGGGACCCATCGCGTTTTCAGCGTCGTTTTTATCTCGTTAAAAAATCCTTTCAAAAAATGTCTCACGGACGAAGCGATTGTAGAATTTACGTCGGGAATTTGCCCCCGGACATCCGCACAAAGGATATCCAAGATCTTTTTTACAAATTCGGTAAGGTTACGTTCGTCGACTTGAAGAATCGGAGGGGGCCCCCGTTCGCTTTCGTTGAGTTCGAAGATCATAGGTAAATTTAATCAAATTTGATCAATCATAGCATTAACTTCATTAAATACGTCATTAATTAAAAAAAAATTTTTTTTTTGATTATTCAGGGACGCCGATGATGCAGTCCACGCTCGAGATGGTTACGATTACGATGGGTATCGATTAAGGGTTGAATTTCCGCGAGGGGGTGGTCCTGGTGGGTTTAGAGGGGGACGAGGAGGTGGAGGAGATCGGGGGAGAAGTTCGAGGGGGCCTCCGGCTCGTCGGTCCCAATTCAGAGTTTTAGTAACCGGTAAATCAAATCATCTTATTAACGATTTAAAAAACTTATTTAATCATAAATTGATTTAGGATTACCCCCCTCGGGTTCTTGGCAAGACTTAAAAGATCATATGAGGGAAGCTGGAGATGTTTGCTTTGCTGACGCCTTCAAAGATGGCTCGGGAGTCGTCGAATTTTTGAGATATGAAGATATGAAATATGCGATTAAGAAGTTGGATGATTCTCGGTTTCGATCACATGAGGTAAATATATTTCAATGATAACCTTATTTTTTAATTTGATGTGTCATTTTTGAGAAATTTTGATATAAATTTGCAAATAGATTCTTTCTATCGCGTTTGAGATGTAATCCTTTTTGACGTGAAATATGTCTTTAACAATTATTGTATTTTGGTTCAATGAATGAATTTTTGTTCATTTTACATTTCTATTTTTGTTTTTGCCATAATTTTTATTGAGAAGGTGGAAAAATCAAAATCATTTCATTTTCATTTAATGAAACATTTAGAAAAACAAATTTAATACTTGTCCTTTGGTGATACATTATTGAATTTATTCTATATTTACCAAATGGATTTGTTTGATCAATTTGATAGTGATGACACTAACGCCGATGATGATGACAACAATAAAGAGTAAACTGTTGATGAGCACTCGCTTCCATTTTGTGGCTGTGTATCATTCAACATCCTATGAAAAAACTCCAAATATAGCATCAAATTATGGGTTGCAACTGATTCTGAGACAAGTACATCTCGGAATTATAATAATCATAGTAATGCATATAATTGGTAGTAATACAAATTTTGCTCTTAAAACAAATCAAGATTAACATGTTGTTCTTAGTATGTGTGAAGATAATTTCTTTGTATTTTCTTTTATTTGAGCTAGATGGTGGAAATATCACTTGAGTTAATTTTTTCATGACCGCCAAAACCTCCAAATGACATCAACTGTACGATTTGAAATGATGTATTACCTATCTTATGAATAGTCAATATAAAAAAACATTTGTAAGAGCATTATCTAGTCTTTAATTGCCGATTTTTGGACTTTTGGCATGAAAATATTACATTTGGTCAAGGGTATTTGGTATTTTGGAAGCAAACTCAAAGGATTTATCATTCTCTTTTGGCGACATTTCGCCTCTTCTAAAAGTAGTATCAACTTTTCTGGAAGCATTTCAACTCTTCCAACGGCAATATTAAGTGTACTAGAAGTGTTAGTAAGTACAGTAGGGCCCCGACATTCGCGGCTTCAAATTACACGGATTCGCATATTCGCGTTTTAAATTTTGCTGCCTTTTTCAACATTCACGACTCGATTATTCGCGAATACATAGCAAGTATGTATGTCATTTTTTAAAAATTTAAAACGAAGTTTACCGTAGGTTTACTGTACAAGCAACCAGTGAAGCTGGTATATGCGTTTCTCTGGGAATCCCTCATTTATGATCGATTTTAATGTTTGTGTTAGGTGCTTATTTTTGTGTTCTGTATTTCGTTCAGGTTACCGTTTTTTTTTACTATAATTTTATAAACAATAAATTAATCTCACAACAGTACTCAAAATGGGTACAAAAAGGCCTGCGATGGAAATAAATTTAATTGCCAAACGTGCAAAGTCAGTTATGACTCTAGAAAGAAAAATTCAAGTTCTTGATATGCTCCGGGAAGGGAAAAGAGCTACCGAAGTAGGCCGGGTCTTCGGTGTCAATGAATCTACGATAAGATCTATAAAGAAACAAGAAGAGGTAATTAGAAATAGCGTAAAAAGTGGCATACCGTCATCATTAAAGGTAACGTCACAAGTTCGTGATGTTAATATTGAAAAAATGGAGAAGTCTCTTTATCTTTGGATTGAGGACCATGGTCGCAAAAATATACCATTAACTAGGGCTAGATTAATGGATAAAGCCAAGGAACTTTATCAACATTTTTCGTGTGGAATGGACTGTGCTGAAGACGATTGTAAATTTAAAGCCAGCAGAGGATGGTTCGAAAGATTCAAAACTCGTTTTAATCTCCATAACATTAAGTTGTGTGGAGAATCAGCTTCAGCAGATCATCAACAGGCTGCAAAATTTCCTGATGAAATAATAAAGTTAATAGAAGAAAAAGGTTACCGTCCTGAACAAATATTTAATGCGGACGAAACCGGGCTTTATTGGAAACAAATGCCCACACGAACATACATTTCAAAAAATGAAAAGACAGCACCTGGTTTTAAATCGGCTAAGGATAGAGTTACAGTTTTATTTTGTGCAAATGCACGCGGAGACTTTATTACAAAACCAATGTTAATATATCGAGCAGCTAATCCACGAGCTTTAAAGAACAAGGACAAAGAAGCTCTTCCGTTCTATTGGCGAGCTAATTCAAAAGCTTGGATGACTTCTCAGCTATTTATAGAGTGGTTTAAAGAGTGCTTTGTTAAAGAAGTGGAGCGTTACCTAAAATCTAAAAATTTAGCATTTCACGTTTTATTGATATTGGATAACGCCCCATCTCATCCAGTAGATGCTCTCAAATTAGCTCATCCATGTGTCGAGGTGGTATTTCTTCCGCCCAACACAACATCCTTATTACAACCCTTAGATCAAGGTGTTATAAAAGCTTTTAAAAGTCATTATATCCGGCACATGTTCGATTTTGTACATGAGAAAATACAAAATGATAGTGTTTTCTCAATAAAAGATGTGTGGAAATTATACAATATTGACCATGAGATTACATCTATAAAACTTGCTTTAAATGACATTAAAGTATCAACCGTAAGTAATGCATGGAAAAAACTGTTGAAAAAAGACAAAGTGTGCGCAAAGTGTAAGCGAAATTGATGAGGCAATAGAAAGAGCTGTTCTTTCTGCACGGTTGCTACCGGGAGATGATTTTCATACCATTGTACCAGCTGATATCGAATCTCTCGTCCTCTCGGACAATCAAGAGGAAGAGTTGTCCAGTGCAGACTTAGAAGCGCTACTAATAGAAAATGTTTCAGGAACGGATGAAGAAGATAATAGTAATTCCCTATGTAATAAATTAACGTTGAAGGAAATTAATTTATTTATACAAGAAGCAAATAATCTTGCTGAAAAAATAGTAGAATATGATCCATCAACGGAACGAAGCACAAAATTTAAAAATGGTCTGAATACTCTTCTTGCTCCTTACAAAGAGCTTCAAAAGGATATGCAACACAAAGCATTGCAACCTACTATCCTTTCATTTTTTAAACCATCATGTTCTAAAGCAATTATTATTGATGAGTAGAAATGTTAACTTTTATTTCTTTTTTTAGTTTATTTTGTTGCAGTTTGTTATTGCTATCGAGTTTAGGTTTTTTTATATTTTAAACAATTGTAATTATTTTAATATCTGTATTAGTTCCGAATACAAAAGTTTTAAGACCAGTCGTTTTATTTTGCAATTTTAAGCGTTTTATTTAGTATATATCATTTATTAATTTTTGAAATTTTTAATTTTTAAAATTAAATTAAATGAAACTTTTGGCGTCGGTGACCATTTGGCGGTTAACGTGTTAAAAGAACATAGAAGTAGTAGTTTATCCTTCATAATATCTAGTGCTTCAATATTCGCGGATTCAACATTCGCGGCGTATTTTTAGAACCTAACCCTCGCGAATGTTGGGGCCTTACTGTATTTTCTTTTATTTGAGCTAGATGGTGGAAATATCACTTGAGTTAATTTTTTCATATCTTTGTTTGGCATGTGAATTAAAAAACCGCCAAATGACATCAACTGTACAATTTGAAATGATGTATTACCTATCTTATGAATAGTCAATATAAAAAAACATTTGTAAGAGCATTATCTAGTCTTTAATTGCCGATTTTTGGACTTTTGGCATGAAAATATTACATTTGGTCAAGGGTATTTGGTATTTTGGAGGCAAACTCAAAGGATTTATCATTCTCTTTTGGCGACATTTCACCTCTTCTAAAAGTAGTATCAACTTTTCTGGAAGCATTTCAACTCTTCCAATGGCAATATTAAGTGTACTAGAAAATTAGACCTTTGAAAATAATATCAAGGCTTCTTGGAAGTATTTCGAACCATCTAGAATCAGTATTATGTCTTCTGAAGCATAATTTAGAGAGCATTTAGAAGCAGTATCAAGAGGTCCGGGAGTGGTACCAAGTGTTCTGGAAGCAGTTCTAACCTTCTAGAAGCAGTATCAACTCGTCCAGAAGTAGTGCCGAGTATTCTAGAAGCATTTCAAGTCTTCTAGAAGCAGTATCAAGTCTTCTTGGAAGCACTTCAAGCTTCCTACAAGCAGTATGAAGTCGTATGGAGCATTACAAACCTTCTGGAAACATTTCAAGTCTTCTGGAAGCTATTTCAAGTCTTCTAGAAGCAGTATCAACTCGTCCAGGAGTAGTACCAAGTCTTCAGAAAGCAGTTCAAGTCTTCTAGAGCATTGTAAGTCTTCTGGAGCATTTCAAGACTTCTGGAAACAATATCAAGTCTTCTAGAAGCAGTATCAATTTGTTTAAGGGTAGTATTAAATCTTCTGGAGCATTGCAAGTCTTCTGGAAACATTTCAAGCTTTCTACAAGCAGTACTAAGTCTTCTGGAGCATTACAAGCCTTCTGGGAACATTTCAAGTCTTCTGGAAGCTATTTCAAGTCTTCTAGAAGCAGTATCAACTCGTTCAGAAGTAGTGTCAAGTGTTCTGAAAGCAGTTCAAGTCTTCTGGAGCATTGTAAGTTTTCTGGAAGCAATATCAAGCCTTTTTGGAAGCATTTCAAGAGTTCTAGAAGCAGTATTAAATCTTCTGGTGTCTTACAAGTCTTCTGGCGCATTTCAAGACTTATGGAAGCAATATCAAGTCCTTTAGAAGCAGCATCAACTTGTGCAAGAGTAGTATCAAATCTTCTGAAGTCTTCTGGAAACATTTCCAATCTTCTAGAAGCAATATTAAGTCTTCTTAGTAGCATTTCAAGCTTCCTACAAGCAGTATTGAGTCGTCTGGAGCATTACAAACCTTCTGGAAACATTTCAAGTCTTCTGGAAGCTATTTTAAGTCTTCTAGAAGCAATATCAACTCGTCCAGGAGTAGTACCAACTGTTCAGAAAGCAGTTCAAGTTTCCTAGAGCATTGTAAGTCTTCTGGATTACCAAATCTTCTGAAAGCAATATCAAGCCTTCTTGGAAACATTTCAAGATTTATAGAAGCAGTATTAAATCTTCAGGAGTCTTGCAAGTCCTCTGGAGCATTGCAAGACTTCTGGAAGCAATATCAAGTCTTCTAGAAGCAGTATCAACTTGTCCAAGAGTAGTATCAAATCTTCTGGAGCATTGCAAATTTTCTAGAAACATTTCCAATCTTTTAAAAGCAATATTAAGTGTTCTGAAAGCAGTTCAAGTCTTCTGGAGCATTGTAAGTTATCTGGAAGCATTACCAAATCTTCTAGAAGCAATATCAAGCCTTTTTGGAAGCATTTCAAAAATTCTAGAAGCAGTATTAAGTGTTCTGGAGTCTTGCAAGTCTTTTAGAGTTTTTCAAGACTTATGGAAGCAATATCAAGTCCTCTAAAAGCAGTATCAACTTGTTCAAGAGTAGTATCAAATCTCCTGGAGCATTGCAAGTCTTTTGGGAATATTTCAAGTTTTCTGGAAGCAATATCAAGTCTTCTAAAAGCAGTGTCAACTCGTTCAGGAGTAGTGCCAAGTGTTTTTGAAGCAGTTCAATACTTCTAAATCATTGCAAGTTTTCTAGAAACAATATCAGGTCTTCTAGAAGCAGTATTGACTTGTCCGGGAGTAGTATCAAGTATTTTGGAAGCAGTTCAAGTCTTCTGGAGCATTACAAGTCTTCTAGAAGCAGTATCAACTTGTCCAGGATTAGTGCCAAGTATTCTACAAGCAGTTTAAATCTTCTAGAGGATTGCAAGCTTTCTGGAAACATTTCAAAGCTTTTAGAAGTAATATCGAGTCTTCTAGAAGCAATATCAAATCTTTCTGGATGCAGTTCAAGCCTTCTGGAAGTGTTTACAGTCTTTTAGAAGCAGTATTAAATTTTCTATAAGGAGTATCTAGTCTTTCAAGAGGAGTATCATGTCTTCTGGAAGCAGCTCAAGCTATCCAGAAGCAGTTTAAGCCTTCTGGGACGCATTTCAAACGGTAGCAGGTCCTCCAGAGACAGTATTGAGTCTTCTGGACGCATTTCAAGTCATCTGGAAACAGTATAGAGTATCTTAGAAGCATTATCAAGTCTTCTGGAAGCATTTTAGATATTTTGGATGCATTTCAGGTCTTCTGAATACATTTCAAGTCTTTTGGTAACAGTATCAGGTCAACAATAAGCAGTATCAAGTCTTTTGGAAACAGATCAAGTCTTCTAGAAGCATTTTGTGTCTTTCATAAGCAATATCAAGTCATTTTCAATTATTTTGAATTTTTTGGAAACAATGTCAAGTCATTTAAAAACAATCTTAAGTCTTCTAGAGGCAGTATCAAGTCTTCTGGAGGCGTTCTTCTATAGTTCCTGTAATACCTGCTAAATTGTTGGAATGTTGGCAAAATTAACAGAGAATTTGTTTTGTTGTTTTGAAATAAATGTGACACTGAAGTTTGCTTCAGCTGTCATTAATCACAAAGTTAAAAGTAATAAAATCCGTATAAATAGTAAATGAAAGTAATACTTTCTTTAAGCTTTAAATATGTTTCTGCAATCATCATAAACCTGGAAAACTTTGAAAATTGATTGATTCAGAAGATAATTTATTACTATATTAACAACACCTATTTAGTTACTAAAATAGTGACTAAAAATAAGGAAAACAACATAAATTTTAGTTTTAGTTCTTATTCGGCATAATATATGATCATTATATATTTTTATTGAACTAGAACTAGAGCTAATACTAATCCTAAAAAGTTTCGTTTTTATACTCAAATTCAAAAATGTACATTATTTTATAACAGTTAATCTAGAATTAGATATGTTTTTCTTATATCTTTATTTTGACAATAACCCTAAAGGATTTACCTTCACAGGTATTATAGAAAAAAACACAAGCTATAGAAGCAATATCAACTTTTTTAAAGACAGTATCAAACCCTCTAGAAACATTTCATACCTTCTGGAAGTGGTTCAAGTCTTCTGGAATCAGTTCAGCCTTTTTGGAAGCATTTCAAGTTTACTGGGAGTAATATAATGTTTTTTTAAAAGCAATATTACCTCTTTCAAGGACATTATCAAATAGTCTTGAAACAATTTAAGTCTTTGGAAGCATATCAAGTCTTCTGGAAGTAATATCAAATGGTCTAAAAAAAGTAACAAGTTTTCTGGAAGTGTTTCAGGTTTACTGAAAGTAATAGCAAGTCTTCTAACAAAAGTATCAAGTTTTCTGGAAGCATTTCAAATGTTTTGAAACCAATAATTGAAGTTTCTGGAAGCATTTTATGATTTCTGGCAGTAATATCAGGTCTGTCAGGGGCAGTATCAAGTTTTTTGGAAGTAGTTCAACCTTTTTGGAAGTAGTAGTATAACGTATTTTAATTCTGTTAGAAGCAGTACAGTCAATAGCCCATACTTGGGACAGTTTTTAGACTCTTATATCAAAGAAAATGTAATATTAAGTAATTAATGATTTTAAAATGTCAGAACTTTGAAAGGACTTTTTTTCATTTTCTGGTTTGACTATAATAAAGTAAAATGTTGTTTTTTGGGCTATTGACTGTATCAAGTTTTCTGGAAACAAATCTCAAGTTCTCTGGAAGTATTTCAAGTGTTCTAGATGCAGTATCAAGTTTTCTGGAAACAGTATTAAGTCTTGGAAACATTTGAAAGTCTTCCAGAAGCAATCCCAAGTCTTCTGGAAATATTTCAAGTTCTCTAGATGCAGTATCAAGCCTTTTGGAACCATTTCAAGTCTTCCAGCGGCAATATTAAGCCTTTTAAAAGTATTTTAAGTGTTCTAGATACAGTATCAAGTCTTTTGAAAACGATATCAAGTCTTTCGTTCGGTTCCACGCAATTCACGATTAAAAAAAATCAATTAAACCAATTCATTAGAATACTTTTATTGCATTCAATCACACAGCAGGTTTAAATAAGAACTAAATAACAAATCTGATTAATTCCGGTCACGTAATTTAACTGATATTTAATATCTACATGTTTACATATAAAGGCTTATACACATTTTCATCTACTTTTAAAAATGCCAGTTTATATTAAAAATTAATATGATGATGTTCAGATAAAGGATTACTTCCGGTTATTCCGTTCGAGTGAAATTTATGATATGGACTTTTCTCACAATTTTAATCGCTTATACAATGTTTAATTTGTTTAATTCCCTTTAAATAACAAGTTTATATAAAACAAGTTTAATATGGCATCAAAGAAAGTACTGCTTCCGGTTGACGAATATGACTCAAACTTGGTATAAATTTTAGATTTTGTTACTAAAAGCCACGTGTTAAATTTCATTGGTATAGCTTGCTGGGTTGGGTTGGGTTGTAAAAATTTTAAACTTTCCAGGCGCAATCTTCAAATACAAAAAAAATCAAATTTTCTAGATGCTATACCAAGTCTTCTTAAAGCAGTATTGTTTTCTAGAAATATTTGAAAATCTTCCAGAAGTAATCTCAAGTCTTTTTAAAGTATTTCAAGTGTTCTAGATGGAGTATCAAGTCTTGTTGAAGCAGTATTAATTCTTTTGGAAACATTTTAAGTCTGCCAGACGTAATCTCAAGTTTTTTCAAAATATTTCAAGTCTTCTGGAAACAGTATTAAATTTTTTGGTAACATGTTAAGGTCTTCCAGACGCAATCTCAAATTTTTTGGAAGTATTTCAAATCTTTTAGATGCAGTATCGAGTCTTGTTGAAGCAGTATTAAGTCTTTTGGAAACATTTCAAGTCTGCCAGACGCAATCTCAAGTTTTCTCAAAATATTTCAAGTCTTCCAGACGCAATCTCAAATTTTTTGGAAGTATTTCAAATCTTCTAGATGCAGTATCGAGTCTTGTTGAAGCAGTATTAAGTTTTTTGGAAACATTTCAAGTCTTCCAGACGCAATCTCAATTTTTTTTTGGAAGTATTTCAAGTCTTCTAGATGCAGAGTCAAGTCTTGTTGAAGCAGTATTAAGTCGTTTGGAAACATTTCAATTCTTCTGGAAACAGTATTAAGTTTTTTGGAAACATTTCAAGTCTTCCAGACGCAATCTTAATTTTTTTTTGAAATATTTTAAGTCTTCTAGATGCAGAGTCAAGTCTTTTTGAGGCAGTATTAAATCTTTTGGAAACATTTCAAGTCTTCCAGACGCAATCTCAAGTCTTCTCATAATATTTCAAATCTTCTGGAAACAGTATTAAGTTTTTTGGATACATTTCAAGTCTTTCAGACGCAATCTCAATTTTTTTTGGAAGTATTTCAATTCTTCTAGATGCAGAGTCAAGTCTTGTTGAAGCAGTATTAAGTCGTTTGGAAACATTTCAAGTCTGCCAGATGCAATCTCAAGTCTTCTCATAATATTTCAAGTCTTCCAGAAACAGTATTAAGTTTTTTGGAAACATTTCAAGTCTTCCAGACGCAATCTTAATTTTTTTTGGAAGTATTTCAAGTCTTCTAGATGCAGAGTCAAGTCTTGTTGAAGCAGTATTAAGTCGTTTGGAAACATTTCAAGTCTTCCAGACGCAATCTTAATTTTTTTTGGAAGTATTTCAAGTCTTCTAGATGCAGAGTCAAGTCTTGTTGAAGCAGTATTAAGTCGTTTGGAAACATTTCAAGTCTTCCAGACGCAATCTTAATTTTTTTTTGAAATATTTTAAGTCTTCTAGATGCAGAGTCAAGTCTTTGAGGCAGTATTAAATCTTTTGGAAACATTTCAAGTCTTCCAGACGCAATCTCAAGTCTTCTCATAATATTTCAAGTCTTCTGGAAACAGTATTAAGTTTTTTGGAAACATTTCAAGTCTTCCAGACGCAATCTTAATTTTTTTTGGAAGTATTTCAAGTCTTCTAGATGCAGAGTCAAGTCTTGTTGAAGCAGTATTAAGTCGTTTGGAAACATTTCAAGTCTTCCAGACGCAATCTTAATTTTTTTTGGAAGTATTTCAAGTCTTCTAGATGCAGAGTCAAGTCTTGTTGAAGCAGTATTAAGTCGTTTGGAAACATTTCAAGTCTTCCAGACGCAATCTTAATTTTTTTTTGAAATATTTTAAGTCTTCTAGATGCAGAGTCAAGTCTTTGAGGCAGTATTAAATCTTTTGGAAACATTTCAAGTCTTCCAGACGCAATCTCAAGTCTTCTCATAATATTTCAAGTCTTCTGGAAACAGTATTAAGTTTTTTGGAAACATTTCAAGTCTTCCAGACGCAATCTTAATTTTTTTTGGAAGTATTTCAAGTCTTCTAGATGCAGAGTCAAGTCTTGTTGAAGCAGTATTAAGTCGTTTGGAAACATTTCAAGTCTTCCAGACGCAATCTTAATTTTTTTTGGAAGTATTTCAAGTCTTCTAGATGCAGAGTCAAGTCTTGTTGAAGCAGTATTAAGTCGTTTGGAAACATTTCAAGTCTTCCAGACGCAATCTTAATTTTTTTTTGAAATATTTTAAGTCTTCTAGATGCAGAGTCAAGTCTTTGAGGCAGTATTAAATCTTTTGGAAACATTTCAAGTCTTCCAGACGCAATCTCAAGTCTTCTCATAATATTTCAAGTCTTCTGGAAACAGTATTAAGTTTTTTGGATACATTTCAAGTCTTCCAGACGCAATCTCAATTTTTTTTGGAAGTATTTCAATTCTTCTAGATGCAGAGTCAAGTCTTGTTGAAGCAGTATTAAGTCGTTTGGAAACATTTCAAGTCTGCCAGATGCAATCTCAAGTCTTCTCATAATATTTCAAGTCTTCCAGAAACAGTATTAAGTTTTTTGGAAACATTTCAAGTCTTCCAGACGCAATCTTAATTTTTTTTTGAAATATTTTAAGTCTTCTAGATGCAGAGGCAAGTCTTTGAGGCAGTATTAAATCTTTTGGAAACATTTCAAGTCTTCCAGACGCAATCTCAAGTCTTCTCATAATATTTCAAATCTTCTGGAAACAGTATTAAGTTTTTTGGATACATTTCAAGTCTTCCAGACGCAATCTCAATTTTTTTTGGAAGTATTTCAAGTCTTCTAGATGCAGAGTCAAGTCTTGTTGAAGCAGTATTAAGTCGTTTGGAAACATTTCAAGTCTTCTAGAGGGAATCTCAAGTTTTCTGGAAATATTTCAAGTCTTCTAGATATCAGTATCAAGTCTTCTTGATGCAGTATTGTCTTCTGGAAACATTTGAAAATCTTCCAGAAGTAATCCTAAGTCTTCTGGAAATATTTCAAGTTTTCTGGATACAGTATCAAGCTTTCTGGAATCATTTCAAGTCTTCTAAGGACCATATCAAGTCTTTTTAAAGTATTGCAAGTCTTTTGGAAACATTTCAAGTCTTTCAGACGCAATCTCAAATTTTCTGGAAGTATTTCAAGTCTTCTGGGAGCAATATTAAATCTTTTGAAAATATTTCAAGTGTCCTAGACGCAATCTCAAGTTTTTTGGAAGTATCTCAAGTCTTCTAAAACCATTATTAAGTCTTTTGGAAACATATCAAGCTTCCAAAAGACTCAATTCCAGATGCAATCTCAAGTTTTTGAAAATATTTCAAATCTTTTACATGCAGTATCATTAAGGTTTCTGAAAGCAATATAAAGTCTTCTAGAAGCATTTTGATTCTTCCATGGGTAATATTACGTCTTTTCGAAGTATTTCTAGTCTTCTAGATGCAGAGTCAAAATTTTTTAAGGCGTTTCAAGTTTTTTGGAAGTAAAATCAAGTTTTCTAGTAGCAGAGTTAACTTTTCCAAGGGTAATATCAAATTATTTGAAAAGAGTTCATGTCTTTTGGAAGCATTTTAAGTTTTTGAAAGCAATACTAAGTCTTACAAGGATAGTATTGAGTCTTTTGAAAGGAGTTCACATTTTTTGGAAGCAATGTTAAGCTTTCTAGGGGCAGTATCATATCTTTTGGGGGTTGATTTGCTTTTCTGAAAGTATTTTAGGTCCTTTGGAAGCAATGTAAAGCCATCCAAAGGAAGTATTGAGTCTTCCAGAAGCAGTTCAACAATCCCAGAAATAGAATCTAATCTTTTAGAAACCTAAAAGTAGTATCAAGTTTTTTGGAAGCAAATTTAGGGTGGGTTGTAAGTAGGATTTGGCCGATAAGTTAGTTTGTATTGTATTACAATGTATGGATATTTTTGTCGAGGAAATTATCAGCAAGATGTATTCAGAGGTGTGTTTGAGATACCTTTATCCTAAGTTTTTTTAGAAGTAATATCAAGATTTTTGAAAATATTTTAAGTCGAAAAACAACAAAAATTTTGTATAGATGTTAGCAACAATCTTTAAATTAATCGATTGAAGCCACCATCTATTTTAAACAGGCTTTTTCAAATTGTCCAAAATTTGTCAAAAAATAAAATTGGTGTATATTTATTTTTTAATTTAAAACGTTTTTTTTTTATTGATTTAGGGTGAAGTATCCTATATTCGAGTAAAAGAAGACCGGGGTGGTTCCGATCGCCGTTCAGGGGGCCGATCTCGTAGCAGATCTTACTCCCCAAGACGTCGGGGTTCCCCCACATACAGCCCCGTTAAACGGAGTTATTCGAGGAGCCGCTCCCGTTCGTAAAAAAATTTAAAATCGTCTAAAATTTGGCAAGACGGGGAGAGTTAAGAATAGGAGATTGGTAAGTTTTCGGATCCCGTCGTTAATCAAAGTCAAATGAGTCAATTTTTTTTTTCTTTACAAAAAAAAGGAACCGGATGTTAGTTTTTTAGTTTTGTTACGATATGTTTCAGGAAGTCGTCGGCTAAATCTCTCACTCTATCTCTCTCTATCTCCGGTGTGTGTTGTTAGCGGGGGCAAGTTGTCAAACGAAATTTTATGTAAATGAACTAATAATTAATTCCGGTAGAAAAAGAGGACGAATCGAATCGAATCGTATCAAATCGACAAAAACACACACACTTGTTATTATTTTTCGATTGGATTTTTGATGTCTCGCGTTTAACATTTTTTTTTATGTTCCCTCTTTGATTTTTAATTTTCTCTTTCCAATTTTTTCCATTTTTTATGTTTATAATGTGGACGATAATCTATAAATATAAATAAGGCGAGATCTAAAATTGTTGAATAAAATTGGAATTATTTTAGATCTCGCGTGATTACAATGTTTAATTATAAATTTAAAAAAAAGATGATTTAGTTTGTAAGTTGTAGGGTACTAACGATGATTTGATGACTAATTTGTAATTGTTTTTCTTTCTGTTGCCGATCCGGCCGGATTTTTGGTCGAAACGAGCGTTTAAAATAAAGATTGACCGACTGTAAGCGTTTCTTTACTCTTGAACTTGAACTTGAACTGAAATTCATCAAAAGAACGTATTGATAAAAAATATGATAAATAAAAGGATGATGAGGATGAGGATGTGTGGAGAAAGGAGGAGGGGATAGGAAAAAGAAAGAAAGAAAGAAAGGATTAGGAGTGTTCGTGAATTTGTCTTGATTTGTAATGCTAAAAAGTAATCTGTTTTAAACGGGAGACGCGAAGTAGGGCAGAATAGGAGGGAGAGGATCTTAAAACGGAAGAGGAGATGTTACGGAAAGCAATGAAACGAAAACGGGGACTTTTGCGGTATTTAGACTGTTTTTGTTTGGTGATTTTACATTTTTTTCAAATTTTCTTTGTTTGAATGATTTGTTGGCACGACCTTATCCTTTATTATTAGCCATTTTATTTAACACGTTCGCTGTCGATTTAAAATCAAATCAAATTTTTTTCTCACTAATAGTATAATATAAGCCGAGGTCGCTTGCGACTGAGGCAGTGTAATTCATGTTATATCAGCCACAATACTCAGCACAACCACAATAAATGATAGGTTCATAGAACTAAGCCGAGGTCGCTTGCGACCGAGGCAGTGTGATTTATATTATATCAAATCAAATCCATGTAACATAACATTATATCAGGATAATCACAATAAAGGATAGGTTTAAAAACTAAGCCGAGGTCGCTTGCGACCGAGGCAGTGTAATTTATATTATATCAGCCACAATACTCAGCACAACCACAATAAATGATAGGTGCAAGGAATCAAACCGAGGTCGCTTGCGACCGAGGTAGTATGATTTATATTATATCAAATCAAATCCCTGTAACATATAACAATGTATCAGCTTAACCACAATGAACGATAGGTTTAAAAACTAAGCCGAGGTCGCTTGCGACCGAGGCAGTGTAATTTATATTATATCAGCCACAATACTTACCACAACCACAATAAATGATAGGTTCATAGAATCAAACCGAGGTCGCTTGCGACCGAGGCAGTGTGATTTATATTATATCAAATCAAATCCCTGTAACATATAACAATGTATCAGCTTAACCACAATGAACGATAGGTTTAAAAACTAAGCCGAGGTCGCTTGCGACCGAGGCAGTGTAATTTATATTATATCAGCCACAATACTTAGCACAACCACAATAAATGATAGGTTCATAGAAGCAAACCGAGGTCGCTTGCGACCGAGGCAGTGTGATTTATATTATATCAAATCAAATCCATGTAACATAACATTATATCAGGATAATCACAATAAAGGATAGGTTTAAAAACTAAGCCGAGGTCGCTTGCGACCGAGGCAGTGTAATTTATATTATATCAGCCACAATACTCAGCACAACCACAATAAATGATAGGTGCAAGGAATCAAACCGAGGTCGCTTGCGACCGAGGTAGTATGATTTATATTATATCAAATCAAATCCCTGTAACATATAACAATGTATCAGCTTAACCACAATGAACGATAGGTTTAAAAACTAAGCCGAGGTCGCTTGCGACCGAGGCAGTGTAATTTATATTATATCAGCCACAATACTTACCACAACCACAATAAATGATAGGTTCAAGGAACCAAACCGAGGTCGCTTGCGACCAAGGTAATATGATTTATATTATATCAAATCAAATCCCTGTAACATATAACAATGTATCAGCTTAACCACAATGAACGATAGGTTTATAGAATTAAGCCGAGGTTGCTTGCGACCGAGGCAGTATGATTTATATTATATCAAATCAAATCCTTGTAACATATAACATTGTATCAGCTTAACCACAATGAACGATAGGTTTAAAAACTAAGCCGAGGTCGCTTGCGGCCGAGGCAGTATAATTTATATGTTATCAACACAAATTATTATCATATATAGCACTATGTCAGCACGAGCACAATAAACGATATGTATAAAAGTTAAGCCAAGGTAGTACAGTTTTTATTATTTCTATATAAATTGTACTTATTTAAATACTTATACAAGGTGTTTCATGTAACTGGTTCATTAGAACTTTTTTGGGTTACACTATTCGTAGAGGCTTGAAATTTTGGTAACATGGGTTGTTCATTCCGATCTATTAATCTAAAATATTTTCAAGATGGCCACCACGTCCGGTCTACCGGAAGTAGACCTCAACTCCGTTATTTTAAATGAAATGCTATAGTTTTTATAACACCGTTCAGTTATACATAAGAAAATATGTTGACTTTGATAACAGTTGTTGGTGCCTACCGTTTTTTGTTTTCAAGTTATTTTGATTTTAAGTGTTTTTTGTCAAATATCACCATGCTCTTTACAAGCCCATATCTCAACCAACGTTAATTCAAAAACGTTTTGCATTGGTACATGAGCTTGTAAAGAGCATGGTGATATTTGCCAAAAAACGGTAGGCACCAACAACTGTTATCAAAGTCAACATATTTTCTTATGTATAACTGAACGGTGTAATAAAAACTATAGCATTTCATTTAAAATAACGGAGTTGAGATCTACTTCCGGTAGACCGGAAGTGATGGCCATCTTGAAAATATTTTAGATTAATAGATCGGAATGAACAACCCATGTTACCAAAATTTCAAGCCTCTACGAATAGTGGAACCTAAAAAAGTTCTAATGAGCCAGTTACGTGAGACACCCTGTATAAAAACATTCAATACAATAGCAAAATAACTTGAAAAAAAGTTGAGATCAAAGGATCGATCCAAGGAATTCAGAACAAAAGATTTTTCTTTGTACTATATGATATATACAAAAAGGTTCATCCAAATTCGTGAAAAAAATAGAAAAAAAGAGAATCAACTGTGATGTCTCCTTGTTGGATCATACAAAATTGATAGTGTGTATAGATGGTTTTAGTATCACCTTAAACCAAATGCAATATATCGACCATTGTCATTATGTTGCTTATAAGTTGAAAACGCTTGTGGCTGAGGGATAGGAATATATTGTCTAATATCATCATGCTATTTGCACTTGGGTTTATAATATTATAACGAAAATAATTACGGAAACTGATCATTTCTCGTAATAGACTAAGCCAAGGCCGTTTATGTCCGAGATAATACATTTTATATCATATTTATCTAAATATAAGCAGTAAAATATACTGACCTTTGTCATTATGTTGCATACATTTGTTTTGATATTATTATTATCTTAACCCTCTATTGCATAATTTATTTTATAGTTTGAAAAAATTTTTTTTGCATTTTTTGTGATAAATGTGCATAGAAATAAGACACCTATGAGTTTTTTTTTCAAAATTTGTATTTGTAGAGAAAAAAAAATGTGTTCCCAAATGGGCACATTGTGGGCTCAAAGTACATTTTTTTTACATGGTGTGAAATGACTTGAAGCAATTATTTACTTTATTTAAACACATTGTTCTGGATTTACCCTTGCAGTTAGGTTTTTTTGCATCTTTCTCGGTTTTCTGTCTGTAAACTCCAATGTCCAGTATTATCCAATATTATGTTTTTTGTTGGACGTGCTTCCAAACATTTTCTTTTAGGTGTGAAAGGAATGAGCGAGTCGATGGGCGTATTGGCGCCACTAGTGTTAGGTCGGCCTCTCTTTTTTGCCTTTATTTTTCCCACTAGACATAGATCTTGTGCTAGTATTGTTTTGAATTCCAATAGAGAAACCTTCTCATTCTTGTTTAGTTGTTTATTGATTCTTCTTGAAAGTAACCATGAATTTACTACCACAACGTCAAGCATGTGGCAAAATATGCGCATATACCATTTGCGGCTCTTCAATTTTATGGGATACAATCCTAATAGAGAATCCTGTAAATCTACCCCTCCCATGTGCATGTTGTAGATTGAAACAATGTCGGGACGATCAATTTCTTTCTTGCAGTTCTCCGACTTGATAAAACGCTTTACTTTGGTAAGTGGAAATGTACCAGAGAATGTAGAAACTAATGTAACTAATCGATTATCATACCACTGCACAACATGAACATCTACTCCAGCAACATTTGCAGTTTTCTCAATGTGTGAGCCTCGTCCCTTTTTTTTCATTTCTTTTTCACTAACCATTTTTAGGCCCTTCAGCCGATTAGATCTTATTGTTGCCACACTTTGTATGCCTAATTTTCCCAGATAGGATAACAAATTTATACCAGAAAAATAATTGTCATAGTAAACCTTATGATTTTTGTCTCTCGGAATTGGTCTACATAAACGGACGATGATATTGCTGGCAGCTCCAAGATTTGGTTCCCCTGGCAATAGATTTTTGTCAGCTTTACTATTGCAAAGCTCAAAATTTGTACTGAAGCCACTTACTCCTGATAAGACATACATTTTGTAACCCCATTTGTGTGGCTTTTTGGGATTATATGTCTTTAAAGATGTTCTTCCCTTGAATGGAATAATTTGTTCATCACAGGATAAATTTTCCTCAAAAGGGATTTTTTGGCAGGATTTTTTTATTTGATTCAATACCGGCATAATTTTATGTGTGCTTCCAGTGGCTAAGGTATTATCTGAGAAATGCAAAAAACGTTTCAGCTCCTCAAATCTATTGAGAGGCATGATGTCTGCTATTTGTGGTGTTCTAGTATTGGCCGACCAGTACCTACGCGTTGAGTGCTGCCTTATCAAAGACATCCATATAACTATCCCCAAAAACTGCTCAATTTCTTTAGCATCAGTTCTCAAAGGCCTGTCAGGTCTTCTTTGTGTGCTGTACAAACATGTTTGCTCAACCACCATAGATATAAAATCATCAGACATAAAGAATTTGAATAGACTATATGCACTCTGTAATTCTAAAATATATTCTGGAAGATCGCATTCTCCAAAAAACTTATTACCCTGTGGATCTCTATTAGTTTTTGAAGATTTCCAAGTAACATTTGAAAAGAAAAATCTTGTATTTGGGGGAAGATCAAATAACTGCGTCAAAGGTATATCGTCTGGGTCCTCAATATCCTGGGATTCAATCTCGTCATCATCTAAGTCGTGAGGAACCTGTACTTCCACTGCAGAGAAAAATATGCATATGAACATCAAGACCAAACTATTTTTACTGGCATAAAATTTACCTTCATCATCATCTGATAGCTCAGAATCCTCGCTATCTGAAGGAATATCTCGAATTGCATCAACTTGAACTTTTTTTCTTCCATAAAAAGCGCTTGGTCTAATTGTTGGAAAATCGCCCGGAAAATCCATTATGGATCGTCTGTGTGTAGAAATAAGAAATAATTGCACACTTTAACTTTTTGAGCATAATGTTCCCAAATGGGAACAAACAAGTTATGACCTGCTGCAAAAAAAGGAACGAACGAAATATATCGAATTATGCATTATTCTACTCCTAACACTTGAAACTAGAAACTAGATTTGATCTTCTAAAATCAATCAAAATGATCAAGTGGCCATTGATTCGACGCGAATTGTATATAAATGCACCACACCAACACAAACACCACCTCTCGGACAAAAAATGTACGAAAGGTAGAAAACTATACTAGATATTCATAATGTATCTATCAGTTTCGCCGCTTAATACAACATATGGCCACTTTATTGGCTTAGAATGTTGTGTTCCCGGAAGGGAACATTATGCAATAGAGGGTTATACTATTTTTTTTTTTTTTAATAAACCTGTGCTGTTCAGGATCGAGACGGCATATCTTATGTTATGTCAATTTAAGTATTAGTAGCTTAATATTCTTGCCATTATGTTGCTCATAATTGGGTTTATATGATATAAGAACTAGTGCCTCGGCCGCAAGCGACCTTGGCTTATTACATTAAACTACTGTTTATTTATTAATAAGCTGATGTTGTTCACGGCTGGGAGAGTGCATCTTATATCATATCATCCAAATACGAGCACTAAAATATATTGACTCTCATCATTATGCTGGTCACAATTGGGTTTATATGATATTAGAACTACTGCCTCGGCCGCAAGCGACCTCGGCTTATTACTTTAAACTACTGTTTATTTATTAGTAAGCCCACGTCGTTTATGGCTGAGGCAGTGCATCTTATATCATACCATTTAAACACAAACAGTAAAATATATTGAATCTTATCATTATACTGGTCACAATTGGATTTTTATGATATTAGAACTACTGCCTCGGCCGCAAGCGACCTCGGCTTATTACGTTCAACCGTTGTTCTTTTTAAGTATATGTTAGATATATTGACTCCAATAATATACTTGAATTAGTTGATTCATCCTTTTTATGATTAAGCTGAGGTTTATTCTATAAAAATGAACAGATTTTTAAACAGAAAATAATCGTCAATTCAATTTTTTAATTTATCATTAATCAAATTAACATTAAAGGCAGCCAACGTGTTAAATTAAATTCAAAAATATCTCATTTAAAATCCCCTTTCCCCTCAAACACTTAATACCAACCTTAAATTTAAAAAATTGAGTAAGAAAGTTAAAGGAAGTTAAGAATTGATTGGTTGTTTGGTTATCAGAAAATGTACAGAATAATTATTAATTAATTATCTGTATTTTATCTGATTAAAATTGATTGGTTGATTCTCCTCACTTAAATCGTAAAGATGTTTGAATGAATTTTTTCCCAATACCCCAATTAATTAATAAATGAATCAATAATTTGAATAAAATAAATTGAGGTGTTGAGGAAAAAATGTTGTAAATGCGTCGTAAATATCTTGATTAATAAAATTTTCTCCAATGCCCAGGTATATGAGGATAATAAATAAAAAGGATTAAGGATTAAATATTAAAAGGATAAGGATTAAGGATAGTTAAGGATCGGGATGAGATGAGGATTTAGGGGAAAAAAACGGGACAAATCTTCTCTTCTTAACAAAAATAATAAATAAATAAAAAAATAAGTAAAAAAACATTTTGGACAGGAGACAGAGAAAGAGACACCTTTTTGGACGATTTCTTTTTGGATTCCGTTGACGACCGAACTCCCTTCTCTCCTCCCTACGCGCTCCATTTGCCGGATCAGCCGGATTAACTCGGATTAAGCCGGATCCCGAAAGGTATTTTACTAAAAAATAAAAATTAATTAATGCAAAAAATGTTTATACATACATATATATACGTATCTAAGCAAAAGAAAAAAATAATCTCACTCTTTTTGAATGATTTCCAAACATTTTTCTTATAGTTTGATTTGTTTTAATTTGCTTGCCGATTTTTTTATTAACCGACCGTCTTTTTCTTTGAAACTTGAGCCTTATATAGTTTGTGTGCATGGACGTTGCTTTCTAAACATTTTAAACGGAGGTAAAGTACTTGGAAAAAATGATATAAATAAATAAAAATGAAGAAGTTTTAAGATTAGTTTTGTAGAGCGATTAAATAAAGAGTTGCGGTACATTTATTTTAAGTGTTTTATTTTGTTAAAACTCCTTATTCAATGTGAAAGATATTAATAAAGAAAGGTACGTATATATCTTTTTAATTTAGATATAATATTACAGGAAACTGTGATTCAAAAAATAATTAAATTATACCTCCTGATACAATTCGTAATTTTACCTCCTTTAAATCGAAAAGTTGGATTTTGTATCAGGAGTACATCAAAGCGAGAAGATGAATCGAAAATCGAAGAGGTGAAGGAGAATTTCCCGCCAAATTATTATTACTCCTGATACTTTGAGAAAATACCTCCTCGATTTTATGCGATCCCGATACAAAACGAAATTTTACCTCCTCGAAAACGAAAAATTCGATTTTGTATCAGGAGAACATCAAAGCGAGGAGGTGAACCAAATCAACGAAGAGGTGAACGAGAATTTCCCGCCAAATTATTATTACTCCTGATACTTTGAGAAAATACCTCCTCGATGTTATGCGATCCTGATACAATTCGTCATTTTACCTCTTCGAAATCGAGAAATTGGATTTTGTATCAGGAGCATATCAAAGCGAGGAGGTGAACTAAAACTCGAAGAGGTGAACGAGAATTTCCCGCCAAATTATTATTACTCCTGATACTTCGAGAAAATACCTCCTCGATGTTATGCGATCCGGATACAATTCGTCATTTTACCTCTTCGAAATCGAAAAATTCGATTTTGTATCAGGAGCATATCAAAGCGAGGAGGTGAACTAAAACTCGAAGAGGTGAACGAGAATTTCCCGCCAAATTATTATTACTCCTGATACTTCGAGAAAATACCTCCTCGATGTTATGCGATCCGGATACAATTCGTCATTTTACCTCTTCGAAATCGAAAAATTCGATTTTGTATCAGGAGCATATCAAAGCGAGGAGGTGAACGAGAATTTCCCGCCAAATTATTATTACTCCTGATACTTTGAGAAAATACCTCCTCGATTTGATGCTCTCCCGATACAAAACGAAATTTTACCTCTTCGAAATCGAAAAATTCGATTTTGTATCAGGAGAACATCAAAGCGAGGAGGTGAACTAAAACTCGAAGAGGTGAACGAGAATTTCCCGCCAAATTATTATTACTCCTGATACTTCGAGAAAATACCTCCTCGATGTTATGCGATCCTGATACAATTCGTCATTTTACCTCTTCGAAATCGAAAAGTTGGATTTTGTATCAGGAGTATATCAAAGCGAAGAGGCGATTGAATAAAAATAATGAAAATATTATTGTTTTTAACAATAAAATGTGTTTTAATATCAAAAATCAAATTTTCATCAAATAAAAGTATTTTATTAAAATAAATAAATAAATAATAAATTAATTCAACTAATATTTAAATTCGAGTTTCACAGCACTCCCATTTTAAACAATTAAACTTCTTATGAAACCACAAAAAAAGTTTATTTAACGCATTAAAAAGAAATAAACACAACAATTAAGAGTTCAATCAAATTATTTCGATCACTCCGACGGCTCCCATTCTTCTTCAGAATCGGTTTTCCCATTTTCTTCGTTTTCCTCAAATTCCTCCTCAACTGGGATCGGTTTTACAACTTGATTAGCCGATCTTTGATGAAACACGAACGAAATATACTTTGAAACATCCCAAACTTGCTTTAAAACCTATTAAAATAAAATAAATTTTATCTCAAAATAAATCAACTTAAATATTTTAAACACAATTAGAGTTTAAAAATGATTTAACTTACGATATCGGGTAATCCCTTTTTATCCCAACAATGATACCAATTCGCAACATCCGAAGTACAATCAGCCTCTTCTGGGGGATTCTTCGTTTGGATTCGATGAATACATCTTTGACATTTCAATTTTTTATGCGTATCCGAGTCCGTTTCTTCCAACTTAAACAACTCCCTCAACTCTGAGGCGGTGAAATGCCTCAAAGTGTCCTCGTTATTATCAACAACCGTCGAGCTAAGCGCCTTTTTATGCGCCTGCCTTTGAAAAATCTTCTCCTCGATGCTCCCCGTCGTTAAAAACCGATAAATATAACACGGCTTTTTCTGCCCATCCCTCCAAACTCGAGCCATCGCTTGATCATCGTTTGCAGGATTCCAATCTGGGTCGAACATCACCAAGCGATTCGCCCCGATCAAATTTAACCCGCATCCCCCGGCTTTTGAGCTAAGCATAAAAATCCACTCTTCAGATTCGGTGTTGTTAAAACTCTCCACGATTTTTGCCCGTTTTTTAATCGTCATTGTTCCGTCGAGACGAACGTATTTATAACCCCTTTTTCGGCTTAACTTTTCGAATATATCCAACGTTTGGGTATAATTCGAAACTAAAACAATTTTATCTTTATAATTAGCTTTTATGTTAGCTAATAAGCAGTCTAAAAGGAACACTTTTCCTGATAATTCAGATCGGACGTCGTCGCTGTTTTTTTTCGCCGGCAAAAGATTTAGTGATTTTTCAAATCCTTTCTCGCCCTCGAGGATTTTGTCGAGGATTAAATCGGGGTGGTTGCATAATTTTTTTAGGTTGGTTATGCTGGATAAAGCGCTTGAAAAGGGGGTTTTTACCGCTTTTTCGATGTTGCCTTCGCGGACGGTCGATTTTATTTCTTCAGAGTTGATGTAATTTAGATAAAGTTGTTTTTGAAGCGGGGTTAATCTGCAGCAAATGATCATTTCGAATTTGACCGGGAGATATTTTGTTAATAATATGCTCGTGCGGCGGATTAAACATTTATTTACGATGGCGGATAATTCTTGTAAACATTCCTGGGCGTGGATGCGCTCTTTTTCGGTCGCCATCGAATCTTGGCCTAAAACAAAAATAATTTAATTAATTAATAATAAGATTTAAGACAGATTTTTGTTCTTAAATGCTTCAATATCCAAAAATACACGAAAATGTGATTTATTTGATTTCAACTTCCTTCAATTTAAATTCTAATTGCTATAACTTCAATAATACTTTGAATTTTTTACTGGTTGAGCTTAAAATATTCTTAAAAATACATAGAATTTATTTAGTCAAAGAAAAAAAAATTATTTTTTTTGAAAGTTTGAAAGTGGTGTAACCACTTAAGTTGGTACAACTGATTAATGGAGTTTATTTGTTTATAACATATGTTTTTGCGGTTAATAAGGAACATTTTAATCTCAATTACTTTCTCCCACCTTCATTCATTCTCAAGATATCCACAACTTTGATCTCAAAAACGTCAATTTTTAATAAATCTATTTTTCGACTAATTTAAGTTGGTACAACTGATTGAGGGGTTTATTTGTTTATGAAATATATTTTTAGGGTTTATAAGGAACATTTTAATCTCAGTTACATTCTCCCACCACCATTCATTCTCAAGATATCCACAACTTTGATCTCAAAAACGTAAATTTTCAATAAATCTACTTTTCGACTAATTTAAGTTGGTACAACTGATTGAGGGGTTTATTTGTTGATGAAATATATTTTTAGTGTTTATAAGGAACATTTTAATCTCAATTACATTCTCCCACCTCCATCCATTCTCAAGATATTCACAACTTTGATATCAAAAACGTCAATTTTCCATAAATCTATTTTTCGACTAATTTAAGTTGGTACAACTGATTGAGGGGTTTATTTGTTTATGAAATATATTTTTAGGGTTTATAAGGAACATTTTAATCTCAATTACATTCTCCCACCACCATTCATTCTCAAGATATCCACAACTTTGATCTCAAAAACGTCAATTTTCAATAAATCTATTTTTCGACTAATTTAAGTTGGTACAACTAATTGAGGGGTTTATTTGTTTATGAAATATATTTTTAGGGTTTATAAGGAACATTTTAATCTCAATTACATTCTCCCACCACCATTCATTCTCAAGATATCCACAACTTTGATCTCAAAAACGTCAATTTTCAATAAATCTATTTTTCGACTAATTTAAGTTGGTACAACTAATTGAGGGGTTTATTTGTTTATGAAATATATTTTTAGGGTTTATAAGGAACATTTTAATCTCAATTACATTCTCCCACCACCATTCATTCTCAAGATATCCACAACTTTGATCTCAAAAACGTCAATTTTCAATAAATCTATTTTTCGACTAATTTAAGTTGGTACAACTAATTGAGGGGTTTATTTGTTTATGAAATATATTTTTAGGGTTTATAAGGAACATTTTAATCTCAATTACATTCTCCCACCACCATTCATTCTCAAGATATCCACAACTTTGATCTCAAAAACGTCAATTTTCAATAAATCTATTTTTCGACTAATTTAAGTTGGTACAACTAATTGAGGGGTTTATTTGTTTATGAAATATATTTTTAGGGTTTATAAGGAACATTTTAATCTCAATTACATTCTCCCACCACCATTCATTCTCAAGATATCCACAACTTTGATCTCAAAAACGTCAATTTTCAATAAATCTATTTTTCGACTAATTTAAGTTGGTACAACTAATTGAGGGGTTTATTTGTTTATGAAATATATTTTTAGGGTTTATAAGGAACATTTTAATCTCAATTACATTCTCCCACCACCATTCATTCTCAAGATATCCACAACTTTGATCTCAAAAACGTCAATTTTCAATAAATCTATTTTTCGACTAATTTAAGTTGGTACAACTGATTGAGGGGTTTATTTGTTTATGAAATATATTTTTAGGGTTTATAAGGAACATTTTAATCTCAATTACATTCTCCCACCACCATTCATTCTCAAGATATCCACAACTTTGATCTCAAAAACGTCAATTTTCAATAAATCTATTTTTCGACTAATTTAAGTTGGTACAACTGATTGAGGGGTTTATTTGTTTATGAAATATATTTTTAGGGTTTATAAGGAACATTTTAATCTCAATTACATTCTCCCACCACCATTCATTCTCAAGATATCCACAACTTTGATCTCAAAAACGTCAATTTTCAATAAATCTATTTTTCGACTAATTTAAGTTGGTACAACTGATTGAGGGGTTTATTTGTTTATGAAATATATTTTTAGGGTTTATAAGGAACATTTTAATCTCAATTACATTCTCCCACAACCATTCATTCTCAAGATATCCACAACTTTGATCTCAAAAACGTCAATTTTCAATAAATCTATTTTTCGACTAATTTAAGTTGGTACAACTGATTGAGGGGTTTATTTGTTTATGAAATATATTTTTAGGGTTTATAAGGAACATTTTAATCTCAATTACATTCTCCCACCACCATTCATTCTCAAGATATCCACAACTTTGATCTCAAAAACGTCAATTTTTAATAAATCTATTTTTCGACTAATTTAAGTTGGTACAACTGATTGAGGGGTTTATTTGTTGATGAAATATATTTTTAGTGTTTATAAGGAACATTTTAATCTCAATTACATTCTCCCACCTCCATCCATTCTCAAGATATTCACAACTTTGATATCAAAAACGTCAATTTTCCATAAATCTATTTTTCGACTAATTTAAGTTGGTACAACTGATTGAGGGGTTTATTTGTTTATGAAATATATTTTTAGGGTTTATAAGGAACATTTTAATCTCAATTACATTCTCCCACCACCATTCATTCTCAAGATATCCACAACTTTGATCTCAAAAACGTCAATTTTTAATAAATCTATTTTTCGACTAATTTAAGTTGGTACAACTGATTGAGGGGTTTATTTGTTTATGAAATATATTTTTAGGGTTTATAAGGAACATTTTAATCTCAGTTACATTCTCCCACCACCATTCATTCTCAAGATATCCACAACTTTGATCTCAAAAACGTAAATTTTCAATAAATCTACTTTTCGACTAATTTAAGTTGGTACAACTGATTGAGGGGTTTATTTGTTGATGAAATATATTTTTAGTGTTTATAAGGAACATTTTAATCTCAATTACATTCTCCCACCTCCATCCATTCTCAAGATATTCACAACTTTGATATCAAAAACGTCAATTTTCCATAAATCTATTTTTCGACTAATTTAAGTTGGTACAACTGATTGAGGGGTTTATTTGTTTATGAAATATATTTTTAGGGTTTATAAGGAACATTTTAATCTCAATTACATTCTCCCACCACCATTCATTCTCAAGATATCCACAACTTTGATCTCAAAAACGTCAATTTTCAATAAATCTATTTTTCGACTAATTTAAGTTGGTACAACTGATTGAGGGGTTTATTTGTTTATGAAATATATTTTTAGGGTTTATAAGGAACATTTTAATCTCAATTACATTCTCCCACCACCATTCATTCTCAAGATATCCACAACTTTGATCTCAAAAACGTCAATTTTCAATAAATCTATTTTTCGACTAATTTAAGTTGGTACAACTGATTGAGGGGTTTATTTGTTTATGAAATATATTTTTAGGGTTTATAAGGAACATTTTAATCTCAATTACATTCTCCCACCACCATTCATTCTCAAGATATCCACAACTTTGATCTCAAAAACGTCAATTTTTAATAAATCTATTTTTCGACTAATTTAAGTTGGTACAACTGATTGAGGGGTTTATTTGTTTATGAAATATATTTTTAGGGTTTATAAGGAACATTTTAATCTCAATTACATTCTCCCACCACCATTCATTCTCAAGATATCCACAACTTTGATCTCAAAAACGTAAATTTTCAATAAATCTACTTTTCGACTAATTTAAGTTGGTACAACTGATTGAGGGGTTTATTTGTTTATGAAATATATTTTTAGGGTTTATAAGGAACATTTTAATCTCAATTACATTCTCCCACCACCATTCATTCTCAAGATATCCACAACTTTGATCTCAAAAACGTAAATTTTCAATAAATCTACTTTTCGACTAATTTAAGTTGGTACAACTGATTGAGGGGTTTATTTGTTTATGAAATATATTTTTAGGGTTTATAAGGAACATTTTAATCTCAATTACATTCTCCCACAACCATTCATTCTCAAGATATCCACAACTTTGATCTCAAAAACGTCAATTTTCAATAAATCTATTTTTCGACTAATTTAAGTTGGTACAACTGATTGAGGGGTTTATTTGTTTATGAAATATATTTTTAGGGTTTATAAGGAACATTTTAATCTCAATTACATTCTCCCACCTCCATCCATTCTCAAGATATTCACAACTTTGATATCAAAAACGTCAATTTTCCATAAATCTATTTTTCGACTAATTTAAGTTGGTACAACTGATTGAGGGGTTTATTTGTTTATGAAATATATTTTTAGGGTTTATAAGGAACATTTTAATCTCAATTACATTCTCCCACCACCATTCATTCTCAAGATATCCACAACTTTGATCTCAAAAACGTCAATTTTCAATAAATCTATTTTTCGACTAATTTAAGTTGGTACAACTGATTGAGGGGTTTATTTGTTTATGAAATATATTTTTAGGGTTTATAAGGAACATTTTAATCTCAATTACATTCTCCCACAACCATTCATTCTCAAGATATCCACAACTTTGATCTCAAAAACGTCAATTTTCAATAAATCTATTTTTCGACTAATTTAAGTTGGTACAACTGATTGAGGGGTTTATTTGTTTATGAAATATATTTTTAGGGTTTATAAGGAACATTTTAATCTCAGTTACATTCTCCCACCACCATTCATTCTCAAGATATCCACAACTTTGATCTCAAAAACGTAAATTTTCAATAAATCTACTTTTCGACTAATTTAAGTTGGTACAACTGATTGAGGGGTTTATTTGTTGATGAAATATATTTTTAGTGTTTATAAGGAACATTTTAATCTCAATTACATTCTCCCACCTCCATCCATTCTCAAGATATTCACAACTTTGATATCAAAAACGTCAATTTTCCATAAATCTATTTTTCGACTAATTTAAGTTGGTACAACTGATTGAGGGGTTTATTTGTTTATGAAATATATTTTTAGGGTTTATAAGGAACATTTTAATCTCAATTACATTCTCCCACCACCATTCATTCTCAAGATATCCACAACTTTGATCTCAAAAACGTCAATTTTTAATAAATCTATTTTTCGACTAATTTAAGTTGGTACAACTGATTGAGGGGTTTATTTGTTTATGAAATATATTTTTAGGGTTTATAAGGAACATTTTAATCTCAGTTACATTCTCCCACCACCATTCATTCTCAAGATATCCACAACTTTGATCTCAAAAACGTAAATTTTCAATAAATCTACTTTTCGACTAATTTAAGTTGGTACAACTGATTGAGGGGTTTATTTGTTGATGAAATATATTTTTAGTGTTTATAAGGAACATTTTAATCTCAATTACATTCTCCCACCTCCATCCATTCTCAAGATATTCACAACTTTGATATCAAAAACGTCAATTTTCCATAAATCTATTTTTCGACTAATTTAAGTTGGTACAACTGATTGAGGGGTTTATTTGTTTATGAAATATATTTTTAGGGTTTATAAGGAACATTTTAATCTCAATTACATTCTCCCACCACCATTCATTCTCAAGATATCCACAACTTTGATCTCAAAAACGTCAATTTTCAATAAATCTATTTTTCGACTAATTTAAGTTGGTACAACTGATTGAGGGGTTTATTTGTTTATGAAATATATTTTTAGGGTTTATAAGGAACATTTTAATCTCAATTACATTCTCCCACCACCATTCATTCTCAAGATATCCACAACTTTGATCTCAAAAACGTCAATTTTCAATAAATCTATTTTTCGACTAATTTAAGTTGGTACAACTGATTGAGGGGTTTATTTGTTTATGAAATATATTTTTAGGGTTTATAAGGAACATTTTAATCTCAATTACATTCTCCCACCACCATTCATTCTCAAGATATCCACAACTTTGATCTCAAAAACGTCAATTTTTAATAAATCTATTTTTCGACTAATTTAAGTTGGTACAACTGATTGAGGGGTTTATTTGTTTATGAAATATATTTTTAGGGTTTATAAGGAACATTTTAATCTCAATTACATTCTCCCACCACCATTCATTCTCAAGATATCCACAACTTTGATCTCAAAAACGTAAATTTTCAATAAATCTACTTTTCGACTAATTTAAGTTGGTACAACTGATTGAGGGGTTTATTTGTTTATGAAATATATTTTTAGGGTTTATAAGGAACATTTTAATCTCAATTACATTCTCCCACCACCATTCATTCTCAAGATATCCACAACTTTGATCTCAAAAACGTAAATTTTCAATAAATCTACTTTTCGACTAATTTAAGTTGGTACAACTGATTGAGGGGTTTATTTGTTTATGAAATATATTTTTAGGGTTTATAAGGAACATTTTAATCTCAATTACATTCTCCCACAACCATTCATTCTCAAGATATCCACAACTTTGATCTCAAAAACGTCAATTTTCAATAAATCTATTTTTCGACTAATTTAAGTTGGTACAACTGATTGAGGGGTTTATTTGTTTATGAAATATATTTTTAGGGTTTATAAGGAACATTTTAATCTCAATTACATTCTCCCACCTCCATCCATTCTCAAGATATTCACAACTTTGATATCAAAAACGTCAATTTTCCATAAATCTATTTTTCGACTAATTTAAGTTGGTACAACTGATTGAGGGGTTTATTTGTTTATGAAATATATTTTTAGGGTTTATAAGGAACATTTTAATCTCAATTACATTCTCCCACCACCATTCATTCTCAAGATATCCACAACTTTGATCTCAAAAACGTCAATTTTCAATAAATCTATTTTTCGACTAATTTAAGTTGGTACAACTGATTGAGGGGTTTATTTGTTTATGAAATATATTTTTAGGGTTTATAAGGAACATTTTAATCTCAATTACATTCTCCCACAACCATTCATTCTCAAGATATCCACAACTTTGATCTCAAAAACGTCAATTTTCAATAAATCTATTTTTCGACTAATTTAAGTTGGTACAACTGATTGAGGGGTTTATTTGTTTATGAAATATATTTTTAGGGTTTATAAGGAACATTTTAATCTCAGTTACATTCTCCCACCACCATTCATTCTCAAGATATCCACAACTTTGATCTCAAAAACGTAAATTTTCAATAAATCTACTTTTCGACTAATTTAAGTTGGTACAACTGATTGAGGGGTTTATTTGTTGATGAAATATATTTTTAGTGTTTATAAGGAACATTTTAATCTCAATTACATTCTCCCACCTCCATCCATTCTCAAGATATTCACAACTTTGATATCAAAAACGTCAATTTTCCATAAATCTATTTTTCGACTAATTTAAGTTGGTACAACTGATTGAGGGGTTTATTTGTTTATGAAATATATTTTTAGGGTTTATAAGGAACATTTTAATCTCAATTACATTCTCCCACCACCATTCATTCTCAAGATATCCACAACTTTGATCTCAAAAACGTCAATTTTCAACAAATCTATTTTTCGACTAATTTAAGTTGGTACAACTGATTGAGGGGTTTATTTGTTTATGAAATATATTTTTAGGGTTTATAAGGAACATTTTAATCTCAATTACATTCTCCCACCACCATTCATTCTCAAGATATCCACAACTTTGATCTCAAAAACGTCAATTTTCAATAAATCTATTTTTCGACTAATTTAAGTTGGTACAACTGATTGAGGGGTTTATTTGTTTATGAAATATATTTTTAGGGTTTATAAGGAACATTTTAATCTCAATTACATTCTCCCACAACCATTCATTCTCAAGATATCCACAACTTTGATCTCAAAAACGTCAATTTTCAATAAATCTATTTTTCGACTAATTTAAGTTGGTACAACTGATTGAGGGGTTTATTTGTTTATGAAATATATTTTTAGGGTTTATAAGGAACATTTTAATCTCAATTACATTCTCCCACCACCATTCATTCTCAAGATATCCACAACTTTGATCTCAAAAACGTCAATTTTCAATAAATCTATTTTTCGACTAATTTAAGTTGGTACAACTGATTGAGGGGTTTATTTGTTTATGAAATATATTTGTAGGGTTTATAAGGAACATTTTAATCTCAATTACATTCTCCCACCACCATTCATTCTCAAGATATCCACAACTTTGATCTCAAAAACGTCAATTTTCAATAAATCTATTTTTCGACTAATTTAAGTTGGTACAACTGATTGAGGGGTTTATTTGTTTATGAAATATATTTGTAGGGTTTATAAGGAACATTTTAATCTCAATTACATTCTCCCACCACCATTCATTCTCAAGATATCCACAACTTTGATCTCAAAAACGTCAATTTTCAATAAATCTATTTTTCGACTAATTTAAGTTGGTACAACTGATTGAGGGGTTTATTTGTTTATGAAATATATTTGTAGGGTTTATAAGGAACATTTTAATCTCAATTACATTCTCCCACCACCATTCATTCTCAAGATATCCACAACTTTGATCTCAAAAACGTCAATTTTCAATAAATCTATTTTTCGACTAATTTAAGTTGGTACAACTGATTGAGGGGTTTATTTGTTTATGAAATATATTTGTAGGGTTTATAAGGAACATTTTAATCTCAATTACATTCTCCCACCACCATTCATTCTCAAGATATCCACAACTTTGATCTCAAAAACGTCAATTTTCAATAAATCTATTTTTCGACTAATTTAAGTTGGTACAACTGATTGAGGGGTTTATTTGTTTATGAAATATATTTTTAGGGTTTATAAGGAACATTTTAATCTCAATTACATTCTCCCACCACCATTCATTCTCAAGATATCTGCAATTTTTATCTCAAAAACGTCAATTTTCAATAAAACCAATTTTATTCTAATTTAGGTTGGTAATACTGATCGTTGGGATTTAATTGTTTATGAAATATGTTTTTGAGATTAATAAGGAATATTTTTATCTCAATTACTTTCTCCCACCTCCATTCATTCTCAACATATCTGCAATTTTTATCTCAAAAACGTCAATTTTCAATAAAACCAATTTTATTCTAATTTAGGTTGGTAATACCGATTGTTGGGATTTAATTGTTTATGAAATATGTTTTTGAGATTAATAAGGAATATTTTTATCTCAATTACTTTCTCCCACCTCCATTCATTCTCAAGATATCTGCAATTTTTATCTCAAAAACGTCAATTTTCAATAAAACCAATTTTATTCTAATTTAGGTTGGTAATACTGATCGTTGGGATTTAATTGTTTATGAAATATGTTTTTGAGATTAATAAGGAATATTTTTATCTCAATTACTTTCTCCCACCTCCATTCATTCTCAAGATATCTGCAATTTTTATCTCAAAAACGTCAATTTTCAATAAAACCAATTTTATTCTAATTTAGGTTGGTAATACTGATCGTTGGGATTTAATTGTTTATGAAATATGTTTTTGAGATTAATAAGGAATATTTTTATCTCAATTACTTTCTCCCACCTCCATTCATTCTCAAGATATCTGCAATTTTTATCTCAAAAACGTCAATTTTCAATAAAACCAATTTTATTCTAATTTAGGTTGGTAATACTGATCGTTGGGATTTAATTGTTTATGAAATATGTTTTTGAGATTAATAAGGAATATTTTTATCTCAATTACTTTCTCCCACCTCCATTCATTCTCAAGATATCTGCAATTTTTATCTCAAAAACGTCAATTTTCAATAAAACCAATTTTATTCTAATTTAGGTTGGTAAAACTGATCGTTGGGATTTAATTATTTATAGAATATGTTTTTGAGATTAATAAGGAACATTTTAATCTCAATTACTTTCCCCCACCTCCATTCATTCTCAAGATATCTGCTATTTTTATCTCAAAAACGTCAATTTTCAATAAATCCAATTTTATTCTAATTCAGGTTGGCAAAACTGATCGTTGGAATTTAATTGTTTATGAAATATGTTTTTGAGGTTAATAAGGAATATTTTTATCTCAATTACTTTCCCCCACCACGATTCATTCTCAAGATATCTGCAATTTGTATGTCAAAAACGTCGATTTTCTATTGATTAAATTTCTATTTTCAAAGTGGTTTCCAAAATTGGTAAAACTATCGACCTAGTTCTAATACACTAAAAATATTTGTGAGATACTCAGCGAAGATTGAAAATTAAGTAGTATAAGTGGCTACAGCTCAATTTTCTGTATTAATTCTGATGATTAAAAACATATCTTGTCACAAGAGGCTCTAATAATTGGAGCTAATTGCTGTCATAAAAAAATTTAATGAAATAATCACTCCACAACCTTGCAATTTCATATAAATTAACCCTAAACATTCCTTTATAACCTCAAAAGTTTCCTTCTTTCAACCCAAAACTTAACACGATTTTTAAATTTATTTTCTTAACAAAGTTAAATTAAATTTACCTTTCAAAATATAATTTTCGTATTTCTTCTTAAACTCCTGTTGAGTACCCAAAAGCCCTTCATTAACAAAATTAATCAAACTAAAATATTCAGTGAGATCATTTTGAATAGGAGTCCCACTCAGCAAGACACGCCGCTTCGCCTTCAACCCCATCAAAGCCTGATACGTTTGATTCTCGCAATTTTTTAACCTATGCCCCTCATCGCACATCACCAAACCAATTTCGCTTCGATGCAAAATATCACAATGCATTCGAAACGTTTCATACGAAATAATAAGCAAAGGAGTTGCAGTACGCCCAAATGCATGCATGAATTGCATTAATTGTTTCCTCATTTCTTCTTTCTTTAATCCCCCTTCCATTGTTAAAGAAGGGAGGCGACCTTCTAGCCACTAAAAATATTAAATTTTATTACTAAATTAATGATGAATAAATAAATTAATTAAAATTTAAAATTACCTTTTGTATCTCATTAGCCCAATTTTTAACCAAAGAACTTGGGCAAACAATAATCGCTTTATCAATACTTGGTTTACACTCAGGTCCTTGCCGTAAAAGCGACCACAACAAAGTGATACATTGCAAAGTTTTTCCCAATCCCATCTCATCCGCCATTATACACCCAAAAAAATTGGGGATTTGAAGCCCAGTCACACAATCATACATAAATTTAACCCCTTGTCTTTGATGTGGCCTCAAAATGTTACTCAAAATTGGATCAACAACGACATGAACCAAAACGTTATCATCATTTTTTAATTTATCGTGCTCCGAAACTTCGGGGGGGATGTACAAAATCAAAGCGTTCGGGGTGTTTGGATCGTAAAGAGATCGGCGGGGTCGCGCCCTTCGCATTCCGAGGGTTTTCGTGGAGTAACATCTTACGTAATTTGGAATTGGGCATTTAAACGGGCGGGTTAAAATTTTTATGATCTCCTCCTAAAATAATTCAAATTAATTTTGGTGAAAATTATAAAATTGATTTAATCTTACGTGAGATTGAGCCACGTTAAAATTTTCGTCCGATTTTTTTTCTTCCGGCAAAACATTTTTTCGAGTCCTTTTTAACGTTGATCCTTTTAACGGCGAAGAAGAAGTCGCCGATAATCCTGGGTGTCGCAAAAGCTGACTCCGCCGCTAAAATTAGATATTAATTAATTATTAAAATTTAATATTTGAAAAAATTTTTAAAAAAAATTGAGGTTATGTTGTATTATGATTATAATGGAAGATTTTTTTCACCGAATTTTTGTTAATTTTGAAGGGGGTTTATTAAAATTTACTCACCATTTTAAGATTTGCGCCAATTATCGAGATTTTGGGGCATAAATCCCAAATAAACGGCTAAATTTTATGAAAATTTGATTCGAAACTTTCCTAAACAAAGATAGTGGTTATTCCGGATTACCAACTGCAAAAGAATTAAAAAGAAAATTACTAAAAAAAGAGGGAATGAATAAGTTATTAAAAATGATAAATTAATTAAAATTGACTTAATTAAGTATAAATTAATCGGTTAATTTATTTTAATATGTGTAATTTTAATTTATCTTTTCAATCTCTAAGTTAAGGTTATGACATAAAATCAAAATCTTCAACAACCTTTTTTAAAATATTACTAATTTATTTAAGGAAAATCATTACCGCTTACCTCATTTTCATTTCTGCCTTATTTTTAATAATCTTATTTTACTTTCAACGACCAAGATATCTTCCGATTCAAGATTGTAATAAACTCCGATTTATCGTCTTCATTCATTAAACTCCTACAAATGGAAAAATATGATACAGCTTACGATAATCTTTATAGAAACGATTAATTTAATTCGATTTAATCAAAAATTGAAAGGGAATTAAATAAATTTTGAGGTTATGTTGCGATTTTGATTAAAAAGTTTTTAAAAGAAATTGATTGTTGGACTTACCAGGGATTAAAATAAACTAACCGCTTTAAAAATTGCACTAATTAATAACTTTTAGATTGTTAAATTAGGATTTATCGGCAAAATTTGATTAAAAATATTTGTAAACAAAGATGCGGTTTTCTCCGGATTACCAACCTAAAAATAAGTAAAAATAACTAAGAAATATAAAAAAATTAAAAATAATTAAGATTTATAAAAAATTATGATTGATTTAATTAATTAAATAATATTTGAATTAAATTCGATATTTTAATTAAATAATTATTAATTGGTTTCATAAAGTCGAAATAATTGGTTTTAAAAATAGTACCAACATATAAAAATAAAAAATCTTTTTTTTAATAATTCAATTAAAATAAATAGATTAATAAAATAATAAATAAATTTAAATCAACTTAATCACGTATAAATTAATTTAATTTTAATCAATTTATTTTAAATAATTTTTAATTTAATACGTGCAAATTGATTTTATCTTTTCAATCTGACAGTCAAGGTTATGTCATAACCTCAAAATCCTCACCAACCCAATTTAAACCGATTTTTTTAATAATGTCCCTAATTTCTTTGACCAAAATAATATTCGCATTTACCGTTTACCTCGTCTTCATATCCGCCTTACTTTTGCCGATTTTATTTTACTTCCTGCGATGGAGATGTCTCTCAACGAAGAAGGATCGGGGCAAACTCCGGGTCGCTTTCTTTCACCCTTATTGCAACGCAGGCGGGGGAGGTGAAAAAGTTCTTTGGGTCGCAATACAGGCCCTACAAAAACGGTAAAATAAAAGCACTTTATTTACAAAAAAAAAATTTTTTTTAATAAATTTTAGCCACCCGGATGTCGAAATTTTCGTCTACACCGGCGATGTGGGGGTCACCCCGGAAGAAATAACCCGCAAAATCCGCAATAATCTTAACGTGAAATTAGAGGAAGGAGTTAATTTCGTTTATTTAAGTAAAAGGAGGTTTGTCGAGGCTCAAATGTATCCTTATTTTACTTTATTGGGGCAAAGTCTTGGGTCAATTTATTTGGGGTATGAGGCTTTAAAATCGATGTGTCCCGATGTGTTTATTGACACAACCGGTTTTGCTTTTACCCTCCCGATTTTTAAATACATAGGGGGGTGCAAAACTGCTTGTTACGTTCATTACCCCACGATAACCGTTGAGATGTTAAAACGCGTCTCAACCCGACAAGTTATGTACAATAATCGGAGCACGATCGCGCGAAGCCCCTTCCTAACAACAGGAAAATTGATTTATTACCGATTATTCGCCTGGCTTTACTCATTAGCGGGGGATTGCTCCGATGTCTCGATGGTTAACTCGACGTTCACTTTAGAGCATTTAACTTCGCTTTGGAATCGCCCCCTACGCTTAGTTTACCCCCCTTGCGAAGTTAATCACTTAAAAACGATTACAAGAAGCGGAATTTTCCCTGAAAACATTAGGATTTTATCGTTAGCGCAATTCCGACCGGAAAAAGACCACCAATTGCAAATCCAAGCTATGTACGAGTTAAGGGAGATAATTTCTGAGGCTGATTTCGAAAGGATTACTTTAGTTTTATGCGGAAGTTGTCGCAACGAAGACGACTCAACCCGCGTAAAAGACTTAAAAGATTTTAGTAAGCATTTAAGCTTAGAAGATAGAGTCGAATTTCGGGTTAACATCATGTATGAGGAGTTATTAAAGGAGTTTGAAACCGCTTCTTTAGGGATACACACGATGATCGATGAGCATTTTGGAATTGGGGTTGTTGAATTATTAGCGGCGGGGTTAATCACGATTGCGCATAAATCGGGGGGACCTTTACTCGATATTATTGAGACGACGGAATCGTCCAGGTAAAATTAATCCGATTAAAACGAAAAAGATTTTTTTTTAATTTTTAGGTTGGGTTATTTGGCGATTTCGGCCAAGGAGTACGCTGAAACGATTAAACGAGTTTTAATGATGGATGAAAGATCTGTTTTGGAGTTAAATGAGCGCGCGAGGGCTTCAATTGATCGATTTTCGAATAAAAAGTTTCAAGATGAATTTTTGAAAGCTATTGATTATTTGTTTGAGACGAATTAAATCGGGATTTTGTTGCTTAATAGTAAAGGATAGAGTTTAAGAGAAATAAAGAATATTTAAATGGAATTAAATTGTTGGATTTAATAAAAATGTGATGTGGGTTGCCTATTTCGCGGAAAATTTTTATGTGTAGAATTCTGTATTATCGGCAGAATTGTCAAAAATTATTCGAATTAAATTAATATTCTTTTTAATTAATATATTGACTAATAAATTAATTAAATTGATTTTTAATCTTAACCTATAAAAAAAAATTAAAGATACTTACCCCAAAAAATTGACAACACCAATTTTCTGAATTAAAATATACTTTTTTCAGCTATTTTTCCATTCTTCCTTTGCATTCCCAGTTCTATTTGATTCCCTAATACTGGGATATCTTCTAATTACTTCATATAAGAAAGATAATTTTTGGTTGTAATAAAAATTTATCCCATCGAGTGAAGCCTGCAAAAGAGGAAATGTCATTTAGTTTATAATACGCTTTATAGAAACGGATAAGTTAGTTACATTTTAAAATTAAGTTAAATTAATTAAAAAGGAAATAAATGATAAAAATAAAATAAATAGAATTGAGGTTATGTCAGTTTTGTTGTGATTTAGATCACTGTAATACCGACATTAAGTATGAACGATTTTTTATTTAAATTTTCATAGAAATAAGTTAATAGAACCTAAAATATTAATAAATTTCGTTTTAATTAATTAATTTTTATAAAAAAAATTAAATCAAAAAAGAAAATAAATAATTATTAAAGATAAGAAAACAAAAATGAAGTTAGTTTCAAAACCTGTCAAATGTCAAAAGTTATAAAACGTAACCTAACACATTTAATGTATTTGTTGTATAATTTTAAAGAATAATGTCGAAATGGGGCGCATCAGAAACGGGAATATTGCGTAAAAAAGTGGTCGTAGAAAACCACGACACCCTCCTAGTTTTTGGATATGCGTGCAAACTTTTCCGGGACGACGACAAAGCCAAATACATCGACCAAGGAAAGCACTTAATCCCATGGATGGGGGATGATTCCCTCAAAATCGACAGGTTCCTAACAAAACTAAATCATAATTAAATAAAAAAAGATTAAATTTTTAGATACGACGGTCGTGGGGCTTTATCCGATTTAAAACCGTTCGAAGCAAGCCGAGAAGGTTACGACGCAACCCGATGGTTAGGTTTAAGCGAATCGGACCGAAAAATCGAGCAATTATGCGACGAGGAACGATATTACTCATTAAGAACGAACGAGGAGGAAGAAGAAATGTATAAAGAGGAAGAATTAAAGCGCGTTAAAAGCAATGAATTCGCGTTTAATTACGACGTCCCAAAAAACCCTCAAGAATCGTCCGAGGCACCTACGGTCGAAGAAGAAGATAAAGATTACGTTCCAAGACCCGAATTAGACGTCCCCGTTGATATTGCAATCGTAATTAAAACAAATTAATTTAATATTAAAAATAATTTTTGATTTGTATCAAAATTTAGCCTAGAAAAGAGAAGGAGAATGCAAGAATAGAGAAGACGGCGCATTTTGTGAGCAAACAAGGCCCTCAAATGGAGATTTTAATTAAAACGAAACAAGCAGGGAATAAGCAATTTTCGTTTTTGAATCAAGATGATCCGCTGTATAAATATTATAAGCACGTTTTGAATGCTGTTAAACTTGGGAGATACGTTGTGGAAAATCAAAACGATGAAAGTAAAAAGTTTATCAAATGATTAAAAAAAATTTTAATTAATTTTTGTTTAGATTCAAAGATGGAAGGGGGTGATCACGAGAATTCTGAGGGGCATTATTTACACCCGAGTTTATTACAAAATCCGGTGGGTTATGATTTATTTAAATCAATTATTAATTTTTTTAATTAATTTATTTATGTTTAATTAATAGTTGTGTGTTTAAATCTTAAATCAAGTTGTATGTATCCCATTTACGTATCGACCTTTACTAATTGTTCTTCTCTGTTTTGCAGGTTTGCCGACTTTTTGGCGCACTTTAATAAATAAAAATCGAGTTGAAATTAAAAAAAATTAGGATGTTACTCCTAATTGTATTAAAAATTTCTCATGTTTCTCTTATTTTATCACGCAGGTTTAAAAGACCCGTTTTTCCGGCGTTAACGTGTAACGTGTTTTCTTTCCGTTGTGTGCAGGTGCAACCGCAACAACAACAACAACTAGGTGTGGCGTCCTTTCCAACACCTCCTTTGGCCCCGGCGACTCTTGTTGCGACGCCCGTTTATAAACCGACCCCGGATTGCGCGTATTCGCAATTGGTGAATCGAATTCAAGGATTTTCCGGCGTACAAAATGCGAGTCAAGTGGAGCCGGCCGTTTTGGAGCAACCGACACCGCCTCAAACGACGACTAGTTATGAGCAACAACAACAATATTATCAATATTATTATTCGGTTCAATATTATGAATATTATAAGCAATTGGTGCAGCAATATCACGAGATTGGAGGTAAATATGATTAATTAATTTGATTTAAAAAATTAGGTTATGGTAAACGTTAAAAATTTAATGATATTATTATTTTATTCTATGTTGTGTATATTATAAAGAGTTGATTACTATCATAAAATAGGCGGCGAATTTTATTGATATTATGAGCAATTGGTACAACAAAACCATCAATTTATGATTGATGATGAGGCTATAACTGAAAGGATGATGTTTCAATTGGTTACAAAGTAGATCATAACAAAATTATACCAAGGCGGTTTATCGCAAAGTAGTGTAAGTTGATATAAAACCATTAAAAAATGCCTTGTTGATTTAGGAAGTGAAGTTGTGAAGCTTAATAAGAACGATTAGAAGATGCTTAAGTTTCAAAGCTGAAATCTATGTGATTCCAGAGCATTGTCAAGAAGAAGTCATGATTGTAGGAAACAGTGCTTTCTACGAGTACTATATTAAATAATTAAATATGGAAACTCTTTGTTTCAAATAACTCCTAAAGCTAACAATGAATTTATTTTAGAAAAGTCAGAATGACAGAAAGAAAAATAAAAAAAACTATGATGAAGAATAATGAAGAATATGAAAAATACGACAGCAAAGAAGATGTAGAAAACTCATAAGCTCGTTACGATTTAGAAGAATACATTGACAAAAAGAAAGACAATGGATATGATATGCGAAGAGTTTTGGGTTTAAAAATTATTCTCTTGTGGAATCAGATCGGATCGATCTATTATTATCAATGATGACTTGCCTCCTTCGTCCCCTCCTGTGCGGAGACATTCTTCTAATTCTGATAACTTGCAATCTTTGGGAGGTTCATCACAGGTATCCTCACAACATGCCGAAGTTTTGTCTACACAGAGTATGTTTGCAGTCCTAAAAGAAATTCAAGCCGATGTAAAAGGGTTATCCAATAAATATGCAGAGGTTCTTAGAGCTATTACTTTCTACGGGGAGAAGATCTCTGATTTTGAAATCGTAATTAATGATTTTAATAAAAAAATGAAGGAGTTAGAATACGTAAGATCAGAGAACGTTGCTCTCAAGTCTAGTTTGGGGGAGGTCACAGTGCGTCTTGAGCAATTGGAACAATATTCTAGACGAAATAACGTAATTATAACTGGTGTGCAGGAGCGTGAATCTGAGTCCCTCACTCGGGTTGTTGAGCTGATTGGTGATGCGGTGGGTTCTCCCGTTTCAGCTACAGATGTTGATGCTGTCCACCGGCTTCCCACCAGAGGTTCTGTGGATCATAGCTCTGGCCAATCTAAAGAACGGAAGCCCAAGAATATTATTGTTAGATTCGTGTCCAGAATTGTACGGGACCGATTCTTGGGGGCCGCCAAGCTCAAGCTCAAACAGCGTTCCAGTTCTGGTGTTCAGGGCTCTGCTCCGTCTCGGGGCATTGCAATTGAGAGTCTGGGGAATGGTATCTTCGTCAATGAACATTTAACGATGGAGAATGCCAAGCTTCTTCGGGAAGTCAGGACGGTAGCTGCGGAGAAGGAATATAAATTTGTCTGGTTTAAGGGTGATGCTGTTCGTGTGCGTAAAACTGAACGTTCTCGGGTGATTATTATCCGCTCACGAAGCGATTTGGAAAAAATTTAGTTTTTATTGTTATTGCGCTCCAATTTTTGTATTGCTAATTTTTTGTTTTAAATGGCTATATCAGTCTATTACCAAAATGTTAATGGTCTACGTACAAAGACTTCAACATCACTTATTAATTCATCTAATCTGGGTCACGATATCATCTGTCTTACTGAGACATCCCTTAATCCTTCAATTGCTAATAACGAGTTTTTTTCCTCTGATTACACCGTCTTTCGACGCGATAGATGTTCGTCGATGTCTCACAAGACTGATGGTGGTGGTGTCCTGATTGGTGTTAGAAGTAGCCTTCGCATCTCAACTGATTTAGATTTTAACTCTGAGGCCGAAGATTTTTGGGTGAGTGTCGAGTGCGCGGCTGGTCATATATTTTTTTGTTGTGTTTATTTGCCTCCTGGCGATATGGACTCATTTCAAGTTTTTTTACGTGAAATCTCTAGGATTAGGGACGCTCACCCGGATAATTTAATTATAATTGTAGGCGATTTTAATTTACCTTCAATACGATGGTGTCGGTCTGACAATGGTAATCTTGAACCATCTGTTGGCGGTGATTTACGCTCTCGAGAGTTTTTGGACACTTACCGTTACTGTAATTTATTACAGTTTAACGACCTCTGTAACGATAATAATAGAATTTTAGATCTGCTGCTCAGTACATCCACTTGTATACAGAGGGTCAATAGGTGTCCGGATTCACTCGTGAGCCAAGATCGTCACCATCCTGCCTTTGAATTTCTTATTGTCGGTGCTCGACCGAAGTTATTGCGCGATGACCCCATTGTTAAATACTTTTTTAATCGGGGTAATTATGATGCAATTAATGCTTCTATTTCTGCCATTAATTGGTCTGAACAATTTGCGGGCCGGAACGTAGATGACGCGGTCGACATTTTTTACACCATTATTAATAATCTAATTAACGTTCATGTCCCGCATCGACTAGTATCTAAGCGCAGATTTCCAATTTGGTACTCGAGATCAACAGTGAGGTCTATCCGGGAAAAGCTTAGTTTGCACCGGAAGTGGAAAATTTATGGAAATAAAGCTGATTATTTATCATTTACAATTTTGCGTAGGCATTCCAAAGTTTTAATTAAGTCTGATTATGACTGGTATGTCAGGTCAATACAATCGCAGCTTATTGAATGCCCTGACCGCTTGTGGTCTTTCGTAAAACATAAAAGGGGCGAATGCTCTGATATTCCTGCTAAGATGAAATTATTTGACGATTCTAGCGATAATGCCCAGGGTATCTGTTCCTTATTCGCTCAATACTTTAACTCTGTTTTCATTGACAGTACCTACACTAATTCTTCGCGTATCGCATCGGGTGGTGGCCTGGCGCCTTGGTTCTGCGAGGAGAATGTCTTGCGTGCTCTCAGGGAGGTTGATTCTAAAACTGGAGCTGGTCCGGACAAATTGCCCGGTTGCTTCATTAAATACTGTGCTGCTAGCTTAGCAAAGCCACTTTTTATAATTTTTTCTATTTCCTTGAACTCCGGATCTTTCCCCGGCGAATGGCGGAGGGCCTTTGTTTTGCCTGTCTTTAAGTCTGGTGACCGTAGTGATGTTTGTCAGTATCGTCCAATTTCAATTTTATCTATAGTTTCTAAAATCTTTGAAAAAATTATCTATTCTAAATTACTGTACATCTTGAAGCCGCATTTGATTGTTGAGCAGCATGGATTTCTTCCCGGTAGATCTGCTGAAACCAACTTAATGACCTACACCAACTTCATACATAATGCTTTTAACGCATCTGAGCAGGTTGACGCGATCTACACTGACTTCAGCAAAGCTTTTGATAAGATTGACCACAATATACTGATGGACAAGCTTTCACTTTTTGATATTCCCCAAGGTCTCTTAACGTGGCTGAGTTCATATATCACTGATCGTTATCAGGCCGTACGTGTTGGCAATTGTGTCTCCGCTTTTCGCCGAATCACATCTGGTGTTCCCCAGGGAAGTCACCTTGGCCCCATCCTCTTCTTGGTATATATTAATGATGTGATGGCCTGCTTTGAGCACGCAAGATTTTTACTTTACGCAGATGACTGTAAAATCTATCTGAACATAAAGCGTAACTCTGACTGTCTTAAACTTCAGAGTGATCTGAACCGGTTTTACAACTACTGTTTCAATAACTGTTTTTTCCTAAATTTTAAAAAGTGTTCTAAAATGTCATTTTCGCGTAAACGTTACCCCCTGAATTTTTCTTACAATCTAGGCGGTACAGATCTTCAATCTGTCGACCACATCTGCGATCTGGGGATTATACTAGATGGGAAACTTTCATATAATTTGCATGTAGATTATATCACATCCAAAGCTTTGAAGAGGTTGGGTTTTGTCATTAGAACTTGTCGTTCTTTTTCGAATATTAGTTGCATTAGAGTTTTGTATTTGACGTATGTGAGTAGTATTCTCGGTTATTCGTCAGCGATATGGAATCCTCAGTACTCTGTTTGCATTAATCGCATTGAGTCTGTTCAGCGCCGTTTTTTGCGGTATTTAGCCCATAAAGTTTACTTACCCTACTGCGATTACGAGATGCGATGCAGGGTGCTAGGCTTACAGTCATTGCAAGTTAGGCGGCTCAGATATGATCTGCTTTTCATCTTTAAATTAACAAACAATTTTATCAATTCTCCGGTATTGCTCGTCGGATTATGCTTTTCGGTGCCGTCTTATCGTACTAGATGTGGTCGGGTTTTTAGACTTAATAGATCAAATACCAACGCTCATTTTAACTCGCCTCTTCAAAGACTTATGTACTCATTTGATTCTCACTGTCGAAGTATCGACTTGTTTAATATCTCGTATACTGCGTTTAGACGGTTTTTGTGGGGCATAAGCGGAATGACCTCATTGCAATTTATACCTACTACTTCGTAATTGTGGGATGTAATTGAATAATGTTATAAAAATGTAATTCTTGATTCTTTCTATTATTATTATTTTTTTGTTAGAGCTATTGTATGATTATTGTGTATTCTATTTTTATTTTATGTTCTGTTCTTTATTATAATTTTGTTATTGTACTGTGGATGCTTCGCTGGGGGTTCACCCTCTTTGCATCCCTTGAAGTAAATAAATAAATAAATAAATAATGGATCACCCTTTTTGAAAATGGGTATTATAGAGGCTATCTTTAATTCATTCGAAAAAAACCGTTTGCGAATGATTCATTGATCATAGTCGTTAAAATATCGTTAATAGCGGGAGACACCTTGATTAACAAGGAGCAAGGAATCTCATCATAGCCGGTGGAATGCTTATCAGAAATTGACTTGATTATCTCAGCGACTTCAGAATATGTTACTGGAGCCAAGAACATCGCACTAAATCCTCAACAGCTCTTCTCGAGCTAAAGTCCACGCCACTGCAGACTTATTGATATATTATATTAATATTTATCGTTATAATTTTATAATATCACTTGTTTACAAAGGAGATGTAAGTCGTTGAGCTCATTAGATTGACTCTTAATATTGTAAGTAATCCATTTCGATGAAAGCCCTTACAAAAAGTGATCGTAAAATAAAGAAAAAGTCGCTTGGAAGGCAACAGTCACTCGATATGAGATAGTAACTCGAAATCGTTCATTTTGGAAGAATGAGAATAAAGTCATGTACTGAGATATACAAGAAACGATTTCGTTTCAAATCGCCGAAATTTATATAAAATCACCCATTCTCGATGATTGTAGCGCCTCGCTCACCAGCGATCTTTATTTAACGTTTAAAAACGTCAAATAAAACTTAATTATTTATTAATTCTCGTTATTTATTTAGGTACCGATGGACAAACGATTCCTCAATCAGCTTTAGAGCAAATTACGAACCAAGCAGCCGCTTTTGCTCAATTAGCAATATCGCAATACGTTCAACAACAACAATCAAATTCAAATAATCCATATGCGCAACTCGTTTCGAATTTATCCCAAGTTAAATCACCAAATAATGAAGTAATTAACACCCCTCAACCTGAACCTGAAAAACAATCTCAATCAGAAGTGGTTAAATTGCCCGTTGAGAATCAAACTGTCGCAGAAAAAGAGAAAAAAAATATTTTGGGGTTGGTGCATTATGGTAGCGAAAGTGACGAAGAAAACGACGATGATGAGGGGGAAGAAAAAGAGATAACTCCTCCGGAAGAGATTCGATTGGTGATTGAGAAGATGGCGAGTTATGTTGCGAAGAATGGGAACGATTTTGAGAGTATTGTGAAAAGTAAAGGGGATGTTCGATTTAATTTTTTATTGGATGATCATATTTATCACCGGTACTATAAAATGAAAGTGGTTGAGTTTGGGAAGAAGCCCTCAACTCCTCCAGAAGCGAATTTAACTTTGACTAAAGATAAGTTGAAAGATAAAAAAGTCATTGGTAAGATTAATTTTATTTAATTAAGTCATGATTAATTCTTTATTTTTATAGCTCCTGTAAGTTTCTCAATAAAAAAACCCAAAGAAGAAATAACAAAAGACATAAAAAGCGCGCTCCCTTTAGAAGAAAGCGATGAAGATCAACCAACTACAACAACCCCAACAAATCCTCTCACCACATCAGAACCACCTCAACTCAATCTCACCCCAACATCACCATCCCCCCCACAAAATTCATTACCCCAACCCAATTCAGATCAAATTTACCCCCAAAAACCCCCCGATTCAGACCCAATCCTCGAAATGATCGATTTAACCGAAGAATTAGAAGAACGCAAAGATGCGCGTCGCGCGGAAGATCGCATCAAAGATAAATTAGCAGCTGCAGCTCGAGAAAAAATGGTTTTAGCCGCAAAAGATCGCGCCTTACAATTAGAAAGAAGAAAAAAAGCTGCCGCCTTTCTTCGATTGAAAGCGGTTAATGTGCAAGATGATTTAATCGGAAAGAAAAAGGGGAATGATGATAAAGTGTTGGTCGTTCTTAGTGATACCGAAACGAAGGCTAGTTCTGATGTGGGGAAAGAAAAGAAAGGGAGGAGTCATGCTAAATCGGATTCTGAGGATGAAATCGATGTTAGGAAGGCGAGGAAAAGTAAGAAAAAGAGGAGTTATCATCATAAGAGGTGATTTAAGTAACATTTTTTGATTTGCGATGTTTTGATTTGATTTTTTGTTGAAGGAAGCGATCAAGAAGTCGGAAAAGATCGAGTTCGAGTCATAAAAAGGCTAAAAAGAAACGGAAACGTAGTGAATCTAGGTCTTCGACTTCTTCCAAAGATTAAAACAGATTTCTTGATTACTTTAATGTATATAATTAGGTTTTATAGTTAAGAAGAAAGATTTTCATCTTTTGTAATGATAAAATTGTATGTTTTTTTAATAAATGGGTTAAAACGACTTACTTTTTTGAACAATTTTTCGTAGGAATTAAAATAATTTCAAAACGCCAAAAAGATGACAAGAACTTGGAAGGATTGCCAACTGTAAAATAAAAAAATTAAATTAATTATAAATATTAATTATTTTTTGTTAATTTAAAAATTAAATAATATTTACTTTAAGTATAAACTTTTCAAAAATAACATTGATTTCCCTTTTCTTCTTGAGAAACTGGGTTTTACTGTTCCCAGAATGTGGTCAAGATTTTAAACTTGACCACTTGAAAACTTAAGTACACACGTTCATTTAATTTGGGAGGGAATTCAAATGGACCGATGAAAAAATTTGATATTACACCACACCAAATATTGACTTTAAATTCGTGTTGAAAATGTCTTTCCCTCGCAGCATGTGGATCACGGAATTCCATAAGGGATTATTTTGCAGTTAAAATCGCCCCATTCTTGTAAACGTCGCTTCATCAGTGAAAAGGATCAGGTCAAGAAATTTTTAACTTAGCATAATTTGTTTTGTAAAAAATGAGCGTGCTGCATGATCTTGTGGTAATAAGTTTGAACGGGAGTATAAAGATATGGCCGGATTTCTTCTTCTTTTAAAACTTTACACTCTGACGATTGGCTTATTCCGGTGCAATACTTAATCTTAATTGATTTCCCTTTTCTTCTTGAGAAACTGGGTTTTACTGTTCCCAGAATGTGGTCAAGATTTTAAACTTGACCACTTGAAAACTTAAGTACACACGTTCATTTAATTTGGGAGGGAATTCAAATGGACCGATGAAAAAATTTGATATTACACCACACCAAATATTGACTTTAAATTCGTGTTGAAAATGTCTTTCCCTCGCAGCATGTGGATCACGGAATTCCATAAGGGATTATTTTGCAGTTAAAATCGCCCCGTTCTTGTAAACGTCGCTTCATCAGTGAAAAGGATCAGGTCAAGAAATTTTTAACTTAGCATAATTTGTTTTATAAAAAATGAGCGTGCTGCATGATCTTGTGGTAATAAGTTTGAACGGGAGTATAAAGATATGGCCGGATTTCTTCTTCTTTTAAAACTTTACACACTGACGATTGGCTTATTCCGGTGCAATACTTAATCTTAATTGATTTCCCTTTTCTTCTTGAGAAACTGGGTTTTACTGTTCCCAAAATGTGGTCAAGATTTTAAACTTGACCGCTTGAAAACTTAAGTACACACGTTTATTTAATTTGGGAGGGAATTCAAATGGACCGATGAAAAAATTTGATATTACACCACACCAAATATTGACTTTAAATTCGTGTTGAAAATGTCTTTCCCTCGCAGCATGTGGATCACGGAATTCCATAAGGGATTATTTTGCAGTTAAAATCGCCCCGTTCTTGTAAACGTCGCTTCATCAGTGAAAAGGATCAGGTCAAGAAATTTTTAACTTAGCATAATTTGTTTTATAAAAAATGAGCGTGCTGCATGATCTTGTGGTAATAAGTTTGAACGGGAGTATAAAGATATGGCCGGATTTCTTCTTCTTTTAAAACTTTACACACTGACGATTGGCTTATTCCGGTGCAATACTTAATCTTAATTGATTTCCCTTTTCTTCTTGAGAAACTGGGTTTTACTGTTCCCAAAATGTGGTCAAGATTTTAAACTTGACCGCTTGAAAACTTAAGTACACACGTTTATTTAATTTGGGAGGGAATTCAAATGGACCGATGAAAAAATTTGATATTACACCACACCAAATATTGACTTTAAATTAGTGTTGAAAATGTCTTTCCCTCGCAGCATGTGGATCACGGAATTCCATAAGGGATTATTTTGCAGTTAAAATCGCCCCATTCTTGTAAACGTCGCTTCATCAGTGAAAAGGATCAGGTCAAGAAATTTTTAACTTAGCATAATTTGTTTTGTAAAAAATGAGCGTGCTGCATGATCTTGTGGTAATAAGTTTGAACGGGAGTATAAAGATATGGCCGGATTTCTTCTTCTTTTAAAACTTTACACACTGACGATTGGCTTATTCCGGTGCAATACTTAATCTGCGGGTACTTACAGATGGATTTTTTGCAACTCAAACCAGGATCTCTTCTTCGTCGACGCTAATTTTCGAACCATTGCTATTTTTAAGTCCACAATTTAATACCAGCAATTGTCGAAACGTGGACGGAAAATAAGCTAACTTAGCTTATGTTAAAAACAATTAAGGCTCACTACTACCATCTTCTGGTTAAACTATCTAAAGGATTATTACCATGGTTACGACTATTCTACGTGCTTTGATTGGCTAGTAGATAGGTTTATCTATAAGATAAATTTATCTAAAGGATGGTAGTAATGGACCTAAAAGCAATAAGACCGTGATGGTCGTCTACTCATCTTTGGTGTCGGTCAGAAGGACGCCGATTGGTTAAGAGGAAATAATGGTAGGATCTGCTACCTGTTCAACACCCTAACGGCCCGAGTTAGCAAACTTAAAGACCCGACGGATGACGAACCGACTTCGCCCGGAACTAATACAGCGATGGAAGCGCAGGACGTTGCTGCTTCAACTCCATCAGCCAAGATGACCGAAGGTGATAACTAAAGACCGGATTAAAAGGCACAAAAAAGACGGAAAAAGGCACTTATAAAAGGGCATGAAATTTTGGCAACAAAAGCATTAAAAAGGCATAAAAATTAGAAATCGAAAAAATTGCTATACCTAATTAATAATGTATTTTAATAACGTTTTCATTAAAAAATACATCGTTAAACTAAACATTCATATGTAATTATTAAACCACTAATCACGAAAACAACTAATTATTAAATGCTGTTCTAAATGTTCCATTGTGAAGTTGTGTCTTCTCTCACTTGTAATAATTCGAAAATTATTTAACGGTTTTAAGGAATAATCATTCGAATTAGAAATTCCTAGAGTGCAGCCTTTCGTTATTTTAGAAACTAAAAATCACGTCTCAAGTTAACGACGTCCGGTATAGAGACCAGAATTCGTGTTAAATTTTGTTAAAAATTTTGTATCCGCAGTTTGATGGGGGAGATGCGAATCGAAACGAAGAAGTTGTTAAAAACTTAGACGTTCGATTACGTAAAAATTTGATGGTTTCCACTGTTTGGAAATTACGTGACGATTTTTGGGATTAGTTAGTGGCGGATGTTATCTTCTGGTCTTGTGGGCGAGGAATTCTTCCCTTCCACAAATTCCCTCATTGGCTCAGAAAATTATTGTAAAATATCCGCCCCGTATTTTGGATTGGCCCCAGGTGTCGGGGATGTCCAGACGTTAGGGAACGCCTAATGAAGGTTTTGCACCCCTCCAAGACCCGAGGTTACTTAAGGCCTTGCACACGTCATAATTACAAAATTCTGAACTTAGTTTCAATTCAACTTCGAAAGATATCTTCTTAGAAAGATTTCGAACCAATACTCAACCAGCGCTCTGTTAGACCGAAACTTAGATTCGCTTTAACGCAAATTCTAAGTCCCGTCGAAATCGAGAACTTTGACTCAGCTTCAAGGGCAACTTACTTCTGATTCGGGCGTCCGCGTCGTGTCGGAAACCGTGTTCACTTGAGGATTTGGTGTGTTTGTGTCGAAGAAGTCTTCTCGGATTATCCCAAGAAGATTCCAACAGGATCCAGGTTGCGACCCATCACCGAGACCACCAGATCGGAATACACGTCCGGGGTAAGTCTGTTTGCCAGTTCTCCCTATCATTTATCGGTCAACGAGAGTAGGGTTAGGTTCAGACAGGTTATTTTCATTTTTAATTTTGTTTTGACTACTTAAGTAACGTCGGGTATTCACGTAGGTAGTTTTTTTAAGATTAACTTTGTATCTTACTTGTTTTTTTTTCGTTATTTTGTAAATATAGATTAAGTGTGGTTAGAACAGTTGTCGTTTTATTTCACATTTCCTGAGAGCCTTAGTGCAAGAACCCACGGTTCTGAAATAGTAACCGCGCGCTTGCCATTTAATCTTGTTTGAATAGATAGGATCAGGTAGGAGTCCTTCAGACTAAGAATTAGGTAGCGCGAAATACTGTTTCTGGTGGCAGCGGTAATTACCAGAGGTAGAAGTCGTTTCAGTGACGGCCTCACCACACACTTAACGTATTCTTGTAAGCCGAAAAACTTCTCTCCACGTCCACACTTGTAATTGATGCATACTTGAACTTTGTAATTAATGCGGGATCCATAATAAATCCAGTAACAATTTCACCACTTAAAATGGATGCAATTTTTTGTAATGTGGCAAATCCTTCATTTTTACACAGAACGTCATTAAATTTATTCGTAATTATTTGACCAATATGTCCTGGTACGCTATACGTGCTGTCTTGAAACTTCTTAATCATTTCTACTGCAGTCACTAAAGGTAAATCCTCTTTTTCAAGTGATTTTATAGATTCACTTATATAACTGTAATTGCTTTTTATAAATGCCAAATTATTTTGTAGCTCCACTTCTTTTAGGACGGCCTGGCAATCTTTTATTGCTTTACTACTTGTAGCCGGAAATTCATTTATTAATTGTTTAAAATGATCTAAGGCGTTTGTGTAGTATATAGCGGCATCTAGCCATGTTCCCCATCTTGTTAGAACTGGTTGTGGTGGTAATGGGGTATTTGGTAACCTCTCTCTAAACAATTCTACCCTTAAAGGGGCTTTAACAAATATTTGTTTACCGCTTTTTATTAATTTATTAACTAATGGGAACTGTAACCTTATAGTTTCTGCTACTCGATTAAGCCCGTGTGCTAAGCAAGTACAATGAAGTAAATTAGGGTAAAAAATCTTCATATTAGACGCAGCTTTTACCATGTATGCCACTTTATCATTCGGTACCGGCTCCGGTAAGCAAAAATGCGTTAATTCGTCGTGAATAAATCTTGTACCGTATTATTATTTGTTTTACTTAATTCTTGGTACTTTTTAGAAAACTTTTTGACGAATTTTCATCACTTAATACTCCAAGTATTAAATTTGCCACGTATCGTCCACATACATCAGTTGTTTCGTCTACACTTCTCCAAATACAATTATTTCCAATAATATTTTTTATTTCTTGAATAACTTCTTTGTAGACTGAAGTAATATATAATTTTTGCGGAGATGGCTTTCATCGGGAATATGCATTGTACAATATGTTTGTAAAAAAGTTTTGAAATATTTATTTGTCACTTTATGGATTGGTATGTTTGCTTTTATCAAAGCTTTGCAAAGATCAAAATTGAATTTTGATTGTTCAGTGTAGCCGGATGTTGATGCCACAGATTGTATAGCTGTACCTATAGTTTGTTGTTTTTTGGATTGATTTTTAGTCAGTTTTAATTTTTCTGACGCAATGATGTTTTGATATACTGAATTATGTAGTATTTCTTGTCACAATTAATCTGTTAACAGTAATTTAATAACGTCAGTATTTTATAATATCTTCCATAATTATTAAACAATCAATATGTTGTTCTATTAATTTTAGTGATCGAAGTACTACATTGAATCAATAGTGAATTTTATTTCTAGTGAATTTTGGGACATGCTATTCTTTATAATTTCCAATTTTTACCGTAAAAAGATTTAAATTTCGGTTTTAAATATTTAAAAATCTTTGGTATTATACATAATTTAATCATTATTTAAAAATATAATTAATATAATTAATTGTTTTTACTCGATTAACTCCATCAATACTTACGATTTTTGAACAGGCTTGGCAAAATAAACGATTGCGTTCATATTTCAATTCCTTGTAATCTTTAATCCATTCTTCTACGGTTGGCTTCGGCATTGGTTTCGGCATTGTACTACGCAAGAACTTCACACTGTCACTCGAGTAACTTTAATACAACTAAATGAATTGAAGACTCGACGCAAGTTAAACCACATACGGGGAATCCCGTGTAAGACGACACGACACGGCACAACGGGGAATTCCAAGCTTAAATTCGGATCGATGAAAAACGCGGATCTTACGTCAGACGGCACAACGAGGAAATGTACAGAGGCGCAGCAAAATACTTTTTCATAATTCAACCAATTTTTGGGGAAAAGACGCCAAAAAGTTGGAAAAAGGCTTTAAATAGGCATAAAAAATAATAGGCATGAAAATTCAAAAAAGGCATAACTAACCTGGTCTTATTTCACTTATTTTTAACTGATTCGTAAAGATATTTAAATATATTTGTAATGCCTTTAATTTTGAGCATAAGCATATTTTCTATAAATCCGGTCTTTAGTGATTCTCCGTAGCCGGACTAACCAGCTACATCCGACGAGCTGGACGACTCCATGCTGGAATCGACTCGCCGCCCACAGTCGTGGAAGCTGGGAAAGACACCTCGACGCCGAAATGACGCGGATAACAGGTGGTGTTAAAGGGGTGGACAACACACTAAGGGTGGTGCAGTGCAACCTGCATCATAGCAGAGCGGCCACTGCCACCCTTTGTCGTCATCTCGACATGATGAGAAATGTTATTGCACTGATCCAAGAACCCTGGGTTATAAAATCCAGGATCCTCAGGTACAAGTGGATTGTCATCTGCTACCGCAATTCACTGGTAGCGACGCCACAACCATTAGGATACGAGCATCCGTTAACCGTAAGGATACGGAAATTCTGCTGGCATCCGTTTACCTACCCATCGAGATGTTGAGACTGGTTGAAGCCGCCAAAGTAGGTAGATGGAATCTCATAATCAGCTGTGACTCTAACGTGCACTCTACGGTTTGGGGTTGCGATAGAGATAATGATAGAGGTAAGACCCTTTTAGAATTTATTTACAGCAGTAATTTAGATATACTAAACAGAGGCACTGAACCCACCTTTGTAATTGTCAGAGGACAATCGATTATCGATTTAACCCTTGCCTCCATGAGTATAACAAGATCAGTCCACGACTGGAGAGTGTCTGACAATATATCAATGTCGGACCATAGATGGATTACTTTCGAAATTGGCAATGCCAATTACAGACCCAACCTAAACCCTAAACCCCAAAAGAAACTGTTTAATTCCACGTTTTCGGGGCTGTTAGCAAAAGTTGGGCAGAGACAACCAGCGGATAACAGCAGCATAGACAAATATTGTACTTCTTTAAACGGGATCCTGCTCCGTTCTTACAAAAAGGCCTGTCCCCTCCGCAAAGAGTCGTCCTCCGGACTTTTTCACGTTTGAGAGCCTCAGGAACTGGAGGCTCTCAAACGTGAGGCGAGGACGGCCTTCAACAAGGCTAAGGACTCCAGGACCGTTTCCGACTGGCAAATTTACAAGGGTAAGCTGTCAGAGTTTAGGAAAGCCGTCCGTCAGAAGAAGCGAGCGGCGTGGAGGTGCTACTGTGAGGAAGTCAACTCCCTCACCGAGGTATCTCGTTTGAAGAAGGTACTCGCTTCTGAACCAGACAAACGTATCGGCTTGTTGAAGAGGGAAGACGGTTCTTATACCGACAACCTTTTCCAGTGGCAATATCAAGTTTTTTTTTCCAGGGACTGTATGAAATTATACAAGCAGTTCAAGCCTTCTGGAAGCAGGAATATGTCTCCTAAAAATAGTATTAAGTCTATTGAAAGGGCCTTTTGAAAGGAATATCAAGTCTTTTAGAAGCCGTATCAAGCCTTTTGTAAACATTACAAACTTTCCGGAAGCATTGCAAGTCTTCTGGAAGCATATCAGAAGAAGATTTCGAAAAATTCCGTCGTTAATCAATACGGAAATGGAACTCTTCGAATTGCTTATGTTTTAACTTTCAAAATCTCCTTAATGAACATAATTAATTAATTGCAATATGCATAAAGTAAATACTCGTTTTGTGTTTTTAATTTTTTTTTGTTAGTAAAACTTGAATAAAATATTGTCTTTGTTAAATGATTGCCTAATCAATGGCTGTAAAATTTTATGCTAGATATTTTAACACGACTTTAAAACACACATCCGAAATTATAAAGCGAAAAACCTACAATAACTCAGAAAATTTTATTGTATAAATATCCAAGGTTCCGTTAAACCGATTAAAAGCGATTAGTAAATATGAATCGAGATAGGATAAGTTAAATTCAACAATTATTTGGCGAAACCTTCAAATAAAATCCTCGAAATAGCTAAGAATTATAATCAATTTCCATCAAAAAGATTGATCTGAAAATTTTCAAGGGGAATTATGCGAGTATTTTAGAAAATGATGATTTAATTAAGAAAATGAACAATTTTAATAATTTAGATTAGTAAAATAATTTAACAATCTTACCTTAATTGCAAATTTTGAGATAATTTTTGATAAAAAATTTACTTTTAAATTGTTAATGTCAAACTTAAAAAGCGAGGTTATGTTTATAATGGTAAGAAATTGTGTTGGTAACAATGAAATGACAAAAATTTTTGTGAAATAAAAATTTTGGAACATAAACTTTTTTTAAATCCTTAATCGTTTTAATTTAATATTAATTAACAATCATTTTTATTTTTTAATAAATATTCATGATTTAATAAATAAATAAACAAACAAATTTGCCCCAAAAAGAAATTGGGGATTTTTTGTTGTTACCAACTTAAAATCGAATGATGTCTAATTACATTAATTTAAAATTATTTATTATTACTCACTTTTACGTTTAATCCATAATCTTCTAATTTATTTCATTCCCGAGAAGATATTTCACCTAAAATAAGAAAAAATAATTAATAAATAAATAAAAACTAAGTAAAAATGTTGGCGTCAAAAATGGCGTCACCCCCTCGAATTTTTTTTTTGTAAAAATAACTAATTTGAGATTTATTTCGAACGAAACGAATTAATGCGTCGTATTAAACATTGAATCGACGATTAAATGCAATAAAAATTACTTACATATCGTTTAAACATCTTAATTAAAACGGAAAAGAAGACGGAGACGAACACTGAAGCACGCACTAAACGAAACGATTCGAATTTGTTTTATAAACCGGTAAAGTAGAAATCGATTTGAAAAGTAATAATAATTAATATTAAATTATTTATTATTACTTATTTTTATGTTTAATCTCTTATTCTGAATCAATTTCATTTCTGAGAGTAGTTTTACCTATAATAAAAAAAATATTAATTATTAAAAAATTAAAAAAAGGGGTTGGTAAAGTAGAGAACGATTTGAAAAGTAATAAATAATAATTAATTTTAAATTATTTATTATTACTTATTTTTGTGTTTGATTTCTTATCTTGAATCAATTTCATTTCTGAAAGTTGTTTTAGCTATAATAAGAAAAATTATTAATTATAAAAAAAATTAAAAGGTGTTAATAAAAAGTGTTGGTAAAGTAGAAAACGATTTAAAAATAATAATTATTGTTATAATAATAAATAATTTATTTATTATTACACAAATTTCTGCTTATTAAAACCCCCAAAAACAAAAAAAAATAATAAATAAACTTAAATTAATTAAATAGTTTTAATTTCGGGCGAAAAATTTTTCGAATCTCTCAAATAAATCTTATTAATCCCTTTCTCCACCTTATTAACTCCAAAAAATTCCTCAATTTCCTTCACCAATCCTTTATTATCCAAGATAGAAACGTGATTCCCCTCTAATATTTTAACATCAACTTTTTGAGTCGTAATAAAAGATAAATCATAATCCTCAGAGATCTCCACCAAACTTTGCTTTGAAGGTTTAACCAAAAGAATCTTCGATTTCAATTTATCCCCTCGTGGTTCATACTTTCTAATCGCTTTTAACCGACTTAACGCAGCCTTACACATTTGAGTGATATAATTCTCTGAGTGCGTAATCGAGGGGGATACGCTAATCCCATATTTGATTTTATCCTCGTACGATTTTCGTTTCAAAATTTCGGATTTATGTTTTAAAATTGCATCGAAAGGCATGTATCGGGTCATTAAAACGCATAATAAGGAAGTTTGGAAAATTTCGTCTTCGTAAAAGGGGAAATATTTTTTTGCTAATTGGGTCATTAATTCCGGGGCGCCGTCGATGAAGACGGCTTTTCCTTTCTTTCCGAACGATTCCAAAATGAACATTAATTCCGTTGCGACCACACATCCGAAGGAGTAGGCGATAATCGTGAAGTTATCGCAAGAATTTGATGGTAAGATTAATTTTGAGAGGGATTTTGCGATTTCTTCGATCGATTCTGAGTGATTTTCGGCGCAAAATTGGAAACATGTTAAATTTTGGGTTAATTCTTTTGAGATTGAGTCGAAAATCCCCGCCATTCCCTCAATTCCGGGTAAGGCGATGATTTGGGTGTTTGAGATTGATTTTGATTTTAAATTGATGACTTTTTCGTTTGATGTTTCTTCACTTCCGATGTGCCTAAAAAGTAATTTAATGTCTTCGGGGAGGTCGGATTCGAGATCGTTTTGAGTCGATTTTGTTGCAACTTCCGATTGTTCCGAGACTAATTCTTTTAATCTAAAATTTTTTATTAATTTAATCAAAATAAATCAGATTTAACTTACTTTGAAATAGTCATGTTTCGGATATCTTGGGCGTTCAAGAATACTTCGTATTCTTTTTCCAAAGTTTGTTTTATCTCAATCGCCATCATTGAGTCCATCCCCAATTCGGGGAAAGTTGCGTAATGACTCACAGCTTTTAAGTTCGTTACACCTAAAATTACTTTTAATAAAAAAATTCTTTTTAACCAAAAAATTTTACCTATTATGTTTAAAACGGCGTCGAAGATATTATTAGCTCCAACTCCCCCTCTTTTCTCCGCAACAACCATACTCGAAACGATCGGCTCTTTTTGTTTTAATAATCGATCCAAAACTTGGAGGCAATTTGAAATTCTTTGTTGCAAAGTCCCCCCAATAACCAATTCTTTGTGGTTTTCTTGCATATCGGCGACTAATCCAACATCCCCAATCGCCCCCCATTGAATCGCTAAACCTGGGTAACCCTCTTTTCTCCTCTTTTCGCAAATCCTCTCCATCACCGAGTTGGAAAATCCATAATTACTTTGCCCAACATTCCCTCGTCCGCAAGAAACCGAAGAAAACACCACAAAATATTTCAAATCAACACAAACCCCCCTCGAAATTTCATCCAAATATTGAGTCGCCAAACCTTTAGGTTTTAACGAAACCTCAAAACTCTCAACAGTTTGATTTTCGAAGAGGGCATCTTTTAAAACGACGGCTAAGTTGAAGATTCCTTCAACGGGGCCTAAAGATTCGGCGAATCTTAATAAATTGATACATCCTTCTTTCGTTGTAACGTCGTCGTTTCTTATGTGAGTTTCAACTCCGTAACTTTTAAAAATGCTGAAATGAAATTGATTAGAACGAGAATTAAATTTAAAATTTAAAAAGGGAATTACTTTAATCGGAATCGTTGATATCCGTTTTTGATTCCAGTTCTGGATGTTAAAACGAGATGTTTCACTCCTCTTGTTATTAGCCAGTCGGCTAATTCTAATCCGAAACCTCCGAGACCTCCGATTATGATGTAACATACATTGTGGGTGCATGATAATCTAATTAAAAGAAAGAAGAATTGTTAAATGAAGAATTATTAAAAAAATATAATTGAGTTTAGTGCAAGAAGACGACACGAAAAGCGTTTTAGAAGATGAAGAAATGACTTGTATATTAAATTGAAGGTACAACTTTCTTCTTTTAAATGATGTATGACTCGTTTCAATTTGAAATCGATTTTAATTAAGTAATGTTAAAGGATGATGTGTTTTTGACGTTTTGATGAGATAAAGATAAAAAGGATGAAATTTGAAGGATTTTTGAAAATGAAGAAATGGCTTATGCATCAAATTGAAGGTAAAACTTTCTTCTTTTAAATGATGTATGACTCGTTGTTTCAATTTGAAATCGATTCCACTTAAGAAAAGTTAAAGAATGATGTGTTTTTGACGTTTTAATGGTATAAAGATAAAAATAATGAAATTTGAAAGATTTTTGAAAATGAAGAAATGGGTTATACATAAAATTGAAGGTAAAGCTTTCTTCTTTTAAATGATGTATGACTCGTTCTTTCAATTTGAAATCGATTCCAGTTAAGTAATGTTAAAGATGATATGTTTTTGACGTTTTGATGGAATGAAGATAAAAATGATGAAATTTGAAAGGTTTTTGAAAATGAAGAAATGGCTTATACATCAAATTGAAGGTAAAACTTTCTTCTTTTAAATGATGTATAACTCGTTCTTTCAATTTGAAATCGATTCCACTTAAGTAATGTTAAAGAATGTGTTTTTGACGTTTTAATGGAATAAAGATAGAAATGATGAAATTTGAAGGATTTTTGAAAATGAAGAAATGGCTTATGCATCAAATTGAAGGTAAAACTATCTTCTTTTAAATGATGTATAACTCGTTCTTTCAATTTGAAATCGATTTCAGTTAAGTAATGTCAAAGATGATATGTTTTTGACGTTTTGATGGAATGAAGATAGAAATGATGAAATTTGAAGGATTTTTGAAAATGAAGAAATGGCTTATGCATCAAATTGAAGGTAAAACTTTCTTCTTTTAAATGATGTATAACTCGTTCTTTCAATTTAAAATCGATTCCACTTAAGTAATGCTAAAGATGATATGTTTTTGACGTTTTGATGGAGTGAAGATAAAAATGATGAAATTTGAAAGGTTTTTGAAAATGAAGAAATGGCTTATACATCAAATTGAAGGTAAAACTTTCTTCTTTTAAATGATGTATAACTCGTTCTTTCAATTTGAAATCGATTCCACTTAAGTAATGTTAAAGAATGTGTTTTTGACGTTTTAATGGAATAAAGATAGAAATGATGAAATTTGAAGGATTTTTGAAAATGAAGAAATGGCTTATGCATCAAATTGAAGGTAAAACTATCTTCTTTTAAATGATGTATAACTCGTTCTTTCAATTTGAAATCGATTTCAGTTAAGTAATGTCAAAGATGATATGTTTTTGACGTTTTGATGGAATGAAGATAGAAATGATGAAATTTGAAGGATTTTTGAAAATGAAGAAATGGCTTATGCATCAAATTGAAGGTAAAACTTTCTTCTTTTAAATGATGTATAACTCGTTCTTTCAATTTAAAATCGATTCCACTTAAGTAATGCTAAAGATGATATGTTTTTGACGTTTTGATGGAGTGAAGATAAAAATGATGAAATTTTAAAGGTTTTTGAAAATGAAGAAATGGCTTATACATCAAATTGAAGGTAAAACTTTCTTCTTTTAAATGATGTATAACTCGTTGTTTCGATTTGAAATCGATTCCACTTAAGTAATGTTAAAGAATGATGTGTTTTTGCCGTTGTAATGGAATAAAGATAAAAATGATGAAATTTGAAAGATTTTTAAAAATGAAGAAAGAGCTTATGCATCAAATTGAAGGTAAAACATTCTTCTTTTAAATGATGTATAACTCGTTGTTTCAATTTGAAATCGATTTCACTTAAATAATGTTAAAGATGATGTGTTTTTGACGTTTTAATGGTATAAAGATAAAAATGATGAAATTTGAAAAATTTTTAAAAATGAAGAAATGGCTTATGCATCAAATTGAAGGTAAAGCTTTCTTCTTTTAAATGATGTATGACTCGTTGTTTCAATTTGAAATCGATTTCAATTAAGTAATGTTAAAAATGATGTGTTTTTGACGTTTTAATAGAATAAAGATAAAAATGATGAAATTTGAAAGATTTTTGTAAATGAAGAAATGGCTTATACATCAAATTGAAGGTAAAACTTTTTTCTTTCAAATGATGTATAACTCGTTGTTTCAATTTGAAATCGATTCCACTTAAGTAATGTTAAAGAATGATGTGTTTTTGCCGTTGTAATGGAATAAAGATAAAAATGATGAAATTTGAAAGATTTTTAAAAATGAAGAAAGAGCTTATGCATCAAACTGAAGGTAAAACATTCTTCTTTTAAATGATGTATAACTCGTTGTTTCAATTTGAAATCGATTTCACTTAAATAATGTTAAAGATGATGTGTTTTTGACGTTTTAATGGTATAAAGATAAAAATGATGAAATTTGAAAAATTTTTAAAAATGAAGAAATGGCTTATGCATCAAATTGAAGGTAAAGCTTTCTTCTTTTAAATGATGTATGACTCGTTGTTTCAATTTGAAATCGATTTCAATTAAGTAATGTTAAAAATGATGTGTTTTTGACGTTTTAATAGAATAAAGATAAAAATGATGAAATTTGAAAGATTTTTGTAAATGAAGAAATGGCTTATACATCAAATTGAAGGTAAAACTTTTTTCTTTCAAATGATGTATAACTCGTTGTTTCAATTTGAAATCGATTCCACTTAAGTAATGTTAAAGAATGATGTGTTTTTGCCGTTGTAATGGAATAAAGATAAAAATGATGAAATTTGAAAGATTTTTAAAAATGAAGAAAGAGCTTATGCATCAAACTGAAGGTAAAACATTCTTCTTTTAAATGATGTATAACTCGTTGTTTCAATTTGAAATCGATTTCACTTAAATAATGTTAAAGATGATGTGTTTTTGACGTTTTAATGGTATAAAGATAAAAATGATGAAATTTGAAAAATTTTTAAAAATGAAGAAATGGCTTATGCATCAAATTGAAGGTAAAACTTTCTTCTTTTAAATGATGTATGACTCGTTGTTTCAATTTGAAATTGATTTAAATTAAGTAATGTTAAAGGATGATATCCTTTTGACGTTTTGATGAGATAAAGATAAAAACGATGAAATTTAAAAGATTTTTGAAAATGAAGAAATGGCTTATACATCATATTAAAGGTAAAACATTCTTCTATTAAATGATGTATGACTCGTTGTTTCAATTTGAAATCGATTTCAATTAAGTAATGTTAAAGGATGATATCTCTTTGACGTTTTGATGTGATAAAGATAAAAACGATGAAATTTAAAAGATTTTTGGAAATGAAGAAATGGCTTATACATCAAATTGAAGGTAAAACTTTCTTCTTTTAAATGATGTATGACTCGTTGTTTCAATTTGAAATCGATTCCACCTAAGAAAAGTTAAAGAATGATGTGTTTTTGACGTTTTAATGGGATAAAGATAAAAATGATGAAATTTGAAAGATTTTTGGAAATGAAGAAATGGCTTATACATCAAATTGAAGGTAAAACTTTCTTCTTTTAAATGATGTATGATTCGTTGTTTCAATTTGAAATCGATTCCACCTAAGAAAAGTTAAAGAATGATGTGTTTTTGACGTTTTAATGGTATAAAGATAAAAATGATGAAATTTGAAAAATTTTTAAAAATGAAGAAATGGCTTATACATCAAATTGAAGGTAAAACTTTCTTCTTTCAAATGATTTATAACTCGTTGTTTTAATTTGAAATTAATCCCACTTAAGTAAAGTTAAAGAATGATGTGTTTTTGACGTTTTAATGGTATAAAGATAAAAATGATGAAATTTGAAAGATTTTTGAAAATGAAGAAATGGCTTATACATCAAATTGAAGGTAAAACTTTCTTCTTTCAAATGATGTATAACTCGTTGTTTCAATTTGAAATCGATTTCACTTAAGTACTGTTAAAGAATGATGTCTTTGACGTTTTAATGGAATAAAGATAAAAATGATGAAATTTGAAAAATTTTTAAAAATGAAGAAATGGCTTATACATCAAATTGAAGGTAAAACATTCTTCTTTCAAATGATTTATAGCTCGTTGTTTTAATTTGAAATTAATCCCACTTACGTAATGTTAAAGAATGATGTGTTTTTGCAGTTGTAATGGAATAAAGATAAAAATGATGAAATTTGAAAGATTTTTGAAGATGAAGAAATGACTTATATAATAAATTGAAGAATATATCATCCTTTTTCAAATGATGTATAGCTCGTAGTTTCAATTTGAAATCGATTTCACTTAAATAATGTTAAAGATGATGTGTTTTTGACGTTTTAATGGTATAAAGATAAAAATGATGAAATTTGAAAGATTTTTGAAAATGAAGAAATGGCTTATACATCAAATTGAAGGTAAAACTTTCTTCTTTTAAATGATGTATGACTCGTTGTTTCAATTTGAAATCGATTTCAATTAAGTACTGTTAAAGAATGATGTCTTTGACGTTTTAATGGAATAAAGATAAAAATGATGAAATTTGAAAAATTTTTAAAAATGAAGAAATGGCTTATACATCAAATTGAAGGTAAAACTTTCTTCTTTCAAATGATTTATAACTCGTTGTTTTAATTTGAAATTAATCCCACTTAAGTAAAGTTAAAGAATGATGTGTTTTTGACGTTTTAATGGTATAAAGATAAAAATGATGAAATTTGAAAGATTTTTGAAAATGAAGAAATGGCTTATACATCAAATTGAAGGTAAAACTTTCTTCTTTCAAATGATGTATAACTCGTTGTTTCAATTTGAAATCGATTTCACTTAAGTACTGTTAAAGAATGATGTCTTTGACGTTTTAATGGAATAAAGATAAAAATGATGAAATTTGAAAAATTTTTAAAAATGAAGAAATGGCTTATACATCAAATTGAAGGTAAAACATTCTTCTTTCAAATGATTTATAGCTCGTTGTTTTAATTTGAAATTAATCCCACTTACGTAATGTTAAAGAATGATGTGTTTTTGCAGTTGTAATGGAATAAAGATAAAAATGATGAAATTTGAAAGATTTTTGAAGATGAAGAAATGACTTATATAATAAATTGAAGAATATATCATCCTTTTTCAAATGATGTATAGCTCGTAGTTTCAATTTGAAATCGATTTCACTTAAATAATGTTAAAGATGATGTGTTTTTGACGTTTTAATGGTATAAAGATAAAAATGATGAAATTTGAAAGATTTTTGAAAATGAAGAAATGGCTTATACATCAAATTGAAGGTAAAACTTTCTTCTTTTAAATGATGTATGACTCGTTGTTTCAATTTGAAATCGATTTCAATTAAGTACTGTTAAAGAATGATGTCTTTGACGTTTTAATGGAATAAAGATAAAAATGATGAAATTTGAAAAATTTTTAAAAATGAAGAAATGGCTTATACATCAAATTGAAGGTAAAACATTCTTCTTTCAAATGATTTATAGCTCGTTGTTTTAATTTGAAATTAATCCCACTTACGTAATGTTAAAGAATGATGTGTTTTTGCAGTTGTAATGGAATAAAGATAAAAATGATGAAATTTGAAAGATTTTTGAAGATGAAGAAATGACTTATATAATAAATTGAAGAATATATCATCCTTTTTCAAATGATGTATAACTCGTAGTTTCAATTTGAAATCGATTTCACTTAAATAATGTTAAAGATGATGTGTTTTTGACGTTTTAATGGTATAAAGATAAAAATGATGAAATTTGAAAGATTTTTGAAAATGAAGAAATGGCTTATACATCAAATTGAAGGTAAAACTTTCTTCTTTTAAATGATGTATGACTCGTTGTTTCAATTTGAAATCGATTTCAATTAAGTACTGTTAAAGAATGATGTCTTTGACGTTTTAATGGAATAAAGATAAAAATGATGAAATTTGAAAAATTTTTAAAAATGAAGAAATGGCTTATACATCAAATTGAAGGTAAAACTTTCTTCTTTCAAATGATTTATAACTCGTTGTTTTAATTTGAAATTAATCCCACTTACGTAATGTTAAAGAATGATGTGTTTTTGCAGTTGTAATGGAATAAAGATAAAAATGATGAAATTTGAAAGATTTTTGAAGATGAAGAAATGACTTATATGATAAATTGAAGAATATATCATCCTTTTTCAAATGATGTATAACTCGTAGTTTCAATTTGAAATTAATTCCACTTAAATAATGTTAAAGGATGATATGTTTTCGACGTTTTAATGAAATAAAGATTAAAATGATGACATTTGAAGGGATTTTTGAAAATGAAGAAATGGCTTATACATCAAATTGAAGGTTGAATCTTCCTCTTTCAAATGGTGTATAATTCGTTGTTTTAGTTTAAAATCTATTCCACCTAAGAGATGTTAAAATATGATGAAGTTTTCATACTTTAAAGGAATCAAGATAATAACGATGAAATTGGAAAGATCCTGGACGTCATATTTTTGAAAATGAAGAAATGATTTGTATATTAAATTGATTTGATTTGATTTGATTGAACTCATTGCTTCAATTTGAAATCTATTTCACTTAAATAATGTTAAAGGATGATATGTTTTTGATGATTTAATGGAATAAAGATAAAAATGATGAAATTTGAAGGATTTTTGAAAATGAAGAAATGGCTTATACATCAAATTGGAGGTAAAACTTTCTTCTTTTAAATGATGTATAACTCGTTCTTTCAATTTGAATTTCAATCGATTCCACAAAAGTAATGTTAAAGATGATATGTTTTTGACGTTTTGATATAATGAAGATAAAAGTGATGAAATTTGAAAGATTGTGGACGTCTTATTTTTGAAGATGAAGTAATGACTTGTATACCAGACTGAAGGATAAACCTTTCTCTTTCAAATGATGTATAACTCGTTTTTTAAATTTAAAATCAGTTCCATTTAAGTAATGTTAAAGGATGATATGTTTTTGACTTTTTGATGGAATGAAGATAAAAATGATGAAATTTGAAAGATTGTGGACGTCTTATTTTTGAAGATGAAGAAATGACTTGTATACCAGACTGAAGGATGAACCTTTCTCTTTCAAATGATGTTTCAATTTGAAATCGATGTCATCTAAGAAATGTTAAAAAATCAAAAAATCATTTTTGTGTCGATAACTGCTGAAATATTGCTTTTAGGTAAATTCCTATGTAGAGTTCGATGAAATCGGATTTGTTCCATCGAATAAAAGTTTCTTTGGATATGTTTTCACAGACATGAAGATTTTTCAACAAAAAAAAAAAGTTTTCAATAAGAAAAATGACTTTTCGACATTGCATTTTTTTAAAAGACCCTGTATTTTTGAATCTGTAATTTTTTTTTTATATATAAATCGAATCTCAGATATTTTTATTATATTTTCTCTATTTCTTAGAGAATGAGGAATTTCGTATAGGCTTGAAATTTTGGTAACACGGGTTGTGGAATAAAATCCTTTAATCTAAACTAAGATAGAGTAAGAGACGGATGATGGTTGGGCCGATTACCTGAGATTGATTTGACCTCTTTTGTCGTTTTTCAGAATCGCTATTGGATAATATGGAATAACTTTGTTAGAAAAGTTGTCTCAAAATAATATGGTCTGCATCGCTATACAGTGTGTCCCCGTAACGTATAATTGATGATAAATTTTTGAATTCAGATTCCATCTTTTGTAATTAAAGTCTAGATGTCATAAAGCAAAATATAACCAAATTTTACATCCAATATCCTCAAAGTACCAAAGTTAAGAAAAAAAATTTGATAACCATTGCAGATAAAGCGGCCTTTCTGAGCAATGTACAACAAAAGTTGATTCAGATAAAATGTTAGTTAAGTTAAATTATAGCGATATGCCAATTTTTATTAATTAACCATATAAAAGAGAAAATAAGCTTTAACTAAGCCTTTAATTGCAAAAGATGGAATTTGAATTCAAAAATTTATCGTCAATTATACTTTACGTGTACATACTGTATACCTCTGATCCGGAAGATACCGGACACCTGTATATGTAGAGGTGAGAAACTCGAGTTTTGTTTTTATGAGAACATAAATTCCTTGTTCAGCAAAGAACGAAAGAGTTTTTGGTACAAATGAATCCAAATTTATTTTGATGAAGAACTTCAATGCTCATCCACCAACAATGAATGACAGACATAAGGACCAAACTAAAAGTGACCAAATTAAAAGTGACCAAATTAAAAGTGTTTTATATCTTGTAATATGATCGTATATTAGAACGTATATTTTCAGAAACTCCTGTATATCAAAAATGAAGAGAACTATAAAAATTTGCTTTCAGGCACTAAGTTTCACAAAAAGGAAGCTTAGGTTCGCGAAAAATACAACTTTCCATCTTTCATAATTATCAAGATACCCTGCAAACCTATCGAAATTTGGACACCTGTACATTTCTTGTAAATTAACACATCTTTAGACACTTATTGCGAAAACCGACACTCTTTTAACCACTAAATATGAGTTGAGTTTATTTCCCAATAATATAATTCGTTATACAAAAAAATTAATCCAATTAAAAGAGAATTCAAAAAATCTTACCTTGGGATTCCTTTAAACACCTCCCCATTTTGCTTCATCGTTTCATCTCGCACTTTAATAACAACTTTCCCCATATGCTTCCCCGTCGCCATAAATCTAAAAGCTTCTTCAATTTGATCCCTGTTAAAAACGGTGCGAATTAACGGCTTAATAGACCCGTTTAAAAGCCCATCTCGGACCATGTTTGATAACCTCTCTTTATATCCTAAAATTATCATTTTTTAAAAAAGATAATAAAAAAGATTTAATAAATATTAATTATCTTACGATCATTCCCCCCAGCAAAAAGTTGATCTAACATAACCCCCTCAAATCTGGCTTGTTTTTTCAACAAACTCGCGATTAATTCGTTATCATTCGCCAAATCGAATTTTCCTATTTCCAAAAAGGTCCCGTTTTTAGCCAAACACCTCACCGAAGCTAAAAGTTTTTCTTCAGCCAAAGAATTCAAAACGAAATCGACTCCTTTTCCGTTAGTTTCTTTAAAAATCATTTGTTCGAATGAGGTTGAGCGCGAATCTCCGATGTGGGATGATTCGATTTGGGGGAAATTCTTTTTAATGAAATCTCGTTTTTCTTTTGTACCTACTGTTGTGAAAATTTTGCACCCCATATGAGTAGCCGTGTTTATAGCTGCTTGTCCCACTCCCCCAGTTCCTGAATGGATCAAAATTGATTGCCCACGACGCATTTTACCACGCTAAAATGTTTATGACTTAAAAAAGAAATTGGATTTAAATTTAAGTTTAATACCATGAAGAAGGCGTAATAAACGGTTGCATAAACAACGGAAATTGTTGCGGCGTCTTCGTAAGACCACCCATCGGGGATGGGCCAAATCAATTTTGAATCGGCCATAACCATCGTTGATAAAGCGCCGTTTATGGTTGTGCCCATCACGCGTTTTGATGGATTTGAGGTTAAACAGCCGGAAAATTCGAAACCTTGGATGCATTCTTGTTGGACTCTGTCTTTTGTTATAGCTTCGGGAGGTAATTTTCCTGTTGCCGTCATTATGTCTCGGAAATTTAATGATGCGTAATGAATCTAATAAAAAAATTTTTAAAAAAGTAAGAATGTGGGATATTTTTGGGGTTGTTGTGTTTTGGGGTTGTTATGTGGGGTATGAGAAATTCAAAGTTATTTTAAATTCTATTCTTCATGAACGTAGCTCTAGATCTTTTTGGTGGTGATTTTTTTGGAAGTTTGAAATTATAAGCGATTATATGACTAATTTTTGCATGATCTTGACGGTACTGTATATTTTTTCAATGATATTGCAATCTAAAGAAGAACAAAGAAGCAAGTTGACCCTTAGCAGAAAGTCTTAATTGACTATCTTGGAGCTTTCCATGGAAGATACAATCTTCCATCCTACGATATACAGTAGACGATACAAACTCTATATTATTTTAAAAACTGCCAACTTGTTGGCAGCATGAGTTGTTATGTCTCCAAAGTTCTGCTTATTAGTTTGAAGTCTGCCAACTTGTTGGCAGCATGAGCTATTCCTGTTCCACAGACTATATATCATCTTACAGACTACCAACTTGTTGGCAGCATGAGCTATTCCTGTTCCACAGACTATATATCATCTTACAGACTGCCAACTTGTTGGCAGCATGAGCTATTCCTGTTCCACAGACTATATATCATCTTACAGACTGCCAACTTGTTGGCAGCATGAGCTGTTATGTTTCCAAAGTCCCGCTCATCAATTTGAAATCTGCCAACTTGTTGGCAGCATGAGCTATTCCTGTTCCACAGACTATATATCATCTTACAGACTGCCAACTTGTTGGCAGCATGAGCTATTCCTGTTCCACAGACTATATATCATCTTACAGACTGCCAACTTGTTGGCAGCATGAGCTATTCCTGTTCCACAGACTATATATCATCTTACAGACTGCCAACTTGTTGGCAGCATGAGCTATTCCTGTTCCACAGACTATATATCATCTTACAGACTGCCAACTTGTTGGCAGCATGAGCTATTCCTGTTCCACAGACTATATATCATCTTACAGACTGCCAACTTGTTGGCAGCATGAGCTATTCCTGTTCCACAGACTATATATCATCTTACAGACTGCCAACTTGTTGGCAGCATGAGCTGTTATGTTTCCAAAGTCCCGCTCATCGATTTGAAATCTGCCAACTTGTTGGCAGCATGAGCTATTTCTGTTCCACAGACTATATATCATCTTACAGACTGCCAACTTGTTGGCAACATGAGCGGTTATGTTTCCAAAGTACCGCTCATCGATTTGAAATCCGCCAATTTGTTGGCAGCATGGGCTATTCCTGTTCCACAGACTATATATCATCTTACAGACTGCCAACTTGTTGGCAGCATGAGCTATTCCTGTTCTACAGACTATTTATCATCTTACAGACTGCCAACTTGTTGGCAGCATGAGCTGTTATGTTTCCAAAGTCCCGCTTATCAATTTGAAATCTGCCAACTTGTTGGCAGCATGAGCTATTCCTGTTCCACAGACTATATATCATCTTACAGACTGCCAACTTGTTGGCAGCATGAGCTATTCCTGTTCCACAGACTATATATCATCTTACAGACTGCCAACTTGTTGGCAGCATGAGCTATTCCTGTTCCACAGACTATATATCATCTTACAGACTGCCAACTTGTTGGCAGCATGAGCTGTTATGTTTCCAAAGTCCCGCTCATCGATTTGAAATCTGCCAACTTGTTGGCAGCATGAGCTATTTCTGTTCCACAGACTATATATCATCTTACAGACTGCCAACTTGTTGGCAACATGAGCGGTTATGTTTCCAAAGTACCGCTCATCGATTTGAAATCCGCCAATTTGTTGGCAGCATGGGCTATTCCTGTTCCACAGACTATATATCATCTTACAGACTGCCAACTTGTTGGCAGCATGAGCTATTCCTGTTCTACAGACTATTTATCATCTTACAGACTGCCAACTTGTTGGCAGCATGAGCTGTTATGTTTCCAAAGTCCCGCTTATCAATTTGAAATCTGCCAACTTGTTGGCAGCATGAGCTATTCCTGTTCCACAGACTATATATCATCTTACAGACTGCCAACTTGTTGGCAGCATGAGCTGTTATGTTTCCAAAGTCCCGCTCATCGATTTGAAATCTGCCAACTTGTTGGCAGCATGAGCTATTTCTGTTCCACAGACTATATATCATCTTACAGACTGCCAACTTGTTGGCAACATGAGCGGTTATGTTTCCAAAGTACCGCTCATCGATTTGAAATCCGCCAATTTGTTGGCAGCATGAGCTATTCCTGTTCCACAGACTATATATTATCTTACAGACTGTCAACTTGTTGACAGCATGAGCTGTTTTGTTTCCACAGTCCCGCTTATCGATTTGAAATCTGCCAACTTGTTGGCAGCATGAGCTGTTATGTTTCCAAAATCATTTTTATCGACTTGAAATCTGCCAACTTGTTGCCAGCATGAGCTATTCCTGTTCCACAGACTATATATTATCTTACAGACTGTCAACTTGTTGACAACATGAGCTGTTTTGTTTCCACAGTCCCGCTTATCGATTTGAAATCTGCCAACTTGTTGGCAGCATGAGCTATTCCTGTTCCACAGACTATATATCATCTTACAGACTGCCAACATGTTGGCAGCATGAGCTGTTATGTTTCCAAAGTCCTGCTCATCGATTTGAAATCTGCCAACTTGTTGGCAGCATGAGCTATTCCTGTTCCACAGACTATATATCATCTTACAGACTGCCAACTTGTTGGCAGCAAGAGTTGTTATGTCTCCAAAGTCCTGCTTATCAGTGTGAAATCTGTCACGACTGGGTTAAACGAATGAAACGAATACGCCCCTTTAAATATAAAAATGAGAGGGGACACTATTCAGCATTCATTTCATTGCGAAAATCGCACCCCCGGAAGTTGGAGTCCCAGAGCCGAAGCCCTATTAACCCTTAGGTTTAGTACGGCGCTGATATTACATTTTATTTTACTTAATAAAGTAGTTCATTAGTGCAATATTTACGTTAAGTTGCAACAATTTTCAGAATGCAAATAGAATCAGCTTTGGAATTACAAATTGATCTTATATGTGCTTGGAAACTAACAAAACTAATAGCGATGATGACACTAGTCCTGAACAATCAAATAGTCAATAAGATGATGGACAATGCATGCGTGACGTCCCTAAGAGAATGACGATTAAAAAATTCATAAGAAAACAAACATTATTGTATTGCACTAAAACTAGAACTAACACTAAAATTAGAGCTAGGAGCTATAGAATTCTGTTGTGCGTTTTTTGAAAAAATGTTTGACATTTTAGACCTCCTCAGAACCTCCTTGTAAACTTCTTCAAAACCTAGTTTTGTAAAGTAGCATAGTATTTGCACTGTTGATGATAATCTGATGCAATATTGGGTTGGGTTGGATTTGGCTGAATTGGGTTGTGTTTATAAATACGATACAGGCAATAATTGAAGAGGGTTTTCTCTTGATGCCTTCATTGTGTAGTTAGTGGTTGGAAAATTGAAGATATTAAACAATCTGCACAGCTGGCTTTGGATAACGTATTGAGTAAAATGGAGAAAATGAAGAAAAAGTTCTGTTTATAAGTTTGAAGTCTGCCAATTTGTTGGCAGCATGAGCTATTACTACACTACAGACTATATATCATTCTAAAAACTGCCAACTTGTTGGCAGCATGAGCTGTTATCTTTCCAAAGTCCTGCTTGTCAGTTTGAAGTCTGCCAACTTGTTGGTAACATCAGATATAATATCTTCAAAGTTCTATTTATCATCTTAAAATCTACCAACTTGTTGGCATCATGAACTATTACTGTACCACAGACTGTATATCATTTTAAAAACTGCCAACTTGTTGGCAGCATGAATTGTTATGTCTCCAAACTCCTGTTTATCAAGTTTAAGTCTGCCAACTTGTTGGCAGCATGAGTTGTCATGTCTCCAAAGTCCTGCTTATCAAGTAGGAGTCTGCCAACTTGTTGCAACATGAAAATAAAAGATAGAAATGATATTAGAGATATTAAGAGAAGAAAATCTGACATTAAACTTGAAAAAGTGTAAATTCTTGATACAGAGAGTTGTTTCTAAGTAAGGGAATTAAAGATTGATGTTGTAAAGGGATTTAAACGGCCAGCGAATGTACAGGAAGTACAACAAATCCTAGGATTATTCGGATTTTTTATCTCTTTTTTTCAATAATCTTGACACTTAAGAACATCGAATAGCATTGGAATAAAGATCAAGAGAATGCTTTATTAAGATAAAAATGGAGTTAGGAAAATGACCCAAGCTTGCGTTGTATGATCCTTATTCAAAATTGAAACTCTATAACGACGCTTGCAAGAGGAACCTAAGAGATATACTTTTTCAGAAGACGAATGATGAACCGATTATGTCAAGGAAGGATGATGATAAAGTGAAATCTTTGGATCGTTTCCTTTTGTATTCGCTAGGAAAGAAATTTCGAGTGATTACTGATTGCAATTCATTAAGGAACAGTATGAAGCAAAAGAAGCCTATATCTCGTGGATACTAAGATTGCAGAAATACAACTTTGATATCGAATATCGCTCTACCAAAAGATTTTGACACCAATGTGATGACCATTTGAATAAATGAGGATGATTGGCTTGTAACTATACAGCTTCAAAATCAAAAATTAAAAATGATTTGAGACACACTTAAAAGAGAATCAGAAAATCAAATGAAAACAAGTAGATAAATTTAGTTTATAAATCAGATTCAATTAGCTTATATCGAATAATAGGAAATAAGTTGAAGTGGGTTGTATAGTTAAATAAGAAAAATAACTTAAAAAAACTTACATTAACAAGTTCAGCACCCGGTTCAGCAACAGAAAACGAAGACAACGCCCCCTCAATCCATCTCAAAGTTGAGAGATCCCCCCGCGACATCACATTAACATAACAATGCTCCTTTTGAACCTCCTCAGTCTCCTCCAACAAAAAGTGCCGGTAACACCCCCATTTCCCATCCTTATAAACATTTATAGCCAAATTCTTCTCAATCTGACCCCGATAGAAAGGATCATTTAAATCAAATTGAGGCGCGGGATCATTAACCATAACTAAAGAGACATTCCCCCCTTTCTCTCTCCTCAAACAATTCGCCAACCCCAACAACCCATTAATCTCGATTCTTTCCGAATATAAAACAACCCGATTTAAAGCAAATTTTTGAAGATTTTTAATCCAAGAAAAATCGGTCATTTCGGGTATTTCAACCGCAATTTTCTCAACGAATTGAGATTTCTCTTTGATGAGGATTAATTTGTTTTCTCCATCATCGTATGATGATAAGATTTCGATTTGAGGGTGATTAATTTGATTAAATCGGCTCTCTTTTGAGATAATAAACCCTGAAACATCTCGGGTTGATTTTAAAGCATTCGCCAAAAAGTTTGAGTCATCAAATAAATTTTTTGTTATCAAAATAAGACAATGAGTTTCACTTTGTAGGGTTTTATCTTCGATTATAATCCCGGGGAGATTTAAATCGTTATTACTTGAGAGAATTTTTAATTCAGCTTGGATTAAAGGTAAATCGTTTAATGCGTCTTGGATGAGGGGCAAAATTGGCTCATTTTCTTGAGTTACCTCAACAGCTTTGACTTTGATTGTGTTTGAGTTTTCTAAAATCGTTTGGACGAAGCTTCTAATCGCGTCCGATTTTTTGAGATTGCCGTGATATGGGGTGAATTTGTATGATTCTAAAACAGGTTGGGGTGATTTTTTTCGGGAAATTCCCCTTGCTCCTAACCCGATTATTTCGATCCCTCCCCCTTTAATCGTTGATAAATCTTCGTTGTAAATAACCGGGATTAAATTGTTGGTGGATGTTGCGGTTTTAATATGTTGGGGGCCGTCTATTATGAGCTTTTTGATGCTTGTTGGGACGTACAAATTTCGCGTATCTTGGGAAATAATTTGGACTTGGAGCATGTTGTCCATAAAAGCGATCCAATTCCCCTCCCAAGAAATCATGGCTCTATTTTGATTGAAATTAAATGATTTAATCGCCGAGAATTTATTTGAATATTGGTACCCTCTTAATCTTAATTCTTTATAAACATCGCGATGGTTCATGATGTTTTCTTCATCATCCCCGCTTAAAATGATTTCAGAATTATTTTTATTCTCTCCAATTAAAGCATAAATCGTCCCTGTTACTAACAAATTATCACCCTCTAAGATTTCAAAGAGTTTATTTTCGAGTTGTAGGATGACTTTTAAAGTTAAAGTTTCTTCTTTTGGAACATTGGCGGCGCGCAAAAATTTAACATCCTCAAAAACCATCTCGGTATCGCTCATTAATTTCCCAATAATCATCGCGTAACATTCCCAAACTAACGCCAAGTACCCAGTTGCGGGGAATAAATTCCTCCCATCAATAACATGCCCCGTTATAAAAGCCCATTCTTCTAATCGCGCAGAAATATGCATGATGCGTTGCCCACTTTGTTGCTCTTCATCTTTTTCGTAGAAATGAACGGTGTAATCTTCGGAGTGGTTCCATTTAATTAACGGAGAGATCATCGCGGTTCCTCGACTCACCGGGAACGAAATTTTTGGGTAAATATAATCCAATTGGGAGGGGAACCCCAAAATAAACAACTCCCCCAAAGAATTTAACAAATCATTAATCGGATTTGACTCATTTTTAACTAAAATTAAATCAAATTTTTTCAAATTTTTAATCCCCCCAATCACCAAATTGACGCAATTTTTAAATCCTTCATCAAAATCGATCCGATTTGATTTATTTTTGACCCATCCACAATCAATTTTATCTTTATCCCCCATCAAAATGTTATAACCACAAAATAAAGCTTCTTTTAGAGTTAAAACCCCTTCTAAATAAGCAGCGGATATTTCTCCAAATCCCACCCCGATTATTTCGTCAAAATCCAATCTCAAATTTTTGATTAAATCGGCCAAACTTAATTGGACGGAGATAAATCCGAGATAATTTTGGATCGAATTATTTATTTTTTGATCAAAAAGAATCTCCGTGATGTTTATTTTAATTTCTTTTTCGATTATTTCGTGGATTCGTTGGATTGAACCAGAAAATGTTGGGATCTCCATTAATTTCGAGCCTAATTTGTACCAATTTTCTTCAACATCACTAAAAATGATTCTTAATTTTTTCTTGATTGAATTTTCTTTGATGATTCTTTTAATTTCCCCCGATTTTTCGACGATTAAAAACCCGGAATGAGTCATATTCGGGATATTTTTCCTAAAAACTTGGTGAATTAACTTAATAAATTCCGAATCCATCGTTTTAGCTTCATCAAAAATCGATTCAACCCCCTCTTTGCATCTCCCCGATGCGCAAATTAATCTTGATAAGTTATCTTTTGGGATTCCCGCGTTAATTTTAACTTTTTCGTTCCAACGCAATAAAACGTGACCGTTTCCTCCTCCAAATCCGAAGCTGTTTATGCCGACTAATCCGAAATTATCCGGCCAGGGGATTTTTTCGGTTACAACGACGAGTCTGCCTTTTTCTAAGCCTTCGACTCCTTTTCTTGGGGTGGTGTAATTGATGTTGGGGGGGATGAACCCCGCTTCGAAGCCGATTAAGACTTTAACGATGGAGCAAAGCCCCGAAACTGGTTCGTTGTGACCAATACTTGATTTAACGGTCCCTATATGCAAAGGGCGCTTCCTGTTTTTGCAAAAAATCTCATCCAACGTCGTCAATTCCTCCGGATCACCGACTTTTGTTCCGGTTCCGTGCGCTTCTACGAAAGTTAAAGTGGAAGGATCGATTTGGCATTCCTCATAGAACTCTTTCATCAAAACTTTTTGCATCCCCGATGAAGGAAAAGTTATCCCTTGCTCTTTATACCTGTAATGGACATAATTGTTAATTAATTAGTTTTATTTAGCATATGCTAGAGGAAATCGAAAAATGCTTAAATACTATAAATATCACTCCATAATTAAAGTTCTTCATTCAGAGGGCGTTTGATGGGGTGCTACCATTTGGTGGTGCCCTGAACTCGGAGAACTCAAGCAAGAGGTAAAAGCAATCTTTAACAGAGCTAAAAACTCAAAATTAAACTCCGAAAAAAGTGCTCACCATAGAAAGCAAGATACGTGGGGGATATTTTGTGAAGAAGTTTTTTCCTGCAGCGAAGTCTCTCGTTTCAATCGGGGATTAGCTTCTAACCCTGAATGACGAATTGAATTATTAAAAAAGACTGAATATTCTTATACCGAAAACATTTTGGAAAGCCTTCATCTATTAATGGAGGTGCCTTTTCTAAATTCTACAACGTCCATGTATTCACATCAGGCTCACTTTAGCTGAAAAAGTCTACCGGGAGGAAAAAATTATATTTTAACCAGCTTTGTTGGTAGAGCGCTGGACTGGAAGGAGTCCGTTCTGGGCATTTTTATAGATATAGAAGAAACCATTAATAAAACAACTTTTTCTAGTATTAACGATACCTTGTTAAAGTTATAACACATCTCTTTGTAGTTAGATTAATTAGCTTTTAAACATAGAATTTAAACCTCACTGAAGCCATCTTTACAAGAAGACTTAATATTTCCTCTGAAACGCTTGAAATGGTTCTAAATAACTTGAAATGCTTCCAGAAGACTTAATACTGCTTCTAGAAGAGTTGAAATGCTTCCAGAAGACTTGATATTGCCTCTGGGAGACATGAAATGTTTCCAGATGACTTAATACTGGTTCTAGAAGATTTGAAATACTTCTAAATATTTGATACAGCTTCTAGAAGGCTTGAAATGCTTTCAAAAGATTTGATATTTCCTCTGAAAGGCTTGAAATGCTTCCAGATGTCTTGATACTAGTTCTGAAAGATATGGTATCATTTCCAGAACTTCCAAAACTTCATTAATTTTATCAAATATCTGAACATTACACTTGACAATAAAATGACATGGAAACTGGACTTAGATAATAGATTTTCTCTGAGAAAAACATGTAATCTGAATTAATTACCGAATCGCGTAAAGATTTTCTATTTTGATTTGTATTTCTTATGATACAAAACCGTTGTGTTGGACATTTTTAAAAATGTATGATATATTATGCTGAATCGCGTAATATTTGTCATTGGGTGATGGATGTAGAACTAATTTTACTCGACGAAATTTTTAGAAACGAAAATTTTTCGAATTTTTTGGAAGGCACGTATTTTGAATTGAGACTTGATACTGCTTCCAAAAGACTTGAAATGCTTCCAAAAGACTTAATATAGTTTCCAGAAGACCTGATCCGTTTTCAAAAAGCTTGATACCACTTTTAGAAGGCATGAAATGTTTCCAAGAAGGTTTGATATTGCTCCTAAAAGTTTTGAAATGTTTCCAAAAGACTTGGTACTACTCCTGGACAAATTGATGCTGCTTCTAGAAGACTTGAAATGCTCCAAAAGACTTGGACAGCTTTCAGAACACTTCGTATTATTCCTGGATGAGTTGATACTGCTTCTAAAAGGCTTAATATTGCTTCCAGAAGACTTGAAATGTTTTCAGAAAGCTTGCAATCCTCTAGAAGATTTAAACTGCTTGTAGAATACTTGGCACTAATCCTGGACAAGTTGATACTGCTTCTAGAAGACTTGCAATGCTTCAGAAGACTTGAACTGCTTCCAAAATACTTGGTACTACTCCCGGACAAGTCAATACTGCTTCTAGAAGACTTGATATTGTTTCTAGAAGACTTGCAATGATTTAGAAGTATTGAACTGCTTCAAGAACACTTGGCACTACTCCTGAACGAGTTGACACTGCTTTTAGAAGACTTGATATTGCTTCCAGAAAACTTGAAATATTCCCAAAAGACTTGCAATGCTCCAGAAGATTTGATACTACTCTTGAACAAGTTGATACTGCTTTTAGAGGACTTGATATTGCTTCCATAAGTCTTGAAAAACTCTAAAAGACTTGCAAGACTCCAGAAGACTTAATACTGCTTCTAGAACTTTTGAAATGCTTCCAAAAAGGCTTGATATTGCTTCTAGAAGATTTGGTAATGCTTCCAGACAACTTACAATGCTCCAGAAGACTTGAACTGCTTTCAGAACACTTAATATTGCTTTTAAAAGGTTGGAAATGTTTCTAGAAAATTTGCAATGCTCCAGAAGATTTGATACTACTCTTGGACAAGTTGATACTGCTTCTAGAAGACTTGATATTGCTTCCAGAAGTCTTGCAATGCTCCAGAAGACTTGCAAGACTCCTGAAGATTTAATACTGCTTCTATAAATCTTGAAATGCTTCCAAGAAGGCTTGATATTGCTTTCAGAAGATTTGGTAATGCTTCCAGAAGACTTACAATGCTCTAGGAAACTTGAACTGCTTTCTGAACAGTTGGTACTACTCCTGGACGAGTTGATATTGCTTCTAGAAGACTTAAAATAGCTTCCAGAAGACTTGAAATGTTTCCAGAAGGTTTGTAATGCTCCAGACGACTCAATACTGCTTGTAGGAAGCTTGAAATGCTACTAAGAACACTTAATATTGCTTCTAGAAGATTGGAAATGTTTCCAGAAGACTCCAGAAGATTTGATACTACTCTTGCACAAGTTGATGCTGCTTCTAAAGGACTTGATATTGCTTCCATAAGTCTTGAAATGCGCCAGAAGACTTGTAAGACACCAGAAGATTTAATACTGCTTCTAGAACTCTTGAAATGCTTCCAGAAAGGCTTGATATTGCTTCCAGAAAACTTACAATGCTCCAGAAGACTTGAACTGCTTTCAGAACACTTGACACTACTTCTGAACGAGTTGATACTGCTTCTAGAAGACTTGAAATAGCTTCCAGAAGACTTGAAATGTTCCCAGAAGGCTTGTAATGCTCCAGAAGACTTAGTACTGCTTGTAGAAAGCTTGAAATGCTTCCAAGAAGACTTCATAATGCTTCTAGAAGATTGGAAATGTTTCCAGAAGACTTGCAATGCTTCAGAAAATTTAATACTACTCTTAAACAAATTGATACTGCTTCTAGAAGACTTGATATTGTTTCCAGAAGTCTTGAAATGCTCCAGAAGACTTACAATGCTCTAGAAGACTTGAACTGCTTTCTGAAGACTTGGTACTACTCCTGGACGAGTTGATACTGCTTCTAGAAGACTTGAAATAGCTTCCAGAAGACTTGAAATGTTTCCAGAAGGTTTGTAATGCTCCATACGACTTCATACTGCTTGTAGGAAGCTTGAAGTGCTTCCAAGAAGACTTGATACTGCTTCTAGAAGACTTGAAATGCTTCTAGAATACTCGGCACTACTTCTGGACGAGTTGATACTGCTTCTAGAAGACTTGCAATGCTCCAGAAGGTTAGAACTGCTTCCAGAACACTTGGTACCACTCCCGGACCTCTTGATACTGCTTCTAAATGCTCTCTAAATTATGCTCCAGAAGACATAATACTGATTCTAGATGGTTCGAAATACTTCCAAGAAGCCTTGATATTATTTTCAAAGGTCTTGAAATGCTTCCAGAAAACTTGCAATGTTTCAGAAGACTTAATAGAGCTACTAAAAATCTTGAAATGCTTTCAAGAAGGCTTAATATTGCTGCTAGAAGATTTTGTAATGCTTCTAGAAGAGACACAATGCTTTAAAAGACTTGTACTGCTTCCAGAACACGTGGTATTGCACCTGGACGAGTTGATACTGCTTCTAGAAGACTTGAAATAGCTTCCAGAAGACTTGAAATGTTCCCAGAAGGCTTGTAATGCTCCAGAAGACTTAGTACTGCTTGTAGAAAGCTTGAAATGCTTCCAAGAAGACTTGATATTGCTTCTAGAAGATTGATATTGTTTCCAGAAGTCTTGAAATGCTCCAGAAGACTTGCAAGACTCCAGAAGACTTAATGCTGCTTCTAGAAGTCTTGAAATGTTTCCAAGGCTTGATATTGCTCTCAGAAGATTTGCTAATGCTTCCAGAAGATTTACAATGCTCTAGAAGACTTAAACTGCTTCCTGAACACTTGATACTACTCCTGGACACGTTGATACTGCTTCTAGAAGACTTGAAATAGCTTCCAGAAGACTTGTAATGTTTCCAGAAGACTTAATAGTACTTCTAAAAGGCTTGAAATGCTTCCAAGAAGGCTTAATATTACTTCTAGAAGATTTTGTAATGCTTCCAGAAGATATACAATGCTCCAGAAGACTTGAGCTGTTTCCAGAACACTTGGTATTACTCCTGAACGAGTTGATACTGCTTCTAGACGACTTGATATTGCTTTCAGAAAAGTTGAAAAGCTTTAAGAGAACTTGCAATGCTCCAGAAGACTTAATAGAGCTTCTAAAAATCTTGAAATGCTTTCAAGAAGACTTAATATTGCTTCTAGAAGATTTTGTAACGCTTCTAGAAGATTTGTACTGCTTCCACAACACTTGGTATTGCTCCTGGACGAGTTGATACTGCTTTTAGAAGACTTGATATTGCTTCTAGATGACTTGAAATGCTTCCAGAACACTTGGCACTACTTCTGGACTACTTGATACTGCTTCTAGAAGACTTGCAATGCTCAAGAAGATTAGAACTGCTTCCAGAACACTTGGTACCACTCCTGAACGGCTTGATACTGCTTCTAAAAAACTTGATATTGCTTCCAGAAGACTTGCAGTGCTCCAGAAGACATAATACTGATTCTAGAAGGCTCGAAATGCCTCCAAGAAGCCTTGATATTACTTCCAGAGGTATTGAAATGTTTCTAGAAAACTTGCAATGCTCCAAAAGACTTGCTACTGCTTATAGAAGGCTTGAAATACTTCCAAGAAGGTTTGATATTGCTTCCAGAAGATCTAAAATGTCTCCAGAAGATTTTAGGCAAATATTACCGACAGCTCTCAGAGAGATAGTGCAGTAATTTTTTTATGTAATGTAAAATAACTTAAAGAACGCCAAGTTAACCTGCAAGTTGAAACTTGCCGTGTGCTGCGGACTCAATCCGGAAATTGAAACCCGCAAATATTTGCTTCGACAATGAAGATCAAAAAAATTTAATTTTGACAATCAAATATTTGAATTGACTTAAATGTTTTGGACCCCGTAGCAGGCGGTGGGTTCCAACTTCTGGGTTGGGTTCGGTTAGGGTTTGTTGAAAAAAAACATTAAGACTCAGATCGACACAAATAAGAAGATGAGAAAGAAGGATATTTTACTCAAAAAAATTAAATGCTTCAAGAAAATTTTGAATCCTTAATTATTTTTTCAAATATTTTAGAAAATACACTACAAATTGCTATTGGCTCAATAAACGTTGTTAAGGTTGAGGTTTATTACCTTTTCTTAGAATCGGTATCACTTTAACAACTTTAAGAGATGATGGGAAAACATCCGCTGTTAAATGCAATAACGTTGACAACGTACTTGATAATTCCCAAACCAATTCTATCAGTTCCATCAAGCATTGATTGACTCAACTATCTCCTCAGGAGACACCGGCCAGAAATACATACTGCATGTACATAAATCTCTCTCATTATTACCCCTTCCCAACTGTGTCCCATTTAAAACTAAAGTAAAAATGCTGGTAGGAAACATTTTCATTATAAAAAGCTTGAAGAAGATATTTTTATTGCAAAAGGCAAGAACATGTTAACAGCAGTTGATTTTGCTTCTAAAATATGATGAACAAATTTACCCAACCATAGCGAAGTATAGATTTACGCAATAAATGCCATCAAATTTTAGCTAACATCTGATATCAGCACCAATTATATCAGAGATGGATTTTTTTTCTAATTGTTCAAATCAATTCATTTTAAGAATAGTAACGTCGGGATTTTCTTTAGGTGCAGTACTTTCTAACAAAAATTGATAAAGCTGCTTTAGTCTAGAATCAAGAAGAAATCGGTCAAAACAACAAACACGTCAATATGGCAGAAGATTTGCTATCCCTAAAGACACCAGAATACATCAGAAAACGTCTACATACCCTTGAATCGTTATGGAAGAAAATCGAAGAAAATGATGGTAAAATAGAAGCCATTAAAATACTCATACATATTACACCTCAAATTAATACCTACAATTACAGCAAATGTATCACAATGCTCTAAACTGCATGAAATAGTGTCAAAAGGTACAAACAACATCCCGAAATCAGCAACTAAAGATTGATTCAGAAGACAAAAATAAAAATCAAAGAAATAACAAAAAAACGTCAACTTCAATGACAAATGGACAACATTTCAAAATTATAAGAAGATATTTGAGTAGAAGAAACAAGATTTCAAGCCTAATACTTTGGAGAAGGAACAAGAACTCAGAAACAAGATGCAACATCTGCCAAAAACTACAACTTACGTTGCTTCATAAAGATCATCTAGAAGAAGAGAATAAAATAGAATGGGTTCATGATGGATTAGAAAATATTATGCGAAGGATATAGAAGAGGATGATTATTAACAAATCCCTTTGGCGCTAACGACGAAGGATATCATGATATCGAGGTGTTAAAAAATCAACAAATACTCATAAAAGCATCAAATCATCATCAACTAAATTTATGATGTCTTCTTAATTTCAATGTTACCGAAGTAATAATTTATGTTCAATTAAAAAAGTTTCATCAAAAAGTTATCAAATTGTTATATCAGAAATAAATGAATTTCAATACATACCCATCACAATTCGTTTTTGAATGCACAACTTTCGCATAAACCCGTTTCGCATCTTTACACTTCTCCAAAATAATCACAACGACCCCTTCCGATCTTGCATACCCATTTCCAGCATCGTCAAACGACTTACAAGACCCATCTTGACTCAAAACCCCCAATCTTGCAAATTGCAACGACACAATCGGATGTAGACATAATTGGGTACCACAAACAATAGCTTTATCGGAAACCCCTTCCTTAATATGCCGATAAGCGTGTTCCAACGCGAATAAGGTACTACTACACACTATTGCTTCTAGAAGATTTGATAAAGCTTCCAGATAACTTACAATGCTCCAGAAGACTTGAACTGCTTTTAGAACACTTAATATTGCTTTTAGAAGATTGGAAATATTTCTAGAAAATTTGCAATGCTCCAGAAGATTTGATACTACTCTTGGACAAGTTGATACTGCTTCTAGAAGACTTGATATTGCTTCCAGAAGTCTTGCAATGCTCCAGAAGACTTGCAAGACTCCTGAAGATTTAATACTGCTTCTAGAACTCTTGAAATGCTTCCAAAAAGGCTTGATATTGCTTCCAGAAAACTTACAATGCTCCAGAAGACTTGAACTGCTTTCAGAACACTTGACATTACTTCTGAACGAGTTGATACTGCTTCTAGAAGACTTGAAATAGCTTCCAGAAGACTTGAAATAGCTTCCAGAAGACTTGAAATGTTCCCAGAAGGCTTATAATGCTCCAGAAGACTTAGTACTGCTTATAGAAAGCTTGAAATGCTTCCAAGAAGACTTCATAATGCTTCTAGAAGATTGGAAATGTTTCCAGAACACTTGCAATGCTCCAGAAGATTTAATACTACTCTTAAACAAATTGATACTGCTTCTAGAAGACTTGATATTGTTTCCAGAAGTCTTGAAATGCTCCAGAAGACTTACAATACTCTAGAAGTCTTGAACTGCTTTCTGAAGACTTGGTACTACTCCTGGACGAGTTGATACTGCTTCTAGAAGACTTGAAATAGCTTCCAGAAGACTTGAAATGTTTCCAGAAGGTTTGTAATGCTCCATACGACTTAATACTGCTTGTAGGAAGCTTGAAGTGCTTCCAAGAAGACTTGATACTGCTTCTAGAAGACTTGAAATGCTTCTAGAATACTCGGCACTACTTCTGGACGAGTTGATACTGCTTCTAGAAGACTTGCAATGCTCCAGAAGGTTAGAACTGCTTCCAGAACACTTGGTACCACTCCCGGACCTCTTGATACTGCTTCTAAATGCTCTCTAAATTATGCTCCAGAAGACATAATACTGATTCTAGATGGTTCGAAATACTTTCAAGAAGCCTTGATATTATTTTCAAAGGTCTTGAAATGCTTCCAGAAAACTTGCAATGTTTCAGAAGACTTAATAGAGCTACTAAAAATCTTGAAATGCTTTCAAGAAGGCTTAATATTGCTGCTAGAAGATTTTGTAATGCTTCTAGAAGAGACACAATGCTCTAAAAGACTTGTACTGCTTCCAGAACACGTGGTATTGCACCTGGACGAGTTGATACTGCTTCTAGAAGACTTGATATTGCTTCTAGAAGATTGATATTGTTTCTAAACATCATACTAAATTTATGATGTCTTCTTAATTTCAATGTTACCGAAGTAATAATTTATGTTCAATTAAAAAAGTTTCATCAAAAAGTTATCAAATTGTTATATCAGAAATAAATGAATTTCAATACATACCCATCACAATTCGTTTTTGAATGCACAACTTTCGCATAAACCCGTTTCGCATCTTTACACTTCTCCAAAATAATCACAACGACCCCTTCCGATCTTGCATACCCATTTCCAGCATCATCAAACGACTTACAAGACCCATCTTGACTCAAAACCCCCAATCTTGCAAATTGCAACGACACAATCGGATGTAGACATAATTGGGTACCACAAACAATAGCTTTATCGGAAACCCCTTCCTTAATATGCCGATAAGCGTGTTCCAACGCGAATAAGGTACTACTACACGCCGTATCGGTAATAAATCCGACCCCATTTAACTTAAAATAATAACTTAATCTTTTGGCCAACATCGATCTTTGGCACCCTGTTATCGGGTCGCAATTGGTTAGGTTATGCCAAAAAGTTGATTTCTCAGTTTCCGAGAAGCAACATCCCAAATAAACCCCGGTTTTCGTCCCTTCCAAATCGAAAGGGTGATGGCCCGCGTCCATTAAAGCCTCACAGACTCTCTCCAAAACCATTCGGGACATTGGGTCCATATTATGGGCGTGATTTTTGGGGATTCCAAAAAATCCCGCATCGAATTTTTCGATTCCAAACATTTTCCCGGTTCGTTGTGGTACCTCGGGATGAATCGGTTTCCATCTTCGGTAATCCCCCGAAACTAAATCGACTTTATTGAAGAGGTTATCTCGGAAATGATTTACATCGTTTGAATCGGGGAATTTCCCCGACATTCCTTAAAAAAAATTAATTATTTTAAATAATTTTTAGTTTAATAACCAAATTTACCTGTTATTACGATCTCCTCCCCGATTTTCGGCTTCGAATACACCGATTTAGCCATTTTTGATTTTATCTCGTACAATTTCGCCGCGTTTTGGATACCCATATCTCGATGAAGTAAAAAAGTTTGTTGTCGGCTCGCTTTTTATACTGGGTGGTTTAAATTTTATTTTTGGGGTCATTTTTTTCGATCAACATTTGATTAATTCATTGATTAATTAAGAATTCGTCGCGTAACTTAATAAGTTCGTTTGCAAATTCTTTTCTTTTCAATTGTGGTCGTGACCCCATCCTTATTAATATGCGGTGTTTTTTTAACGTAGACAGGATGTTGATTACATTTGGGGTTAACTGAAAAAAATAATTAGCTAACAATCATTGTCTAGATTTTCTTTGAAATCTTAATTTTTTTAAAATTGTCTTGAAAAAAATTGAAGGGGGCAATTCAAAACGTTAATTTTTATGTACATTAGGTGAGGTTACGTAGATGTATTCACGACTTAATGCTACATATTTATAAACAAATAAATACGTGGATTTGAAGTGCAGAATAACATGTTTAGTATTCTAAAATAGTCATGACACTAACAGTAATAAATTATGAAAGTTAACCATAATATAATCAATAATAGTGCTAATATAATATGCTCATATATCTTAAGATGAGATGTGTGAAGTGTTATTCTTTTATGAATGAGTTCTTTCTGCAATTTTGGTTGAAATTTGAGGCGAAATCGTTCCTTGTATATCTTAGTAAATATATAAAGTCTCCTATAAAACGATTTTATTTACACTCCGCCGAGGTTGTTTGGAAAATTGTTACTGCTTTCTCAAGACCTGAATGTTTTCAGAAAACACGATAAACTCAACCCAACCCAAACCATCCATCACACACTTCTTCACAAAAGCAGAAAAAACACCTTCATCCACTTTCTTCCATCCGTGAACACCTCTATTCTATCATCATTCACCTTTTATTCCTCAACCACACTCACAATACCCTCATACCACTCACTACCTTTGCAATTTACCTCCCAATCACTCTTACTCTGTTTCTACCACTTTCCTCAACTTCATACTCACACTCCAGTCATTTCCCGTAATCACTTACATTCTCCCTAGCATTCCAACCACTCGCTCCTTCGTATACCGCAAGTGCTCTATAAATAGAAGTGACGGATCCACCAACATCCCCAAATGTTTAACGAAGACTTCCATTTTTACAACTCCATCTTCTCCATCAACTCTATCACACACGCTTCCATCTCCTCTCAATTTTCATCACCGAGACATCCTCAATCAGCACTACCTGGTCATCCGCATACTCCTGTGCCACATCACTCTCCACATCCACAACTTTCCTTACCCTTTCAAACCAATGATTCATTGCACATATCCATAAAACTGGTCCAGGGAGGACCTCTATTAACCTGGACCATCCTTACACCTCAAAACCCTGTCACTCAAAAAACTCTCTACAGCAAACACCAAATACACCGATCCTTATCAATACCTTCAAAATTCCAATATCAAATCGCATTAAATGCGTTCGATATATCCAAAGTAATCACCACTCCATGCCATCCTCGATCCTTACACTTATTCATACCACTCACCAACACATCCAGTGCCTGAATCGTTCCCCTTCCCTTCCTAAATCCATACTTATTCATAACTCATATTCTTTTTCACAAAACTTAATAATCCCCCAGCCAACACCCTATCCAAAACTTTGCCTAATACCGATGCCAGACATATTGGCTTTATTCCTCGGGAAGACCCCTTCCTTTAAACATTCCAATCCACTAATACATAAATCTTTTCCAACATTCCTTTACAACAACACTTTTCATTCCATCACACCCCGGGGCCTTTCCTTCACCCATACCTCCTATAAGTACATCTAACTCAAACACACTCACTTTGTCCACCTTCCAATTAGTCCCTTTCCTCTCATATACTCCTGTATCCTCATCCTAACCTCCTCCCTGATTTCCCTCTATGCTACTATACCACCATATCCTCGTCCTCTAGATCCTGCATAAAATACCTGTCAAACTGACTTCTAATTTCCTCATTCCTACATATCATCTACCCTCTCGGTTAATTACTGAGCGAAACCGTGATGCGGAGATGATATGGATTAAATTACATCTTCCAAAAAAAATTCTTGATTATTGATGTACTGAGTGTACATCTCAGTTTTTGCCAATATGTGATGATTTGATGATTGTAGGTGATTTAATATTAATGTTCTGGATGTCCCATCTTCCAAGTTTCAAATACAGTAATTTTCCAAATTTTTTCAATGAGCTGTACGAATTCTTAGTAGAGTGGTGAGAGTATCTAACCCTCGACCTTCTTTGTTGACGTCCACTATTGGAGATATGATAAAATTTCGCGACGACTCGCACAAGAAATTCAGGCGTACTAAGCTTGATTGTCATAGGGACTACAAAAGCTTGAGAAATTATGTTATGGGAAAAAGAGCATATTTTGACTCGCAGCCTTCCCCAAACATTTCCTCCGAGTCCTGGCGTTGGGTTATAGAAAATGTAAACATTAATAAAGGTAAGAGTATTATCCCAGAATCGTTGGCAAATGTAGATGAAATTGCAAGTTTTTTCGGCAGTGTTGTATCTCAAATTATAATAGTGATTTTATAGTTTCCCAAAGAATTTCAATTTTATACATAATAATAATTCCGTTATCTCTCTGTATCCCCCCTTCTCCTCGCTTCTATAACCTCTCGCGTCCATCGCTTCCCTCAGCATTCTCTTCCAATACCCGCCTCCAATCCATCTCCTCCTCCTCATTTCATTACACTCCATCAGGAGATGCTGTACAGACTCCCACCCTTCCCCACTCAATCTACACCTCCTTTTTGCATTCTCCATCCAATATCTGTAGGTCCTCTCCTCATTCCCACACCTGAACCTGGCAACCAGCCTCTTCCACTCGTCGTTTTCCACCCTCCTCAGGTACTTTGATAGCTCCTTCAATATCACCTCATAATAATTTAAATTATACCTATTTTCTCTTTCGCCGTCCTTTTCTCTTGCATATTCAGATCCCTGCCTCTCCTCTTTCTGATCACTCCTTACGTCGAGTATCCCATAACCTTCTATAGTACTCCTCTCTTCTTTGCTGCCCATAACGCTCATAGCCTGCTTCAGCTTCATTTCTTCCCTAAAAACATATCTCAGAATCTCCCTAGCTAATCCCAATACCCACCTCCAGCATCTGGTCTGCACATCGTCTAAAAAGGCTCTTAAAGCTCTTTCCATCCCCTTATCCCCACCCCATACATAACCATACTTTTTACTATGCTCTAAAACATTAAATTCCTTCTTCCTACATCTCTCCTAAAAATCCTCTCTCTAAATCTTTGCCAATTTTCTAATATGTCCGCCCTCCTTGTTGTTCTCCTTGTAGTATGTAGTTAAACCACAAGTGGTATTAACCAAAGCACTTAGGCCTTTTGTACATCCTCACTGTTCTATTTCAGCCATGTGTATATCTGTTGTTTTGGGGTTGTGAAGATGTTCGAAATGATGTCGCTTCTTCGCCTGCACTCACTCAAACCGGGCCGGTACTCCAACGACCAGCGATTAAGTGCACCCCGAGCTGGTAAGTCCAACAGCCAGGAAGCGATTAAATAATGTATCTAAAAAATGCTCTTCCACGTTGATACTCTGAATAACAGATGATTTTTGTTCGGTAGTAACGTCAGTATTATTTATTTTAGTAGCATGGCATATTGGCCAATTATGAAGAGAAATTAGAAGTGAAACTCCACATAGTTCCAAGCATGGAATTCAAATTGTCTTTAATGGTGCGACTCTGTATTTGCCACAAACAAAGAATGTGTTGATAATTCCGGAAATTGTTTCAGCTCTAATGTAAGCCTAGTTTCAAAATTAATTGCCAATTAAAAGCAATTAATTTTTTTCCCATCCAGATTTTACTTGCCATAATTGCTGCACGAGATGTTTCACTTTCAAAGTGCATAGTGTCAAAAATCCAAGAGGATCATAAATTCTGGCTATATCCGAAAGGATTGAATAGTCTTATCCAGATTAATTTGGAATTCTTATCCCATTGAAGGCCTAAGACTACAATGACAAGACACCAAATTGGTGATTGTAAATCTGAAGTGGATACCTTTGAAAGAATCTCGGGTATCAAACTTTTAACTACTATTGACTTTAATTGTATCAATACTATAATAATAACAAAAGTATTCTTTTCAAACTGAATTCTTCTTCAGGACTATAACGGAGGATGATCTATACTCCAAGTTGGTTAGTACCTCTTCCAATGCTATTGGAGTCGTATCTGGAAACAGTCCATTTCTGTTGCAATACGCAAAAAACTAAATTCTTGTGATTATAGCGATTTAATTAAGGCTCATTTGTAAGAACGATTTCGATTTCAAAATAGCAGAGGTCAACCAAAATAGCAATGAACAATCACTTAACACAATGCTGATAAAGGGTGTTTAGAAATGAATTACTTGGGTTCATTTCGGTGCTTAGACGTTCTCGAATCATATTGAACTGTTTAAACTTAATTATATTCGCTTAAAAACACTTTTTTCTTCATAAATATCACTTCAAACTTAAATTTATCTGTCAATTTATTCTTCTTTTTTGGTCACTTGTTTTTATTCCAACCTAAAAAATCAAAAACCCCAAAAACTTAATTAAAACAATTTTTAACAAATATTATTTAAAATAAAAGTAGATATTACTTAAAACGTGATAATAACCTAATTGCGATAATTTTCATCAATAAATTGAACCAAAACTCTACAAATTTAAACCGTATTAAATTAAAACTGTCAAATAATTCAAGATAGGTTATGTTACGTTACGAAAAAAATTCACCCAAACTTAATTATATTAATAATTTAATTTTAAAATAAAAAAAATACCTTTATTTCGTAAAAACCCCAAAAATTTCCTCAATTTAAATAAAAATTAACTCGAAATTAATGTTTTGATTTAATTTTTAGCGCCATCTTATCGCAACCGATTAAACTCGTATAATACCATTTTAAATTCGTTTTTATCAATTTAGGTCACAAAACTAATTCATTTCAATAAATGAATATGCATTCAACCACTTTTATTACATAAAATCGCCCCAAAAACTTTTTTTTCCTCAGTTAAACCAAATTATTCGTTTCAAAATGTTCGAACTAATCGCCCTGTTAATTTTGGCGGGAAATTCGAACGCGCGAAATTTAAACTTTAATTATATCCAATATCCGAGCGAATCGACCGGAAAATTAGTAAGCGAATGGAATGAGTCGATGAAAATGAACCCTGAAGAGATGGGGGAGTATTTTGAAGGCGATATAATCATCCCCGAGGCCCGAAACGGGTTATTAGATGAAACTTTGCGTTGGAAAGATGGGGTGATTCCTTACGTTATAACGGGGCCTTACGAAAAAGAAGATTTAGATAAAATATTCGGGGCGATGAAAGAGTACCATAAAAAAACGTGTATTCGATTTAGAAAGAAAAAACCGGAAGATTCCGATTATTTAAACATCCAAAACACAAAAACGGGGTGTTGGAGCAGTGTGGGGAAAATCGGGGGGAGACAAGACTTAAATTTGCAAAGTCCTGGGTGCGTTTCAACTTTAGGGACTCCAATCCACGAATTTATGCACGCCTTAGGGTTTCATCACGAGCAAACTCGCGAAGAACGGGACGATTTCGTCACGATTTTATGGAAAAACATCGCGATGGGGCGCGAAAACAACTTCGAGAAATTAAAGAATGGGACAAGCTCCGATTTTAACGTCCAATACGATTATAACTCGGTTATGCATTACTCGATGTACGCTTTCAGCAAGAATCAACAACCCACCATCGATCCAAAGGAAAAAGGGGCTCAAATCGGGCAAAGAAAAGGATTCAGTGAGGGGGATCTAAAAAAAGTTAATTCAATGTATCATTGCGATAAAGTTGATTTAAATACATTAACAACGGAAAATCCTGATTATAACGTCCCTCACAATGTTAATATTTTGGATATTATAACCACGATTTTTGGTTGAATTGAATTAAAATAAAATAAAATTGAGTTAATTTACTTTCTATTTCCCCATTTTTCTACTTAAAACATTTAATTCTTATTTAAGTTGTTTGAACAAATCTTTCGTGACGCAATGATCCACGGCGTGGAGCCAATCGAAGAGTTCCTCGGTGCAAATTTCGGTGGTTTTCGAGCGGGAATTAACCCGATCGTTGCACGCGTCGTATTTTTCTTGTAAATGTTTGCAATGTTCCGTTTCTTTGCATTTATTCTACAAAAAAATTAATTTAAATTATGTAAAATTAATTACATAACCTCACTTTTATGACTTTTAACCTCACTTTTTTTTAAATTTAACCCAAATTAATACTTACTCGCAAAACTTCTTGTGGGTCAACTAAATCATCGTCCGCTTTAACTTTAGGGAAGAATTTTTGGAATAAAGACATTTTTTCGGCGCAAAATAAGTTAATAAAGAACTTGCGTAACGATTTAGGTTTTTTGACGTGAATTAAGATTAGGAGGATTGAGTTGTTTTGAGTTTGGGGTAAACACAAAAAATTTTTTTTATTTATTAAAATTTTGATTTAATTTGATTAATTTAGGCTAATTAATGAATAGATTTCGATTAAAATTAATAAATTGAGTTAAAATAAAAATTGGGTTATTTGAATTTTGGTGATTTTGTCAAATTCGATTTGACAACTCATTCGGATTGACAGGCGAAAAATAACATGGACGCCAAATTTGCCAGTTGTGCTGTCTCATAGGGTAGAGAAAACAAAGCCGAAAATCACATCAAATTCCGTTCGTACCGCGTAATTAATCACCCAAACGGAGCCTAGTCCACAAAGAAATCAAACCAAGATGAAGATTACGCTTAAAAATTTACAACAGCAAACCTTCCAAGTCGAAATAGACGCCTCAAAATCGGTGGGTACCCCCAAAGTTTTTATCCAAAAATCGACCGGTTTTAACGCTTTTCTCTCCGTTTTAGGTAAAAAATTTAAAAGAAAAGATCGAGGCCGAAAAGGGCAAAGAATATCCCGCCGATAATCAAAGGCTTATTTACGCCGGTAAGACGATAACGATTAAAACGATAAAAGTGAGGTTATGTTTTGTCTAATTAATGATTCTTTGTGTTAGGGAAAATTTTAACCGATGAAACCGCGCTTTCCGAGTACAATATTGATGAGAAGAAATTTATTGTTGTGATGGTTACGAAGCCTAAACAACCGGAAAAATCTGAGAGTGGAGATGGATACGTTACTTCAACAGCTAGGTTAGAATTCATTTTTTTAAAAAATTTGGAAATTAATCAGAAATAAACTAAAAATTGCATCTTTAGGGTTTTGCAATAATTAATAATGTAAGTAAAAAATGAATCGTTTTCTCAAATAAAATTATATTAATAAGAATTAGTTGATAAAAAATGTTTCAATTTTATTTGATGAAATTGTTTATTTTTTATTTGCGTTATACTTGAGAAGGAATTTGAGGATTTAAAAAAGAAGCTGACAATGCTTTGTCTCTTTTTTGATGAAATACTTTAAGCTCTTTATTATTATCTTTTGTTCTTCGTTTAGAGATCAAAATTGGAACACCGCCAAATGTAATTATCTTGGCAAAAAAGTTTTTGAATCATCTCTAGAATGAATATCGTTAATAATGTTTTAGTAGTATTTGTTGTTGCCAATCCAAGATTTAAATGATAGCTTAAAATGACAAATTCAACATCAAGTTGGGTTGTGTCTCAACAATTAAACACAAAAAGCTATTAAATTAACACAAAAATCATTAATAATATCTAAATTTGTTTTAAATTTGCTTTAAACTGTTTTAAATTTGACTTTTTATTTATAAAAAAAGAGATTATATCTCAAAGATTAAAGATGATGGAAAGATTTTTTTCAGATAAAAAAGATTTTGAATCAATCCAAGAATCAATATCATTAATAATATTTAAGTATTATTCATAGTTGCCAACCCAAGATTAAATTAAATTGTATAAAATGACAAATTTGGTATATTTCGCATCAAAAGGGGTTGTATCTCAAAAATTAAAAATAATAGAAAGGTTGTTTTCGGACAAAAAAGTTTTAAAATCAGCCCAAGAATTAATACCATTAATAATATTTGCGTATTATTCATTGTTACCAACCCAAGGATCAATAATTTGTTAAAAATCTCAAATTTGGCATATTTAACATCAAAAGAGATTGTATCTTCAAAATTAAAAGTGATGGAAGGAATTTTTTTAGACAAAAAAGTTTTTAAATCATCTCAGAATGCATGTAATTAATAATATTTGTGTATTGTTTAATGTTACCAATCCAAGATTTAAAAATTGCTTAAAATGTTAAATTTGACGAATTTCTCTAAAAATAGGGTTATATCTCAAAAATTAAAAATGATAGAAAGGTTATTTTCGGACAAAAAAGTTTTAAAATCATCCCAAGAATTCAAATCATTAATAATATTTGCGTATTATTCATTGTTACCAACCCAAGGATTAATAATTTGTTAAAAATCTCAAATTTGGCATATTTTACATCAAAAGAGATTGTATCTTCAAAATTAAAAGTGATGGAAGGAATTTTTTTAGACAAAAAAGTTTTTAAATCATCTCTAGAATGTGCGTAATTAATAATGTTTGTATATTATTCAATGTTATCAATCCAAGATTAAAAGATTGCTTAAAATGTTAAATTTGACGAATTTCTCTAAAAATAGGGTTATATCTCAAAAATTAAAAATGATAGAAAGGTTATTTTCGGACAAAAAAGTTTTAAAATCATCCCAAGAATTCAAATCATTAATAATATTTGCGTATTATTCATTGTTACCAACCCAAGGATCAATAATTTGCTAAAAATCTCAAATTTGACATATTTTACATCAAAAGAGATTGTATCTTCAAAATTAAAAGTGATGGAAGGAATTTTTTTAGACGAAAAAGTTTTTAAATCATCTCAGAATGCATGTAATTAATAATATTTGTGTATTTTTCAATGTTACCAATCCAAGATTAAAAAATCGCTTAAAATGTTAAATTTGACGAATTTCTCTAAAAATAGGGTTATATCTCAAAAATTAAAAATGATAGAAAGGTTATTTTCGGACAAAAAAGTTTTAAAATTATCCCGAGAATTAATATCATTAATAATATTCGCATATTATTCATTGTTACCAACCCAAGAAACAATAATTGTTACAAAATTTTAAATTTGGCATGATTTACATGAAAAATGATTGTATCTCAAAAATTAAGAGTGATGGAAGGATCCTTTTTAGATAAAAAAACTTTATAAATCATCCCTAATACGTAAATCATTAATAACATTTGTGTATTATTCATTGTTATCAACTCAAGATTTAAAAATTGTGAAAAATCTTAAATTTGACATACCTCGCATCAAAAGACAATGTATCTCAAAAATTAAAAGTGATGGAAAGAATTTTTTGAGAAAAGAAACTTTGTAAATTATCCCTAAAATTAATATCATTAATAATATTCGCGTATTATTCATTGTTGCCAACTCAAGGATCAATAATAGTTACAAAATTTCAAATTTGGTATAATTTATATCAAAAAGGATTGTATCTCAAAAATTAAGAGTGATGGAAAGGATCTTTTTAGGTAAAAAACTTTGTAAATCATCCCTAATACGCAAATCATTAATAATATTCGTGCATTATTTATTGTTACCAACCCAAGATTTAAAAATTGTTAAAAATCTTAAATTTGACATATCTCGCATCAAAAGTCAATGTATCTCAAAAATTAAAAGTGATGAAAAGAATTTTTTGAGAAAAGAAACTTTGTAAATTATCCCTAAAATTAATATCATTAATAATATTCGCGTATTATTCATTGTTGCCAACTCAAGGATCAATAATAGTTACAAAATTTCAAATTTGGCATAATTTATATCAAAAAGGATTGTATCTCAAAAATTAAGAGTGATGGAAAGGATCTTTTTAGGTAAAAAACTTTGTAAATCATTCCTGATATGCAAATCATTAATAATATTCGTGTATTATTCATTGTTATCAACCCAAGATTTAAAAATTGTGAAAAATCTTAAATTTGACATACCTCGCATCAAAAGACAATGTATCTAAAAAATTAAAAGTGATGGAAAGAATTTTTTGAGAAAAGAAACTTTGTAAATTATCCCTAAAATTAATATCATTAATAATATTCGCGTATTATTCATTGTTGCCAACTCAAGGATCAATAATAGTTACAAAATTTCAAATTTGGCATAATTTATATCAAAAAGGATTGTATCTCAAAAATTAAGAGTGATGGAAAGGATCTTTTTAGGTAAAAAACTTTGTAAATCATCCCTAATACGCAAATCATTAATAATATTCGTGCATTATTTATTGTTACCAACCCAAGATTTAAAAATTGTTAAAAATCTTAAATTTGACATATCTCGCATCAAAAGTCAATGTATCTCAAAAATTAAAAGTGATGAGAAGAATTTTTTGAGAAAAGAAACTTTGTAAATTATCCCTAAAATTAATATCATTAATAATATTCGCGTATTATTCATTGTTGCCAACTCAAGGATCAATAATAGTTACAAAATTTCAAATTTGGCATAATTTATATCAAAAAGGATTGTATCTCAAAAATTAAGAGTGATGGAAAGGTTCTTTTTAGGTAAAAAACTTTGTAAATCATCCCTAATACGCAAATCATTAATAATATTCGTGCATTATTTATTGTTACCAACCCAAGATTTAAAAATTGTTAAAAATCTTAAATTTGACATATCTCGCATCAAAAGTCAATGTATCTCAAAAATTAAAAGTGATGGAAAGAATTTTTTGAGAAAAGAAACTTTGTAAATCATCCCTAAAATTAATATCATTAATAATATTCGCGTATTATTCATTGTTGCCAACTCAAGGATCAATAATAGTTACAAAATTTCAAATTTGGCATAATTTATATCAAAAAGGATTGTATCTCAAAAATTAAGAGTGATGGAAAGGATCTTTTTAGGTAAAAAACTTTATAAATCATCCCTAATACGCAAATCATTAATAATATTCGTGCATTATTTATTGTTACCAACCCAAGATTTAAAAATTGTTAAAAATCTCAAATTTGACATATCTCGCATCAAAAGACAATGTATCTCAAAAATTAAAAGTGATGGAAAGAATTTTTTGAGAAAAGAAACTTTGTAAATCATCCCTAAAATTAATATCATTAATAATATTCGCGTATTATTCATTGTTGCCAACTCAAGGATCAATAATAGTTACAAAATTTCAAATTTGGCATAATTTATATCAAAAAGGATTGTATCTCAAAAATTAAGAGTGATGGAAAGGATCTTTTTAGGTAAAAAACTTTATAAATCATCCCTAATACGCAAATCATTAATAATATTCGTGCATTATTTATTGTTACCAACCCAAGATTTAAAAATTGTTAAAAATCTCAAATTTGACATATCTCGCATCAAAAGACAATGTATCTCAAAAATTAAAAGTGATGGAAAGAATTTTTTGAGAAAAGAAACTTTGTAAATCATCCCTAAAATTAATATCATTAATAATATTCGCGTATTATTCATTGTTGCCAACTCAAGGATCAATAATAGTTACAAAATTTCAAATTTGGCATAATTTATATCAAAAAGGATTGTATCTCAAAAATTAAGAGTGATGGAAAGGATCTTTTTAGGTAAAAAACTTTGTAAATCATCCCTAATTCGCAAATCATTAATAATATTCGTGCATTATTTATTGTTACCAACCCAAGATTTAAAAATTGTTAAAAATCTTAAATTTGACATATCTCGCATCAAAAGTCAATGTATCTCAAAAATTAAAAGTGATGGAAAGAATTTTTTGAGAAAAGAAACTTTGTAAATCATCCCTAAAATTAATATCATTAATAATATTCGCGTATTATTCATTGTTGCCAACTCAAGGATCAATAATAGTTACAAAATTTCAAATTTGGCATAATTTATATCAAAAAGGATTGTATCTCAAAAATTAAGAGTGATGGAAAGGATCTTTTTAGGTAAAAAACTTTGTAAATCATCCCTAATAAGCAAATCATTAATAATATTCGTGCATTATTCATTGTTACCAACCCAAGATTTAAAAATTGTTAAAAATCTTAAATTTGACATATCTCGCATCAAAAGTCAATGTATCTCAAAAATTAAAAGTGATGGAAAGAATTTTTTGAGAAAAGAAACTTTGTAAATCATCCCTAAAATTAATATCATTAATAATATTCGCGTATTATTCATTGTTGCCAACTCAAGGATCAATAATAGTTACAAAATTTCAAATTTGGCATAATTTATATAAAAAAGGATTGTATCTCAAAAATTAAGAGTGATGGAAAGGATCTTTTTAGGTAAAAAACTTTGTAAATCATCCCTAATACGCAAATCATTAATAATATTCGTGCATTATTTATTGTTACCAACCCAAGATTTAAAAATTGTTAAAAATCTTAAATTTGACATATCTCGCATCAAAAGTCAATGTATCTCAAAAATTAAAAGTGATAAAAAGAATTTTTTGAGAAAAGAAACTTTGTAAATCATCCCTAAAATTAATATCATTAATAATATTCGCGTATTATTCATTGTTGCCAACTCAAGGATCAATAATAGTTACAAAATTTCAAATTTGGCATAATTTATATCAAAAAGGATTGTATCTCAAAAATTAAGAGTGATGGAAAGGATCTTTTTAGGTAAAAAACTTTGTAAATCATCCCTAATAAGCAAATCATTAATAATATTCGTGCATTATTCATTGTTACCAACCCAAGATTTAAAAATTGTTAAAAATCTTAAATTTGACATATCTCGCATCAAAAGTCAATGTATCTCAAAAATTAAAAGTGATGGAAAGAATTTTTTGAGAAAAGAAACTTTGTAAATCATCCCTAAAATTAATATCATTAATAATATTCGCGTATTATTCATTGTTGCCAACTCAAGGATCAATAATAGTTACAAAATTTCAAATTTGGCATAATTTATATCAAAAAGGATTGTATCTCAAAAATTAAGAGTGATGGAAAGGATCTTTTTAGGTAAAAAACTTTGTAAATCATTCCTAATATGCAAATCATTAATAATATTCGTGTATTATTCATTGTTATCAACCCAAGATTTAAAAATTGTGAAAAATCTTAAATTTGACATACCTCGCATCAAAAGACAATGTATCTAAAAAATTAAAAGTGATGGAAAGAATTTTTTGAGAAAAGAAACTTTGTAAATTATCCCTAAAATTAATATCATTAATAATATTCGCGTATTATTCATTGTTGCCAACTCAAGGATCAATAATAGTTACAAAATTTCAAATTTGGCATAATTTATATCAAAAAGGATTGTATCTCAAAAATTAAGAGTGATGGAAAGGATCTTTTTAGGTAAAAAACTTTGTAAATCATTCCTAATATGCAAATCATTAATAATATTCGTGTATTATTCATTGTTATCAACCCAAGATTTAAAAATTGTGAAAAATCTTAAATTTGACATACCTCGCATCAAAAGACAATGTATCTAAAAAATTAAAAGTGATGGAAAGAATTTTTTGAGAAAAGAAACTTTGTAAATTATCCCTAAAATTAATATCATTAATAATATTCGCGTATTATTCATTGTTGCCAACTCAAGGATCAATAATAGTTACAAAATTTCAAATTTGGCATAATTTATATCAAAAAGGATTGTATCTCAAAAATTAAGAGTGATGGAAAGGATCTTTTTAGGTAAAAAACTTTGTAAATCATCCCTAATACGCAAATCATTAATAATATTCGTGCATTATTTATTGTTACCAACCCAAGATTTAAAAATTGTTAAAAATCTTAAATTTGACATATCTCGCATCAAAAGTCAATGTATCTCAAAAATTAAAAGTGATGAAAAGAATTTTTTGAGAAAAGAAACTTTGTAAATTATCCCTAAAATTAATATCATTAATAATATTCGCGTATTATTCATTGTTGCCAACTCAAGGATCAATAATAGTTACAAAATTTCAAATTTGGCATAATTTATATCAAAAAGGATTGTATCTCAAAAATTAAGAGTGATGGAAAGGTTCTTTTTAGGTAAAAAACTTTGTAAATCATCCCTAATACGCAAATCATTAATAATATTCGTGCATTATTTATTGTTACCAACCCAAGATTTAAAAATTGTTAAAAATCTTAAATTTGACATATCTCGCATCAAAAGTCAATGTATCTCAAAAATTAAAAGTGATGGAAAGAATTTTTTGAGAAAAGAAACTTTGTAAATCATCCCTAAAATTAATATCATTAATAATATTCGCGTATTATTCATTGTTGCCAACTCAAGGATCAATAATAGTTACAAAATTTCAAATTTGGCATAATTTATATCAAAAAGGATTGTATCTCAAAAATTAAGAGTGATGGAAAGGATCTTTTTAGGTAAAAAACTTTATAAATCATCCCTAATACGCAAATCATTAATAATATTCGTGCATTATTTATTGTTACCAACCCAAGATTTAAAAATTGTTAAAAATCTTAAATTTGACATATCTCGCATCAAAAGTCAATGTATCTCAAAAATTAAAAGTGATGGAAAGAATTTTTTGAGAAAAGAAACTTTGTAAATCATCCCTAAAATTAATATCATTAATAATATTCGCGTATTATTCATTGTTGCCAACTCAAGGATCAATAATAGTTACAAAACTCAAATTTGGCACAATTTATATCAAAAAGGATTGTATCTCAAAAATTAAGAGTGATGGAAAGGATCTTTTTAGGTAAAAAACTTTGTAAATCATCCCTAATACGCAAATCATTAATAATATTCGTGCATTATTCATTGTTATCAACCCAAGATTTAAAAATTGTAAAGAATCTTAAATTTGACATATCTCGCATCAAAAGTCAATGTATCTCAAAAATTAAAAGTGATGGAAAGAATTTTTTGAGAAAGAAAACTTTGTAAATCATCCCTAAAATGAATATCATTAATGATATTCGCATATTTTTCATTGCTACCAACCCAAGCATCAATAATTTTTAACAATTTCAAATTTGTCAAATTTTAAATCTTAAAATCTTTCAAAAAAGATTGTAATTTTTTAAGTTTACACAAATTATAATGAGATATAATTTTATAAACTTAATTTAAGTTAAACTTTATTGATAAAATTTTTTTAATTTTAATTTAGCACCCCGGCGATCGCACCAACAACCCCCGCGAACACCCCCGCAACAAATCCCGACAACACCTCCGAAACGGGCTCAACAAATCCATCGGACGCTTTAAGCACCCCCGAATCGACTTTACTAACAGGAGACGAATACAACAGGATGGTCCAAAACATAATAGACATGGGGTACGATCGAGGCCAAGTCATCCAAGCGTTGAGAGCGAGTTATAATAATCCAGATCGGGCCGTTGAGTATCTAATTAACGGTATCCCGAATATGGATGATCAAGAATCGGTTAATGAGAGTGCGGATATGTCGGGGGTGGATGAGCAACAATCCGACTCGGACGATCCCTTAGCTTTTTTGAGAACGCAACCTCAATTTCAACAGATGCGACAAGTTATCCAGCAGAATCCGCAGCTTTTAAACGCAGTTTTGCAGCAAATTGGCCAAACAAATCCTGCTTTGTTGCAGTTGATCTCGCAGAATCAGGAGAGTTTTGTTCGGATGTTGAATGAGCCTTCTAGCGGGGGAACCCCGGCTTCTAATCCTCAAAATCAAGGTAAAATTAATTCATTAATGTAATATATTTTAACAGCAATAGAATATTGCTAAATTTAAGTATTTAGAAGTCTAAAAAGCATTATATTCATGGGATATTATTGTTTCATGGACTAATACTGTTTTGAAGATTGCCAACTTCTTGGCAGCATGAGCTATTTTATCTTCAAAGTTCGGCTTCCCAGTTTGAAGTCTGCCAACTTGTTGGCAGCATGAGTTGTTTTGCCTTCAAAGTTCGGCTTCCCAGTTTGAAGTCTGTCAACTTGTTGGCAGCATGAGCTGTTTTATCTTCAAAGTTCGGTTTCCCAGTTTGAAGTCTGCCAACTTGATGGCAGCATGAGCTGTTTTATCTCTAAAGTTCTGATCATTAGTTTGAAGTCTGCCAACTTGTTGGGCAGAGATGTTAATATAAGAGGCTCATATTAACATCTCAGCTGATAGCATTTTTATATGAGGGCATTTTGTGCTAACATCGAAAGATAGAGTGGAACTTGAAAATGTTGTTTTGAGGTCAACAGTTTGAAACTTACTGTCGCAAAAACATGGAAAACTTTCTGGAAGAAAAATCGTCAATTAGAAATATTTGAAGCTTTCTAGAAAAATTTCAAGTTTGCCTGTAGCAATCTCGTAAGTATTGTGGAAGTATTGCAAGCCTTCTATATGCAGCACCAAGTCTTGTAGACGCATTTCCAGTTTTCTGGAAGCAATATCAAGTCTCTATAAGCATTTCAAGCTTTCTACATGTACTATTAAGTCTTTTGGAAGCATATTAAATCTTCTGGAAACAATATCAAGTTTTCCAGAAACAATCTCAACTCCTCTGGAAGTATTTCAAGTCTTCTGGAAGTATTTTTAGTCTTCTGAAAGTAAGATCAGGTTTTCTAGAAGCAATCTCAAATATTCTGGAATTATTTCAAGGCTTCTGGAAGTATTTGTAGTCTTCTAGATGCAGTATCAACCCTTCGGAAGCATTTCCAGTCTTCTGGAAGCAATATCAAGTTATCTAGAAGCAATATCAAGTTATCTAGAAGCAATATTAAGTCTTTTGGAAGCATTTCAAGTTCTGGATGCAGTACCAAGTCTTCAAGAAGTATTTCAAATCTTCTAGATGCAGTATCAAGCCTTCTGAAAGTATTTCAAGCCTTCTAGATGCAGAATCAAGCCTTCTGGAGGCATTTCAAGTCTTCTGGAGGCAATATTAAGTCTTCTGAAAGCATTTCGAGTCTTCCAAGAGTAATATCAAATCTTTCAAAAGTGTTTCAAGTTTTCTAGATGTATTTCAAGTCTTCTAGAAGCATTTCAAGTCTTCTAGCGGCAGTGTTAAGTCTTCTGGAAATATTTTATGTCTTCCAGAAGCAATCTTAAGTCTTCAGGACGTATTTCAAGTCTTCTATATCCAGTATCAAGTCTTCTGGAAGCATTTCAAGCCTTCTCGATGCAATATAAAGTTATCTAGAAGCAGTATTAAGTCTTTTGGAAGCATTTCAAGTTCTAGATGCAGTACCAAGTCTTCAGGAAGTATTTCAAATCTTCTAGATGCAGTATCAAGCCATCTGAAAGTATTTCAAGCCCTCTAGATGCAGAATCAAGCCTTCTGGAAGCATTTCAAGTCTTCTGGAAGCAATATTAAGTCTTTTGAAACCATTTCGAGTCTTCCAAGAGCAATATCAAGTCTTTCAAAAGTGTTTCAAGCTTTTTAGATGCATTTCAAGTCTTCTAGAAGCATTTCAAGTCTTCTAGCGGCAGTGTTAAGTCTTTTGGAAATATTTCATGTCTTCTAGAAGCAATCGTAAGTCTTCAGCACGTATTTCAAGTCTTCTATATCCAGTATCAAGTCTTTTGGAAGCATTTCAAGCCTTTTCGATGCAATATAAAGTCTTCCATGAGAAATATCAAATCTCTTGAAACTATTTCAACTCTTCAGGATGCAGTACAAAGTCTTTTAGAAGCATATCAAGTCTTCTGAAAGCAATACCACGTCTTCACGAAGTATTTCAAGTCTTCTAGATGCAGTATCAAGCCTCCTGAAAGTATTTCAAACCTTCTAGATGCAGAATCAAACCTTCTGGAAGCATTTCAAGTCTTCTGGAAGCAATATTAAGTCTTCTGAAAGTATTTCGAGTCTTCCAAGAGCAATATCAAGTCTTTCAAGCTTTCTAGATGCATTTCAAGTCTTCTAGCGGCAGTGTTAAGTCTTCTGGAAATATTTCATGTCTTCCAGAAGCAATCGTAAGTCTTCAGGACGTATTTCAAGTCTTCTATATCCAGTATCAAGTCTTCTGGAAGCATTTCAAGCTTTTTTGATGCAATATAAAGTCATCTAGAAGCAATATTAAGTCTTTTGGAAGCATATCGAGTCTTCCATGAGAAATATCAAATCTCTTGAAACTATTTCAACTCTTCAGGATGCAGTACAAAGTCTTTTAGAAGCATATCAAGTTTTCTGAAAGCAATATCACGTCTTCAGGAAGTATTTCAAGTCTTCTAGATGCAGTATCAAGCCTTCTGAAAGTATTTCAAACCTTTTAGATGCAGAATCAAACCTTCTGGAAGCATTTCAAGTCTTCTGGAAGCAATATTAAGTCTTCTGAAAGCATTTCGAGTCTTTCAAGAGCAATATCAAGTATTTCAAAAGTGTTTCAAGACTTCTAGATGCAGTACCAAGTCTTTTGGAAGCATATCAAGTCTTTTAGAAGCCTTTCAAGTCTTGTAGCGGCAGTGTTAAGTCTTCTGGAAACATTTCATGTGTTCCAGAAGTAAGCTCAAGTCTTCTAAAAGTATTTCAACTTTTTTAAATGCAATATCACCCCTTCTGGAAGCAATATCAAGTTATCTACAAGCAATATTAAATCTTCTGGAAGCATTTCAATTCTTCTGGATGCAGTGTCAAGTCTTCTGAAAGCAATATTAAGTCTTCTAGCAGCAGAGTTAAGTCTTTTGGAAACATTTTATGTCTTCCAGAAACAATCTCAAATCTTCTGGAAATATTTCAAGTCTTCTAGATCCAGTATCAAGCCTTCTGAAAGCAATTCAAGTCTTCTGGATAAATATCAATATCAAGTTATCTAGAAGCAATATTAAACCTTTTGGAAGCATTTCAACTCTTCCAGGAACAATATCAAGTCTCTTAAAACTATTTCAAGTCTTCTGAATGCAGTACCAAGCCTTTTGGAAGCATATCAAGTCTTCTGAAAGCAATATCAAGTCTTCTAGCAGTAGTTGAGTCTTTTGGAAACATTTCATGTCTTCTAGAAGCAATTTCAAGTCTTCTGAAATCAATATCAAGTCTTCTAGCAGCAGAGTTAAGTCTTTTGGAAACATTTCATGTCTTCTAGAAGCAATTTCAAGTCTTCTGAAAGTATTTTAGGTCTTCTAGATACAGTATCAAGTCTTCTTGTTGGTTTTTGAAGTCTTTTGGACCCATTCCAAATCTTCTGCAAGCAATATCAAAGTTTTTAGAATCACAATCTTTAGTACATGTGTATATGTTGAATCACTCTTTTCTATAAGTAGATTTATTCTTCAGCTTCTTAGTGTATGGTGCTTCAAACATCTAGCTCTAGCCCGTATTTGTACCATTTCTTCTTTTTCGTCACTCATCTTGATCTTCTTACACTTTATACCGAATTTATTAGATGCACAAATGTATTTGTTCATCAGTTTCTTAGTATATATGTTATTGAAAACTTTATTCTTCTTGTTTTTGTTGTTTCAAATGGATTGTACTCTTTTATTACTAAAAACGTAACATAATAACCTTATTAGAATTGATTAAATTGTCTAAAGATAGGTAATTTTGATGATTTTAATAGTAATTTGTGATTTAAAGCTGTTTATGTAAACTTTTGTGAGTAACTGTATCAAATTTGGTTCTCTCATTTCAAATATTTACGTGAAATAGTAATTAATTAATTAAAAACGTGAAATAATTCGATTAATCACTTAAATTTGATTACATAGTAATTTTTATTTTTCAATTTTGGCAGTAAAAAGATTATTTAATTTAAATTAATAATTTTTTCAGGTGCTAATCAAGCATCGGGAGTTCAATTACCCCTAGGACAAATCCAAGTAACCCAACAGGATAAAGACGCGATCGAAAGGCTGAAAGCTCTGGGATTCCCCGAACATTTGGTAATACAAGCATACTTTGCTTGCGAGAAGAACGAAAATTTGGCGGCGAACTTCCTCCTCTCGCAAAATTACGACGATTGAGACCACGATTTTTTCTTAAATAAAATGGTTTGAGGTTTTAAAAGCTCTCCCTTAACAAAAAACAAACAAAAAAAATTTAACTAAAAGAAAAAAAATGAACGCCCTCCCCAAAGCTCTAGTTAACTTTTTGAATATAAAGAATAAAGTAGGCCCTGTATATATAAAACACAAAAAAAGCGTTTATTCTTTTTTTTGTTCTGCCTCAAAAGGAACGTTATATTATTATAAAAAGAAAAAGAATTAAACTTTTGAACTGTTTAATTAATTAATAATGATAATGTTAATTTAGATTATGAAGTACTTTTTGCAGTTACTCTGTTTTCTTTTTTTTTAATATTTTGTTTTTTTTTTCCTGAAGATGACTTTATACACGCGCGCACATTTTTTGATGCATATTTCGAGAGAGAAGTGCTCTGTACATAATATGCGATGAAATATATAAGCGATTTAATTATTAAATTGAAAATAAAGAATGTTTCGGTAGGGATGGCTTTTATTTTTATCAGATTGAATAATAAGAGAATATAAACTTTAATTTGATACACAAATCATTTCTTAATTCTTATAAATAAAGCAGATTTTGTTAACAAAATAACCAAGCCGATGATAATTTTTTGAAGTTTAACTTACATCGTATAAATCGTGCGGAATCTTTTTGTATCAATAATATGTTATAAATCTTATACAATTCATCACAAATTGTTGCCCATTTACTTTATTTATTGTATTTAATCCATGTAAAATCGATACAGTTGTATACAATTTTGACAGTTACATAACCTCAAATTTTATTTCTTTTTATTAATTTCTTTCAATAATTCATATTAATTCGGTTAAAATGATTCAAAATGATAATCTTAACATATCAAGACTCAGAATCATCCATTATTTGGGAGTTTTGATTAAAAAAATTGACCAAAATCAATAAATTCGATTTTCGATATTTTTGAAGTTAAACGTTAAAATCTAAAAAAAAATCATTACAAAATCTTCAAAACAACGTTAAAAGGCATTAAAACAACGACATTTCATCCATAAATATATATATTATTAAAATTTAAATAATTTGTAATCAAATTAAATTTGACATTTCGAAGTTGGTAGTTCCGAAAAAATTTAATCGCGAATTTCATGTTACATATTTCAACCAATCAGAACGCTTCATTTAAGATGTTGTAGCGATAAACAAATGCAAGCGGGTGATTTAGTATGATTTTGACCATGGTGGGGTACGCACGCTTTTTTCGTCGATTGCTTTAAAAAAAAGGAAACAAAAGTGACATAACCTCGAAATAGAAAAATTATTTTTCTGATTTAAATAAGAAGAAAAGAAAATGATCCTGAGTTCCTGATCCAATTAATCCAAAACACCGTTTAGAAGAATTATTATTATTATCAAGAAATTTATTTCCCGTTCCTTGAAGATTCCAAGTTTCCTTAACAGAGAACTTCAATGAGCTACAAAATAGGTAATTTATTTCCCCTTTTTTATCCTTTAAAATGATTAAAATAACCAAATTTATTTATTAATTAAATTTCCCTCTTAATTAACAATAAACCAAAATTATAAAAAAATTATTAATACACATAATAAATTTTTCATCAATTTTTTCCCTTTTCATAATCTAAAATTAATCTTTTTCTTTCCGATCCCCATTTATACCCATTCAAATCGCCGTTTTTATGAATAACTCGATGGCAAGGCACAAAATAAGCAATCTTATTCTTCGAGATAGCCCCCGCAACCGCCCTCACCGCCTTTTTATCTCTCCCCATCATCTCGGCGACTTCCTCATAACTCGTTGTTGTTCCATTTTCAATGTTCATTAACGCCTCCCAAGTTTTTATTTGAAAATCTGTACCCGATAATATAATATCGAGAGGTTCTTGTGATGTTCCGTTAAGGATTTCTTCGTTAAAATCGTTTTTTGTATCTTCTGTTAAGGTGCAATTAACGAAATCTTGTTGGATTGATTCTAAATTTGGTGGTAAAGCGTCTTGAAAGGAAGCGTGGCAGATTTTTTGGTTGTAATATCCGATTAGAATGTTTCCGAAGGATTTTGTGTTGATTAATTTGTAAGTTATTTTGAGATTTTTTGATTCGATTTGAGGGAGTTTATGAATTTTTATGTTTTGCTTCATTTTCTTAATTATTTTTTTTTAATAAACAACTTTTTAAGTTTTTAATCACAAAAGAGGTTTTTTCTCACTTTTAGGTTATGTTCATAGATAAACTATAAATATGCCAAAAGCGTTAACCTTTTTTTTTTACTCAAGGCGCTAGCGCCCTCGAACGGAGTGGTTCCTAATTATTATCAAATACCGCCAAATTCAATTTTTCAATGCACATTTAAATATTTTTATTTATTAATTAATTATAAAAGTTCTATGATTAAAACTTTTATTTAAATATTGATTGTTGTAACATAAAAATACAACTTGAAAAATGAAAAAAACTTTAAACTTGGACAAGTTTTTGGGCCAAAGCGCTTACATTGAGGATGTGGATTTCTTTGGGCCTGATTGGGAGGGTTTCCTGTTAATTAAAATTACCATGATTACAAAAAATCTTTTAATTTGATACCCAACAAACCATATTTTCGAAAAAGAAAATAATAAACAAAAAAAAAATAATAAAAATCTGATCCATTTAGATTATTTTATTAATTTTTTTTGTGAAATTATCGAAATCGTAATAAGCACAAAAAATCCTTTAATTTGATACCCCACAACCCATATTTCCGATTAATTAAATCAACGTCACAAATGACATTGACAGCCGCCATCTTTAATTTAATTTTTTCGATATCCTTGTTAATTATTAAGATAAATTGATCAAGTTTGGACTTATTTCTTATTTTGTAAATGTACCTTTCGTCATTGTTTTAATTAAATTTGGTTTTAATTAAAGAAAAAGTATAAATCCGCCATTTTGATTTTCTAATTATTTTTCTAAGCTGTAAAAACATCAAAATCGTAATAAGCACAAAAAATCTTTCAATTTGATACCCCACAACCCATATTTCCGGTTAATTAAATCAACGTCAAAAATGACATTGACAGCCGCCATCTTTAATTTAATTTTTTCGATATCCTTGTTAATTATTAAGATAAATTGATCAAGTTTGGACTTATTTCTTATTTTGTAAATGTACGTTTCGTCATTGTTTTAATTAAATTTGGTTTTAATTAAAGAAAAAGTATAAATCCGCCATTTTGATTTTCTAATTATTTTTCTAAGCTGTAAAAACATCAAAATCGTAATAAGCACAAAAAATCCTTCAATTTGATACCCCACAACCCATATTTCCGGTTAATTAAATCAACGTCACAAATGACATTGACAGCCGCCATCTTTAATTTAATTTTTTCGTGTATTTTCGTCAATTTTTAAAATAAACTCGCCGTGTTTGGACTTAAATAACTTTAAAATCGGTTATTTAAACCCGATTTTCAATTTTAAATCGATCTAAAATAACGTTAAATCATTTTTTTTAATTCAATAATTTTGACATATGACATTTGACAGGTGTCACTTGCGACGTTTTTATTTCAGCTTATATTAACCAAATAAGCGTAAATTTTGATACCAACCTAATCATTATATCCGGATAAAAATTAATTTTGATATTTTAACGCAAATTGTAGTAATTTTGACAGCTGTCAAATTCGTTAAATAAATTTAAAAAGTATTCGATTTTTCCCTTAATTACCTTAATTGGTTTTAAATAAAGGATTTTTAAATCTACCGAAGCGTAATACGTCATTTTTAAAATGGCGGATATGACATGTGTCAAATTTTGTTTCTTCTTAAATGTCAAATGTCACATTTAAACTATTTTATGAAATAAAATAACTAATTTAGTTATTTTTTAACATTAATTAAAGGTTTTTTTACGGAAAATAACGAAATTATTAAATTCAAAATGGCGGATATGATATGTGTCAGTCACAAATGTCAAACTTTATTTATTATCTATTTTTTATTATTTGCTCGTGATATTTAGAGCGAGATTCAACGATTTTCCAATAATAAATGACACTCCAAATAAAAATGGCACCTGTCAAAATAGGACCTGTCAAATGTCATATTGTCATATGAAATATCATTCTTTAACTTTTGTATTAAACTAATTTGGTTATATTTGGCATTAAATCGTTGAATAGGAATTAATTTATCAAAATCAAAATGGCGGATATGACATGTGTCAGTCTCAAATGTCAAATTTTATTTATTATCAACTTTATTATTGTCATTTTTGAACTTTTGTGTTAAACTAATTTGGTTATATTTGGCATTAAATCGTTGAATAGGAATTAATTTATCAAAATCAAAATGGCGGATATGACATGTGTCAGTCTCAAATGTCAAATTTTATTTATTATCAACTTTATTATTGTCATTTTTGAACTTTTGTATTAAACTAATTTGGTTATATTTGGCATTAAATCGATGAATAGGAATTAATTTATCAAAATCAAAATGGCGGATATGACATGTGTCAGTCTCAAATGTCAAACTTTATTTATTATCAACTTTATTATTGTCATTTTTGAACTTTTGTATTAAACTAATTTGGTTATATTTGGCATTAAATCGATGAATAGGAATTAATTTATCAAAATCAAAATGGCGGATATGACATGTGTCAGTCTCAAATGTCAAACTTTATTTATTATCAACTTTATTATTGTCATTTTTGAACTTTTGTATTAAACTAATTTGGTTATATTTGGCATTAAATCGATGAATAGGAATTAATTTATCAAAATCAAAATGGCGGATATGACATGTGTCAGTCTCAAATGTCAAACTTTATTTATTATCAACTTTATTATTGTCATTTTTGAACTTTTGTATTAAACTAATTTGGTTATATTTGGCATTAAATCGATGAATAGGAATTAATTTATCAAAATCAAAATGGCGGATATGACATGTGTCAAATTTTACTTTTTCTTCAATGTCAAATGTCACATTTAAACCTTTTTATGAAATAAAATAACTAATTTAGTTATTTTTTAACATTAATTAAAGGTTTTTTTACGGATAATAACGAAATTATTAAATTAAAAATGGCGGATATGACATGTGTCAAATTTTACTTTTTCTTCAATGTCAAATGTCACATTTAAACTTTTTCATGAGTTTGGTATCAAATTAAATGATTTTAATGATTGGTATTAAATTAAATGATTTCCTAAGCTTAATGAGATTGTATTATTAAAATTCAAAATGGCGGATTTGACATCTGTCAACATCCAACGTCGATCTAATAATAAAAGATACCCTATTCGAGTTTGGTATCAAATTAAATGATTCTTTAAGTTAAATTAAGTGCAATTGTTAAAATTCAAAATGGCGGATCTGACATCTGTCAATGTCACATAACTTTTTATTATAACAGCAAAAATATCGGGTTTGGTATGAAATTAAAAGATTTTAATGGTTGGTATTAAATTAAACGATATCCCAAGCTTAATTAGATTGTATTATTAAAATTCAAAATGGCGGATTTGACATCTGTCAACGTCAAACGTCAATCTAATAATAAAAGATACCTTTACTATTATTCGAGTTTAGTATCAAATTAAATGATTTTTTAAGCTTAATTAGGTGGAATTATTAAAATTCAAGATGGCGCATTTGACATCTGTCAATATTAAACGCCAATTTCATAATAAAAGGTAACCTAATCGTGTTTGGTCTCAAATTAAATGATTTTTTAAGCTAAATTAAGTGCAATTGTTAAAATTCAAAACGGCGGATTTGACATCTGTCAATGTCACATACCTTTTTATTATAACAGCTAAAATAGTCGAGTTTGGTATCAAATTAAATGATTTTAATGATTGGTATTAAATTAAACCATTTTCCAAGCTTAATAAAATTGTATTATTAAAATTCAAAATGGTGGTTTTGACATCTGTCAATGTCAAACTCATAATAAAAGATACCGTAATCGTGTTTGGTATCAAATAAACGATTTTAATGATTGGTATTAAATTAAATGATTTTTTAAGCTTAATAAAATTGTATTATTAAAATTCAAAATGGCGAATTTGACATCTGTCAATGTCAAACGTCAATCTCGTAATAAAAGATACCCTAATCGAGTTTGGTATCAAACTACATGATTTTTTAAGCTTAATTAAATAGAATTATTAAAATTGAAGACCAAAAGAAGTCCAAATACACACAAAAACTAATTAACAAATCATAAAATCAACAGAAAATTAACTTACATTGAGAAACTGTCATTGTCATATTGATTTCTGACAGTTTTTTAGGGATTTTATTTTTACTTATTTTTTGTAAGTAAAAATTTAGTATTTAATCGATTTATTTATTAATCAAATTAATGTTTAAAGTTAATTATTTACAAAAAAGTTAAATAATTACAAATTTATTTTGTTACATTTATTAATCAACAGTTGGTATTAAATTCCCCAACTCTATTTATTAATCTTTTGACAACTGTCAACGTCATTTCAAATTTTCGTCTAAATTTTTCGTTAAAAATGGGGGTAAATACTTTTAATTAATTAATTTTATTAATAAGTAATCTTTCGTTTTAGGACGCCGAAATAAAAGATCCATTTTGCGATCCAAACAACCCCGTGGTCGTCCCATTTTGCGAAATCGCTTCGGCTTCGATTTTAATCCGAGATGGAATTGTTAAAACTCCCTGCGAGGTATCATTTTCTTTCTTTCTCTCAATTCTTTTTAATAACCCCATTTCTAGCTTTCCCACATCACCGATCTCACCTGTATGAACGTCTATTTAAAAAAGGATTACTTACAATACACTGGAAAGTTAGTTGATTACTTTTAACTTAATTTTAGAATCAATTATTATTATTTTTAGTTTTAAAGAACGAGGGGCTCGTTATGCTATGTTAAAATTAGACGAAGCTTCAAAAAAACGCGGATTGGTGAGCGCTTCCGCCGGAAATCACGCGCAAGCGATGTGTTGGCACGGTTTAAATTTGGGGATTCCCATTACAGTCGTGATGCCGATTACTGCCCCGATTATGAAGGTGCAAAAGTGTCGGAAATTTAAAGCCAACGTTATCGTCGAAGGGATTAATATGTACGAGGCGAAAAATATCGCTTTAAGATACGCCCGCGATAACAACGCCATCTATATAAGCGGGTACGATAATCCGGATGTTATAGCCGGGCAAGGAACTTGCGGACTTGAAATTTTGGATCAAGTTCCTAATGTTGACGTTATTATCGTTCCGACGGGAGGCGGGGGGCTTTTAGCTGGAGTTGCGGCTGCTGTTAAAACTGTTAAACCCTCCGTTAAGGTTTATGTAGGTATTAAATCGTTATTTGTGAAATAAAAAATTATTCTGTTTGTCCGGTTAAGCGCCCTCTCTTGTTGAGTAGATGAGACAAAATTTTGTATCGTCTTTTTCGGTCATTGAATGAAAAAAAGGCGAAATGTCTTCAATAATGCGTAGTTATTTAAAAATAATCTCGACAAATAAGACAAAAACTTCTTAATGTGCTTAAGTTACGTAAGATTGAAAAGTGTATCTTGGAAACTATGCATTGTGGAGGTTTGGGTAAAAATCTTTATGTAAGCGACTTCAATTTGATATCAAATCGTTGTCTCATATGTCTCTTGTAAGAAGACATTTTCCTTCAAATCGCCGAGGTCGCTTTTGATAGAGTTACACAATATCATCACTTTTATAAAATTGTAATGACTCGTCCGGAAGCGATTTCGGTAATTGAAAGGAAAATGTCAGTATCTTTACTGAAATATTTGAGGAACTACTACAACTTACACAACTACAACAAAGACCCAAACATTGTGGACAACGTTCAATGTTCACAAACCGAAATCAAGTAATATCTTTTCGCGGTTTGGTTGTTATTATCAACCATAGCAATATTTAGTGTTAAGGTGTCTGTGATTAGTGGTGACGTGAAGTGGTATTAGTGAAGTGTGTGTCGCTTCTTGGATTATAGTACCACATTTTGGATTATAGTGTCACTTCTTGATTTATAGTGGCACCTTTTGAATTATAGAGCCACTTTTTGGATTACAGTGATACTTCGTGGATATTTGCTGTTATTGAACCAAACGAAGACAGTGAAAGAAGTTTTTTGTAAACTGGACAAAACATTTACGTGTTAAAATTCGAAACAAGTAAGATGATTCTGCACGAAAAATTCTGCCATTACAAAATGGTATCTAGTGACTCAATCATACAACATATATCAAAGATAGAGAAAATTGTCAGAGAAATCAAAGAAACTGAGAAGTGTCTCATAAGTCATAACAAAGATTCTAAACACGTTGATCAGTAAATATAACGCAATTAGATAAGCTTGGTAGTCTGTAGATGAATCAAAACAAATATCCAAATCTATCGTCAAGGTTGATTGATGAAAAAGTCAGCCTAACTGCAACTGAAACTGCAGAACTCGCCTTATGTGCAGCTTCCAATAAGAAACCAGTGAAGAAATTTGATAAAAAGGGAATTAATTGTTATAATTGTAGGCAAAAAGGTCATTTTGCCAAAAATATTGTAGAAACAAAGTAGGAAAGCAGGAAACTGGAAATAATTCCAAAAACTTTGTAATGTATAAAACTTGGTAATGGAGAACAGCTGATTGTAGAAGGTACTGGAAGCGTGAACATAAAGTGCTTAATTGGATTAACCTTCCGGAGTTGAAGAAATATCTTTTCTCAGAGGGAGCAGTTACTAGAAAAAGAAGGAAATGAAGCTAAAATAATTGAAAATGATATACAGTAGAACCCCTCATATCCGTCACCCATGGGACCGGAGCATGGTCGGTTACCAAAAAAGGTCGGATAATCCGAGGAACAACAAAAATGAACAAGACAAACATAAACGAGTACATATATTTAATTATGTATACAAATCCATGTATGTACATGTAAATTTATTTAAAAAAATCAGTTATATTTTTTTGTTTTAATCTACCAAATCTTGCTTTAGCTGAGATATCTTTCCACTTTTTAATGCACAACACATCCATCGTTGTTGCTTCTGGATGTTGCTCGACGTATTTCATTGCAATCTCGAAAGCCTCTGTAGCTGTCGTATGACTGATATTTTCAGGTTCTTCTTTTTCATCATCCGTTTCATCTTCCTCTGTTTCAACTTTAAAAACTGCGGATACGATTTGTTCGTCGTTCAGATCCTCGTTAGTGACTTCAACTATGTCCCCTCCCAATAGCCACTCTTCTATATCCGCTGGTTGGATTTGGGCATCGATGGTCTGTAAATCTTGTAGAATTTCTGCTTCATCTGTATTTAAAGTTTCAGACTCATTAGAGATTGCGCTCTCACCTTCAATAATACTTGGCCATAGTTTTCTCCAAGATTTTTGTAGAGTGGTGTGATTGAGTTCGTCCCAGGCTTGTGCGGCAATGTAAATGGCATCTTTTATATTAAAAGTCTTCATTGCCTCAAATAGGTTACTGCCTCCTTCCGTTTGCTCTAATAAGAAGCTGACATATTTTCGCCTGTATCTTTTCTTCAACCACTCAATAACCCCTTGATCCATAGGTTGGATTAAAGGTGTCACACGAGGAGGTAGAAACATAGCTTTGATGTTTCCCATTGTTAGTTCGTTTTCCGAAGGATGACTGGGAGCATTGTCAAGAATCAAGACTGCATTGAGTGGTAGATTTTTCATTTTCAAGTGTTTTTTTACATCTGGTACAAACTCTTCAAAAAACCACTGTTTAAACAAAGAACTGTCCATCCAAGCAGATTTTTGATTTTTATAATAAACAGGCAATGATGCCATGTTCACATGTTTGAACGCTCTGGGCTTTTTAGATTTTCCAATGACAAACAATGGCATTTTATGGTTTCCACTTGCATTACTACAAGTTGCAAAAGTTAGTCTATCCTTGGATAATTTTGTCCCTGTTACTTTTTCATTTTTTGCAGCAAGAGTTTTTTGTGGGAGCATCTTGTAGTTTAACCCTGACTCGTCAATATTATACACTTGATCCGGATGCATATTGTTTTCTTTAATAAAAACTTCAAATTTCTTCACGAACTCTTTGGTTGCGTCCTCACCAGCTGATAGCTTTTCTCCAGAAATAACAACGTGACGTATACCATGGCGACGTTTCCATCGGTGAAGCCAACCTTCACTTGCACTGAAATTTTCCCCTTCCTCTCCTACTATTGTTTTATGTAAAATCGCTGCCTTCTCTGTAATTATAGGACCTGACAAAGGAGTTCCTTTGCGTCTTTCTTGGCAAAACCATATCCAGAGAGCATCATCTAAAACATCAAATTTAGGCTTTTTAAGCATCTTTCTATTTTTTAAACCCTCCTCCCCTTCCACTGTCATAGAGTACGATTCGATATTCTTTCTGTTTTTCCTCCAGTCTTTAATAGTTGTGACGCCTATTCCTAATTCAGAAGATAATTTTTGATTTTCTGTAGTGTACATACAATACGTTTTCGTTTTTGTTGGGTAGCCATAATCACTTTTACTATAACAATTGTAAATATGCATACAATTGATATTCACAATGATGAGCACAGTTGCGCAACCCTTGGCAAACATCAAGATTGAGCGAATCAAGTAATTCCCCGACGGAAAGTCGGGTCTCTTGGGATTCACAAAAGCGTACATTAGAGCATTTGAACAAAATTGGGAGTAGGGAGGGGTGACGGATATCCCGAGGTCGGATATGATGGGTTCTACTGTACTTGTAAACAGAATCGTTACAAGTCTATATAAATTAGCAATCCGAACTACAATTCCTGAAGTGAACGTGCAATTCTCAACTTCTTTGAAAACTTGGCATGATCGCTTAAGACATATTAATTTCGAAACGATGAAATAAATAGTACAGAAATGTATCATAACGGGAATATGACATGATGACGTGAAATCCTACCTACGTGATGGCTGTCAATATGATAAGCAGCACAATTTACACTAAACCACTAATCCACTTTATTCTGTTTAAAGATGATGCTACTGGTTTTAGAAAAATGTACTTTATGAAGTACAAATCAGATACATTTGATCATTTCCAAACATTTGTACCTACAGTATTGCGAAAACAAGTTCAAATACAGAATTGAAACTCTTCGTGCTGAAAACGGTAAAAAGTATATAAGTGAACAGTTTCAAGATTTCTTAAAGAAAAAGGGAATAAATTTGGAACATGATCACCCTATTGCCTTGAACAAATTGGTAAAGCGGAAAGGTAACATAGGACAATAGTAGAAAGTGTTCGTACCATAATATATACAAAAGATTTATCGTTTTAAGTGTGGACAAAAGCTGTGCATATTCTGAATCGTACAATACACAAAAGAAATCCAAATGAAACTTCATACGAGCTATTTACACTAAGAAGAGTTAAATTGAATCACTTGAAAGTATTTTGAAGTGTCGCCTATATTCATATTTCAGCCTGCTTAAGAAAGAAGTTAGAACCGAAAATCGTTAAATTAATATTGGTGGGTTATTAAGATGAATCGACAAACTGTAGGAAAAATAAAAGTGTCAACAGATCATTAGTTGAAGATCAACCAGTTCCCAAAACAAGACAAAATAAGGTTTTAATACCAAATATAGAAGAAGAAACTCTCAATGATGGTGTAAACAAATCAACAGAAAAAAACATTGTTTTAGAAGATAGTACACATGAAGCTGAAAGGCAAAGATTAAGATTTCGAAGTACAATAAACAAACTCAAGTATAATACCTTGATTGAATAATTGCTTTACCATAATGTTATGGTAAAGCAATTAAAGCAGACGACGCTGCATTGTAGAAGAAAGCCGTACAAGAAGCGCTAAATACTTTAGAACTAAACAAAATATGTGAGTTGACTGTTTTTAAATATTGACTTTTGAAGCAGTGGGTTCAAATTGGATTCTTAAAGTAAAACTTTCCCTAGAAGGTGAAGTACTAAAATAAAGGGATGCTTCAATAAGAGTGCAAGATTTCAGTGTTCAATAAAACAAGTTTTTTTTGTAACAAAGTATTTATTGATTTAAAAAATATACATTTGGAATTATGTATGAAACAAAATATCTTGTAAATGGCTGCGACGGTTTTCCTGGCATACGCGTACCCTTTTGACGAACTTTTCAATAACGTTATTGAATACAGGTGATATTTCATTGATACAGCATTTAATTTCGGATTTCAATGCTTCGATGGTTGCAGGCTTACTGGCATAAACCTGTGGCTTCAGATAACTCGACAGCCAGAAATCTAAAGGTGTTAAATCGCAAAAGCCAATTCTCGTCCCCAAATCAGGGCATGACTCTTACAAGATCATTAATGTTTCACGGGCGGTATGACATGTGTTATCATCCTTATCAAACCACATATCGTCAGGATCAATAACTTCGAAATGAGGCGCAAGAAGCTGAGTTATCATAGCACGATAACGTTCGCCATTCACCGTTACTGCATTACCATCTTCTCTTTCGAAAAAGAACGGTCCAATTATTCCTCCAGACCATAATGCATACTATACAGTGATCCGTTGTGGATGCATTGCTTTCTGATGAATCATTCGAGGATTTTCTGATCCCCAAATGCAACAGTTGTGCCTATTAACAAAGCCATCAAGGTGAAAATGGGCCTCATCACTAAAATTGATTTTGTTAGCAAAATTAGCAGGTTGCTCTAAGATCCATTTGGTGAATTCTCATCGTTTTTCATGGTTTACTGGAAGAAGTTGTTAAGTCAGTAGGATTTTGTAGGCATGCAGTTGTAAATCTTTTATGAGATTTCGCTTTCTTGGAATTTTTGTGCCCGATGGCGAATTGACGTCTCTGGCCTTTCGATCACACTCTCGCGAACTGCCGTGATGTTTTGTTCTAAATGACCTCTACAAAGTTATATCTTGTGTTTCATATCACTAACAGAACCAGTAGATTCGAATTTTTCGATTATTCTCTTCATAGTAGATGAATTAGGCATATTATTTCAACCGAACAGTGGACGCACTTTACGAATAGTGGCAATTAAACTTTCACCATTTTTTGACAATCAGGACGCGTTGTTCTACAGTGTAATTCACCATGTTTACTAACTCCCATCTGTCAACTTTCGATCTGTGACTAGCTCCAACAGTTGGATATGATACAATTAATTTATTACTTGCATTGGCAGTTCAAGAGAAAGATTTAAAACTACAGTTTGATGTGAAAACAGCTTTTTTATATGGAAGATTAGAAGAGGAAATTTACTTTGAACCTCCTGTTGGTTTGAAGCTTAGTGATCCAGAACTAAAATACTAACTATTAATATCCCTATACGGACTAAAACAATGTGAGAGTGATAAATGTGTTTACATTAGAAAAATAAACAACCAAAAGGTGATTCCCGCTCATTACGTCGACGATGGACTAATTTTACCTGAGTGTAAGAGTGTTTTAAAAACAGTGAATACTGCGTTGCAGAATAAATTTAGTATAATAACGTGTGAACTTAATTATTTTATCGGAACGGAAATCGTGCATAAAGAGAATCAAGTCTTTATACATGTTGTAGCAAAGTATATTGACAGACTCTTGAATCGTTTTAATTTTGGGGAATGTAGAGATATGTAGGACTCCATTGGACCCGAATTTAATGTTCCGTATTGTGAAGCAATTGGCTCATTGCTATTTGCCGCTGTAACTGCGAAGCCAAATATTTCTTTTGCAGTGTTGTAAATCACTAATAGTGTGAAAAGAGTTTTTAAATATCTTATTCAAACTAAAGGTTACCGTATCTTGTACTCGTGATTTATTGCATTGATTGGCTACCTTGACTCCGTTTTTGATGGAGATAAAGACACCAGACGTTCAACAACAGAGTACATGTGTCAGATGTACAATCCATCTCACTTTCTACAACGGAAGCTGAATTCATTTCTGGAGCTGAAGCTTCAAAAGAAGCTATATGGTGGTTAAGAACTTTCCTGAATGAGCTCAATCAAGTACCTATTAATGTGTAAGAATTCTGTCACAAGCGTACTAAGCATATAGATGTTAACTACAATATTGTACGTGAACAATTTAAAGAAAGATTTAAGGAACAATTTAAAGATGGTCTCGATATATCGAGACCATCTTGATATATGATGATACATGATGATACGATGATACATATTTTATAAAATATGTATCATCGCTTATCAAATTCCCGATAGTTTTACAAAAGCGTTAAATGTTGCATGAGAAGGGGAGTGGCGTCTTTTAATCCTGTGAAAAAACTTTTTAATTTTTTGCAGGTTTTTTAAAATTTGCAGATTGCACATTGCAAACTTTAAAAAACAGTCACTAAAAATTTTTACCAGATTGCTAGTGATCCTAGGAACGAAGGAGATCTTGACAAACTTGAGGGTGTTGAAAGCTTCTCATTGTCACGGGGATGTGTCAAGGACCAATCAAGTTGAGACAAGGTAGTGCGGTTGTGGCTCTGAGTATCTGGTAAGTTGAGAATTCTGCTGACCAGTGAGACATCCGCTAGGAACTTAAGATTCTTTTCTTTAACCCTGCGTTAGTGTGATGGGATCAGAAATGTGAATAATTTCGTTTTTCACGCCCTTGATGTGAATTGGATGGTAAGAAAAGAAGTTGATAAAACTGCTTGGAAAGGTTGTCCTATACCAATTCAAAACGATGTGTTGATCTCTGTTGGATTCTGTTTCCATCGTAAATTGGATGTACCGATCAACGGAGCTCCCGCTGTACATAACAATAATCTGCCAAATAAAGGATTCATGACTATGGTGGCCAAGATGGCGCCTATCCGTGGAATACCAAATTACCGCTTATAAAACATGGAATGGAAGGAGAATAAAGAAGAATTAAACAAGAACTCGATAGCTTCAAGAAACAAATTATTGGGAGTATTTATGTGAGGTTGTGTTTATTGACCTTTCCATTACCAATTGTGAGGAGATATTGGTAAAAACACAACATCTAACGAGATCAGAACAAGATCAGGAAGTAAGGTCACATTCCTCATCTCTTCAGCAGAAACGTAGATATCGCTGATGTTGTACTTGGTCTTTTAGCATGGTCCAAAGACAGAATGGTGCCTAAGTAACCATAAAAGCGGTATGTAGGGGAGCCAATAAACGAAATGACCGGTCTTGATGGAGTTCCGATCTTGTGGATCTTAGAGAAACCATGAAACTTAAGAACGGTGCCGTTATGATACGCATAAACCTTTCTCAAAATGTATTCTATATTAAGTAATAGTTTACAGACTTTGTTATGTTTTCTTTGGATAGATGGTATAGGATCTGTCTTCAATGTTTCGTCACTTGTCCCTTATCAGCAAGAACCACAATGAGACGATTCGATGTCTGTAGATATAAACGGACCTTTTTTTTGACAAATTTCACCATCCTCTTTAAAAGACCATATGTCAACTGATGCTTATTCAAAAAACTCTGCGTTGCCACAATTACTCTTCTAATGCTGTCAAATTGATTGCTATTAGTTGCAATTGAGTATCTTATAAAGATATCTACTCATATCTTTGCACACTTTGTAAAGTTCCGTCTTAAGACTAAACCTAAACGTTTTTCCTTCTAGGTCTAGTATTAGCTCTAGAGTTAGTGTTAACTCTATTTATTATTGATACCTCTTCTGATACTGTCAAATAGATTGATTTATCCATTAGTTGCAGTCGAGTATCTTATACAGATCTGCAAAATATCTTTAAATTTGACACAATCCTATCTAAAATGTTTTTAAAATGCCCTTTTTTAATACTCTTTTGTTATTAATCTATTTAAAGGGAGTTGAATCGGTGAATTGTATGAGTTTTGCCGTTGCGATGAAAGCAGGGGGGCCCACCCTAATCGAAGCAAAACCAACTTTAGCCGACGGCCTCGCAGTCCCTTGCGTCGGTTACAACGCATACGCAACAGCCAAAAAATACATCGACGGGATGCTTCAAGTTAAAGAAGAGGACATTGCGGTCGCAATTTTGAGATTGGTCGAAATTGAAAAGGCGATCGTTGAGGGATCCGGGGCTGCCCCGGTTGCCGCCGTTCTTTCCGGCCAATTAGCCGGCGAATGTAAAAACAAAAAGTAAATTAATTCTAATTAATAACATGAACCCACTTAATTAAATTAATCATTTTTTTAGTGTTGTTTTGATTTGTTCCGGAGGAAACATCGATACGACCGTTTTAAGCAGAGTCCTCGATCGCGGATTAGCTTCGGATGGTCGCTTAATAAAGACTTATGTGACTGTAAGTGATCGGCCGGGTGGTTTAGCCGAATTATTGCAGTTAATAACTTCGCTGGGAATCCCCGTTAAGCATATAAACCAAGAGAGGGCTTGGGTTAAGTTGGATATTTTTAGCGTCGAAGTGAAATTAACCTGCGAAACTCGCGATTACGACCACGCCAAAGAATTAGAGTTTGCTTTAAAAGAAAGGTACGGGGATAACGCGAAAATCGATTACGTCCAATTTCCGGCTAGTTCCGGTGCAAGCCGAAAGTTTTAAATAAAGATTTTTTGTTGTTTAATTTTGATGAAATTAAGTGTTGTTTATTTTGTTGCAGTTGGTACCTAAATCAAATCGGATATTTAATTTGTTGCTGGAGGTGAGATTTATTTTATTTATTATTACAAATTAATTTTTAATGGTTCATTTAAACTAAAATCATTTATTTATACATTTATTAAAAATTAATTGACTTTATATTATAACATTATTTAATAGTTGGTAGCATTGAAATCGACCATTTTGAATTTGAAATGTCAAAAAAAAGTTTGCTACGATCGAGGTAATTCATTTTATTACATATTTAAATTATTATTTGGTGAATCAGTCGTAATTAACACAACGAGGAAAGTATTGACCAATTGAATACAAAAATAGATCATCTAAAATTAAATGAGGCGAAAAATAAATTAATAGACACCAAGTTATAACCTCAAAATTAATATAAAGATTTAAATTACTTAAAGTTCGGTATGTATTGGTTTTAATTCTTCTATCCGTTGTATAAACTCGGATTTTTCGATGCACCCTTGGCAATCTTCCCCCCAATCGTTGATGATTTTCTTGAGATCGCGAACTTTTAATTTTTTAAGATCGACCGTTTTTAAGTCAATTTCAACGTCGTAACGTAAATCGCAAATTTGAGCATCCTTTTTTTTTAGTTTTTCACAAATTTTATCTGACGGCATTGACCAGGATAAAGGTTTTGACATTTCGCCTAAAATCCCCGTCGCCGATTCCTCCAACCCCCCTAAATAATAACAAAAACGGTTCTCTTTGTTTTTAACGGTCTTGCAGAACTCCTTAAACTTATCCTCGATTAATTTTGGGTCTTTTTTTGTCGATTCTGAGAGGGTTTTCTCGAATTTATCCAACGTTTTTATACAAACTAAAATAATTTTTATTTTTTTTTATTTTAGGGTTCAAGCAAGATTTTTTTGAGTTACCTTCACAATCCCCGGGTTTTAAACCATCAACGGATAACACACCGATGAGGAATAGGAGGAAATAACCGAAATAATCCATTTTTCTGGTTACCGTTTTAGGTTAAGTTGTCACTTGGGTAAGTTTGAGTCAATTCGCTTTAAGCACAACGTTTTAATTGATGCCTTATTCAAAGATTTACCCGTTTTAACACGTTCGTTTAACAGGACACGTATTTAAATTGCAGGAGAATTGCTTTTCGTGGCTTTTCATTCAGAAATACGCTGGACGTCCGGGATTGGTCCACGTCTGACATTAGGAAGTGGTGCCAACATAAATTTGGGTAAGTCAATCTTTCGTTGTGAATATTCGATAAGAGATGGCGCAATTTTGAATTAAAACCACATTTAAGAATATATATGAATATATTTTCTCTTAAACAACACAAAATGAATCGTCTAAATACAATTAAAACGAAATATTTAAACTAAGAATTAATTAATTTGTCCTCCGTTATTGTCTAACATTAATTAATTAATATTGTCACATAATCCTGCAGTCCTTATTACAAAAAAAAGAAAATATTTAAGATAAATCGTATATAAAATTTAAATTTATGCGTTAATTAACGGTTTTTTTCGCTTAAACTCTAGTAACGTTTCCCGCCCACGCGGGGAATTCATTAACGCCGAAAACGGGGGGTCCCAAAAGTGGGAAAATCGCGAAAAGTACTAAAATCGAAATAACCGAAACCCCCAATCCGGCTTTAACCATTTCTTTCGTTGGGATGTTACAAGGGGCCGCTGCGATTGCGTTGGGTGGGGTACCAACGGGAAGACAAAACGCGTGCGAGCACGCCAAGGCCACGGGCATCATCAGGTACAAAGGGTGCCATTTAGCAGCTATGGATATCTCTGCTAAAACGGGTAACAATACGTTCGCAACGGCTACGTTGCTTGAAAATTCGGTTAAAATGCTAGCGAATGTTGATGCGATAACTAAAACGGCGAACGGCGGTAATTTGGCTAACGGACCTAAACTGTCTGCGATTAAAATGCTCATTCCGCTCACGTTTGAGCCTTCGGCTAAGGCGAAACCGCCTCCCAATAGAAAGATGAGGCCCCAAGGTAATTTTTGTTGGACTACTTTCCACGTTATTAAAGCTGGAGAGGGGGTTTTTGGTCGCTCCGATTGATCCTTTTTGAACCAGTAGATAAAATCGGGTTTAGCTGGGATCACAAATAACAGCATTACGACGATTAATGCAGCCGTTGCGTCCTTAACCTTAAAAAAAGAAAAAAAAATAATTAATAACAATGACAAATTAAGATATAATAAAAACTTTGTATAACGGAGGAATAAAAATGTTGAATTTGCACTTTAATATCTCTGAAGATGGTCGGTTAAACACGAAACTTTCTGTTTTGCCATTAAAAAAACTTCCTTTGGAGTACAAAAAAAGCATTTAGACATATTTTGGGAAATCGTTAAAACAATTTAGACTTATTAAAATTGTTCACAATAATCTCAAAAAACTTTTAGACATATTTTGATAACTTTAGGTATTCATTAAAACATCTTGGACTTATTAAAATTGCCCTGGAAAGGTTGCAATAATCTCAGAAAGCGTTTAGACACTTTTTGACAATTTTCTTATCTTCCAAGCTTTCTGAAGTGCTTTCCTCCAAACTCTTTAAGCTCGTTAAAATACTTTCTAACATGACTAAATAGACTTGAAATTTGGTTGGAAAGCTCGCAGTAATCTTAGAGACCGTTTAGATACTTTTTGACAATTTTATAAGCTCTCGAAAACTCCTAAAGAGCTTAAAGATACAGTAAAAAGATCTTCCCAAGATGGTTAGACTTATTAAAATTTCTTTAAAAAGCTCACAATAATCTTAGAAAACGTTTAGGCACTTTTTGACAATTTTGTACGCTCTCGAAAACTTCTAAAGAGCTTAAAGAAACACTACAAAATCTTCCCAAGATGATTAAACTTGTTGAAATTTCTTTGAAAAGCTCGTAATAATCTTAAAAAGCGTTTAGACACTTTTTGACAATTTTGTACGCTCTTGAAAACTCCTAAAAACGTAGAGGAACATTAAAAGAATCTACCCAACATGATTAGACTTGAAAAAAAGCGTTTAGACACTTTTTGACAATTTTGTAAGCTCTCGAAAACTCGTAAAGAGCTTAAAGAAACACTACAAAATCTTCCCAAGATGATTAGACTTGTTAAAATTTCTTTGAAAAGCTCGTAATAATCTTAGAAGGCGTTTAGACACTTTTTGACAATTTTGTACGCTCTTGAAAACTCCCAAAAACTTAGAGGAACATTAAAAAAATCTACCCAACATGATTAGACTTGAAAAAAAGCGTTTAGACACTTTTTGACAATTTTGTAAGCTCTCGAAAACTCCTAAAGAGCTTAAAAAACCATAAAAGAATGTTCCCAAGATGATTAGATTTGTTGAAATTTCTTTGAAAAGCTCGTAATAATCTTAGAAAGCGTTTAGACAGTTTTTGACAATTTTGTACGCTCTTGAAAACTCCTAAAAACTTAGAGGAACATTAAAAAAATCTACCCAACATGATTAGACTTGAAAAAAAGCGTTTAGACACTTTTTGACAATTTTGTAAGCTCTCGAAAACTCGTAAAGAGCTTAAAGAAACACTACAAAATCTTCCCAAGATGATTAGACTTGTTGAAATTTCTTTGAAAAGCTCGTAATAATCTTAGAAAGCGTTTAGACACTTTTTGACAATTTTGTACGCTCTTGAAAACTCCTAAAAAGCTTAGAGGAACATTAAAAAAATCTACCCAACATGTTTAGACTTGAAAAAAGCGCTTAGACACTTTTTGACAATTTTGAAACAGTTTGAAAGGTTGGTAGAAAGTTTTCAAACATGTCTCAAAATGTCCAATAGATTTACAATGACTTTCATAATTATTAGAAAGTGTCTAAATGCTTTCTGAACACTAATAAAGATTTTTAGAAGATTTTTAAGTATTTAGAAAGTGCTAAGACAGAATATGTCTTAGCACTTTCTGATTAATTATAAACACTTCCACAAAAGTTTTAAAGACACCCAGGAGCTTTTCAATGATTTTAAGAGCTGTCAAAAAGTGTCTAAATGTTTTGTGGATAACTATAAAGACTTTCAGAATATGTTTAAAGACGTTTAGAAGCTTTCCAATGATTTTTATAGTTGTCAAAAAGTGTCTAAATGCTTTCTAATGATTGTTATAGCTGTCAAAAAGTGTTTAAACGCTTTGCGGACAACTATAAAGACATCCAGAATATTTTTGAAGACGTTTAGAAAGTTTACAATGATTTTTTATAGTTGTCAAAAATTGTCTAAATCCTTTTTAATGATTATTATAGCTGTCAAAAAGTATCTAAACGCTTTGCAGACAACTATAAAGACTTCCAGAATATTTTTCAAGACGTTTAGAAACTTTACAATGATTTTTATAGTTGTCAAAAAGTGTCTAAATGCTTTTTAATGATTGTTATAGCTGTCAAAAAGTGTTTAAACGCTTGGTGGACAACTATAAAGACATCCAGAATATTTTTGAAGACATTTGCAAGCTTCCCAATGCATTTTATAGTTGTCCAAAAGTGTCTAAACGCTTTCTAATGATTTTTATATTTGTCAACAAATATCTAAATGCTTCGTGAACAACTATAAAGACTTCCAGAATATTTTTAAAGACGTTTAGAGGCTTTCCAATGATTTTTATAGTTGTCAAAAAATGTTTAAACACTTTCTAATGATTCTCACAGTTGTCAAAAAGTGCCTAAACGCTTTTAGACAATTATAAAGACTTCCAAAATATTTTTTAGAGACGTTTAGAAGCTTTTCAATGATATTTATAGACTGCATAAACTTTCTAACCGTTTTTCTAAAGATTTTTGAAGATGTTTAAAGCTTTCTAGTGATTTCTATAACGATTAAAAAGTAGCAAAACACTGTCTAGACAGGTATTAATGCTCCCAGAAGATTTTTAAAGATGCCTAAACACTTTCTATTCATTTTAATAATCGTCAAAAAGTGTTTAAATGCTTTCTGGGCAAATATTAATACTTTTGGAAGAATTTTAAAGATGTCCTGAAGCATCATGACAATTCCTATAGTTGTCAGAAAGTGTTTAAATTCTTTTTGGGCAATTCCTAAGCTCTATTTAAAGCTTTCTAATAATTTTGATAGTCATCAAAACGTGGCTAACCGCTTTCTAGACAAGTATTAATGCTCTCAGGAGAATTTCTAATCATTTTTTAATTGTAAAAATAGTGTCTAAATGCTTTCTGGGCAACTGTAGACTTCAAAAGGATTTTTAAAGATGTCTAAAGCTTTATAATGATTATTATAGTCGTTAGAAAGTATCGAAACGCTTTCTGAACGATTATTACTACTTCAAGAGAATTTTTAAAGATGGTTAAAAGCTTCTTAACGATTTCTTCAGTTATCAAAAGGTGTCTAAATGCTTTCTGGACAATCATTAATGTTTCCAGAAGATTTTTATAGATCCCCAAAAGCTTTCTAACTATTTTTATAATTGTCAAAAAATATTTAAATAGTTTTTACGCAATTTCAAAGACTTCCCGCAGATTTTTAAAATTGTCTAAAGCTTTCTAGCGATTCTTATAACCATTTAAAATGTGGCTAAATATTTCTAGATAATTTTTAATATTCCTACAAGGTTTATAAAGATGTTCGGACATTTTCTAATCTTGTTTATAATCATTAAAAACTGTCTAAATACTTTCTTGATAATTCCAAAAACTTTCAGCAGATTTTCTAAAGTTTTTTAATGATTTTCATAGTCATCAAAATACGTCTAATCGTTTTCTAGTCTATTCAAAGACTTCTAAAACATTCTTAAACGTGGAGAAAAGCGTTAAAAATGTTTCTAACGGTTTCTATAATAATCAGGAAGCGTCGAAACGCATTCAGGGCAATTATAGAAATTTTAAAAAGATTTTTAAGGATGTTCAAAATCTCCATTAGCTTTTCGTGATTTCCATAATTATCAAAATCTGTCTAAATGCTTTTTGAGCAATAATAAAGACTTATTAAAGATTTTTAAAGATGTGTAAAGATTTTAATATTTTTATAGTTATCAAAGAGTGTCTTAAACCTTGCTAGACAAGTATAAAGTCTTTTCAAATACTTTTTATGATGAAAAGAAGTGTCCAATAGTCTCCATAAACTTTTTGATAACTTCCATAATTGTCAAAATACGTCGAAATGCTTTTTGGGCAGTGATAAAGATTTTCAAAGATGTCTAAAGCTTTCAAATTATTTTTTAGACGTCAAAATTTGCCCAAAACACTTTTTAGGTCATTATAAAAGATTTTTTATCTTAGTTTGAGCCGTTTTTTGTTGGACTTCTTATATAAGATGGCATTATCGAGCATTAACTTGATATAAATATCGAACATCGTTCGGGTTTAGCCGTAAATCTCTTAAGATGGCTAAACCTGAACGAATCTAGTTCTAGATCTAGTACAAATTCTAGTTCTATAACAATATCTAACTTAACGCCATCTAGTGCTAAGTAGGACTAAATAAAATTGCCAACAGAACTAGAACTAACATTAAATCTTGAACTAGAATCGTTTGGGTTTAGCCGTAGGTCTCTTAAGACGGCTAAATCCGAACGATTCTAACTCTAGATTTAGTATTAATTCTAGCTCTGTAATAATATCCAACCTAACGCCATCTAGTGCTAAGTAGGATTACATAAAACTGTCAATAGAACCGAACTAATACTATATCTTGAACTCGAATCGTTCGGGTTTAGCCGTCTTAACAGACGTATGGCTACATCCGAACGATTCTAGTTCTAGATTTAGTATAAATTCTGGTTCTATAACAATATCTAACTTAACGCCATCTAGTGCTAAGTAGGACTAAATAAAATTGCCAACAGAACTAGAAATAACATCAAATCTTGAACTAGAATCGTTTGGGTTTAGCCGTAGGTCTCTTAAGACGGCTAAATCCGAACGATTCTAACTCTAGATTTAGTATTAATCCTAGCTCTTTAATAATATCTAACCTAACGCCATCTAGTGCTAAGTAGGATTGCATAAAACTGTCAATAGAACCGAACTAATACTCTATCTTGAACTCGAATCGTTCGGGTTTAGCCGTCTTAACAGACGTATGGCTACATCCGAACGATTCTAGTTCTAGATTTAGTATAAATTCTGGTTCTATAACAATATCTAACTTAACGCCATCTAGTGCTAAGTAGGACTAAATAAAATTGCCAACAGAACTAGAACTAACATTAAATCTTGAACTAGAATCGTTTAGGTTTAGCCGTAGGTCTCTTAAGACGGCTAAATCCGAACGATTCTAACTCTAGATTTAGTATTAATTCTAGCTCTGTAATAATATCCAACCTAACGCCATCTAGTGCCAAGTAGGATTACATAAAACTGTCAATAGAACCGAACTAATACTATATCTTGAACTCGAATAGTTCGGGTTTAGCCGTCTTAACAGACGTATGGCTACATCCGAACGATTCTAGTTCTAGATTTAGTATAAATTCTGGTTCTATAACAATATCTAACTTAACGCCATCTAGTGCTAAGTAGGACTAAATAAAATTGCCAACAGAACTAGAACTAACATTAAATGTTGAACTAGAATCGTTTAGGTTTAGCCGTAGGTCTCTTAAGACGGCTAAATCCGAACGATTCTAACTCTAGATTTAGTATTAATTCTAGCTCTGTAATAATATCCAACCTAACGCCATCTAGTGCCAAGTAGGATTACATAAAACTGTCAATAGAACCGAACTAATACTATATCTTGAACTCGAATCGTTCGGGTTTAGCCGTCTTAACAGACGTATGGCTACATCCGAACGATTCTAGTTCTAGATTTAGCATAAATTCTGGTTCTATAACAATATCTAACTTAACGCCATCTAGTGCTAAGTAGGACTAAATAAAATTGCCAACAGAACTAGAAATAACATTAAATCTTGAACTAGAATCGTTTTGGTTTAGCCGTAGGTCTCTTAAGACGGCTAAATCCGAACGATTCTAACTCTAGATTTAGTATTAATTCTAGCTCTGTAATAATATCCAACCTAACGCCATCTAGTGCCAAGTAGGATTACATAAAACTGTCAATAGAACCGAACTAATACTATATCTTGAACTCGAATCGTTCGGGTTTAGCCGTCTTAACAGACGTATGGCTACATCCGAACGATTCTAGTTCTAGATTTAGTATAAATTCTGGTTCTATAACAATATCTAACTTAACGCCATCTAGTGCTAAGTAGGACTAAATAAAATTGCCAACAGAACTAGAAATAACATTAAATCTTGAACTAGAATCGTTTGGGTTTAGCCGTAGGTCTCTTAAGACGGCTAAATCCGAACGATTCTAACTCTAGATTTAGTATTAATTCTAGCTCTGTAATAATATCCAAGCTAACGCCATCTAGTGCTAAGTAGGATTACATAAAACTGTCAATAGAACAGAACTAATACTATATCTTGAACTCGAATCGTTCGGGTTTAGCCGTCTTAACAGACGTATGGCTACATCCGAACGATTCTAGTTCTAGATTTAGTATAAATTCTGGTTCTATAACAATATCTAACTTAACGCCATCTAGTGCTAAGTAGGACTAAATAAAATTGCCAACAGAACTAGAACTAACATTAAATGTTGAACTAGAATCGTTTAGGTTTAGCCGTAGGTCTCTTAAGACGGCTAAATCCGAACGATTCTAACTCTAGATTTAGTATTAATTCTAGCTCTGTAATAATATCCAAGCTAACGCCATCTAGTGCTAAGTAGGATTACATAAAACTGTCAATAGAACAGAACTAATACTATATCTTGAACTCGAATCGTTCGGGTTTAGCCGTCTTAACAGACGTATGGCTACATCCGAACGATTCTAGTTCTAGATTTAGTATAAATTCTGGTTCTATAACAATATCTAACTTAACGCCATCTAGTGCTAAGTAGGACTAAATAAAATTGCCAACAGAACTAGAACTAACATTAAATGTTGAACTAGAATCGTTTAGGTTTAGCCGTAGGTCTCTTAAGACGGCTAAATCCGAACGATTCTAACTCTAGATTTAGTATTAATTCTAGCTCTGTAATAATATCCAACCTAACGCCATCTAGTGCCAAGTAGGATTACATAAAACTGTCAATAGAACCGAACTAATACTATATCTTGAACTCGAATAGTTCGGGTTTAGCCGTCTTAACAGACGTATGGCTACATCCGAACGATTCTAGTTCTAGATTTAGTATAAATTCTGGTTCTATAACAATATCTAACTTAACGCCATCTAGTGCTAAGTAGGACTAAATAAAATTGCCAACAGAACTAGAACTAACATTAAATCTTGAACTAGAATCGTTTAGGTTTAGCCGTAAGTCTCTTAAGACGGCTAAATCCGAACGATTCTAACTCTAGATTTAGTATTAATTCTAGCTCTGTAATAATATCCAACCTAACGCCATCTAGTGCCAAGTAGGATTACATAAAACTGTCAATAGAACCGAACTAATACTATATCTTGAACTCGAATAGTTCGGGTTTAGCCGTCTTAACAGACGTATGGCTACATCCGAACGATTCTAGTTCTAGATTTAGTATAAATTCTGGTTCTATAACAATATCTAACTTAACGCCATCTAGTGCTAAGTAGGACTAAATAAAATTGCCAACAGAACTAGAACTAACATTAAATGTTGAACTAGAATCGTTTAGGTTTAGCCGTAGGTCTCTTAAGACGGCTAAATCCGAACGATTCTAACTCTAGATTTAGTATTAATTCTAGCTCTGTAATAATATCCAACCTAACGCCATCTAGTGCCAAGTAGGATTACATAAAACTGTCAATAGAACCGAACTAATACTATATCTTGAACTCGAATCGTTCGGGTTTAGCCGTCTTAACAGACGTATGGCTACATCCGAACGATTCTAGTTCTAGATTTAGCATAAATTCTGGTTCTATAACAATATCTAACTTAACGCCATCTAGTGCTAAGTAGGACTAAATAAAATTGCCAACAGAACTAGAAATAACATTAAATCTTGAACTAGAATCGTTTTGGTTTAGCCGTAGGTCTCTTAAGACGGCTAAATCCGAACGATTCTAACTCTAGATTTAGTATTAATTCTAGCTCTGTAATAATATCTAACCTAACGCCATCTAGTGCCAAGTAGGATTACATAAAACTGTCAATAGAACCGAACTAATACTATATCTTGAACTCGAATCGTTCGGGTTTAGCCGTCTTAACAGACGTATGGCTACATCCGAACGATTCTAGTTCTAGATTTAGTATAAATTCTGGTTCTATAACAATATCTAACTTAACGCCATCTAGTGCTAAGTAGGACTAAATAAAATTGCCAACAGAACTAGAAATAACATTAAATCTTGAACTAGAATCGTTTGGGTTTAGCCGTAGGTCTCTTAAGACGGCTAAATCCGAACGATTCTAACTCTAGATTTAGTATTAATTCTAGCTCTGTAATAATATCCAAGCTAACGCCATCTAGTGCTAAGTAGGATTACATAAAACTGTCAATAGAACAGAACTAATACTATATCTTGAACTCGAATCGTTCGGGTTTAGCCGTCTTAACAGACGTATGGCTACATCCGAACGATTCTAGTTCTAGATTTAGTATAAATTCTGGTTCTATAACAATATCTAACTTAACGCCATCTAGTGCTAAGTAGGACTAAATAAAATTGCCAACAGAACTAGAACTAACATTAAATGTTGAACTAGAATCGTTTAGGTTTAGCCGTAGGTCTCTTAAGACGGCTAAATCCGAACGATTCTAACTCTAGATTTAGTATTAATTCTAGCTCTGTAATAATATCCAACCTAACGCCATCTAGTGCCAAGTAGGATTACATAAAACTGTCAATAGAACCGAACTAATACTATATCTTGAACTCGAATAGTTCGGGTTTAGCCGTCTTAACAGACGTATGGCTACATCCGAACGATTCTAGTTCTAGATTTAGTATAAATTCTGGTTCTATAACAATATCTAACTTAACGCCATCTAGTGCTAAGTAGGACTAAATAAAATTGCCAACAGAACTAGAACTAACATTAAATCTTGAACTAGAATCGTTTAGGTTTAGCCGTAAGTCTCTTAAGACGGCTAAATCCGAACGATTCTAACTCTAGATTTAGTATTAATTCTAGCTCTGTAATAATATCCAACCTAACGCCATCTAGTGCCAAGTAGGATTACATAAAACTGTCAATAGAACCGAACTAATACTATATCTTGAACTCGAATAGTTCGGGTTTAGCCGTCTTAACAGACGTATGGCTACATCCGAACGATTCTAGTTCTAGATTTAGTATAAATTCTGGTTCTATAACAATATCTAACTTAACGCCATCTAGTGCTAAGTAGGACTAAATAAAATTGCCAACAGAACTAGAACTAACATTAAATGTTGAACTAGAATCGTTTAGGTTTAGCCGTAGGTCTCTTAAGACGGCTAAATCCGAACGATTCTAACTCTAGATTTAGTATTAATTCTAGCTCTGTAATAATATCCAACCTAACGCCATCTAGTGCCAAGTAGGATTACATAAAACTGTCAATAGAACCGAACTAATACTATATCTTGAACTCGAATCGTTCGGGTTTAGCCGTCTTAACAGACGTATGGCTACATCCGAACGATTCTAGTTCTAGATTTAGCATAAATTCTGGTTCTATAACAATATCTAACTTAACGCCATCTAGTGCTAAGTAGGACTAAATAAAATTGCCAACAGAACTAGAAATAACATTAAATCTTGAACTAGAATCGTTTTGGTTTAGCCGTAGGTCTCTTAAGACGGCTAAATCCGAACGATTCTAACTCTAGATTTAGTATTAATTCTAGCTCTGTAATAATATCTAACCTAACGCCATCTAGTGCCAAGTAGGATTACATAAAACTGTCAATAGAACCGAACTAATACTATATCTTGAACTCGAATCGTTCGGGTTTAGCCGTCTTAACAGACGTATGGCTACATCCGAACGATTCTAGTTCTAGATTTAGTATAAATTCTGGTTCTATAACAATATCTAACTTAACGCCATCTAGTGCTAAGTAGGACTAAATAAAATTGCCAACAGAACTAGAAATAACATTAAATCTTGAACTAGAATCGTTTGGGTTTAGCCGTAGGTCTCTTAAGACGGCTAAATCCGAACGATTCTAACTCTAGATTTAGTATTAATTCTAGCTCTGTAATAATATCCAACCTAACGCCATCTAGTGCCAAGTAGGATTACATAAAACTGTCAATAGAACCGAACTAATACTATATCTTGAACTCGAATAGTTCGGGTTTAGCCGTCTTAATAGACGTATGGCTAAACCTGAACGATTCTAGTTCAAGATACAATGTTAATTCTAGTTCTGTTGGCAGTTTTATGTAAACCGACATAGCATTAGATGGCGTTAGGTGGGATATTGTTATAGAATCGGAACTAACACTAAATCTAGAACTAGAATTGTTCGGGTTTAGATGTGTTAAGAAACTTATGGCTAAACCTGAACAATTCTAGATTTAGATGAGAATATAAAATAATAAAATTGTCAAACAAATAACCAAATCTATAACATTTATATGTTTAAATATATTAATATATTGAAAAATGATATTAATTTTTAAGTTATAAAAATAGTTTGTGTATTATATCCGATATTTATTCGTTATATTCGATATTTATTCGTTCCTACAAAATCTGTTGTATCAAAATTTTCATAATCCAATTTATTATGTACCATTTTTATCCTAAATCAATACGTTTAACCCAAAAAATTCCATCTCTAATCCCCTAATCTTCTTTTTACAACCTTTCGTTAAACTATTATACTTAATATTAACCAATCGGATGCTCGATAACGATTTAAACCCGTTCTCCGAAAAACACCCGATCTGATTATCACTCAAATTCAGCTCCGTTAAAGTCTCAAAACTTTGAGCGACCCGATCGGTAACAACCTCAATTTCATTCCCGGATAAATCGATCGAATAAAGATCACTCCCGAAAAACGCGTCATCGTCAATCTTCTTAATCTTATTCTTATTCAATTTCAACATCAACCTCGAATTTCTCGTATTAAAAACGCAATGTTTCGATAATTCATCGATTAAGTTGTTGGTAAACGATAAAACCCCCAAATAAGTTCCTTTAAACCACTCCGAATTAATTTTCTTAATCATATTATTATCCAAAATCAAAATTTTTAAATTCGGCATATTATCGAAGGCGTCCCCTTCGATATGATCGATTAAATTTCCGTTCAAATTCAACGTTTTTAGTTGTCGCAAATTGTTGAAAACGCCGTGTTTGATTTCTTTGATTCGATTATAATTAAGTAAAATTGATTCGAGTTTTGGAAGGTTCCAAAAGCAGCTCGGTTTTAACATTGTTAATTGGATATCGGTCGCGTTTAAGCATTTCAACTTGGGCAAATTGCTCACATCGCCGCTTTTAAATTTATTCACGATCGTGTCGATGAGATTTATCGATAAATATTCGCGCAAGCTGTTCAAATCGGTGTTGTAGATGGCGCGATGTTGCGAAAGCGACGATTTGCAATCGTAAGAAACGGCCGCGTTGATGTTTTTTAAATCACACGCGATTTTATTAATCCCGATTAGAAAGTATAAGGAAAAAACCGTTTTGAAACGGGACATTTCACTCAAATTTGATTTGATTTGAAATTTTTGCGAATTTGATTAATTATTAACGGAGGAATGTTTGAGACTAAATCTGTTTGTTTGGTACTTTTGAGTTTTGACCTCAATAATATTATTATTTGACTTTGATCCTGAATAAAATCTTATCGCGATTACTAAAAATGTTATGATTAAAAAAAGGAGGTTTTTTTAACAAACAATAAGAATATTTTAGGAGTCTTTTTTGTTTCGTTTTAAATTTAGAATACAATCAAAGGTCAGCGATTGTTCGATTAAAAAAATTCGGCTTGATTTGAAAACAAAGAGTTAAATTAATAATTGTATCGAAAAGAGCGATCATTTCGTGGTTTTTTGTCCTGAAGATGACTTAGTTATGGTGAAATCGGTCTTTTGCGCATTTAATAAATGCTATTCTTTATCGATTGCAAATTGATTTCCCCACTTTTTTTTTTCATTTACATCGCATTAATCCAGCTTTTACTGTTTTATCTACGATTATATAGCCTCGATGACAGCTTTATAACCTTGTCCATTATGTTCCTAATCTTTTCGATAAGTTTGTACGCTTTGTTGATTGTTGTGCACGAGATGTCAGGTTGATATTTCAAGTCTAATTCTTCGCTGGCGATTTGAGATAAAATAGTTTCTTATATATATCTCTCAGAAAAGGTATGTTTGTAGAAATTCTCATCGCCGAGGTTGAGGTCGAAGAGTCTGTCTATAAGAGACAGAGAGTTAATTTATGTGCTGAGATATATGATGAACGATTTTATCTCAAATCGTCGTGCGAGTGAGCCGCTCAGTTTGATACATTAACACAAAATCATCGACTTTTTAGAATTGTAGGTCTCGATTTTAAAGTAAAATCGTTATATACAGAGTGTATCAAATGTGGAATATAGGTTGTTATGCACTTACTGACAATTAAACGTAAAATCGTTATAATAATAATAATAATAATAATATATATTTATTGCCACACTCAGAATACATATGTAATTATATACAAATAATAGACAAAACAAGCTGAAAATAGGTCATTTTATCGCCATAGGCGATGTCTTCTAAAAGACCCAACTGGTAATATATGTATGAAATCAATGTAAGTAAATAATATGGGATGTATATAAAAAAGAAGGTCTAAATATCAAAAAGATAGAAAATTCTTCTGAAAATATTGTAAGCCATCTGGAAACATTTCAAGTTTTCTGGAAGTAATATCAAGTTTTCTAAAAGAAAAGTTAAGGAGAAACACAAAAGAAAAGTTTTAACTTTTCCTTTGCGTGAAAATAAGCGGATGACTCTAACAAGCAGACTCGGACACCTGACGAGACAAGAAATAGCATCTTAAAGAGGACTTAAACGCAAGAAAACTACGGGCATTACGAATCTCGAAGGGTAAACAATTCCAAAGTGATATATGGCCTGAACGGTGAAGTACCCATGATACATTTCAGTACGATGAACAGGAAACATGAGTAATGTGTCCCCCTGTGCTCTAGTAGGTAGACCGCGCGACGACATGAATTTAAATTTTGTGTACAAATATGTTGGAGTTTAAGAGAAGAGGATTTTATATATAGTTAACAGTATGCGAAAAGATCTACCTACGCCTTTCAACGGTTAATATACGGAGATGATTACGATAAGGTGTAACATGGTCATACCTTCCTAAGCCAAAAATAAAACGTATGCAATTGTTTTGTAACCTTTCCAATTTGTTACGGAGAATAACAGATAGATCGGGGTACACGGTATCAGCATAATCTATATGAGGAAGAATTAAGGAGTAGCAGAGGTTGCGACGAACATCAGGCGGAAGAAAACAACGAAGTTTACGTAACACAACAAGACAGCGCAGAGTCCATCACCACTCCCAAGTTTCTAACTGTATGGGAAAATGGTATAGCATTGTTATCAAGCATCAATTGTCCAGCATCGAAAGAATAGAATCTAGCAACCAAAGGTCTTGAACCGAAAGCAATAACCCGGATTTTGGCAATATTTAAGCTCAAACCATATCGCTTAGATCAGCCCAAAACCTTACCCAGATCATCGTTAAGTCGCACCACAGCTGCTGGAAGCTCGTCCACGTTTGCAAGTCATCTGCGTATAAATGATAGTTGCATGAGATTAGCTTAATAGCACTGTTTACAAAGATTGAGAACAGTAATGGACCCAATACACTGCCCTGAGGTACTCCACAATAAGTTGCAAATACTGAGGAGGACGATGACGTATCACGCACACACAGAGAAAAAAACAGTATCAAATCATCTAGAGGCAGTATCCAATTTTCTGGTAGCATTGTATGTCGTTTAGAAACATTTTAAGTCTTCTAGGAGAAGCAGTATCAGTCTTCTGGAAACATTCCAAGTCTTCTAGATGCAATGTTAAGTTATTTAGAAGCATTACAAGTCTTTTGGAAGCATTACAAATCTTCTGAAAATATTGTAAGCCATCTGGAAACATTTCAAGTTTTCTGGAAGTAATATCAAGTTTTCTAAAAACAGTATCAAATCATCTAGAGGCAGTATCCAATTTTCTGGTAGCATTGTAAGTCGTTTAGAAACATTTTAAGTCTTCTAGGAGAAGCAGTATCAGTCTTCTGGAAACATTCCAAGTCTTCTAGATGCAGTGTTAAGTTATTTAGAAGCATTGCAAGTCTTTTGGAAGCATTACAAATCTTCTGAAAATATTGTAAGCCATCTGGAAACATTTCAAGTTTTCTGGAAGTAATATCAAGTTTTCTAAAAACAGTATCAAATCATCTAGAGGCAGTATCCAATTTTCTGGTAGCATTGTATGTCGTTTAGAAACATTTTAAGTCTTCTAGGAGAAGCAGTATCAGTCTTCTGGAAACATTCCAAGTCTTCTAGATGCAATGTTAAGTTATTTAGAAGCATTACAAGTCTTTTGGAAGCATTACAAATCTTCTGAAAATATTGTAAGCCATCTGGAAACATTTCAAGTTTTCTGGAAGTAATATCAAGTTTTCTAAAAGAAAAGTTAAGGAGAAACACAAAAGAAAAGTTTGAACTTTTCCTTTGCGTGAAAATAAGCGGATGACTCTAACAAGCAAACTCGGACACCTGTCGAGACAAGAAATAGCATCTTAAAGAGGACTTAATGACAAGAAAACTACGGGCATTACGAATCTCGAAGGGTAAACCATTCCAAAGTGATATGGCCTGAACCGTGAAGTACCCATGATACATTTCAGTACGATGAACAGGAAACATGAGTAATGTGTCCTCCTGTGCTCTAGTAGATAGACCGCGCGACGACATGAATTTAAATTTTGTGTACAAATATGTTGGAATTTAAGAGAAGAGGATTTTATATATAGTTAACAGTATGCGAAAAGATCTACCTACGCCTTTCAACGGTTAATATACATACGGAGATGATTACGATAAGGTGTAACATGATCATACCTTCCTAAGCCAAAAATAAAACGTATGCAATTGTTTTGTAACCTTTCCAATTTGTTACGGAGAATAACAGATAGATCGGGGTACACGGTATCAGCATAATCTATATGAGGAAGAATTAAGGAGTAGCAGAGAAAACAGAAATATACTTTTTTACAAACGGACTGAATCTGGTACCGCCAAGACAGCGCAGAGTCCATCACCACTCCCAAGTTTCTAACTGTATGGGAAAATGGTATAGCATTGTTATCAAGCATAAATTCTCCAGCATCGAAAGAGTAGAATCTAGCAACCAAAAGTCTTGAACCGAAAGCAATAGCCCGGGTTTTGGCAATATGTAAGCTCAAACCATATCGCTTAGACCAGCCCAAAACCTTACCCAGATCATCGTTAAGTCGCACCACAGCTGCTGGAAGCTCGTCCACAGTTGTTGACGTATAAATTTGCAAGTCATCTGCGTATAAATGATAGTTGCATGAGATTAGCTTAATAGCACTGTTTACAAAGATTGAGAACAGTAATGGACCCAATACACTGCACTGAGGTACTCCACAATAAGTTGCAAATACTGAGGAGGACGATGACGTATCACGCACACACAGAGAACGGTGCAAAAGATATGACCGAAACCAAGCAACACACTCCGGGGTAAAACCAATAGCAGACAAAGACGCTAGCAAAAGGGCATGGTTAACGGAATCAAATGCCTTACTGAAGTCGAGCAATACCAATAAGATCAGGCGTCGGTCATCACAATTGCTTCTAATATCGTCAGTAATTTTGATGAATACCGACGACGTACTGTGCACCGGACGAAAACCAGATTGAAATTATTCAGTAATTATGTTATGGTCATCAAGGTACCCCTGCACTTGAATCTATATCAGACGCTCAAGTGCTTTAGATATTACGGAAATAGAAATTGTCCGGAAGTCACTGGGTTGAGTAGGACGTTCGATCTTAGGAATTGGTACAACATAGGCTTGCTACCAGATAGAAGGAAAGGTCGAAGATTCAATTGAAAAGTTAAAAATATGTAGTAGTGGAGGAGTAATAATGTCCATGATGCGAACCAATTGTTTAATATTGATATCATCAGCACCGACACAAGTGGAGCGCGAATCCATAAGAGCATCAGTAACCTGGATCGAATCCAACATGGCAAAAGAAAAGGTTAAAGTGGTATTAGTACAAGAGCCGATCGCGAGCATTGTAGATCTCTTGATGGAGTCATCAAGAATAACAGGAGGTTCGGCAAAATAGCCCGCTAAAGAATTGCAATCAATGTTGTTGTGTTGACAAGGTGACTCAACTATGCCAAGGGAACGCATGGTTTTCCAAAATAATCTTGGGGTTATTTATATAAGATAACTTCTGATAAATATAATTCTTTTTTGCATTTCTGCACCGGTGGTTACAGCGGTTACGCAAAATGCGGTAGTTTTCCCGATTTGCAATAGAAGTAATTCTTCGAAAAGTAATCTTAGCAACATTACGTTTTCGCATAAGATCCCCGATCTCATCATTTAGCCAAGGAACTGACAACCACTTCGTTTTTCGTTGCTTTAACGGTGCATGACGATCGTACAAGTTATTTATTTCAGTGTTGAAACCAGTCAATCGCCATTGCATCAGATTTCAACGTATCATAGTTGATTTTGCCATAGTTACGAGCAAAAACATAACGAGTTGGAACTGTCACACGACAAGTCCGTAGAGCACAATAAATCAGGTCATGATTAGAGAATTGAGGTGCTGGTAATTAACCATGAGAAAGAATTTGATTCGGGCAAGATGTAATAATTATATACATGCGTTATATACAGGGTGTATCAAATGTCTCAAATAATTTTGAGAGAAAAATGTTTCAAATAATTTTAATTATTACAGGTTTTAATTCAAAAAATTAATACCTCTGACACATTTTTAAGCTATATTTGATGCAATGGTTTTTGTTTGTTTAATACAACAAAGTTTATAATTAATGGCTTTCTTCGTTAGCTCAATTTTTGTGTAACCTGTGAATGCTTTAAATATTATAGAATACTTTATAAACTTCAGTAGAATGCGTTTTTTTATCGCCGATATTATTAATATTTCATAATTATTGAAACTTTCAAATTATTGACATTTAAAACTGTCAATGACGTCATTTCCACGTCTACTTTGACTATAATTTGTGATTCAATGTTTTCAGAAAACGCATTTTTTCCGAATATTCTCATGTACAGCCATATGAAATGATATTTTCATCGGATACGAGAATTTATTTTCTATCATATTATGCAAAAAATAACATACTGTACATTCCAATTAAAATAACAATGAAACAACGAAACAAAAACATTACAAACAAGTAAATATCGCCTGAATACGAGTCACAATTAATAAATATTAATTACGGATGTCGCTTGCGAATTAATGATTTTGTATATACAGGCTGTATCTGAATGATGTTCCCAAACTTTTTAGATTCTTTAGTTAATTTTAAGAGTACTTTCTTATATAAACCATGGGCGAGTTTGGCTCCCTTGAGGAGGACACAAACGATTTTTAGCATTTTGTGCCTGATTTTAATAAGTTTTTAAATATCAAGAAAACTATAATAAATACGCATAGGAATAGATAGGCTGATAAGCTAAAAAAAAATATTTAGCATTCCGCTTACAATTTTTGGTTTTGTCGCAATTGAATACAGAGAAATGGTAATTCAATTTTTGACCACTCTGCATAAAATGCACCAATACAACAAATGACAGTCTATTTGACAGCATATGAAGAGTTATCGTGCCAATGCAAAATTTGTTTAAATTAACGGTAGCTGAGACTTGAGCTGTTAAAGAACATTGTGATATTTGCCAAAAACACTTCAAATCAAAATAACTCAAAAGCAAAAAAAGCTAGGTACCAACAACATTTATCAAAGTTACTAATGAATCGGTTACATGAGACACCCTGTATATATCATAGATGTGTATCGAACCTAATGCCTCGCCCGCAAGCGACCTCGGCGATTTAATATAAAATCGTTCCTCATATATCTTAGAATGATACAAAGTCTTTTATAAAAACTTAAAAAAAGATAACAAAAATTATTTATATTTTATAAAAACATATTTTTCTTTAAATCGCTTGCGGACGAGATATTAAAGTTTTGGGAAATTGATGATTTTGATGTAATTTATCAAACCGATCGGTTCGCCCGCAAGCGACCTCGGCATTTTAAGAGAAAATCTTATGTCTCAATCTTGCATAAGAAGATGTTTTCCTTCAAATCGTTGAGGTCGCTTATGGGCGAGGAATTTCGTAAAGCTGATGATTTTGCTAATGATTTGTGATGATGTATCAAACTCTACGCTTCTTTGCTTGGAATCACTATTTTCCTTTTTGGTTTGTTTTAAATAAGCCAAATCTGTTGAAGGCTAAAATACTTCAAAGATTACGAATTCGTACTGATATATAAGTTTTTACTGCTCAGGCAACTGTATGTACCGTTTTCAAAATAATATCTAGCTTATACTAAATAGATGGCTCTATAATCAATATTTATCTTCTGCCAATAAGATTTAGGCTTCTGCCAGTAATTGTTAGTCTTTTATAAGCAGTTTGTAGCTTATAGTAATCAGTATTCCGCTTTTATAGACAATATGTGCCAACAATTTAAGGTTTCTGCTCACAATATTTAGTCTTCTGCATGCAGTTCTTAGTATACTAGAAGCCAGATTTTGCTTTTTACAAATACTAGTTGACATTAGTAACCGATATAAGTTTTCTGCCATCAATATTTAGTCTTCTACATGCAGTATTTAGTGTATTACCAGCAATATTATGTCTTCTACATACAGTATCTAGCTTCATTAAGCAGTTTAGGTCTTCAATCAGCAACATCAAATTTTTTATAAGTAGTTTGCAGCATCTTGCAAATATCGCATAGCTTTTATATGAATATTTTGTAAATATGTATCATCTGAAAGTAGTTTTCTGATATAGTTTAAATCTTCTGCCAACAATATTTAGTCTTCTGTATGCAGTTTTTAGTGTATTGTCAGCAATATCTACAAACAATATACGACTTTATCAATTAATTTAAGTTTTCTGCCAACAATATTTAAACTTCTGTATGCAGTTTTTAGCACATGACAAGCAATATTTAGCTTTTTGCAAACAATATTTGACATTAGTAAGCGATATAAGTTTTCTGCCATCAATATTTAGTCTTCTACATACAGTATCTAACTTTATTAAGCAGTTTAGGTTTTCAATCAGCAACATCCAGTGTTTTACAAGTAGTTTCCAGCATTTTGCATTCATTACCTAGCTTTCATATCAATGAAAGTAGGAAGTGAGAAATTTATATCTTCTAAAAGTAGTTTTTGATATCCTATACGTAGTATATCTTTTCCACAAGGAATTTTTAGTTTTCTGACAGCAGTTTAAATCTTCTGCCAACAATATTTAGTCTTCTGTATGCAGTTTTCAGTGTATTGCTAGTAATATTTAGGCTTCTACAAACAATACACGACTTTATTAAGTAACATAAGTCTACTGTCAACAATATTTTATCTTTTATATGCAATTTTTAGTATATTGCTAGCAATATTTAGCCATCTACAAACAATATACGACTTTATTAAGTAGTTTAAGTCTTCTGCCAACAACATTCAATCTTCTGCATGCACATTTTAGCACATTACAAGCAATATTTGGCTTTTTACAAACAATATTTAACATTTAGTAAGCGATATAAGTTTTTTGACATCAATATTCAGTCTTCTACATCCAGTATTTAGTGTATTACCAGCAATATATAGTCCTCTACATACAGTAGCTGGCTTTATTAAGTAGTTTTGGTCTTCAATCAGCAACATCCAGGTTTTTATAAGCAGTTTCCATCCTCTTGCAATCATCACCTAGCTTTTATATAGATATTTTGTAAATTTATATCTTTTGCAAGCAGTTTTTGATTTTGACGTATAGGATACGTAGTATATATTTTCCAGAAGGGATTTTTAGTTTTCTGACAACAGTTTAAGTCTTCTGTCAACAATTTTTAGTCTTCTGTGTGCAGTTTTTAGTGTATTGTTAGCAATATTTAACATTCTACAACCAATATACGAATTTATTAAGTAGTTTAAGTCTTCTGCCAACAATGTTTAGTCTTTTGCATGCAGTTTTTAGCAAATTACAAGCAATACTTAGCTTTTTACAAACAGTATTTGACATCAGTAAGCGATATAAGTTTTCTGCCATCAATATTTAGTCTTCTACATCCAGTATCTGGCTTTATTAAGCAGTTTGGATCTTCAATCAGTAACATCCAGTCTCTTATAAGCAGTTTCAAGCCTCTTGCAATCATTATCTAGGCTTTTATGTAGATATTTTATAAGTATGTGTCTTCCGAAAGCAGTTTTTACTTTCCTATAGGTAGTATTATTTCTACAAGGAATTTTTAGTCTTCTGCCAATAATATTTAGCCTTCTGTATGCAGTTTTTAGTGTATTGCTAGCAATATTTAGTCTTCTACATACACTATCTAGCTTTATTAAGCAGTTTAGGTCTCCAATCAGCAATATTAAATCTTTTACAAGCAGTTTCCAGCTTATTGCAATCAGCATCTAGGTATTGTATGGACATTTTGTAAAAATGTGCCTTCTGTAACCAGTTTTTAGTATCTTATAAGCAGTATCTCTTTTTCATAAGAAATTTTAAGTCTTCTGCCAACAATATTCAGCCTTCCACAAACAGTATACAACTTTGCTAAGAAATAGTTTAAGTCTTCTGCCAACAAGATACAATCTTATATCAGCACTATTTAGTCTTTTATGAGCAATTAAAGTTTTCCTGCAAGCAGTTTTCAGTGTATAGCAAATGGTATTTAAGCTTCTACTAACAAAATCTAGCTCCACCAAGTAGTTTTAGTCTTCTGACAAAATTTCCAATCTTCTATCAGCAGTATTTAGTCTTTTGTGAGCAATTTCAGTCTTCTGCACGCAGTTTTCAACGTATTACAAGCAATATTTAGCCTTCTACAAACAGTACATGACATTACTAAATAGTTTAAGTCTTCTTCCAGCAGCGGCAGTTTCTAGTTTACTTTTTACAGACAATATGAGTCTGCAGGCAGCAATTTAAGTCTTCTAATCTTTCCAAAAATATTTAGTCTTTTACAAACAGTATTTGACATTAGTAAGTAATGCAAGTTTTCTGCCAACGAAATTTAGTCTTCTTCTTGCAGTTTTTAGTGTATTACGAGCAATATTTAGTTTTATCTGACTTCACTAAGCAGTCTCAGTCAGTATCATCAAAGCTTATAGTAGCAGTTTCCAGCCTATTATAATCAGTAGTTAGCTTTTATAGAAATATATGTCTTCTGCAAGCAGGATTTTACATCCAATAGATAGTATCTCTTTTCCACAAGGAATTCTTAGTCTTCTTCCTGCAATTCAAGTCTTCTGCCAACAACATTTAAACTCCTGCATTAGTTTTGAAGGTATTACAAGCCAAATTTAACAGTATCTGACTTCATTAAGCAACATTCATTATTTTAATCAGCATATGACTTTCTGTAATCAGTATTTTGTAATCTACAAGTAGTTTGCAGTATCTCTCTTTCCCGAAGAACATTAAGCAGTTCAAATCTTGTGCCAACAACATTTAACCTTCTGCATGCAATTTTGAGCGTATTGCAAGCAGTATTTAGCCTTCTACAAATGGTATCTTACTTTAATAAACAGTTATAATCTTCTGCCAACAAGATATAGTCTTCCTTTAATAGCATTTAGTCATCTCCAAATACAATCTGGTGTCATAAAGTAGATATAATCTTCTGCCAAAAATATCCAGTTCTCCTCCTTTTAGCATTCAATAAAGTGTTGAATGCTAAAATCTAGCCCATTTGAAGAAATCGCTTGAAAGACATGAATCCTCCATAAATCCTTTTAATAGCTATTGTTGTTTGATAAGCAATTTACTATGAGTTTTAATTTTAAACTAGATTCTGATAAGACCGAAATGTCAACAATTAAGATTATAGTATTCACCCCCTGTATATACACATATATAACACCTGATCGTATAAAGGGGGTTATTTTAATAAAAATTTTGTTACCTTCATATCGGTGATGAATTCGGTCCAACCGGGAATAAATTGTGGTTTACGGAAGAACCACAAAAACACGGCCAACACGAACATCAATCCAACCATCGCCTCATGGAAACTAATCGGTCCCATTTCCTCCAATTTCTGACGAATAACTTTTTGCGCCACTTGCTCGCCTTGCTTTCCAAGTTTAATTCGTTTAGCGTCTTCAGAGTTCGGCCTGAACATTCCCATGTACATAACTTGGAGCCAAATCCACGTCAAAAACATCGTCACCAACATTATCGGAACGTTGAGGAACATCCAAGCGGCGAATTCAACTCCGGGACTATCCGGGAAACGGGTTTCATAAATTCCTTAAAACATTAAATGAGTATTAACAAAATTATGTGGTAATTTAAAATTGTACCTTTAAACGTTAAATTGGTCCCGCTTCCAACGATACACCCCATCCCCCCAATACTAGCGGCGTAGGCTGCCCCCAAAAAGTAACAAATCGTTGTTTTGCTTGGTCTTTTTTGTTCGATTTGTTTTTGTTGAGTTGGTTCGCCTTCTTTGGCGACGACGTCATTTTTTTCTTTATTTTCTTTATCGCCCTCTTCGATTTCTTCGTCCTTTTCATAAACAGATCCGATCCCTTGGCTCTCCAATTCCTTTAAAGTCGCCTCCATGATCGGGCACATCATGGCGATAGCGGCCGTATTCGAAATCCACATGGAAACGAACATCGCGACGGCGACTAATCCGAAATTTAACTTCCTAGGGCTACACCCCACGAGTAAGATGACGTAAAGGGCCACCCTCCGATGTAGGTTGCAATATTCAACTGCAATTGCGATTATTAGCCCGCCCACGAACATCATGTTCGTTTCTTTTAGGTAACATACCGATGTTTTATCTGAGTCTAATATTCCCATTAATGGAAAGAGGACCATGGGGATTAGGGCCGTTACCGGGAGCGGGAGGGCTTCGGTCACCCAAAGTCCCGCCATCAATAAAACGACGTAGAGACATCTCAAAGCGGGGGTGTTATTAGAGGTGAAAACGGGGAGGAGGATTAACGGGAAAATTAACACGAAGATCGCCCTCCAATAAACTTGGAGGAATTTTTTTAAGTCTTTAATCGCCATCTTCAATCTAAAAATTAAAAATAATTAATTAATTTTATTTATAGATACATCTTCATTTTTATCGTTGAATTTTGAACTCAAATATCTCATTTATTATCACGAGCAAAAAATTAATAAAAATAACGAAAAAGTTTAAAATACTTTTGTTATATAACAATCTTTATTGCTTAATAATAACCTTTTATGCTTCGGTTTCCTCCTCGCAAACGAAAAATAACCTATCATTAATTATTAATAATGGTCCCTCTGACGAGACACGTGCGCGTATTGAGCGCCACGTGAGACGCAATTTTGACCCTAAAACTATCGCCGATAACCTTCATTCGATTTTTCGATACAATACCGCGGTGGTAAAAGGAAAAAGTGAAAACAAACCGAACGAACTGAAACGAACGGTTCGCACGCGTCACGCAAAAATTTGACGTTTTGAAAATTAATCGTCACAAAGTTCAGATTTCGTTTGTGCGCACTCGATCTAAAAAATTCCTTTCATTCGATGATGTCAAACGTAATAAGTTAAGATGAATAATAAGTTCTTTTTATATGCAAATATCGGATATAATGAACTAAATTATATACATACAGGTGTCCCACGAAAACGATAAATTACATAAATGACGTTAAGAAACCGAAGTATAAAGTCCTCCTTCTTTTAAAATAATAGTTATGAATATAGATGATATAAAACATGAGATATTATACACAAACATTTTTGAGTTATGTTAGAAACTTTTTTGGCAATAAACATTGTACGCTTTAAATCTCAATTTCTTAGAGACTTATCGAAGCAGAAAGTTAAAATTTGTAACATTTGCTGCTTGGTTGTTCTTAAAGAGAGTGCTAATGTCGTCATTGATGTATTTTATACATATTGTCGTATTCAAAAATATAACTGTTTTCCTATATTCAATTACGAAAAAGTCGAAAATTTTAAATGGAAACTCCATATCTGATTTTCTTATCAGATAGAGAATTTAATTCTCTGAAAATCTGTTGAGATATAACGGAATTAATTAAAATAATGCAATGATGGTTCATTTATCATTTAAATAAGATCATGGAAATACGTAATTAAGTATGGTGCTTTTATGAACGATGATATATGTTTGTAAAATTGACAAAGATTCTATTTTATGATTTGATATCAGAACTATATGATGATATCACCGAAATTAAAGAAAGATTATTAAAGAAGAAATTGTCAAATTTATGAAATATTACAAAATTTTCAAAATATCATAAGCTCCGTGTTTTTATGAATTATGATATGATGTATATGTTAAAATGAAGATTAAAGCTTGTAGATTGTGATATGATATAAAAACTATGAGGTAATATCATCAAATTTTTCTGAAAAAAGTACTTAAAGAGGAAACTGTCAAATTTATAAAATTATATAAAATTTTCAAAATATTATATTTTCCGTATTTTTATGAACTATGATATGTTATGTACGTTAAATTGAAGCTTGACGATTGTAATTGATGTTTTAATACCATAACTGCATGATATCAATGAAATTTTGAGAAAAAAATTATTAAAGAAGAAATCGTCAAATTTATGAAATATTACAAAATTTTCAAAATATCATAAGCTCCGTGTTTTTATGAATTATGATATGATGTATATGTTAAAATGAAGATTAAAGCTTGTAGATTGTGATATGATATAAAAACTATGAGGTAATATCATCAAATTTTTCTGAAAAAAGTACTTAAAGAGGAAACTGTCAAATTTATGAAATTATATAAAATTTTCGAAATATCATATTTTCCGTATTTTTATGAACATTGATATGTTATGTACGTTAAATTGAAGCTTGACGATTGTAATTGATGTTTTGATACCGTAACTGCATGATATCAATGAAATTTTGAGAAAAAAATTATTAAAGAAGAAATTGTCAAATTTATGAAATATTACAAAATTTTCAAAATATCATAAGCTCCGTGTTTTTATGAATTATGATGTGATGTATATGTTAAAATGAAGATTAAAGCGTGTAGATTTTGATATGATATAAAAACTATGAGGTAATATCATCAAATTTTTCTGAAAAAAGTACTTAAAGAGGTAACTGTCAAATTTATGAAATTATATAAAATTTTCGAAATATCATATTTTCCGTATTTTTATGAACATTGATATGTTATGTACGTTAAATTGAAGCTTGACGATTGTAATTGATGTTTTGATACCATAACTGCATGATATCAATGAAATTTTGAGAAAAAAATTATTAAAGAAGAAATTGTCAAATTTATGAAATATTACAAAATTTTCAAAATATCATAAGCTCCATGTTTTTATGAATTATGATGTGATGTATATGTTAAAATGAAGATTAAAGCTTGTAGATTGTGACATGATATAAAAAGTATGAGGTAATATCATCAAATTTTTCTGAAAAAAGTACTTAAAGAGGAAACTGTCGAATTTATAAAATTATATAAAATTTTCAAAATATCATATTTTCCGTATTTTTATGAACTGTGATATGTTATGTACGTTAAATTGAAGCTTAACGATTCTAATTTATGTTTTGATATCATAACTGCATGATATCGTTTTGAAATTGAATGAAATTTTGACAAAAAAAATATTAAAGAGGAAATTATCAAATTTAAGAAATTTTTCAAAATTTTCAAAATATCATATTTTCCATATTTTTATGAACTATGATATGTTATGTAGAATAGAAGCTTAACGACTCTAACTTTTTTTGGTAATAAAATTGTACATCATCGAAATTTTGGGAAAAAAATAATTAAAAAAGAAATTGTCAAATTTATGCAATTAATCAAAATTTTCAAAATATCATAAGTTCCGTGATGCTTCATGATTGTAGATTATGATGTAATACAAAAATTATGGGGTAATATCATCAAAATTTCCAGAAAAAAGCAATGAAAAAGGAAACTGTCAAATATATGAAATTATACAAAATTCTCAAAATATCATATTTTCAGTATTTCTATGAACTATGATATGTTATGTACGTTTAAATTGAATCTTAACGATTTTAATTTATGTTTTGGTATCAAAACTGTATGAAATTATCGAAAAGTTTATTAAAAAATTATTAAAGAGGAAATTATCAAATTTATGAAATAATACAAAATTCTCAAAATATCATAAGTTCCGTAATTTATGAATTATGATATGATGTATATGTTAAAATGAAGTTTAATGATTGCAGATTACGATGTGATATAAAAACTACGAGGTAATATCATGAAAATTTCCAGAAAAAAGTAATTCAAAAGGAAACTGTCAAATGAAATTTTACAAAATTTACAAAATATCATATTTTCCATATTTTTATGAACTATGATATGTTATGTACGTTAAATTGAAGCTTAACGATTCTAATTTATGTTTTGATATCATAACTGCATGATATCATTTTGAAATTGAATGAAATTTTGACAAAAAAAATATTAAAGAGGAAATTATCAAATTTACGAAATTTTTCAAAATTTTCAAAATATCATATTTTCCATATTTTTATGAACTATGATATGTTATGTAGAATAGAAGCTTAGCGACTCTAACTTTTTTTGGTAATAAAATTGTACATCATCGAAATTTTGGGAAAAAATAGTTAAAAAAGAAATTGTCAAATTTATGCAATTAATCAAAATTTTCAAAAGATCATAAGTTCCGTGATGCTTAATGATTGTAGATTATGATGTAATACAAAAATTATGAGGTAATATCATCAAAATTTCCAGAAAAAAGCAATGAAAAAGGAAACTGTCAAATTTATGAAATTATACAAAATTCTCAAAATATCATATTTTCAGTATTTCTATGAACTATGAAATGTTATGTACGTTTAAATTGAATCTTAACGATTCTAATTTATGTTTTGGTATCAAAACTGTATGAAATCATCGAAATGTTTATTAAAAAATTATTAAAGAGGAAATTATCAAATTTATGAAATAATACAAAATTTTCAAAATATCATAAGTTCCGTAATTTATGAATTATGATATGATGTATATGTTAAAATGAAGTTTAATGATTGCAGATTACGATGTGATATAAAAACTATGAGGTAATATCATGAAAATTTCCAGAAAAAAAGTAAATAAGAGAAAATTGTCAAATTTATGAAATTATATAAAATTTTAAAAATGTCATATTTTCCGTATTTTTATGAATTATGTTATATTAGGTACACTAACTTGAGGTATAACGATTCTAATTTATGTTTCATCAAAATTGTATGATAATATCATCGAAATTTTGACAAAAATATTATTAAATAGGAAATTATCAAATTTATGAAATTTTACAAAATTTTCAAAATATCATAAATTCCGGGTTTTTATGTATTATGATATAATCTATATATTAAAATGAAGCTTAAAGATTGTAAATTATGTGTGACATAAAAACTATGAGGTAATATCATCAACATTTCCAGAAAAAAGTAATGAAATAGGAAACTGTCAAATATATTAAATTATACATATTTCTCAAAATATCATGTTTTCCGTATTTTTATGAACTATGATATGTATGTTAAATAGAAGCTTAACGATTCTAATTTATGTTTCGGTATTGAAACTACATGATATCATCGAAATTTACAGAAAAAAATATTAAAGAGGAAATTGTTAAATTTATGAAATATTACAAAATTTTCAAAATATCATAATTTCTGTGATTTATGTATTATGATATGATGTATATGTTAAAATGAAGCTTAAAGATTATAGACTATGATGTGATATAAAAACTATCATCAAATTTCCAGAAAAAAGTAATTCAAAAGGAAATTGTCAAATTTACGAAATTTTACAAAATTTTTCAAAAAACATCATATTTTCCGTATTTTTGTGAACAACGATATGTTATGGACGTTAATTTTATGCTTAACAATTCTAATTTATGTTTTAATATCAAAACTATATGATATAATCGAAATTTTGAAAAAAAAATTATTAAAGAGGAAATTGTCAAATTTATGAAATAATACAAAATTTTCAAAATATCATAAGTTTCGTGTTTTTATGTATTATGATATGATGTATATGTTAAAATGAAGATTAAAGCTTCTAGATTGTGATATGATATAAAAACTATGAGGTAATATCATCAAATTTTTCTGAAAAAAGTACTTAAAGAGGAAACTGTCAAATTTATGAAATTATATAAAATTTTCAAAATATCATATTTTCCGTATTTTTATGAACTATGATATGTTATGTACGTTAAATTGAAGCTTGACGATTCTAATTGATGTTTTAATACCATAACTGCATGATATCAATAAAATTTTGAGAAAAAAATTATTAAAGAGGAAAGTTAAAAATTTATTAAATAATATAAATTTTTCAAAGTATCTTAAGTTTCGTGTTTTTATGTATTATGATATGATTTATATGTTAAAATGAAGCTTAAAGACTGTAAATTATGATGTGTTATAAAAATTACGAGGTAATATCATCAAAATTTCCAGAAAATAGCAATGAAAGAGGAAGCTGTCAAATTTATGAAATTTTACAAAATTTTCAAAAGATCATATTTTTCGTATTTTAATGAACTATGATATGTTATGTACCATAGATTGAAGCATAATTGTTCTAATTTATGTCAAGAATATGTGATTACGAAATCACATATCTCGTAAGCATATATCATACATATTGTGTGATTATGTATGTGGTGAATATGTGATCATGCATAGAAGATCTTCCATAAATTTCAAGTAGATTAGGCCAACTTAGAAGATGTTGACTACCCAAGCCCGAAGATCATTAAAAGATATTGGCTTCAAAGGTGAATGCCATGTTTTTGTGTTGAGTTGGATTAAGTTGAGTTGCAGGGTGATCTATTGCATTACGGCTAATACACTGATGTTGCCTTAAATGTTACTTTATTTAAGGAGTCTCAAGCAGCAACCGTCACAAACATTAACTTTCTAGCTCGATCATAACCTAAGAAATTCATACATAAAGAACATATTGATTGTATAGCTTGAAAATGTACCATAATTAAGCCGAAATTTTATCTCTGAAATATATTTCATACTTTTGTCCAAACAAATTAATTAAATTTCAAACAAATTTTGACGTTGGCGAAACGTTGACATCGTTTAAATAATATCGCAATAATTATTGATTATGTTCTCAATTAAATTAAGAACTAATTAGAACAAACGTAGAATTTATTTATTCATTTGGGGGTCGAATTCGATCTAAAAATAATACATCGAGCACCGTGTACCGCACACTCACACACACACACGCACACATACGTCTTATTGACGTTCATAAACTGCATATAGGCATCGAATTACGGTCATCATTTGACTGTTAATGATGAAATTGTTTGTTCGCTATCAAGGCCGAAAAGATGTAATTTTTATTTCTTTATTATTTAACGAAAACTTAACGTTAAGTTAACCTTGAAAAGCATATATGTAGTAAAAAAAATTGTTTAAATCGGGTTCTTACATAAACAGTGTTTTCTCAGGTGATTTCCTCTTGAATCCCGTCGCGAACTTTACGCTTGATAAAGCGTGTAATGTTGAACATAAATTAACGAGGAATGAGTTTTTTTCAATTTTTATTTGGAAGAAAAAATCATTTAGCGAACTTGATCTAAATAAAATAATAAAAAGCGAAGTGTAAGCGGAGTTAATAAGGTTAAGTAGTTATGAAAGTAGAGTAAGCGAAGATGACCTTCGATAGGAATTAAAAATAAATAAAATAATAACTGGGTTTTAGATAAAAAATATAACTGCTTTTAGATAAAAAATAATTTCGAAATGAGAAAATATTTTTTTTAAACATCAAAATTAAAAAAAAAAAACATTTAATAACCACCCTGTATACATCATACTACTCTTTAATACATTTTGAATATTTATTATTAATTCGCTTTGTTACAGAAACGAATTAATTTGATGCAATTGAAAGAATCTTAGTAAATGAATACATTTTGTTATCAATCATGAATATTCCTCGATTTATTTGCTGATTCATACGGTTATGACGTCTTAATCAAATGAAATAACGTAAAAAAATAATCGAAAGATTAAGTTGAAACAAAGACAAAGATAACACCTAGATTTTTACTAAAAAGAAGTGATTCATGTCTCAAAAATTTTCGAGCGAAAACAATTTAAATTGTTAGAAATTATTGTGGTACTTGAGCGCCATCTCTTATTAGGAAGTAACGTTAAGTTGTTAGGTGAATGTCAAATTTGGTTCACTTAAGTATACACGATTTTATGCTTTGATTCGTAATCGGGTCAATAACATTGTTTAATAATGAGAAATTATGTAATAATGCAATGATAAATAATATAATAATGATAGGTGAGATAAAATGAGAAATAACTTATTTGTGATAATAATGAAAAATGACAGACAATCTAATAATGACAAGTGACAGATAACCTAATAATAACAGATGATCTAAAAATGACATATGTTCTAAAAATGACATATGCTCTAAAAATGACGGATTATCTAATAATAACAGATAATCTAAAAATGATAGATTAAACAAAAATCAGATTACCTAAAAGTGACAAATTACCTAATAATGATATATAATATAAAATGACAAACAATCTAATAATGATAGGTGACAAAATGAGAAATAACTTAATTATGACAATACATAATAATGAAAAATGACAGACAATGTCATAATGACAGGTGACAGATAACCTAATAATGACATATTATCTAAGAATAATAGATTTGTTAATAATCACAGATGACAAATTACCTAACGACAGCTAAGCTAATAATAACATATGATCTAAAAATGATAGATTAACTAATAATGGCAGATAATCTAAAAATGATAGATTACACAAACATTAGATTACCTAAAAATGACAAATGTCCTGGTAATGACAGATAAAAAAATGACAAATTACCTAATAAAGACAGATTTTACAAAACTGACAGGTTACGTGATAATGTCAGATTACCTGATGACATATTAGCTAATTATTGATGATCTAACAATGACGGTTGATCTAAAATTGATCTAAAAATTACAGAATTTAATATGATATTGATAATATAAAATATAATGACAGATTTTACAAAACTGACAGATTACGTGATGATTTGTCAGGTTACTTGATGACAGATTAACTAATTATAGATAATCCAAAATTGACAATTGATCTAAAAATGATAGAATAACCAATAATGACAGACGACAGATTACTTAATGACAGATAATGCAATGATGATAGATAATCTAAAAATCACTAATAACCTAATAATGACAGATTATACAAAAATGACGAATTACCTAATAATGACAGATTTTATAAAACTAACAGATTGCGTAATAATGTCAGGTTACTTAATGATAGATATTCTAATAATAACAGATTACCTAATTATAGATAATCTGAAATAACCTGAATGCCTAATAACTACTTAATGACAGATGATCTAATAGTGATGTATTACATAAAAATAACATCTCAAAATTATAGAGTACCTAATAATGACAGACCACAGATTATTTAATAACAGATATTCTAACAATGACAGATGATAGATTAGCTAATTATAATTAATCTTACAATAGTAGTTGCTCTAAAAATGATAGAATAATTAATAATGATAGATTACCTAATGACAAATAGTCTAATGATGATAGACGATTTAAAAATGACAAATAAACTAACAATGACAAATTGTAGAAAACTGACAAATTACGTAATAATGTGAAGATACCTAATGACAGATATCAGATTTGCTAATTATAGATAATCTAACATTGACAGATCTAATATTGATGAATTACATAAAAATGACAAATGAACTAATAATGACAAATGATCTAAAAAGTACAGAGTACCTAATAATGACGGATCACAGATTACCTATTAACAGATATTCTAATTATGATAGATGATAGGTAAGCCAATTATAAATAACCTAACAAAATGATAGCTAATCTAAAAATGATAAAATAACCAATAATAATAGATGGCAGATTACCTAATGACAAATAATCTAATCATGACAGACGATCTAACAACGACAAATAACCTAATAATGACTGAATACCAAATGAGAGATAATCTGTTAACGACAGATGATCTAAAAAGATGACAGAATATCTAATAATGAAGATTTTATAGAGATGACAAATTACCTAAAAATGACAGATGACAAATGACTTAGAAATGACAGATTAATTAATTATAGATAACCTAATGATGGCGGAGAAAATGAAGGTTATACAAAAGTGACAAATAACTTAATAATGACGGATAACCTATTAATGATAGATGATCGAAAATTGACAATACCTAATAATGAAGATTAATGATTGAAGATTAACAAAAATGACAAATTACCTAAAAAGAACAGATGATAAATGATCTAAAAATGATAAATTACCTAAAAAGAACAGATGACAAATGATCTAAAAATGACAGTACCTAATATTGATAGATTAAGTAATTATAGATAACTTATCTATGACAGATGTTCTAATAGTGACGCATTACATAAAAATGACAAATGACAAATTATTTAATGACATTTGATCGAACAAGGATAAATAATTTAAAAACGATAAAGTATCTAATAATGACAGATTAGGTAATAAAAGATAATCTAACAATGACAAATGTTCTAAAAATGACAAAATACCTAATAATAATAGATGACAGATTACTTAACATTGACAGATGATCTAAAAAATACAGAGTACCTAATAATGAGAGATTACCTAATGACAAATATTCTAACAATGATAGATTATCTAATAATAGATTATTTGACAATATCAAATGATCTAAACAAGACAGAGTACCTAAGAATGACAGATTATCTAATTATAGATAATTTGACAAAAACAAATGATCTAAACAAAACAGAGTACCTAATAATGACAGATTACCTAATGACAGATATTTTAATAACGACAGAATATCTAATTATAGATAATTTGACAATGATCGATGATCTAAAGATGACAGATTATATTATATTATAGATAACCTAACATAGATAGGTGATTTAAAAATAATACAGAGTGCCTAATAATGACGGATGACAGATTATCTAATAACAAATATTCTAACAGTGGCAGACTAGCTAATTATAGAAAACTGAATAAAAATACGATACAGAGTACGTCATAAGTATATCACAGATAACCGTTTACCAAGTAATAATAGATGACATGACCTAATAACATGCTACAATAATGACAGATGATCTAAAAATGATAGATAACCTAATAATGTCGAATTATCCGATGACAGATAACCCCAATTATGATATATGATCTGAAAGTAAAAACACCTAATTTTAACAATTTATCTAATAATGACAGATTATACAAAAATTACAAATTATCTAATTACAGATAACCTAATAATAACAAATTACCCAAAAATGCCGATACATATTATCTAATAATAAATGATGTAATAATGACAGATAACACAAAAATGACAAAGAACCTAACACTGACAGATGATTTTAAAATGACAAAGTACCTAATAATGACAGATAACCTAATAACATAATATAACAATGACAAATCATCTAAAAATAATAGATAACCTAATAATGTCGAATTACCCAATGACAGATAAACTAATTATGATAGATGATATGAAAGTAGCAAAGTACCTAATTATGACAAATTATCTAATGATGACAGATTCTACAAAAATTACAGATAACCTAATAATGACAGATAACCTAATTACATGATATAACAATGACAAATGATCTAAAAATGATAGGCAACTTAATAATGTCGAATTATCCAAAGACAGATAAGCTAATTATGATAGATGATCTGAAAGTAACAGAGTACCTAATTATGACAAATTCTACAAAAATTACAGATAACCTAATAATGACAGATAACAAAAATGACAAAGAACCTAACACTGAGAGATGATTTAGAAATATCAAAGTATCTAATAATGACAGATGATATATTATCCAAAGATAGATGATCCAATAATGATAGATAACCAAATAATGACGAAATATCAAATAAGGACAAATAATAGATTACCTAATAATGGTAGATAGCCTAATAACGTGATATCACAATGACAAATGATCTAAAAACTATAGATAACCTAATAATGTCGAATTACCCAATGACAGATAACCTAATTATGATAGATGATCTGAAAGTAACAGAATACCTAATTATGACAAATTTTCTAATGATGGCAGATTCTACAATAATTACAGATAACCTAGTAATGACAGATAACAAAAATGGCAAAGAACCTAACACTGAGAGATAATTTAGGAATATCAAAGTATCTAATAATGACAGGTGATATATTATCCAATGATAGATGATCCAATAATGATAGATAACCAAATAATGACGAAATATCAAATAAGGACAGATAATAGATTACCTAATAATGGTAGATAGCCTAATAACGTGGTATCACAATGACAAATGATCTAAAAACTATAGATAACCTAATAATGTCGAATTACCCAATGACAGATAACCTAATTATGATAGATGATCTGAAAGTAACAGAATACCTAATTATGACAAATTTTCTAATGATGGCAGATTCTACAAAAATATCAGATAACCTAGTAATGACAGATAACAAAAATGATAAAGAACCTAACACTGAGAGATGATTTAGAAATATCAAAGTATCTAATAATGACAGATGATATATTATCCAAAGATAGATGATCCAATAAGGATAGATAACCAAATAATGGCGAAATATCAAATAAAGACAGATAATAGATTACCTAATAATGACAGATAACCTAATAACATGATATCACAATGACAAATGATCTAAAAATGATAGAAAACCTAATAATGTCGAATTACCCAATGACAGATAACCTAATTATGATAGATGATCTAAAAGTAACAGAGTACCTAATTATGACAAATTTTCTAATGATGACCGATTCTACAATAATTACAGATAACCTAATAATGATAGATAGCAGAAAAATGACAAAAAACCTAACACTGACAGATCATTGAGGAATATCAAAGTATCTAATAATGACGGATGATTTATTATCCAATGATAGATGATTCAATGATGATAGATAAACAAATAATGACGAAATATCAAATAAAGACAGATAATAGATTACCTAATAATGACAAATAACCTAATAACATGATATCACGATGACAAAAAGTCTAAAAATGATAGAAAACCTAATAATGTCGAATTACCTAATGACAGATAACCTAATTATGATAGATGATCTAAAAGTAACAGAGTACCTAATTATGACAAATTTTCTAATGATGACCGATTCTACAATAATTACAGATAACCTAATAATGAAAGATAGCACAAAAATGACAAAAAACCTAACACTGACAGATCATTTAGGAATATCAAAGTATCTAATAATGACAGATGATATATTATCCAATGATAGATGATTCAATGATGATAGATAACCAAATAATGACGAAATATCAAATAAAGACAGATAATAGATTACCTAATAATGACAGATAACCTAATAACATGATATCACGATGACAAAAAGTCTAAAAATGATAGAAAACCTAATAATGTCGAATTACCCAATGACAGATAACCTAATTATGATAGATGATCTAAAAGTAACAGAGTACCTAATTATGACAAAATTTCTAATGATGACCGATTCTACAATAATTACAGATAACCTAGTAATGATAGATAGCACAAAAATGACAAAAACCTAACACTGACAGATGATGTATGTATGTATGTATGTATGGAGTGAGGAGTGCGTATTCTATACGCGGCACCTAGGCCACAACGGGCCCCTTGTACACTGGCTCCCTCTAAGAGGTTTGAGATGTTAAATGCGAGTATATAACTCGATTTTTTGGCTGATTCCGCTTCCTGACCGACCCCCCAACCAAACCGGGCGTGCTATGGCACAGGCCCAGTGTGGGTTCGCCCCTGTCAGGTGCCGCTCCAGGATACCACCACATCCTCGTGGGGTCCTACGAGGTGCCGGTGGCCTCCAGGGCGCTAACGCGCATTCAGCCATTTTTGTTCAAACCTCTTACACACATAGTGATAACGACAGCCAGAGATGAACGACTGGTTGCCGGGACCGACGGCTTAACGTCCCCTCCGAAGGACGGGGGGCGACCCAACGTGATTACACCGGGGTTCGAACCCGGGACGTCTGCGTGTTAACTCGAGAGTTAACACGCTGAGCCATTGCGCCCCCACTGACAGATGATTTAGGAATATCAAAGTATCTAATAATGACAGATGATATATTATCCAATGATAAATGATTCAATGATGATAGATAACCAAATAATGACGAAATATCAAATAAAGACAGATAATAGATTACCTAATAATGACAAATAACCTAATAACATGATATCACGATGACAAAAAGTCTAAAAATGATAGAAAACCTAACAATGTCGAATTACCCAATGACAGATAACCTAATTATGATAGATGATCTAAAAGTAACGGAGTACCTAATTATGACAAAATTTCTAATGATGACCGATTCTACAATAATTACAGATAACCTAATAATGATAGATAGCACAAAAATGACAAAAAACCTAACACTGACAGATGATTTTAAAATGACAAAGTACCTAATAATGACAGATTACACAAAAATGACAAAAAACCTAACATTGACAGATAATTAAAAATGACAGAATACCTAATAATGGCAAATGACATAATATCTAATGACGGACAATCTAATAAATACAAAATACAAATAACCAAACAATGACAGAATCCATTTGCTGAAATAATCCGTCAATGACGGCTTTTGTAAACATTAGCTACTGATAACCGGGTCTATTTTATGAATCAGAACGATAGTTCTCAGAAAAATATCGCAGTATATAAACAACAGCTGATTAAAAACTGCAAAAATTGAACTAAAATCTTTCAACAAGTTCAATAAGCCTTAATTATTTAATAAATCCTTAATTTACCAAATTAAGTTTAAACCAAATGTACAGATTATTTGAAAGTCAATGACGTCAATTTGCGAGCGCCATCTTTTATTAAAAATAACGCTAATTACATGTCAAATTTGACAGATTAAATATTAATGCGAAATAAGTAAGAATATTAAGGTATAAAGGGATAATGAGTAATATTTTATATTAAATAAGATTTTAACATCTTAATTTAGTTATTAATAAAATCAACGACGTTAATTAAAAATATTTTTGAGCGCCATCTTTTGATTAACAAACGAAATTAATTGTACGTCAAATTTTTAAGTTGTCAAAATTTAAATTTACTTTTTAAGTTAAAAAAAATATATTTAAAGAAAAAGAATTATTAAAGTTTAGTTGGAAAAATTCCAAAGAGGAACTCTTAACAGGTAGTAAGATGACTCAACAATCTCTTTTTTATCTGGCATTTTTCTTGTAGCAGGTTAAAGACCTTTTTGTATCTCTCCTTGTTTAAACGAAAAAAAAAAAGTGTTTCAAAAACGTCGCATTATTTCCCAAACATCGAACACGCGCCTTTATTTTTTCATTTTCGACAGTTTTGCGTAAAAATACCGAAATGAACGTTGCACTCGCTTTGCTAACTGCCCAAAACTATTTCCAACCAACTTTGACCTATTTTTAGTATCAAGTTTAAGTTTCAATTTCATTCACCGTCATACTTTCTTTACAAAACATTTTATTGGGAAATCGATTTGTTAAAAATTTTTATTACAAATTATTTAATAAAGAAAGAAAGAAATAAAGAAAGAAAGTTAGAGATTAACCGGAAATGGAAAATGACGACTCACTTTGTTTATAAAATATAAGTCGAAACGATTAGTTCTGCTTAACGAGATAAAAGGAAATATTTTAACCTTCAAATTGGGTCAAAATCTTTCGAATAATTCTGATAAAATCTCCTTTTAACCCAACCCACTTCTTATCGCGAAAAAAAAATGATTCGATAACAATAAAAATGTTCTCGACTATTAAAAAATTTTAAATCAGCGTTTAATTTTACTTTCTTCCAAGTTTTATCTCGGATTTTAATATAAACTTTTTTAAATCATAAATTAAGCGATTAATTTTTTTTGCTTTGCAACAGAATCACGCCATGAAAATGATCCCCATTATGCAATAACCCGATTTAAATAAACATTTCTTGCTCAACCTGTTTAATTGTACTTTTTCCTTGAATAAGTTGAATCGAAAACACCACGATAAATCGATTCATGCGGGCTTTAACAAATTTCCAACTAAACTCAACTAAAATAAACTAAAAATTAACGACAATAATTGCATATTTTTTTTTTTAGATAATTACAAAAATGAAATAAAAATAACCTGTTGCTTTAAATACTTTTAAAGCTTCAAACTTAAATTTCTTCGAAATTAAATCTAAAAATAACCCGTACGAGAAACTTATGGTAAAACAACTCACCTCAAGTTGAAAAACGGGAAATCTTCTTCGTAAAAAGATGTGCGTGACGAGAAAATTAAAATGAATGATTTAAAAGAAATTAAGTCAAAGGGTGTATGTCACGTAAATACGGTTAAATTAGTCATTTAAAATAAAAGGATTAAGTGACGATGCGAAATCTTCTTCTCTTTTAACTAAACCGATGCGAATTAGTTCTCATTTCGCACGTGCTCACTTTAAAACGTCTCCAAACCGACTGCATGTACCTCGAAAAAAACACACTTTTAATTTGACACGAAAAAGTGGGGTTAAGTCCGCTAATGTCAGTGTGACGTTACCATTAACGACATCTATTTGTTAAAACGTTAAGTCAAGACAAAAAAATTAGTTACCTTATTTATTTAGTTTAATTTAATGATTTATATCTCAAAAACGAATAAATATTTTCAAGATCCGCTTTCATCACGAGAAAGTAGACACTTTCCTCTATAAATCAGGAATAATTCATTAAGATATTTTAAGAATTCGATTTTTGGTGATCTTTAACTAACTTGAGATAGTCATAAATGTTCACGTTGAATTTAATGATGTATATCTCAAAAACGAATAAATATTTTCAAGATCCGCTTTCATCACGAGAAAGTAGACACTTTCCTCTATAAATCAGGAATAATTCATTAAGATATCTTAAGAATTCGATTTTTCGTGATTTTTTAAATCAAGATTATTAATTTCAAAAAATCTTAAAAAATAGGTTAACTTGAATAATCTTTATCTCAAAAATGAATAAAGTTTTTCTAACTTGGTTCTCACCATGACAAAATAGACACTTGCCTCTATCATATGATGTGCAACACTCTGAGTGTTGCAATCATTTTGGCGAGTATTTTTCATCTGTAGTTCAGGACAGATTCGTGGCTACTTACGGGTCATCTTTGTCACTATCTTGTACGCTGGGTGACTGTGTGGGCTCTTCTTTGTATTTTGCTCCCGTTACGGATACAGAGGTCTTCGATGCTATTAAAGGCTTGAAAAATGTTAAAGTTGTTGGATGGGATGATGTTACTGTTGAATGCGTCAAATTTGTGAGTGATAGCTTATGCGTGCCTTTGACCAAGATTTTGAATCAGTCAATTGAGTTATAGGGGTTTTTCCTGACTTACTGAAGGTGGGAAGGGTAACGCCTGTTTTCAAAAAGGGTGATGCGCATAGTATTGAGAACTACAGGCCTATTTCTATTTGTAGCGTGTTTTCAAAAATATTCGAAAGCGTTGTTAAGCGGAGATTGTTGAGTTTTTTTGATGCATTTCGAGTAATGTGTCGATCGCAGCACGGATTTCGAAGGGGCTTATCAACTGAGACCGCTACTGTCGATTTCTTTTCATATGTCTATGAACACCTTGACAAAGGTAATTATGTGGTTGGTCTTTTTTTTGACCTTTCCCGAGCTTTCGATTCGTTGCCTCCACACTTCATCAAGGAAAAGTTATACAATGTGGGTATTCGTGGAAGTCTGCTTAAATGGTTAACTTCTTTCGTTACAAGTCGTAGTTTGAGAGTGGTTCTGTCGGGAATAGCCTCGGAGGACTCACCTGTAAATCTTGGCGTACCTCAGGGTTCTATACTGGGTCCCTTACTGTTCTTAATTTTTGTAAATGATTTACCAAGTTTTTTCGAGAATGTTCATGTGGTGATGTATGCGGATGACACCTCTATCGCTATTGCTGCTCGTGATCGGAGTGAGCTTGATAGGTTGGTTGGTAGCACTGTAGAGCGTTTTGTGGATTGGTGCACCCGAAACAGAATAATCTTGAATGTACAGAAAACAGTCTGCGTAAATTTTCATGTTCGGCGACCGCTTTCCATAGACAATCTTGCTGGGATTCCTTTACAGAAGGAAGCCAACTTTTTGGGCTTGAGCATTGATACCGAAATGAGTTTTGGACCACATATAAATAACGTATGTAAAAGATTAAATTCGTCGTATTTTGCGTTGCTCAAGCTCAAATATTCGTTGGACAGGACGTCACTCCTGGACGCATATTACGCGCTTTGCTACTCACATATTTCATACAATATTCTTTTGTGAGGCAGAAGTTCTCAGTGGCGGCGTGTATTTGTGACTCAGAAACGAATAATCAGATTAATTTTTCAATTACAATGTGGTGAATCCTGCAAGGAAGTTTTTAAAAATAATAGTATTCTTACCTTCCCTTGTATCTATATTCTCAAAGCTGTGGTGTTTGTCAACGGAAATCGTGAAAGATTTTTGGGCTCTGTTAGCCAGTATGAGACGAGACGTGTTGATTTGCCGTTGTTGCGACACAAAACAGCATTTTTTAAGAAAAGTCCGCAATACGATTTTGTAAAACTATATAATAAGTTACCTGTCTCAATAAAAAGCATCACCGCTCCTCGTGCATTCAAAAATAAAGTTAAGGCGTACTTGATCGAGAATGTTTTTTATAGTTTACGGGAGTATCTCTGTGGGGTCACGGACTTACCATAGGCATAAAGATGTATTTAGCTTTTTTCTTTTTTTTTTTCTTTGTGTATTTTGTTATGTGTAATAATGTATTGTATGACTTATCTCCATCTACAGTTATGTGGCACTGAGACTAATAAATTATTATTATTATTTATTATTATTATTATAAATTTTGAATTTATCATTAAAATATCTCAAAGATTCGATTTTAGGTGTTTTTTAATCAGCTTGAGATAGTCATAAATGTTCACGTTGAATTTAATGATTTATATCTCAAAAACGAATAGATATTTTCAAGATCCGCTTTCATCACGAGAAAGTAGACACTTTCCTCTATAAATCAGGAATAATTCATTAAGATATCTTAAGAATTCGATTTTTCGTGATTTTTTAAATCAAGATTATTAATTTCAAAAAATCTTAAAAAATAGGTTAACTTGAATAATATTTATCTCAAATATGAATAAAGTTTTTTAATTTGGTTCTCACCATGACAAAATAGATACTTGCCTCTATAAATTTTGAATTTATCATTAAAATATCTCAAAAATTCGATTTTTGGTGATCTTTAATTAACTTGAGATAGTCATAAATGTTCACGTTGAATTTAATGATTTATATCTCAAAAACGAATAAATATTGTGAAGATCCGCTTTCATCACGAGAAAGTAGACACTTTCCTCTATAAATCAGGAGTAATTCATTAAGATATCTTAAGAATTCGATTTTTCGTGATTTTTTAAAACAAGATTATTAATTTCAAAAAATCATTAAAAATTAGGTTAACTTAAATAATCGTTATCTCAAAAACGAATAAAGATTTTCTAATTGGGCTATCAACATGACAAAATAGACACTTATCTTTATAAATTTTGAATGTTTCAGTAAAATATCTCAAGAATTCGATTTTTGGTGTTTTTTAATCAACTTGAGATAGTCATAAATGTTCACGTTGAATTTAATGATTTATATCTCAAAAACGAATAAATATTTTGAAGATCCGCTTTCATCACGAGAAAGTAGACACTTTCCTCTATAAATCAGGAATAATTCATTAAGATATCTTAAGAATTCGATTTTTCGTGATTTTTTAAATCAAGATTATTAATTTCAAAAAATCATTAAAAATGAGGTTAACTTAAATAATCGTTATCTCAAAAACGAATAAAGATTTTCTAATTGGGCTCTCAACATGACAAAAAAGACACCTAACTCTATAAATTTTGAATTTATCATTAAAATATCTCAAGAATTCGATTTTTGGTGTATTTTAATTAACTTGAGATAGCCATAAATGTTCACGTTGAATTTAATGATTTATATCTCAAAAACGAATAAATATTTTCAAGATCCGGTTTCATCACGAGAAAGTAGACACTTTCCTCTATAAATCATGAATAGTTCATTAAAATATCTCAAGAATTCGATTTTTGGTGTTTTTTAATCAACTTGAGATAGTCAAAAATGTTCACGTTGAATTTAATGATTCATATCTCAAAAACGAATAATATTTTGAAGATCCGCTTTCATCACGAGAAAGTAGACACTTTCCTCTATAAATCAGGAATAATTCATTAAGATATCTTAAGAATTCGATTTTTCGTGATTTTTTAAATCAAGATCATTAATTTCAAAAAATCATTAAAAATTAGGTTAACTTAAATAATCGTTATCTCAAAAACGAATAAAGATTTTCTAATTGGGCTCTCAACATGACAAAAAAGACACCTAACTCTATAAATTTTGGATTTATCATTAAAATATCTCAAGAATTCGATTTTTGGTGTTCTTTAATCAACTTGAGATAGCCATAAATGTTCACGTTGAATTTAATGATTTATATCTCAAAAACGAATAAATATTTTGAAGATCCGCTTTCATCACGAGAAAGTAGACACTTTCCTCTATAAATCAGGAATAATTCATTAAGATATCTTAAGAATTCGATTTTTGTGATTTTTTAAATCAAGATTATTAATTTCAAAAAATCTTAAAAAATAGGTTAACTTGAATAATCTTTATCTCAAATATGAACAAAGTTTTTCTAATTTGATTCTCACCATGACAAAATAGATACTTGCCTCAATAAATTTTGAATTTATCATTAAAATATCTCAAGAATTCGATTTTTGGTGTTCTTTAATCAACTTGAGATAGTCATAAATGTTCACGTTGAATTTAATGATTTATATCTCAAAAACGAATAAATATTTTCAAGATCCGGTTTCATCACGAGAAAATAGACATTTCCTCTATAAATCATGAATAGTTCATTAAGATATCTTAAGAATTCGACTTTTCGTGGTTTTTTAAAACAATGTTAACTTAAATAATCTTTATCTCAAAAACGAATAATGTTTTTCTAATTCGGATCTTACCATGATAAAATGGACAAAATAGCTATTATGATAATGAATCATCATAGGTGAGTTTCGTTAATGGCTAGAATTTTTAAAATATGGGTGTTTGGATGAACTTGAAGTTGATAAACTCGACCTGAATTCTTTTGAGATACAATTCAGTGAGAAGGTGTTCGAATTTTACCTAATACAGTTAATTATATTTTTGCCAAATTTTATCTTCCTCCCAGGATTTTTTGTTTCTTCCCGTGTTAGAAAGCGGTCAAAACGCAGAAGTCCTAAAATGCCCGTAAATTTAACTTCCAGTAATTAGTAAAGTCCCAAAAAATTCCTTCAATTTTAAAAAATTCAAATGGATTTAAAGGGATTCATTAATATTTTCCCCGATTTCTTTTTCAAATATGGCAACATTTTCAATATAGATATTGCATAAAACTACACATGCGGAAATTGATGTAAAAGTAAATCGTCTTACGTCCTATTTAAAATTTCAAAATAATGCACAATGTTTAATTAAGAAAATATTTATGTAAATATAAATTAGAAAATAGAAACTATCACTTTACAAAATTAATTTCATCGATTTAAACGCAATATTTAATCAAACAACGTTTCTTTTAAGGTAATCAACTTCATTTATTTCGAGTTGGTCCAGAAGACGATTTTAATTAAGAATTAATTTGGCGGTTATGAAGCTTGAATTGGAATAAAATTAACAACATTAATCTAAGGAGGATCACGCTGGTAATAAACAACAAATCGAGAGATTACGATTTAATTAAAAGGTAAGAAGATTAATTTATGATTATTTAATTGTTTATAAATCATTTCGGAAGAATAATCGTAAAAATATTTACGATTCTAATTCCCAATAAAAATCAATAAGATTAATTTAAACGGTTAATTGTTGGTCATTTTTTAATTTCTCAAAATAAATTTTAGGGGACGAATCGAAGCTATGCTGAATTAATCGAAGCATTTTGGAGATCATAATTAAGTGAAGAGGATTCATATCACGGTAAATTTTTAGATTTTATTTATATCAAAATAAACCAATTTTTAATATTTATTGATTAGATTAAAAATTTTAAAATAATTAACCCCATCTATGAAGTAAACGTTAAACTCCCAAAATTTAGGCAACCCAATTTACATCATTAATTTTTTTTATTAAATTACACAATTATCGCTTTTAATTACATCTCTTCATTTATTTTGTTAAAACCGTTAAAAATTAAAAAAAAATCATTTAAATGAGTAATCACTTTTACAATTCTGTTTATTTAATATCTTATTATGACTAAATTTGCATTGTGATTCTTTTGCAATATTTCGCAACGATTTTAATGTTATTCCTTTAGAAAATATGTGTACTTAGATGTTTAATTTACTTTTCTAATAATATGTTGCAACTTTCGTTGACTTAAACGAAATATTTTTGCTCCATTTAATCATTAGCTAAATTTAGTTTTATGTTTAATAAATTAACTCCTTTTTCTTATTCATTTCAGAGTTTCGTTGCTTTAGATAAGGATTCTTCAATTTCATTGAATGGTAAGTCGTTTTATTATTAAAATTGGTTTGTTTTTGTATGTCTGTTAAAAAATAGTGCCAAATTTAAGATAAAAATCGTTTATGTTAATTAATTTTTTTAACAGATAAAATGAATTTAATGAAAACCAAGTAGTTAATAATGTAATCAATGCTACAATGCATTAATGATGCATAAAAGAAATCAAAGGAATAATAATCATCCTGTGTATGCTATATAGGGTGGTTCAAATTCGATGTCTGAGTTCTCTATTTCTATGTCTAATTCTCTATTCCCTACTTTTATCTATTTTAACAACATAAGAATTAGATAGAAAGATTCGTTTAAGACTAAAAACTTTTTACTCATTCCAAGAATGCATATCATTAATAATAATTACGTATTATTGCATTGGTACCAACTAAAGACATTAAATTTAACATTAAAAAATCTCAAATTTGACATTAAAAGTGATTATATCTCAAAAATGATGGAAATGATAAAAGTGATGGAAAGAATCTTTTAGGATACAACGTTTTTAAATCATCCCAGGAATTCATATCATTAATAATAATTACATATTATTGCATTGTTACCAACCCAAGCTTAGAAAAACATCTGAGAATCTCAAATTTGGCAACAAAAGTGATTGTATCTCAAAAATTAAAAGTGATAGGAAGAATCTTTTAGGACACAAAGTTTTTAAATCATCCCAAAAATTCATATCATTAATTATAATTGCTTATTATTGCATTGTTACCAACCTAAGCTTTTAAAACATTAAACAATCTCAAATTTGGCACCAAAAGTGATAGTATCTCAAAAATTAAAGGTGATAGAAAGAATCTTTTATGACATAAAATTTTTAAATCATCCTAAAAATGCATATCATTAATAATAATTGCATATTATTGCATTGTTACCAATCCAAGCTTAAAAAACATCTAAAAATCTCAAATTTGGCACCAAAAGTGATTGTATCTCAAAAATTAAAGGTGATAGAAAGAATCTGTTGGGACATAAAGTTTTTAAATCATCCTAAAAATGCATATCATTAATAATAATTGCATATTATTGCATTGTTACCAACCCAAGCTTAAAAAACATCTAAAAATCTCAAATTTGGCACCAAAAGTGATTGTATTTCAAAAATTAAAGGTGATAGAAAGAATCTGTTGGGACATAAAGTTTTTAAATCATCCCAAAAATGCATATCATTAACAATAATTGCATATCATTGCATTGTTACCAACCCAAGCTTAAAAAAGCATCTAAAAATCTCAAATTTGACACCAAAAGTGATTGTATCTCAAAAATTAAAAGTGATGGAAAGAATCTTTTGGGGCACAAAGTTTTTAAATCGTCCCAAAATTTCATATTATTAATAATAATTATGTATTATTGCATTGCTACCAACCTAAGCTTTAAAAACAATAAAAAATCTCAAATTTGGCACCAAAAGTGATTGTATTTCAAAAATTAAAGGTGATAGAAAGAATCTGTTGGGACATAAAGTTTTTAAATCATCCCAAAAATGCGTATCATTAATAATAATTGCATATTATTGCATTGCTACCAACCTAAGCTTTAAAAACAATAAGAAATCCCAAATTTGGCACCAAAAGTGATTGTATCTCAAAAATTAAAAGTGATGGAAAGAATCTTTTGGGACACGAAGTTTTTAAATTATCTCAAAAATGCATATCATTAACAATAATTGCATATTATTGCATTGTTACCAACCCAAGCTTAAAAAACATCTAAAAATCTCAAATTTGGCACCAAAAGTGATTGTATCTCAAAAATTAAAGGTGATAGAAAGAATCTGTTGGGACATAAAGTTTTTAAATCATCCTAAAAATGCATATCATTAATAATAATTGCATATTATTGCATTGTTACCAACCCAAGCTTAAAAAACATCTAAAAATCTCAAATTTGGCACCAAAAGTGATTGTATTTCAAAAATTAAAGGTGATAGAAAGAATCTGTTGGGACATAAAGTTTTTAAATCATCCCAAAAATGCATATCATTAACAATAATTGCATATCATTGCATTGTTACCAACCCAAGCTTAAAAAAGCATCTAAAAATCTCAAATTTGACACCAAAAGTGATTGTATCTCAAAAATTAAAAGTGATGGAAAGAATCTTTTGGGGCACAAAGTTTTTAAATCGTCCCAAAATTTCATATTATTAATAATAATTATGTATTATTGCATTGCTACCAACCTAAGCTTTAAAAACAATAAAAAATCTCAAATTTGGCACCAAAAGTGATTGTATTTCAAAAATTAAAGGTGATAGAAAGAATCTGTTGGGACATAAAGTTTTTAAATCATCCCAAAAATGCGTATCATTAACAATAATTGCATATTATTGCATTGTTACCAACCCAAGCTTAAAAAACATCTAAAAATCTCAAATTTGGCACCAAAAGTGATTGTATTTCAAAAATTAAAGGTGATAGAAAGAATCTTTTATGACATAAAATTTTTAAATCATCCCAAAAATGTATATCATTAACAATAATTGCATACTATTGCATTGTTACCAACCTAAGCTTAAAAAAACATCTAAAAATCCCAAATTTAACACCCAAAGTGATTGTATCTCAAAAATTAAAAGTGATGGAAAGAATCTTTTAGGGCACAAAGTTTTTAGATCGTCCCAAAAATTCATATTATTAATAATAATTACGTATTATTGCATTGCTACCAACCTAAGCTTTAAAAACAATAAAAAATCTCAAATTTGGCACCAAAAGTGATTATATCTCAAAAATTAAAGGTGATAGAAAGAATCTGTTGGGACATAAAGTTTTTAAATCATCCCAAAAATGCGTATCATTAACAATAATTGCATATTATTGCATTGTTACCAACCCAAGCTTAAAAAACATCTAAAAATCTCAAATTTGACGCCAAAAGTGATTGTATCTCAAAAATTAAAGGTGATTGAAAGAATCTGTTGGGACATAAAATTTTTAAATCATCCTAAAAATGCATATCATTAATAATAATTGCATATTATTGCATTGCTACCAACCTAAGCTTTAAAAACAATAAGAAATCCCAAATTTGGCACCAAAAGTGATTGTATCTCAAAAATTAAAAGTGATGGAAAGAATCTTTTGGGACACGAAGTTTTTAAATTATCTCAAAAATGCATATCATTAACAATAATTGCATATTATTGCATTGTTACCAACTCAAGCTTAAAAAACATCTAAAAATCTCAAATTTGACACCAAAAGTGATTGTATCTCAAAAATTAAAGGTGATAGAAAGAATCTTTTGGGACATAAAATTTTTTAATCATCCTAAAAATGCATATCATTAATAATAATTGCATATTATTGCATTGTTACCAACCCAAGCTTAAAGAACATCTAAAAATCTCAAATTTGGCACTAAAAGTGATTGTATCTCAAAAATTAAAGGTGATAGAAAGAATCTGTTGGGACATAAGGTTTTTAAATCATCCCAAAAATGCATATCATTAACAATAATTGCATATTATTGCATTGTTACCAACCCAAGCTTAAAAAAACATCTAAAAATCTCAAATTTGACACCCAAAGTGATTGTATCTCAAAAATTAAAAGTGATAGAAAGAATCTTTTGGGGCACAAAGTTTTTAAATCGTCCTAAAAATTCATACTATTAATAATAATTACGTATTATTGCATTGCAACCAACCTAAGCTTTAAAAACAATAAAAAAATCTCAAATTTGACACCAAAAGTGATTGTATCTCAAAAATTAAAAGTGATAGAAAGAATCTTTTGGGGCACAAAGTTTTTAAATCGTCCTAAAAATTCATACTATTAATAATAATTACGTATTATTGCATTGCAACCAACCTAAGCTTTAAAAACAATAAAAAATCTCAAATTTGACACCAAAAGTGATTGTATCTCAAAAATTAAAAGTGATAGAAAGAATCTTTTGGGACATAAAATTTTTAAATCATCCTAAAAATGCATATCATTAATAATAATTGCATATTATTGCATTGTTACCAACCCAAGCTTAAAAAACATCTCAAAATCTCAAATTTGGCACCAAAAGTGATTGTATCTCAAAAATTAAAGGTGATAGAAAGAATCTGTTGGGACATAAAGTTTTTAAATCATCCTAAAAATGCATATCATTAATAATAATTGCATATTATTGCATTGTTACCAACCCAAACTTAAAAAACATCTAAAAATCTCAAATTTGACACCAAAAGTGATTGTATCTCAAAAATTAAAGGTGATAGAAAGAATCTTTTATGACATAAAATTTTTAAATCATCCTAAAAATGCATATCATTAATAATAATTGCATATTATTGCATTGTTACCAACCCAAGCTTAAAAAACATCTAAAAATCTAAAATTTGGCACCAAAAGTGATTGTATTTCAAAAATTAAAGGTGATAGAAAGAATCTGTTGGGACATAAAATTTTTAAATCATCCTAAAAATGCATATCATTAATAATAATTGCATATTATTGCATTGCTACCAACCTAAGCTTTAAAAACAATAAAAAATCTCAAATTTGGCACCAAAAGTGATTGTATCTCAAAAATTAAAAGTGATGGAAAGAATCTTTTGGGACACGAAGTTTTTAAATCATCTCAAAAATGCATATCATTAACAATAATTGCATATTATTGCATTGTTACCAACCCAAGCTTAAGAAAAAACATCTAAGAATCTCAAATTTGGCACCAAAATTGATTGTATCTCGAAAATTAAATGTGATAAATGAATATTTTTAAATAAAAAACTTTTTAAATCATCTCAAAATTGCATATCATTAGTAATATTCACATATTTTTCATTACTACCAACCCAAGATTCAATAATTGTCCAAAAATTGATCGTTTTAAAGCGGTTAATTTGAGCTTTTTTTGTAGGATTGTTTTAACAATGTTTGGGAAATAAAATTATTAATTTTTGTGTAAAATTTTATAAAACAAATTTATTTTGATCTTTATCTTAAAACAATGATATAATTTTCGAGGTAGCCCATTCGCACATCGAATTTGAACCACCCTGTACCTGTACACCGATATTTCTAATTTAGATTCGAATTAAGTTTGTTAAAGAGTTAAACTTGCGGCTTTTCAATTTATTAGGTTAATCAAATTGAAATAATCTCAAAGCTATTTACAAAAATAATCTATTTATTTATTCAATCTACAATTTCTCTTCAACGAAAGCTTTATTATAATAACAATTCTCAGTATCCGTTCCAATATAAACATTAACATTTTCTTTTCCAACCCACCCCGTACACTTCAAATCATCCTTAACCTCCAAATGTAGGGGCTTATTTTTAAACAAAACCGGTTGAATCTTATTCGTAAAGAACCGATCGACTACAACATCCTCAAAGATCATCGCAACCCCAAAATTAATTAACCCCATTAACAAAATAACCAACCCCGCATAAACATTCGGGGGCACCTTCATCTCCAAAACGTTAATTATCCAATTGGCCGGCCACAAAACCATGTACGAACAAATTATAGTCATTAAAACCAAACTTATTAATAAGTAATGATTTGAAATTAACGATTTCCTGTACGGTTTACCCTTCGAAAATACAACAGCCGTGATTATGTATTGAAACAAAGATATCGAGAAAACGGCGTAATTCTCGAAGGAAGCGAAATAATTCAATTTTTCTGTATCCAAAACGAAAGGTTCATAAAAATCGTATAATTGGATAACGAAGTATGAGGTTGTTTGGAAAATGACGACCAAAATTGTGTGGATAATTATTGAGGTTAATGGGATGAAGCTTAAAAGCGATATACAGGGTGGTTTTGTTGCTAATTCGTTTTCGTACGCTTTCGTGTAGCCGAATAAAGAGGCAAAATTCAAAACTAAACAGATATCGATGAATAGAAATTGTAACGAAGTTAGATTTGAGTCGATTCCGTACAAGATTATCACCGATATCACTTCGGTTAGGCTGTAACATAACATGAATTTGAAAATTCCGAAACTCGTCACTAAAGCTGCCCTTCCTTCTTTTATTACTTCTTGTACGCAGGAAATGTTTGGGGTTTTGCTTGTGAATGGGGATGCGACGCTTGCGTCGGCTTCTGAGAGGCTTATCCCAACGTGAGCTGCTTTTAATGCGCCACAATCGTTTGTACCATCACCACACATTGCTAAAAAAAAAAGAATTTTTCATTAAAAATGGATTTATTTATTATCTTTAGTTGATAATAATATTATTGAATTTGAAAAGTCACTAAATATTAAAAATTTTTTTTATTTTAAACGAAATATGATAAATTAAATACGATTTTAAACAAAGTATGTGATTTTCTCGTTTGAAATATTTAGGTAAAGTCGTAATTAATTAATTAAAAGTATGAATTAATTAGATTAATTATTTTAATTTTGTCACGTAGTAATTTTAATTTTTCGAGGTTGGTAGTAAAAAAATTATATTTTAGTTTTGTATAAAAAAAAAATTTTTTATAATTTATTGACATATTAATAATTTTATTAATAGATACATCAAATTTGATTTTCTCATTTCAAATATTTACGTAAAATCAAAATTAATTAATTAAAAGCATGAAATAATTCGATTAATTCCTTTAATTTCATTACGTGGTAATTTTAATTTTTCGATGTTGGCAGTAAAAAAAGATTCAACGTCAAAGCGTAAATGTCAAAGATTATGTGAACGTTTTAATAAGTTTTTTACTAAAAATAATCAAAAACGAGCCGAATTACAGCAAAAAATGAGTAAATGTAAGTTGATTGCACTTATTTAATAATTTAGTTTAGTTCAGAATGTAATCGTGTTAATGTTATAACAAAAAATCAACTTTGAGGTTATGTTAACATCTTAAAATTTTTTTCTTTCAATCCAAATTCTTTAATACATATAATTACATGAAGTATTCTTGGTTTAAAATCATATTTAAGCCGAAATTAATCTCAATTTATAATTTCTTGTTTAAAATAAAAAAAAAATATTTTATAATTTATTGAGATTTCGAATTTTATGATTTAAAATCAATTTTATTAACAGATACATCAAATTTGATTTTCTCATTTCAAATATTTACGTAAAATCGAAATTAATTAATTAAAAGCACGAAATAATTCGATTAATAACCTTAATTTTATTACGTAGTTATTTTAATTTTTCGAGGTTGGCAGTAAAAAAAGATTCAACATCAAAGCGTAAATGTCAAAGATTATGTGAACGTTTTAATAAGAGTTTTTTACTAAAAATAATCAAAAACGAGCCGAATTACTGCAAAAAATAAGTAAATGTAAGTTGAATGCACTTATTTAATAACTTATTTTAGTTTAAAATATAATCGTATTAATGTTATGACGAAAATCAACTTTGAGGTTACGTTAACATCTTAAAATCCTTTCTTTCAATCCAAATTCTTTAATACATATAATTACATGAAGTATCCTTGTTTTAAAATCATATTTAAGCCGAAATTAATCTCAATTTATAATTTCTTGTTTGAAATAAAAAAAAAAAATATTTTATAATTTATTGAGATTTCGAATTTTATGATTTAAAATCAATTTTATTAATAGATACATCAAATTTGATTTTCTCATTTCAAATATTTACGTAAAATCGAAATTAATTAATTAAAAGCATGAAATAATTCGATTAATTCCTTTAATTTCATTACGTGGTAATTTTAATTTTTCGATGTTGGCAGTAAAAAAAGATTCAACGTCAAAGCGTAAATGTCAAAGATTATGTGAACGTTTTAATAAGAGTTTTTTACTAAAAATAATCAAAAACGAGCTGAATTACTGCAAAAAATGAGTAAATGTAAGTTGATTGCACTTATTTAATAATTTAGTTTAGTTCAAAATATAATCGTATTAATGTTATGACAAAAATCAATTTTGAGGTTACGTCAACATCTTAAAATCCTTTCTTTCAATCCAAACTCTTTAATACACATAATTAAGTAAAGTATTCTTGGTTTAAAATCGTATTTAAGCCGAAATTAACCTCAAATTTTTTGTTTAAATTAAAAAAATATTTTATAATTTAAGCAGATTTACTTTTTGGCAATAGTTTTGTGTTTTTTTAAGAGCAGTTAGTCCTCTGGAGGCTTTAAGTTTTTTGTAGACTGTATTTAGTTTTGAAAATGTTTGTAAATTTTCTGACAACAGTAGTATATAATCATTTGGAAGTAATGTTTACTTTTTAAAAAAATTTTAGATCTTCTAACAGCAGCATTAGATCTTCTGGAAACAATATTTTGTCCTCTGAGAGTTCTAAGCTAATATTCCTCTTCTGAAAGTAATATTTAATCATTTCAAAACAATGTTTACCGTTTAGAAACATTTTTGTCTTCTAACAGCAGTATTAGTTTTTGAAAACAGTATTTTATCCTCTAAGAGCAGTATATGGCCTTCTGGAATTAATACTTAATCTTCTTGAAATAAGTAACAAGTCTTCTGACAGTTATATTTGAGGCAGTTATTCGTATTCTATGCAGTATTTCCTTTGTTGTAGCATTTTTTAGTTTTTACCATTTAGTTCTGGAGATAATAACAAATCTGACATCAACATTATTTTTGAAAGCAGTATTTAGGCTTTACCTACAATATTTGAGTATTTTATCCTCTAAGAGCAGTATATGGCCTTCTGGAATTAATACTTAATCTTCTTGAAATAGTATTAATTTTTTAACAACAGTTTTAAGTCAACTAATACGAGAATTTAGTCTTCTAAACGTAATATTTAACATTTTGGAAGCTGTATATATCAGGCGTGTTTTCCCACAAACATTAAAACACGTATCATATCGTACAAGCGTATCATATTATTTTGATATCATCATCTTGTTGGATCGTTGACCACCCAAATGCTTCTTAAAAATATATAATAATCACTGGACGCAATATCGGGATTGTCCAAATTGTTTCCTTTTGCTTTTGAAAGATCTGATCAGATTTTGATTTCGTTTGATTTTTTTGGAGACTGTGTTTAGGTTTGTGAATGATAGCAACTATACTTGGAAGTAATATATAAGGGAAAATGGGCACCATCGTACCCTTAATACATCATATTAGGAATATAGAAAGGGTGCCAATGATTCGAAAATACGATCATTCTGCGCAGACGTCACAAAGAGAGTAGTTTTTTGGTAGCATTACGAAATTTGTTGAAGATTTTAGTTATCATCCTTCAACATTTTTCTGTATTTGTCAACATTTTTAAATAAAATTGAATTATAAGATCATCATTATCAAAGATAGTATCTATATTTTTTCTTGGTATTGTTTTAAAATGTAATTTTAAGTTTAGTCTTCTGCAACATTTTTTCCATTAACATCGTTTTTGTCATGTCAAACACAATCTCTGACTAATTGTAAGATCTTTCAGAACATTATCCGTTATTTAATGTTGTCTAGATCTTATTAATTATTATGTTTGATAACATTAAACTTTGTTCTTCAAACTTCTTTTGCATAGAGCTAAACCTGCTATCCAAAAATGCTGCAAAAGTTTTCTGACAGCAGTAGTCAGTTTTCTACAACAAATATTTAAGTTTTGGTTACAATTTCAGTGTTTAGCCTTTTGAAAGCAGTATTTTTTTAGCAGGTCTTTTAGTTGAGAAATAGTAACAAGTTTTCTAACGTCAGCAGCATTTATCCATCTTGAAGCAGTATCATCCTTTTGGATGCAGAATTTAGGTTTTGACAGTGACATTTGGTCTTCTACAAGAAATATTTAACACTGAAAATAGTAACAAGTCCTCTGACAGTAGTATTTAAGCTTCTGGATCCAGTTTTCAGTTTCTAAAAGCACTATTTACTTTATTGCAATAATTCTGTTTACCTTTTGCTACCAGTATTTCGTCTTCTAGAAGCAGTATTTAGTTCTGGAAATGATAGAAAGTCCTCTGACACCAGCATTTAGCCATTTGGTGGCAATCTTTAGTTTTCTAAAAACTCTATTTACATTATTGTACCAGATTAAAGTCTTTTGTCAGAAGTAATTAGTCAGCTAAAAGCAGTGTTTAGTCTTCTGGAGACAGTTTTTGGTTTTCCAGACATATTATTTACATTAATGTATCAATTTAAAGTCTTTTGTCAGCAGTAGTTAGTTCTGGAAATGATAGCAAATTTTCTGACATTAGTATTTAGCCTTTTCGAAGTAGCATTTAGGTATTGGCGGCAACATTTGGTCTTCTAGAAGCAATATTTAGTTCTGGAAATAATAGTAAGTGTACTAACATCAGTATTTATCGTTTTGGAAGCAGAATTTAGGTTTTGACAGCAATATTTGGTCTTCCAGAAGAAGTATTTAGCACTGAAAATACTAGCAAGTCTTTTGACAGTAGTATTTAGGCTTTTGAAGGCAGGTTTTAGTTATAAGTTTTTAATATTTAGTTTTTTAGAAGCAGTATTTAATTTTAGAAATGATGGCAAGTCTTCAGCGTCAGTATTTACCGTTTTAGCCACAATATTTGGTCTTGTAGAAACAATATTTAGTTCTGAGAATAGGAACGAGTGTTCTGACATCCGTATACAGTCTTCTAGAAGTAGTTTTTAGTTTTCTAGAGAGAGTATTTACTTTATTGTAAGAGTTTTTAGTCTTTTGCCAGCAGTATTTAGGCTTCTAGAAGCACTATTTATTTCGGAAAATAATAGCAAGTTTTCTGACATCAGTATTTAGTCTTCTGACATCAGTATTTAATCTTCTGAATGCGGTATTTAGTCTTCTGACATCAGTAGTTAACCTTCTGAAAGCAGTATTAAGTCTGCTGACAGCAGTATTTCGCCTTCTCGAAGCAATTTTTACTTTTATACAAGCAAGCAATCTTTGCTTTCTTGTGGCAGTTATTCATCTTATGACATTAGTATTTAGCTTTCTGGAAGCTATATTTAAATTTTGACAGCAGTATTTAATTTTAGAAATGATGGCAAGTCTTCAGCGTCAGTATTTACCGTTTTAGCCACAATATTTGGTTTTGTAGAAACAATATTTAGTTCTGAGAATAGGAACGAGTGTTCTGACATCAGTATACAGTCTTCTAGAAGTAGTTTTTAGTTTTCTAGAGAGAGTATTTACTTTATTGTAAGAGTTTTTAGTCTTTTGCCAGCAGTATTTAGGCTTGTAGAAGCACTATTTATTTCGGAAAATAATAGCAAGTTTTCTGACATCAGTATTTAGTCTTCTGACATCAGTATTTAATCTTCTGAATGCAGTATTTAGTCTTCTGACATCAGTAGTTAACCTTCTGAAAGCAGTATTAAGTCTGCTGACAGCAGTATTTCGCCTTCTGGAAGCAATTTTTAGTTTTATACAAGCAATCTTTGCTTTCTTGTGGCAGTTATTCATCTTATGACATTAGTATGTAGCTTTCTGGAAGCTATATTTAAATTTTGACAGCAGTATTTAATTTTAGAAATGATGGCAAGTCTTCAGCGTCAGTGTTTACCGTTTTAGCCACAATATTTGGTCTTGTAGAAACAATATTTAGTTCTGAGAATAGGAACGAGTGTTCTGACATCAGTATACAGTCTTCTAGAAGTAGTTTTTAGTTTTCTAGAGAGAGTATTTACTTTATTGTAAGAGTTTTTAGTCTTTTGCCAGCAGTATTTAGGCTTCTAGAAGCACTATTTATTTCGGAAAATAATAGCAAGTTTTCTGACATCAGTATTTAGTCTTCTGACATCAGTATTTAATCTTCTGAATGCAGTATTTAGTCTTCTGACATCAGTAGTTAACCTTCTGAAAGCAGTATTAAGTCTGCTGACAGCAGTATTTCGCCTTCTGGAAGCAATTTTTAGTTTTATACAAGCAATCTTTGCTTTCTTGTGGCAGTTATTCATCTTATGACATTAGTATGTAGCTTTCTGGAAGCTATATTTAAATTTTGACAGCAGTATTTAATTTTAGAAATGATGGCAAGTCTTCAGCGTCAGTATTTACCGTTTTAGCCACAATATTTGGTCTTGTAGAAACAATATTTAGTTCCGAGAATAGGAACGAGTGTTCTGACATCAGTATACAGTCTTCTAGAAGTAGTTTTTAGTTTTCTAGAGAGAGTATTTACTTTATTGTAAGAGTTTTTAGTCTTTTGCCAGCAGTATTTAGGCTTGTAGAAGCACTATTTATTTCGGAAAATAATAGCAAGTTTTCTGACATCAGTATTTAGTCTTCTGACATCAGTATTTAATCTTCTGAATGCAGTATTTCGCCTTCTGGAAGCAATTTTTAGTTTTATACAAGCAATCTTTGCTTTCTTGTGGCAGTTATTCATCTTATGACATTAGTATTTAGCTTTCTGGAAGCTATATTTAAATTTTGACAGCAGTATTTGGTGATCTGGATACAGTACTGCTGTATCTGTAGCTCTGGAACTAGCAACAAGTATTCTGACAGTTATATTTGAGGCAGTTATTCGTATTCTTCTATGCAGTATTTCCTTTGTTGTAGCATTTTTTAGTCTTTTGCCATTTAGTTCTGGAGATAATAACAAATCTGACATCAGTATTATTTCTGAAAGCAGTATTTAGGCTTTACCTACAATATTTGATCTTCTAGAAGAAATATTTAGTTTTTTGGAAGCAATATTTAAATTTTGATAGCAATATTTAGATTTTGATAGCAATATTTAGATTTTGATAGCAATATTTTGGTCTTTTAGAAGCAGTAGTTAGCTCTAGAAATATTAACAAGTTTTCTGAAAGCAGGATTTATCTTTTCTTAAGTAGTATTTCATGTTCTGGAAGCAGTATTTGGTTTTGGACATTATAACGATTCTTCTTACAACAGTTTTTAATCTTTTAGACCAGTATTTAAGTTTTGTTAATAATATTTGGTCTTCTAACATTAGTATTTAATTGTTACTTTATTGTAACAGTTTTTAGTCTTTTCCAGCTGTTTTGAATCAGAAATCTAGAATTCTGATCTTTCCTTTCGATATCTCAATTACTTTTTGAGATATAATCTTTTAAAATTTAGCAATTGCAACGTTAATTTGTCAAATGTGATGTAAGGATATATTAAAAAAATCATAACCTTTAAATTTGCAGAGATATTTCATTTCGTTCTTGAGATACAACATTTCAAATTTGTATCTTTACCGAAATAACATAAATAATGATAGAGTTGAATTAATTAAATCGTATTATCGCGATTTATAGAATCGAAATAATTATTTTTGATGTGATGAAATTTCAATAAATTTGCTACAAAATGATTCTTATTTCGTCTCGATATCTCAATTACTTTTCGAGATACGATCATTCAAAATTAGACCATTACAACTTTAACTTGTCAAAAGTGACGTTTATCAAAAAAATCATAACTTCTAAATTTGAAGAGCCACGAAATTAATTTCCAGCACATTTCGTTCATATTTCATCGCAATATCTCGTTTCGTTCTTGAGATACAACTTTTCAAATTTGTATCTTTACCAAAATAACATAAATAATGAAAAGGTTGAATGAATAAAATCGTATTATCGCAATTTATAGAATCGAAATAATTATTTTTAAGGTTATGAAATTTTAATAAATTTGATACAAAATGATTCTTATTTCGTCCCGATATCTCAATTTTCGTGATACGATCATTTAAAATTTGGCGATTACAACTTTAATTTGTCAAAATCAAAAAAAAATTCCAAAACACGTTCTTATTAAATAAAATCTTACCAACGAAGAACCCCAAATTCTGCAACTCCAAAACCAACTGTTGCTTTTGATCGCTACTCATCCGCGCAAAAACCGTCCCTTGAAGCGCAACTTTTTGAACTTGACTCGGAAAATATTGCCTTAAACATTCCCAATTTCGCCCGGTTATCGTCAAATTAATCGGCAAATCCACATCTTTACTCTAAAATGAATTAAATCAATTTAAATTAAAAACCAATTAAATACATACATCATTTTCTTGAAATCGCAAATTAAACTCAGCATCTTTCTCAACATTCCTAACCTCAACATTCGCAACTTTCGAATTTTTCTCAATAATCCCGCATTCTTTCGCGACACTAACCGCCGTTTCAACATTATCCCCGGTTATCATAACCACTTTAAACTCAGCATCCTTTAAAACTTTAATAATTTTCGCACTTTCCTCTTTTAGTTTATTCTCAAATATCAATAATCCGATAAAATCCAAATCAGATTCAACGAAATTTCTTGTAAACTCATCCTCTGGATTTAAACATTTCATCCCCACCCCCAAAACTCGATATCCCTTCTCAGTGAATTTTTTTAAGACAGCTTGGGTCATCCCCGGAATCGAATTTTGATTCGAAAGGGACAAAATCATCTCGGGGGATCCCTTACAATAAGCAATTTTTGATTTCGTTGAGATATCTTGAGTTACAACGCTCATTCTTTGGAGGTTCGATGAGAATTGGTGTTGGTGGATTATTTTTATTTTGAGATTGTCGTTGGATATTAAGTTGGGTTGGGTTAATTCGAAATTGGTCGATTCGAACATCTAAAAAAATTTTTTTTGTGATTAAAAATAATTTTTTTTTAATGAAAGTTAATCGTACTTTGATATCGAGGGGATCCCCCGAAAGTTTCCCGTCGATTATCGAAATCGAATGGCAACTCCCCATCGCTTTTAATAAATCGGAGTGGGGGTTGAGCGATTTTGGTGGGGAGACGTTGGTGGGGGTGTTGATGTTGGTGGTGGGGATTACCCCGAATAAATCTAAGCCATCTTCGGTTAAAGTCCCCGTCTAAAATAAATTTTAATTTATTTTTTTTTAATTTTTAAAAATTAATTAATTAACTCACCTTATCGAAACAAACGCAATTAATCGCACCGGAAATGTTGATAACCCCCGAATTCATACAAAAAATATTTTTCTCTTTTAACCGACTCAAAGCATAAAGCTTCCCGATCGTTAAAGCTGCGGGTAAAGCAGGGGGGATTGTAATTGTGATGATGTCCAAAGCTTTGATTATGGTGTCCCAAGCAGCTAAATTCCTCGAGCTTTTCGAAACGATCGTATAAACGAACCCTAAAACGGCGATTAGAGCCAAAATCCCGATATATTTATAACTATCCCGCTCAAATTTAAAATCAACAGGGGGCGGAAACAAAATACTCTTCACCAACTCCCCTTTCGCCGTCAAAAACCCCGTCCTAATCACAACCGCTTTCACCTCCTCATCATTAACATTAACACCTTGAATTACATTCGTCCCCGAATACAAAGTATGATTACAATCCTCCTTTTCATTATACAAATCATTCGAATCTTCAATACTCGTTTTTAAAACGGGGAGGGATTCCCCGGTTAAAGTCGACTCGTTAACAACGCAATTTCCGGTTAATAATACAGCATCGCAATGTAAATTACATCCATTTTTTGGAATTACAATAATATCTCCGGGAACTAACTCGATTGAGTCGATTTTTGTGATTACGTTGTTTAAGATGATATCGACGTGGTCTGTTTTATCGACGGTTCCCCGTAAATTTCGTTGGTTCCTTCTCGTTTGGATGACGGAGGAGGATATGCCGTACATCGACATTAAAATGATTGCGATGGTGTAGTAATAGTATTGCTCGGCGAACCATACGATTAAGCTGAATACTTGGAATATGTAGAATGGGGTTAAAGCTTCGAGGATGAATAGTTTGAATATGCTTTGGAGTGGGACTTGAATTGCGTTTTTTCCATAAATTATTGATCTGAAAAATTAAATAAAATAGAAATGTAATATATGGTGAAGAATTTGAAAAGGAAAGGCTTTGACAAATTATAAATACTTGTAATGTGCTTATTAACAGGCAAACAGAAAGTCATTTTCTGGAAGCTGTTTGTAAATTTCGACAACCCCCCTTTTTGGAAAAAGTATTTGGTTAAATTTAGCAACTGCATTTAGTTATTAGGATACAATATTTAATTCTACAATCGTAACAGGTCTTCCACCAGTAGTATTTAGTCTTCTGGAAGTAGCAATTCCAGAATAGTCCTTCGCTATCTTCCGTAAGTTTGTTTATTTCCTCAAAACCACGACTCAAGAAAATAGGCAAAAGAAACACATCTCTCAGTCTTTTAAAGGCATCTCTACAATGGATGATTGAAGGAGAGCGTATGAATCTCCTATCATCCAGTCTTTTTATATCTTCCAACTCGCCAGTAAGCACAGAGATGTGATACCCTTGATCTGATAAGTCAGGCTCTCATCCAGCATCATTTAGGGCTGATATAAGAAGCTACAATTTTCTGCCTTCACTCCGTATGCTGCACCCAACATTCTTTTTAGGCATTGACATCTTTATCCGTTTTATTTTCTATACATTCTATCTGTACCCTCCATTTTCTTTCGAATCATTACACCTAAACATTTTAACCAATTTTTTGATTAAACTACAGGTTTTTGACTCTAAACATAGTTGTTTTTCTGCATCTCATTGGACTATCTGTATCATACTCAGCTATGATTGTAATGGTGACTTTTTACAATCAGCATAAACGAGTAATTTTGCATCTTTGTTATCTCGTTCTTGTTCCAAAAGACATTCCACAAAAACTACAATTTCTTGTATGTTTTTTAATTGTTCTAGTAGTGTCAAAAGATAACTAATTACTAGTTCATTAGTATCTCTGCCATTTCGTAAATTTTTCTATATACTTGATTATATACTTGACTATATACTTATCCGCATGATTGAACCCATGTGGAGCATTTTTTATGGCAAGTATTGTCCAAAACAGTCCATGAAATCTTTTTGCTGCATTTGATTGAGGATGGTATTATTGGATTATTCCAAAAATACCGCAGTTACTTTTTTACACTGTCACCGTTTAAAATCACGGTGTTTGAGAAAGAGCGATCACTACATTCCTTAAAAATGACTCTATTCTAGTATTGTCTTGCATATAGAGGCCGTTTTTAAATTGATGCAAAAATTTTAAGAGGTGATTTTTCAGCTTTAGTACTATTTCCATACCAAATCTAATCGCGATAGATTAGACACGTTCTAATTATAATACGGATTATTTCCAGCAATATATTTAGGTTCTGAAAGCATATTTATTCTTCTGAAAGCATATTTAGTCCTCGGGAAGCAGTTTTTAGTCTTTTCGAGAAATACATAAACTTCTGACAACAATTTTTATTATTTGGCATCTGGTATTTAGTCATTTAGAAACATTATTTAGTACTAGAAATAGCATCAAATCTTCTGGCAGCAAGATTTACTCTTTTGATAAAAAAATTTTACTCTTTTAGAGATAGTATTGCAATCTTCCGGAAATAATATTTAATTTTCTGGAAGCAATATAAGAATTTGACATCTGTTTTCTATGTTGGAAACTGTCGCAATCTTCTGAAAGCACTATTTAGTCTTTTTAAAACGGTTTTTAAGATTTGGCAAGTGTATTTAGTATTAGAAATCATAGTAAGTCTTCTAGAAGCAAGATTTAGTCTTCTGGCAGCAGCATATAATCTTTTAGAAATAGTTTTTATTCCTTGAGAACAACTACCTTCTCTACTGGAAACCATAAGAAGCTTGATTCCAACAGTATTTAGTCTTCTAGCAACAATATTTAGTTTTCTAGATGCACTATTTCATCTTCTAGAAGCAGTATTTACTCATTTTGAAACAATTTTAACGATTTGGAAAGTGTATTAGGATATTAAACTGTAAACGAAGTCTTTTTCCAAAAGTATTTAATCTCCTGGCAACAATATTTAGTCCTTTAGATACAGTGTTTCGTCTTCTGGAAGTAGTATTTACCCTTTTGGAAGCAATTTTTATATTTTGACAAGTGTATTTAGTTATTTGGAAGCAGTATTTAGTTTTAGAAACTGAAGTCAGTCTTCTGACAGCAAGATTTAGTCGTTTGCAGAAGTATTTAGTCTTCTGAATGAATTATATAATCTCTTAGAATGTTTTTATGGTTTAGCAACAATTTTCACTGTCACATTGGTGTAACCTTAGGAAACCTGCTTCAAATAATTTTTAGTCGTCTGGAAGCAATATTTAGTCGCCTAGATGCAATAATTAAACTTCTAGGAAGCATTATTTACCAATTTTGAAGCAATTTTTACGACTTGGAAAGTGTATTTAGATATTTGCAACCAATATTTAATATTAGAAATCATAATAAGTCTTTTGGAAACAAGATTTAGGGCCGGTTTATTCATCTTTGGTTAAATTTAACTACTGGATATTTTCCATGGTTACTGTAATTTCACTTGCCATGATTGGCTATAATATGACCAGTAACTATGGTAAATATCCAATAGTTATATTTAACTAAAGATGAATAAACTGGGCCTTAGTCTTTTGGCAGAAGTATTTAGCCTTCACGGTGCAATGACTACTTTGTGGCATAAGTATTCAGTCATCTTGAAACACTATTTAGTCCTGGAACCTAGAGCAAGTCTTCTGCCATCAAAACTTAGTCTTTTGGCCAACGTATTTAATCTCATAAATGACTTATTTCGCCTTTCAGAAACACTTTTCACAATTTGGTAACAGTTTTCCGTGCTGAAAACCGTATTTAGTCTTCTTTCAGCCTTATTTAGTGTTGTAGCAGCAATATTTACTCTTCAGTATGCAATGGCTATTCTTTTACAGAAGTATTTAATCATCTTGAAACACTATTCAGTTCTGGAACCTAGAGCAAGTCTTCTGCCAGCAAAATTCAGTCTTTTGGCAAATGTATTTAGTCTTCTAAATGACTTATTCATCCTTTAAAAACCAGTTTCCACAATTTGCTAACAATTCTTAGTGCTGGAAACCATAAAAAGTCTTCTTTTAGCCTTATTTAGCCTTTAAGCAGCAGTATTTAGCCCTCAGCATGCAACGGCTATACTTTAACACAAGTATTTAGTCATTTTGAAACACTATTTAATTATGGAAACTATGGCAATTCTTCTACCAGCAAGATTTTGTCTTTTGACAAACGTATTTAGTCTTCTAAATGACTTATTTACCATTTAAAAAGCAGTTTTCACAATTTGGTAACAATTCTTAGTGCTGGAAACCATAAAAAGTCTTCTTTTAGCCTTATTTAGCCTTTAAGCAGCAACATTTAGCCCTCAGCATGCAACGGCTATTCTTTAACACAAGTATTTAGTCATCTTGAAACACTATTTAATTCTGGAAACTATGGCAAGTCTTCTGCCATCAAAATTTTGTCTTTTCACAAACGTATTTAGTCTTCTAAATGACTTATTTGCCCTTTAAAAAGCAGTTTTCACAATTTGGTAACAATTCGCGATGCTGGAAACCATAAAAAGTCTTCCTTTAAGCCTTATTTAGCCTTCAAGCAGCAGCATTGCAACGGCTATTCTTTAACACAAGTATTTAGTCATCTTGAAACAATATTTAATTATGGAAACTATGGCAAGTCTTCTGCCAGCAAGATATTGTCTTTTGACAAACGTATTTAGTCTTCTAAATGACTTATTTACCCTTTAAAAAGCAGTTTTCACAATTTGGTAACAATTCTTAGTGCTGGAAACCATAAAGAGTCTTCTTTTAGCCTTATTTAGCCTTTAAGCAGCAGTATTTAGCCTTCAGCATGTAACGGCTATTCTTTAACACAAGTATTTAGTCATCTTGAAACACTATTTAATTATGGAAACTATGGCAAGTCTTCTGCCAGCAAGATATTGTCTTTTGACAAACGTATTTAGTCTTCTAAATGACTTATTTACCCTTTAAAAAGCAGTTTTCACAATTTGGTAACAATTCTTAGTGCTGGAAACCATAAAAAGTCTTCTTTTAGCCTTATTTAGCCTTTAAGCAGCAGTATTTAGCCCTCAGCATGCAACGGCTATACTTTGACACAAGTATTTAGTCATTTTGAAACACTATTTAATTATGGAAACTATGGCAAGTCTTCTGCCAGCAAGATTTTGTCTTTTGACAAACGTATTTAGTCTTCTAAATGACTTATTTACCCTTTAAAAAGCCGTTTTCACAATTTGGTAACAAATCTTAGTGCTGGAAACCATAAAAAGTCTTCTTTTAGCCTTATTTAGCCTTTAAGCAGCAGTATTTAGCCCTCAGCATGCAACGGCTATACTTTGACACAAGTATTTAGTCATTTTGAAACAGTATTTAATTATGGAAACTATGGCAAGTCTTCTGCCAGCAAGATTTTGTCTTTTGACAAACGTATTTAGTCTTCTAAATGACTTATTTACCCTTTAAAAAGCCGTTTTCACAATTTGGTAACAAATCTTAGTGCTGGAAACCATAAAAAGTCTTCTTTTAGCCTTATTTAGCCTTTAAGCAGCAGTATTTAGCCCTCAGCATGCAACGGCTATACTTTGACACAAGTATTTAGTCATTTTGAAACACTATTTAATTATGGAAACTATGGCAAGTCTTCTGCCAGCAAGATTTTGTCTTTTGACAAACGTATTTAGTCTTCTAAATGACTTATTTACCCTTTAAAAAGCAGTTTTCACAGTTTGGTAACAATTCTTAGTGCTGGAAACCATAAAAAGTCTTCCTTTAAGCCTTATTTAGCCTTTAAGCAGCAGCATTTAGCCTTCAGCATGTAACGGCTATTCTTTAACACAAGTATTTAGTCATCTTGAAACACTATTTAATTATGGAAACTATGGCAAGTCTTCTGCCAGCAAGATATTGTCTTTTGACAAACGTATTTAGTCTTCTAAATGACTTATTTACCCTTTAAAAAGCAGTTTTCACAATTTGGTAACAATTCTTAGTGCTGGAAATCATAAAATATCTCTTTTTAGCCTTATTTAGCCTTTAAGCAGCAGTATTTAGCCCTCAGCATGCAACAGCTATTCTTTGATACAAGTATTTAGTGATCTTGAAACACTATTTAATTCTGGAAACTATGGCAAGTCTTCTGCCAGCAAGATTTTGTCTTTTGACAAACGTATTTAGTCTTGTAAATGACTTATTTACCCTTTAAGAAGCAGTTTTCACAATTTGGTAACAATTCTCGGTGCTGGAAACCATAAAAGTCTTCCTTTAGCCTTATTTAGTCTTTAAGCAGCAGTATTTAGCCCTCAGCATGGAACGGCTATTCATTCACACAAGTATTTAGCCATCTTGGAATACTGTTTAATTCTGGAAATTGTGGCAAGTCCTCTGCCAGCAAGATTTTGTCTTTTGACAAACGTATTTAGTCTTCTAAATGACTTATTTACCCTTTAAAAAGCCGTTTTCACAATTTGGTAACAAATCTTAGTGCTGGAAACCATAAAAAGTCTTCTTTTAGCCTTATTTAGCCTTTAAGCAGCAGTATTTAGCCCTCAGCATGCAACGGCTATACTTTGACACAAGTATTTAGTCATTTTGAAACACTATTTAATTATGGAAACTATGGCAAGTCTTCTGCCAGCAAGATTTTGTCTTTTGACAAACGTATTTAGTCTTCTAAATGACTTATTTACCCTTTAAAAAGCCGTTTTCACAATTTGGTAACAAATCTTAGTGCTGGAAACCATAAAAAGTCTTCTTTTAGCCTTATTTAGCCTTTAAGCAGCAGTATTTAGCCCTCAGCATGCAACGGCTATACTTTGACACAAGTATTTAGTCATTTTGAAACACTATTTAATTATGGAAACTATGGCAAGTCTTCTGCCAGCAAGATTTTGTCTTTTGACAAACGTATTTAGTCTTCTAAATGACTTATTTACCCTTTAAAAAGCCGTTTTCACAATTTGGTAACAAAGCTTAGTGCTGGAAACCATAAAAAGTCTTCTTTTAGCCTTATTTAGCCTTTAAGCAGCAGTATTTAGCCCTCAGCATGCAACGGCTATACTTTGACACAAGTATTTAGTCATTTTGAAACACTATTTAATTATGGAAACTATGGCAAGTCTTCTGCCAGCAAGATTTTGTCTTTTGACAAACGTATTTAGTCTTCTAACTGACTTATTTACCCTTTAAAAAGCCGTTTTCACAATTTGGTAACAAATCTTAGTGCTGGAAACCATAAAAAGTCTTCTTTTAGCCTTATTTAGCCTTTAAGCAGCAGTATTTAGCCCTCAGCATGCAACGGCTATACTTTGACACAAGTATTTAGTCATTTTGAAACACTATTTAATTATGGAAACTATGGCAAGTCTTCTGCCAGCAAGATTTTGTCTTTTGACAAACGTATTTAGTCTTCTAAATGACTTATTTACCCTTTAAAAAGCCGTTTTCACAATTTGGTAACAAATCTTAGTGCTGGAAACCATAAAAAGTCTTCTTTTAGCCTTATTTAGCCTTTAAGCAGCAGTATTTAGCCCTCAGCATGCAACGGCTATACTTTGACACAAGTATTTAGTCATTTTGAAACACTATTTAATTATGGAAACTATGGCAAGTCTTCTGCCAGCAAGATTTTGTCTTTTGACAAACGTATTTAGTCTTCTAAATGACTTATTTACCCTTTAAAAAGCAGTTTTCACAGTTTGGTAACAATTCTTAGTGCTGGAAACCATAAAAAGTCTTCCTTTAAGCCTTATTTAGCCTTTAAGCAGCAGCATTTAGCCTTCAGCATGTAACGGCTATTCTTTAACACAAGTATTTAGTCATCTTGAAACACTATTTAATTATGGAAACTATGGCAAGTCTTCTGCCAGCAAGATATTGTCTTTTGACAAACGTATTTAGTCTTCTAAATGACTTATTTACCCTTTAAAAAGCAGTTTTCACAATTTGGTAACAATTCTTAGTGCTGGAAACCATAAAATGTCTTCTTTTAGCCTTATTTAGCCTTTAAGCAGCAGTATTTAGCCCTCAGCATGCAACCGCTATACTTTGACACAAGTATTTAGTCATTTTGAAACACTATTTAATTATGGAAACTATGGCAAGTCTTCTGCCAGCAAGATTTTGTCTTTTGACAAACGTATTTAGTCTTCTAAATGACTTATTTTCCCTTTAAAAAGCAGTTTTCACAGTTTGGTAACAATTCTTAGTGCTAGAAACCATAAAAAGTCTTCCTTTAAGCCTTATTTAGCCTTCAAGCAGCAGCATTTAGCCCTCAGCATGCAACGGCTATTTTTTAACACAAGTATTTAGTCATCTTGAAACACTATTTAATTCTGGAAACTATGGCAAGTCTTCTGCCATGAAAATTTTGTCTTTTCACAAACGTATTTAGTCTTCTAAATGACTTATTTGCCCTTTAAAAAGCAGTTTTCACAATTTGGTAACAATTCTCGATGCTGGAAACCATAAAAAGTCTTCGTTTAAGCCTTATTTAGCCTTCAAGCAGCAGTATTTAGCCCTCAGCATGCAACGGCTATTCTTTAACACAAGTATTTAGTCATCTTGAAACACTATTTAATTATGGAAACTATGGCAAGTCTTCTGCCATCAAAATTTTGTCTTTTGGCAAACGTATTTAGTCTTCCAAATGACTTATTTAGCATTTTAGAAACAGTTTTCACAATTTGGTAACAGTTTTTAAGTATTTAGACATCTAGAAAAGTTTCAACAACAACTTTAATCTGCCCAAAAATCTTTGTTAAATGAAAAAGTATAGTTAATAACAAAAAAGATAAGATTTAAATTATGATACTCATGCGTATACACTCCATCACCGATTTTATCACAATCAAATTGTGACATTTACAATTTAAGTTATGTCACCGGTGCAAACAAAAAAATTTGATATTGACAGACCACATTAAATTAAAAAATGAACCAAAACAAATTAAATTTACCTCGAATTTCTCGTTAACTCATCACCTTTATTATTCAATCTAACCAGTTGCGATTTTTCCGCGAATCGATCGATTCCGGTCAATTTAAAAAATTTCCCAAACTCGCCGTCGTAGATGTAACAAACTTTTTTGCAATAAAAGCATTTCACTTTCGTCTCCTTTTTGCGTAATCCATTGCTCAAGGTAAAACATATTGGGAATCTACAATGAAAAAATGAAACTCATTATTATCATTAATCCTTCTCCTTATCAATATCATCGTCTAACTAGTCAAGGTTAGTTCAAAGCGGTAAATGCAAATGTAAAAATATAAAAGCATAAAAACGTTCGAGTTATGTCCACGTAATCATTCGGTTGGTTGGTACTACCGTTCTTACGAAACCCCCCACATTTATTATCATTACACAACTAAAATTGCAAATGCGTTTGAATAATAATAAATTTTTTTTGCAACTTACTTATTTTCGCTTGAGATATTTCGGATTGTTTCGACGTAATAAGTTTTGTGCTTTCCTTTGTATTTATCCTTAAAACGCAAAAGATAAATTAATTAAAAAAATAAAAAATAAAATAAAAATCATACAATAACCAAAATTTTCTCCGCCCCCTCGAAATCGGTGATTTTGTGAGTCGAAATCAACAAAAAATGCGGGTACCAATGATAAAATAACCTCAACGAGCCGAAACTGACTAAATAAGCGATATAGGTTAAAATCGTTTTGAAACGGTCCTTTTTGTATGGGGAGAATTCCAAAGTGTTTTCGTGATCGTCTATGATTTGTCTGCATTTGGTTGATTCTGTTTGGGGGGAAAATTAAATGTAAAAATAAATAAATAAAAAAAATATGTATAAGGTGGCCAAATAAGCGATTAATAACAACATTATTTGTTTCAATTGCAAAGCTAAAACAATTAAATTTTTGAACACCCTGTATAAGATAGATTGATGGTGCCAATTTTAACTTTTTAACTCGATCAGTCTGTATATAGACACCTGTATATATAAAAATATTTTATATTAAAAAAGTTTTAATCAACTCGAAGTTGATGATCAACTCGGTTTGGTTGGTTAAAAATTTTTGATTAACCTGAATTATTTTATTAAGAACCAAATTAAAGTCGATCTTAAGTATTTGATTCATGTTGAGATGTTTAATCTAAAATAAAACTGGGTTGATCAAAAATTAAGGTTGATCAACCCGAAATTCTTGATCAATAATCAATTTTTAATCAACCCCAACTTGATTACGAATCAACATTTTACGTTTGATTCTAAATATTTGATCGATTTCGACAAAATTGATTTTAATCAATCCGAATCAAAGTTGATCATCAACCCATATTTGGTTGATCAAAAATTTTTGATTGACCCAAATTATTTTATTGAGAACCAAATTGAAGTTGAACGTTAGTATTTGGTTGATGTCGTCGAGATGATTAATCAAAAATTAACTTGGGTTGATCAGAAATTAATCTTAACCCTAAAATTCTTGCTCAACTAATTTTTAATCAATCCTCAGCTCATTACCAAAAGCTGATCATCAACCCATATTTCGTTGATCTTAAATAATCAATTGATTGATGAAATTACTTTATTGAGATCCAAATTAAAGTGGAATTCAAGTATTTGATTTACGTTGAGGTGTTTAATCTAAAACAAAGTTGGGTTGATCAAAAATTAACGTTGATCAAGTCCAAAATTCTTGTTCAACAACCAACTTTTAATCAAACCCGACATTATTATGAATAAACATTTAACAATTGACCTTAAATATTCTGTCAATTTCAACAAAATTGATTTTAATCAACTCGAAGCGAAGTTGATCATCAACCCATATTTGGTTGATCATAAATTTTTGATTGATCCGAATTATTTTATTGAGAACCAAATTAAAGTCGAACACCCCAAGTATTTGGTTGACGTTGATGTGTTTAATCTAAAATCAACTTGGGTTGATCAAAAATTAAGGTTGATCAACCCGAAATTCTTGATCAATAATCAATTTTTAATCAACCCCAACTTGATTACGAATCAACATTTTACGTTTGATTCTAAATATTTGATCGATTTCGACAAAATTGATTTTAATCAATCCGAATCAAAGTTGATCATCAACCCATATTTGGTTGATCAAAAATCTTTGATTGACCCAAATTATTTTATTGAGAACCAAATTAAAGTTGAACGTTAATATTTGATTGATGTCGTCGAGATGATTAATCAAAAATTAACTTGGGTTGATCAGAAATTAATCTTAACCCTAAAATTTTTGATCAATCCAACACCCCAAGTTGGTTGATGTTGATGTATTTAATCTAAAATCGACTTGGGTTGATCAAAAATTGAGCTTGATCAATCCGAAATCCTTGATCAATAATCAATGTTTAATCAAATCCGACTTCATTATGAACTAACATTTAACGATTGACCATAAATATTTGATTGATTTCGACAAAATTAACTAAAATCAATTTTTAATCAACTTCGCTTTGTGTTGATTAAAATCTACCCAAAGATGTTGATCAAAGTAGATTTTTTGTTGATTATCCCAACACCAACTAAATACTAGGGATCGGTTTTAATTTGATTCTCAACGAAGTAATTTGCATTGATGAATCAAGTACGGGTTGATGTTGATCATCAACTTTGATTCGTATTTATCAAAATCGATTTTTTCGAAATCAATCAAATATGTTGATTAAATGTTGATCGGTAATGAACTCGGGTTTCATTATTTAATTAGGGTTTCAACTTTGATTAGGCAATTTGTTCAAAATCAATGAAGTATTTGTGGTCAATCGTTAAATGTTGATCGGTAATGAGCTCAGGTTTGATTAAAAATTGATTGTTGATCAAGAATTTTGGGTTGATCAAGGATAATTTTTGATCAATCCAAGTTGATTCTTTATTAATCAAAAAAATCAATACTTAAGTTCTACTCAAATTTAGTTCTCAATAAAATAATTAGAATCAATCAAAAATTAATGATTAACCAAAAATGGTTGATGATGATCAACTTCGCTTCGAGTTGATTAAAATCAATTTTGTTGAAGTCGATCAATTGTGTCGTGGTGAAGTCGGGTTTGATTAAAATTAATTATTAATCAAAAATTTCTTATTGATCAAGCTGAATTGTTGATCAACCCAAGTTGATTTTAGATTAAACACATCAACATCAACCAAATACTTGGAAGGTTCGACTTTAATTTGGTTCTCAATAAAATAATTCGGATCAATCAAAAATTTATGATCAACCAAATATGTGTTGAGGATCAACTTTGATTCGGATTGATTAAAATCAATTTTATCCAAATCTATCAAATATTTAGGGTCAATCGTTAAATGTTGAGTTGTTGTGAAGTCGGGTTTGATTAAAAATTGATTATTGATCAAGAATTTCGGGTTGATCAAGCTCAATTTTTTATCAAGCCAACTTTATTTTAGATTAAGCATCTCAACATGAATCAAATACTTGGGTTCGACTTTAATTTGATTCTTAATAAAGTTATTTGGATAAGTTAAATATTGATGATCAACGAAGTACGGGTTGATAATCAATTTTGATTCGAGTTGATCCGACTCAATTTGTTCAAAATCAAAGTATTTGTGGTCAATGGTTAAATGTTGATCGATAATGAGCTCAGGTTTGATTAAGAATTAGATGTTGATCAAGAATTTTTGGGGTTCATTTATGTTAATTTTTGATCAACGCAAGTTAATTTTTGATTAAGCATCTCAACTAAACCAAATCAATCAATCATTGATCAAAAAGATTAATCAACCAAATATGGATTGATAATCAACTTCAACAAGCTCGATTTTTGATCAACCCAATCTTATTTTACATTAAGCATTTTAATATGTCATCAAATATTCTTTTTGTTAAATGTTGATGGGCAATGAGCTCAAGATTGATTAAAAATTGATTGTTGATCAAAAATTTCGGATTGATTAATTTTTTATCAACCCAGGTTGATATTTGATTAAGCATCTGGGCATCAACAAAAATCTGTGAATCTGTGTCTGATCTATCAAAAATTTATGATCAACGAAATATTGGATGCTGATCAACTTCACTAATAGTGTTCAGTAATGAACTCGGGCTTGCTTATAAATTGATTGTTGATCATAAATTTCTGATTGATCCGAATTATTTTATTGAGAATCAAATTAAAGTCGAACCCCCTAAGTATTTCGTTGATGTTCATGTGTTTAATTTAAAATCAATTTGGGTTGATGAAAAATTGAGCTTGATCAACCTAAGATTTTTGATTAGTAACCAATTTTTAATTAAATAACGAATTAAAAGCATGGGGATCAATATTTGGCGATTGATTTGATCGTTTTGGACAAAATTGATTTTAATCAACTCAATCAAAATAAAAATTGAGCTTGATCAACCCGAAATTCATTAGAATCTAAGTATTTAGTTGGCATTAAGATGATCAACCAAAAAAAATGAGCTAAAAATCAACCCGAAATATTTGATCAACAATCAATTTTTAATCAAATCAAAAAAAGTTTATTACGGATAAAAATTTAACGATTGATCCCAAATATTTCTACGATTTCGAAAAAATTGATTTTGAAAATAACTCAACTCAGAATCAATCTTGATTCAACCCGAATCAAAAATAATCACTGAAAATTATTTGGTTGATCATAAATTTTTGATCGATCCAAATTTTTACGAGTAGTTTCCGACTTTTTATGCTTTTTTGGCCACCCTGTACATCGAAAAGAGAAACGAATTAAGCGGGAAAAAGTTATCTTTACAGCGTGCACTTAAAAACGTCAATAAACGACGTGAACCTGCATTGTTTTACGTAGTAAATGTAATTATAATAAAATTAATAAGCGGCGAGGAATATTTTTCGTTTCAACTCTAAAAAATTTTTGTTGTTGTTAGATAAAGTAATTATTGTCGTTTTTATCTTATATTGATACTTTAGAAACGAATAACTTTAATCCTGGTGAAAAGATATATATTATTTAGTAATGTTAGTGATTTGATTTGAGTTGGTAAACTTGCTTATTTTATTTTATTGGTATCTCATTCAAATAACGAAAGGTAATAATTGTTTATTTTCCAAAAAAAGTTAATAATTAATAACAAATTTTTAATCGATAATTTTATCGAATTTCTCAAAAATTATATTTAAAAATGAATTGGGGGAAATTTGGAATAAAAAAATTGGGTTGGTATACCTTCCTTTCATTCTCATCTTTTGACATAATCGCTTCGTTTCCAAGATTCGTTTCCAAAATTCGTTCTTTTTTTGATTATTAATCATCGAATTAACTTTATATTCCAAGTGTCGATTCGATTTTGAACATTTCAAAGTAATTTAACGCTTTTTCTTGATTTAATGATCTTTTTTTGGGTAATTATCGTTTTTGTAGGGACAAAAATGATTAATTAAGTAAGAAATCGATTATTTTTTTAAGAAAACTTATTAATTAACAACAAATTCGATTTAATTAATCAAATTTTCCAAAAGAAATATTTAAAAATTAATTGGAGGGAAATTTGGAATTAAAAATTGGGTTGGTATCCCTTTCTGTCATTCTCATCTTTTGACATAATCGCTTCATTTCCAAATTTTGAGCCAAAATTCGTTCTTTTTTTGATTATTAATCATCGAATTAACTTTATATTCCAAGAATCGATTCGATTTTAAACATTTCAAAGTAAGTTGACGCTTTTTCTTGATTTAATAATCTTTTTTTTGGGGAATCATCGTTTTTGTAGAGACAAAAATGATTAATTAAGTAAATATCGATTATTTTTTTAAAAAAACTTATTAATTAACAACAAATTCGATTTAATTAATCAAATTTTTCAAAAGTAATATTTAAAAATGAATTGGGGGAAATTTAGAATAAAAAATTGGGTTGGTATCCCTTCCTTTCATTCTCATTTTGACATAATCCCTTCATTTCCAAATTTTGATCCAAAATTCGTTCTTTTTTTGATTATTAATCATCGAATTAACTTTATATTCCAAGAATCGATTCGATTTTAAACATTTCAAAGTAAGTTGACGCTTTTTCTTGATTTAATAATCTTTTTTTTGGGGAGTCATCGTTTTTGTAGAGACAAAAATGATTAATTAAGTAAATATCGATTATTTTTTTAAAAAAACTTATTAATTAACAACAAATTCGATTTAATTAATCAAATTTTTCAAAAGTAATATTTAAAAATGAATTGGGGGAAATTTAGAATAAAAAATTGGGTTGGTATCCCTTCCTTTCATTCTCATTTTGACATAATCCCTTCATTTCCAAATTTTGATCCAAAATTCGTTCTTTTTTTGATTATTAATCATCGAATTAACTTTATATTCCAAGAATCGATTCGATTTTAAACATTTCAAAGTAAGTTGACGCTTTTTCTTGATTTAATAATCTTTTTTTTGGGGAATCATCGTTTTTGTAGAGACAAAAATGATTAATTAAGTAAATATCGATTATTTTTTTAAAAAAACTTATTAATTAACAACAAATTCGATTTAATTAATCAAATTTTTCAAAAGTAATATTTAAAAATGAATTGGGGGAAATTTAGAATAAAAAATTGGGTTGGTATCCCTTCCTTTCATTCTCATTTTGACATAATCCCTTCATTTCCAAATTTTGATCCAAAATTCGTTCTTTTTTTGATTATTAATCATCGAATTAACTTTATATTCCAAGAATCGATTCGATTTTAAACATTTCAAAGTAAGTTGACGCTTTTTCTTGATTTAATAATCTTTTTTTTGGGGAGTCATCGTTTTTGTAGAGACAAAAATGATTAATTAAGTAAATATCGATTATTTTTTTAAAAAAACTTATTAATTAACAACAAATTCGATTTAATTAATCAAATTTTTCAAAAGTAATATTTAAAAATGAATTGGGGGAAATTTAGAATAAAAAATTGGGTTGGTATCCCTTCCTTTCATTCTCATTTTGACATAATCCCTTCATTTCCAAATTTTGATCCAAAATTCGTTCTTTTTTTGATTATTAATCATCGAATTAACTTTATATTCCAAGAATCGATTCGATTTTAAACATTTCAAAGTAAGTTGACGCTTTTTCTTGATTTAATAATCTTTTTTTTGGGGAATCATCGTTTTTGTAGAGACAAAAATGATTAATTAAGTAAATATCGATTATTTTTTTAAAAAAACTTATTAATTAACAACAAATTCGATTTAATTAATCAAATTTTTCAAAAGTAATATTTAAAAATGAATTGGGGGAAATTTAGAATAAAAAATTGGGTTGGTATCCCTTCCTTTCATTCTCATTTTGACATAATCCCTTCATTTCCAAATTTTGATCCAAAATTCGTTCTTTTTTTGATTATTAATCATCGAATTAACTTTATATTCCAAGAATCGATTCGATTTTGAATATTTCAAAGTAAGTTGACGCTTTTTCTTGATTTAATAACCTTTTTTTTGGGGAATCATCGTTTTTGTAGAGACAAAAATGATTAATTAAGTAAATATCGATTATTTTTTTAAAAAAATTTATTAATTAACAACAAATTCGATTTAATTAATAAAATTTTTCAAAAGTAATATTTAAAAATGAATTGGGGGAAATTTAGAATAAAAAATTGGGTTGGTATCCCTTCCTTTCATTCTCATCTTGACATAATCGCTTCGTTTCCAAATTTTGATCCAAAATTCGTTCTTTTTTTGATTATTAATCATCGAATTAACTTTATATTCCAAGAATCGATTCGATTTTAAACATTTCAAAGTAAGTTGACGCTTTTTCTTGATTTAATAATCTTTTTTTTGGGGAATCATCGTTTTTGTAGAGACAAAAATGATTAATTAAGTAAATATCGATTATTTTTTTAAAAAAACTTATTAATTAACAACAAATTCGATTTAATTAATCAAATTTTTCAAAAGTAATATTTAAAAATGAATTGGGGGAAATTTAGAATAAAAAATTGGGTTGGTATCCCTTCCTTTCATTCTCATTTTGACATAATCCCTTCATTTCCAAATTTTGATCCAAAATTCGTTCTTTTTTTGATTATTAATCATCGAATTAACTTTATATTCCAAGAATCGATTCGATTTTAAACATTTCAAAGTAAGTTGACGCTTTTTCTTGATTTAATAATCTTTTTTTTGGGGAGTCATCGTTTTTGTAGAGACAAAAATGATTAATTAAGTAAATATCGATTATTTTTTTAAAAAAACTTATTAATTAACAACAAATTCGATTTAATTAATCAAATTTTTCAAAAGTAATATTTAAAAATGAATTGGGGGAAATTTAGAATAAAAAATTGGGTTGGTATCCCTTCCTTTCATTCTCATTTTGACATAATCCCTTCATTTCCAAATTTTGATCCAAAATTCGTTCTTTTTTTGATTATTAATCATCGAATTAACTTTATATTCCAAGAATCGATTCGATTTTAAACATTTCAAAGTAAGTTGACGCTTTTTCTTGATTTAATAATCTTTTTTTTGGGGAATCATCGTTTTTGTAGAGACAAAAATGATTAATTAAGTAAATATCGATTATTTTTTTAAAAAAACTTATTAATTAACAACAAATTCGATTTAATTAATCAAATTTTTCAAAAGTAATATTTAAAAATGAATTGGGGGAAATTTAGAATAAAAAATTGGGTTGGTATCCCTTCCTTTCATTCTCATTTTGACATAATCCCTTCATTTCCAAATTTTGATCCAAAATTCGTTCTTTTTTTGATTATTAATCATCGAATTAACTTTATATTCCAAGAATCGATTCGATTTTGAATATTTCAAAGTAAGTTGACGCTTTTTCTTGATTTAATAACCTTTTTTTTGGGGAATCATCGTTTTTGTAGAGACAAAAATGATTAATTAAGTAAATATCGATTATTTTTTTAAAAAAATTTATTAATTAACAACAAATTCGATTTAATTAATAAAATTTTTCAAAAGTAATATTTAAAAATGAATTGGGGGAAATTTAGAATAAAAAATTGGGTTGGTATCCCTTCCTTTCATTCTCATCTTGACATAATCGCTTCGTTTCCAAATTTTGATCCAAAATTCGTTCTTTTTTTGATTATTAATGATCGAATTAACTTTATATTCCTAGAATCGATTCGATTTTGAACATTTCAAAGTAAGTTGACGCTTTTTCTTGATTTAATAATCTTTTTTTTGGGTAATCATCGTTTTTGTAGAGACAAAAATGATTAATTAATTCAGAAATCGATTATTTTTTTTAAGAAAACTTAATAATTAATAACAAATTCGATTTAATTAATCAAATTTTTCAAAAGAAATATTTAAAAATTAATTGGGGGAAATTTCGAATAAAAAATTGGGTTGGTACCCCTTCCTTTCATTCTCATCTTGACATAATCCCTTCGTTTCCAAATTTTGATCCAAAATTCGTTCTTTTTTTGATTATTAATCATCGAATTAAGTTTATATTCCAAGAATCGATTCAATTTTGATCATTCCCAAGTGAATCAACACTTTTTATTGATTTAAAATTATTTTTTTTAGGTAATCACCGTTTTTATAAAAGGACATGCTTTAAGATTCGAAGATTTAATCCAAATTTCGATCAAATTAAATTTATAACTCAAGAAACGATTCATTTCACTCAAATCAAGGTAAGATTCGATTCAAACTTGATTTTTATGTCAAAATCAGATCTTAACCTAAAATTACCTCTAAAATCTTTTTTATTATTTAACCTTCCACTTAACGCGTTAAATAATCGCTCAACAAACAAAGTTTGGGTCGTTATTAGCCAAATTAGACGTCGAGAGGAAAATAAATAAAAAACTCACCGTCTTTTTTGGACATAACAAAGAAACGAGTCGATTATTAACTTTTTTATTTCCTCAACTCGATTTGGATGATTCTTCTTTGCGATTCCGGGTTATTCTTGCGCATTCTCCTTTTATAATTCGATTTGAAACGTTTCGTTTTAACGCTAAAACGATCTGAAACAAATAAGGCGTTATTAGATAAAAATAAAATCTTAATTAATCCTTGATAAATGCAATCGATTTTTTTGAATAAATCAATTGAGATAGATTTTTAGATTTGATTATATTAAAAAAAAATTTTTTTTTTGTTGATAATAACTTTCTCTTCCGGTGTGGTTGCGTTATACTTACATTTATTATAATTATAATAATAATCTATTTAAATCGAACGAATTTCGATTTTATTTTTAATCCAAATTCGCAAATTCGAACACTTTAATAACGATATTTAGCGTTTAAGTTGAGGTGATATTCGCGTTATGACCGAGCCGAGTTGACTGAGCTCAGTTTTTGTTTGTACCTAGAGTTTTCTCGACAACTCGAACTGCAATAAACAGCGAAACGCTGCGCGCGTGGCTATAAACAATTTTAGAAAATTACAGGTAGTTACATATTGATACTTAGCCGGCAATATAAAATCTGTTTAACCTTCAAACCGATTTGTTTATCCCTTATTATTAATTAATTAATTAATTTTGATTCTGATTGATTTAACTTTGAGTTAAAATGATAAATCCTTAACCTAGTTTTTCGTTGTTTTGTAGCAAATACCTAACAATAAGATAAAGCCAAGTTGTTGCAATAAAATTGTATAAAGATATTACGATATGATAAAGGATTAATAACCGTATTAAAAAGAATGATAGAATTGCCCCATAAACGATAAATAAAGTGATTACGCCGAAATAATTTTACCTTACTAAGAATTTTTTTTAATCTGACTCAAAAAAAATTAAATAGAGCCGCTCCTTTCTTAATTTTAAATTAAATTGGACTCTTTTTTTTTTTAGATTGTGCCCGAGAGTGCGTTGTGCAATTCTACGAGGAGAGGCGCCTCTAACTGTAAAATGAAACGCGTGGGTTTTCGTGTATGTACGTACGTATCGCTTTTTATTTTGATTTTTTTCGTTTCTCTTTCGCCTCATTTGCCGAGGCTTTATTTGGATTTGAATTAGTCATAAATGGAAAGCTTAAAATCGCTCCGTTTTATTTGTACATTTACATTTTAATATGAGTGTATATTAAATGGGTGACAAATATGATTGGGTTCGAGAGATTAAAGCAAAAAATCTTCGGGGCGACTTCTCTTTTTGGAAGGAGAAAGAGTTATATATTTAGAGATAAAATCGAGGTAATCCCCGAGATAGATTAATTTTATGTATGTAACTAAAACTTTCTAGTTCTGTTAATCTTTTCATCGCTAAGTTTTAAGCTAAATTCCGTTATTTGTCTTATTATCTTTATAAGATGATGCACAATAAAAAAACCAACCGGAGATTAATTTGCTTAGGAAAGATCCTTGTTTATACAGTATATAGTTAGCTCATCCAATGTTTTTATTTGATGCCACGTTTTTAGTTGATAATGTTCTCTAGAGGTGGCGCGCTTTGTATTAATCTTGATAAACCTATCGTAGTAGCATAATATTTACAGTTTATAAAGTGTTGCCATCTATGAATCAATATAGAAAAAACAACAAATTTATTGGAGAGAGAAACGAATATTTAAAAAAGGATACATGTTTCCATTACTGGTTATCCGGCTATGATCAACTCGTTTGTGTGAAATAAAAATATTGTTAGGCCCACTTTTACCACCTCTTGACAAATTTATCCATTAGCTAAAAACAGGATTTAAGCGCTTACTTTGGCTATGAGTTGGTTTTTAACTATATAGCCTTAGAACAATAATAAATTATTAAACAATTAAAAACGACAATTCAAAATGAAGGATTATTACGTTGAACAGTATTTATTCATAAAATATAAAAAAATATATAATAGTAGAAAAAACAAAAGAGCACGAGGAAAAAGTTTCACCGAATTACAACGTCACGAGCTCTTATCTTTCCGCAAAGTTAATATTCGTTTTTATCGGACTTCTGGCACTGTTAAGTCGCTGACGAATATTTTCGCTGTCACAATAGGCGCGACAGTAAATAAATAAACTGTCGATGTCGTGATCTACGCGACCTGTTATAAGATACCTAAATTTTTTAATATACTTCTCTTACTAGAATAGAATGTTAAAATAAATATTCTACAGTGTGGAGCTTTAACAAGTTAAAAAGTAAATAGGGTACTGGAAACTATAGTACGATGGATTTGATTTATTAAAATAATAGAACGAGACAATTGTAACTGGGAAACATTTATTATATATAAATATAAAAAAATACAAATAAAAAGTTAATAACACAATCAAAAAATTAATTATGAGTCAAAATTAAAAGTTTGTTGGATTTATTTGTGGCTTGTTTATTTAATAAATTAACTTTCTTACATTCTGAAAATAGTTGTACCTTGACTAAAATATTTAAAAAAGATTGTAAATGATTTTCGTAGTTCATAAAATGGTGATCAAACTCCTTTTTTTTTTGAGGATGTTTAGAATTTTTTTCACTAAACGTTTCCTCACGTATCTTTTATACAAATAATTGTGAATGTGTAATCTAAAATGAGTTAGTGCTGTGAATACTATATTTTTGCAAATATCTGACGGTATATTTAGGGACATATTGTTAATGTTAATTTTGTACATTCTATAAAACAAAAGAATTTCATCAGAATTACTAAGTTCGCCTTCCTTTAACAAAATTTGACGGCAACAGTCACACTGAGTTTCGTCAATCTGAATTTTTGCACAATAACCCGCAAAATATGCCAGTGAACATCCTTCCAATGTACTGTGGATGCTAAATTCTTCACTTGTTGAGGCTTCCTGCACATCATCGTCCGAATTATCATCATCACACTCTGATACATCCATTGAAGATACCAATGATTCTTTTGTTGTTAAATACTCATTTGTAGATAAAAACTCGTCTCGATCGTCTTCACAATTAGCTTGCACCTCTGATTTTAGCAAACTATTGATAGAAATCTGCCTGATCGTAAGACGAAGCATTTTCGCGGACGGATTTCTGGCATAACCCCCACGTTGCCGGATTATTGAAAAAAGATTTTCAATAACATCTTGATTTAATCGAGATGTCATTATAAATTGTTTCCCTGTGCTTTTTTCTTCGTTAAAAAGCTGTAAAACAGCCTGAACCGTTTGAATAGCTCCGTCGAAACAGGTGGTCTACTAAATTTATTACTTTTTTTATCCCTGTTTTTTAATTGAGAAAATATATTTACTGATTCGTTTAAAATTTGTAATACGTGATCCCAACCATCGGAAAGTGCGCACTTGAAAGGATTTCTACTGTATCTAGTATAACTATTGAGACAGTCAAACCGTTTTTTTCAATTTTTTTTCAAATTTGCAGTGTCTGCAGCTGTTGAACTTTTTAGCTCGCCTGTTGCTATTGATGTTTTTAATGCCGACGCAACAGTTTTGCTAAAGATTTGGGCAACCAGTTTTACCGATAATTTCTGAAAAGGCGAAGGATATAAATGGGCGTTTGAAATTTTGAGCAAACATCTTGCCCCTGACTTTGACTTTTGATCAATATGGTATAATCTTTTGATATCTTGGAATGAAATTGTTTTATTGTTTAGTATATAATCGCCAGTTAACAAATTATTTCGTATGCTCTTCAGTAGATGAGGGGCATCAAAAATTGCAAATACTTTTTGAGTATTTTTAAATATGAAATATGGGTTCTCAGGAGTTACAGCTAATTTATTGTACATACTGCGATTATTCGAACCTTGATCACATACAATCGCCTTTACAATAAGCCCTAATTGTTGAACTGTTTCTAAAACTGCGAATACCAGTTCTTTCAATCTAATACTAGTTGTTGCACTTCCTGATAAGAAATACGCTATTGGAACTTTCCAATTAGTGTATAATTCTCTTGCCATAAATACTAATGCTTCTTTGCAAAACAATTTTGTTCGTCCCAAGGGACCGAAGTCTTCTATGCCTTCTATAACGTCTAACTGTTTGGAATATTGAATATATTTTTTTAAAGACATTTCATCAAATGCAATTATACAACGCTTATCATCTTCCGACATTGTATTTGTTTTAATAGATAATTGACTTAAATAAGGTTTATTAAATCCAGGTAGAAAAGACGAGATTCCTATCCAACGTTTAATTGTTGATACAAACGGTAAAACTATTTTTTGTCTTAATAAATGTTTAAACGCATTTGGTGCTTTATAATATAAACTAAGTGAGAATTGTTTTTCATTGTATGTCCACAGGCCTTTTGTTTTATGCAATAATTGCATTGCCGCAAAAGTTCTATGTTGAGGAGAATGATATTTTATAATATTTAAACAGGAATGAAAATTGTTTGATCGTGATGTGGTAGATAACGATTTCTTTAGTTTTGATATTGTTGCCCTTGCACTTTTATATTTTAATTTGAGTTTATTGTATTTTACCTTCAATTTATTTAAGGCACAGGGTATCTGATGGTGATGGGAGTTTGGTGACGGAAATTCCAAGTATTCACTTGGAAACCGGTTTTCAGAAGGCGAAGTGTCTGATAAGGTGGGCGACTTAGCACTTTTATTAGGGGATACAAAACGTACCTCACCTTCTTTCGAAGGCACCAATTTAAGGTCATTAAAAGACATTTGTGAATAAGTCTTTTCTGGTTTCGGAAAAGACCGATATGGTTGCGGAACCGCTCCTTTGCTCAGTCGTTGAGAGTCAGTATACATTTCAGACTTAAAGTGTAAACTGCAAACTGCTTTCTTTCTTAATGACTCTGGGGATAGACCAATTAAATTTACGTTTCCTATAAAAAAGATACACGATATTTAAAGAATTTGTTAAATATGAAGTAAATTAATTTTATTAAAGAAAAATTTTATTTATTTTTGTCAGTTAAATAAAATTTTATTTTATAATAAAACAATTTATTATTTTTTAACAATTTCTCTATTCGATTGATAACATGATTAAGTTTGACTTTATTTCTTTTGATAAGCAAATGAATATTCATTTAAACAAATTTATTTAAAATTGAAATTATAACTTACCGCAATTCTTCACCCACTCTTCTATTCTGACATTATCGTTATTTTTTTCGGCTGGAAAATGATGAAATTTGAGTTCTGGATTTTTTGCTTTGCTGGTTGTACAATTGATGTATACACATCTATGTCCAGACATTTTATATTTTATTTTTATGTATATATTGGAAATATGATACACTCCACGCACTTTAAAGCTATAGATCTATTTGAAATATTTTAAAACACCAGATACCGATCGAAATATTAACTGAATAACAAAGCCACCGACATTGCAAGACTATATGAAGAAGTGGCCCAAGTCGTCGTTTAGTCGTCAAATGCAATCGCCCATGTCAAATAACGCAATGAAATCCACCGAATCATGGCAACATTACTTGATCTGTGCGATTGCATTACGACTAGACGACTAGACAACGCCAGATTTGCTGCCTACAATAAGTAATTCTTTTAACTGCTATATATTTTGAGATAACCGAATTATAAAATTCTCCACATTTTCTTAATAAACTATGTGCATTAAAATTAGACGGTCTATGTATGAATTAATGTCATCATATGACAATTTTTTAATTCTACAAACATACAATCCAATTAAAATCTTAATTTTAATTCTACACAACATGACTAGAGCGTTAACTATTTTGTACCAACTGGTCCCCGTAAGGCCTTACATCCAGTGTAATTTTGGATACACACTATTACAATATCGTTCAAAATTATGTAAAGCTCTTTATTTTGTGTTTTTCTACTTCAATTAAATCGCAACCAACACCAAAAACTTTACCTGCTCTTGTCGTCACGTCTAGACTAAACACTATTACATCTGTCAACACTTCAAGTTTGAAGTTCACACAAGATATTTGCTTAGAAATATTAAACATAAAATCATCAGCGATTAAAACGCGACTACCATATATATATTTTTGTTTACCTGTCAAATTTGACAAACGTAATTCTCCTGTATTAATCTCTCTAAAATACATTCGAGCTTGACTTTACATCAGGATAATTTTATTTTGAATTCACTCACGTTTTGTTGCCCTTTGGAAACTTTGGAAAATTCTCAATCAAAATCAAAAGATAAAATCGCTCCAGCTAAAGCTGTCGCTAAAATATCCGATTAAAAGCCATGCTTTTGTGTATTTACCCCATATATTTTTGACAAGTGTCAAATTTGACAACTGTAATTGTCATTTATTAATCTCCCTAAAATACACTCGAGTTTAACTTTAAATCAGGATAATTTTATTTTGAATTCACTCAAGTTTTGTTGCCCTTTGGAAAAAATTCTCCGATTAAAAGTCAAGCTCTCGTGTATTTACCCCGAAAAAAAATTGTAACCTACACCAAATAGTTCCAAAATTTTGTTTTTTTTTAAAGCTCATTGTAGGCACCTGTAAAATATTTTGATGTGGAACTGTCAGTTGTTTATTATCTGATTTAACTCATAGATGGAATATTGTGCGTTAAGATATAAAAATAAAAATAGATTTAATCGCTAGATGGCAACTGTGCGTTAAGATCTAAAAATTAAAAACAGATTTAATCGCTAGATGGCGACATCAACAATTAAATCTTTTATGTGTTGCCAATTTTCCCTATCTCGTGAGCTAACTATATACTTTATAAACAATGGAAAGATGTACCAATATATTTATGGATGGAGTGTACCAAGGTCCGTAAAGCGTATTGTACCAGTTTGGCCAATGTTTGAAAAGTAAACCCCCCGCGACATGCCCTAGCCGTGAATTCACAAGTTACAGATGCTGAGGAGTAACGTGACGCACATTGAGTTATATCTCGATTTTAGGTGAACAAACTTGTTATTAGGGCTTAACAGGTATTAGAAGAAAAAAGGAGGTGTTATTTTAGTTTTCAAAAGAGAACTTTGTTTAAATTTTGAAATTTTCCATATAATTTTTAGAAAAAAAATAGTATAACGTAAAATGGCATGATAAAATAAATGACAATATAATTTCTATTAAAAGAAAAAGGGGAATTACCGTTATAAAAAGGCAAAACGCGAATCATCTTTTTATTTGCTTAAAGAATCCTCTGCAACGTCTTTATTTTGGCTTTTTGGATTTTTCCAGAATTTTCTTTGAATGGACAAGAATTTAGAAGATTTTTAATTTTGGTTTTATTATTTTAAAGATTATTTAATATTTTGGTAGTTTTGAAGATTTATTTTGAAGATTCCTCTTTTTCATTCATATCATTTCCCAAAAATCGACCATATCTCAAAAAACAAGTTGCAGAAAGCCGTATTAAACGAATATTGTTATTTTTTTTCGTTCTTTAATAGTTAGTGAACCAAAAAAGCATAATCCGTAATCAGTTACAACCTAGATATGACAAGATTGCGGGAATAAAGAGAAAATTTTCGAAATACACGCTAAAAATGCAGAACGGATTAGAATTTGATTATTACAGTTTAACGTCAAAATCTCTAAAATAAAGCATCATAATTGATGATTTTTATTGCATAACTTTTTCATAATTCAAAAATCAAAATGGATGATCAAAGACCTTATTCGTGAAAATTGTTCATAATGGTATGGAAAAGCATAATTCATAACCAGTTTCAACCTGAAAATAAAGAATTTGCAAAAATATTTTTTCAAGTAGATATAGACATAAGATTTTGAGTACAATAATTAATCACAATTGAGGAGCTTGCGTGCAAATGTGTGTCAGAAAACGCGAAAAACTTTTGACAGTTTGCCTTTAAAGATAAGCAATGCATATTTTTAACTAGTTATTAGAGTGTGATGTGTCCGCTTCTTCCTGTAATGGAATTTACCAAGCGGTAGACGCCATATCTCGCTTGCGAATTCATATGCCAAGTAAATTTCGTCAAAATGTGGATATAACCGGTTTTGTACGCGAGCTCCTCAATTCAAAACCTAAAATGAATATAAAGATACTTTTTGCATAAATATTGTTGATAATGAACTATAAACACTTAATTCATAACCATATGCAACCTTGATATACAACTGGGGAATTGTTAAAAAATCTGAAAAAGTGCCATCATTTAAGAGCTTTTAAAAGAAAATTGTCTAATATTACACAATTGTGTTTTTTAAATTATCCACATATTTTTGAATTATTTCAAATATTTTGCTGGTTTCAAACTTTGGTATTTTGTTTAATTAAATTATAAAAATCAAGACACGTTTCTTTCACAATCAACATTAAGAAAGCAGTACATCATACTGTGAACGTCAAAAAAAAGTAAACAGCTGTTGTTTTTCTATTAAAAGGTTAATAAAAATGCAGTTAATAACGAAAATCAAAAAGGTTTATTGCAGTCTTCACAACTCATCTATACTATATTTAAATCATGAATTCATCTGTCATGGCGCTAGGTGGTTCGGTTTCGACGGAGCTCCAGATTAAACCTTGTAAAAGGTGTAATAAAATTGCGCATACCGGTTTAAAGTGTATAAAATGTGATACTGTATCACACCACAGCTGTATCAAGTACTTAAAATCAGTCAAAGTAATTAATGAAACCACGGTAAACTGTTGTGACGAACTTGATAATGTGGAAGAGTTAGAGTTGTCGTTTGGAACAGTGATCGAGAAGGATTGTGTTAATAATAAAGAAGTATTATACTTGAAACAACTTTTACAATTAAAGGACGATACGATTGGTGATTTGCGTGAGTATATAGATACGTTAAAACAACAAATATCGGTGTTAAATGCCTTTGTGAAGTTAAGTGGTGCGGATATTCCAAAAATTAGTGTTGACAAAGAGAAACAAGTCAGTGAATGTTCGGGTAGCGCGGAACAGAGACAAGAACAGTTGTCGCGTGAACCTAAGCCGGTTTCTTATAGAGACGCAGTCGTTGACAAGCAGATGTCGAAAAGTAAAAAAAATAGAAAACAAACTGGGAGTGTTACAGAAAATAAAGATATAAATAAAAATAATAAACTGGTAAAATCTGTTACTGACGAGTCAAAAAACAAAATTAAAGAAGGAAGTAAAATTCGTAATAAACGTTCGTCAATAACGGGAACATCGGAAATAAACCTATCGTTGAGAGCAGCTGAAAAGAGAGCGTGGCTTTATGTTGGAAAGCTGAATAGTGACACGACGAGGGAAGACTTGGAAAAATATTTAAAAACAAAAAAATCGAATTTACGTTTTATTATAGAGGAGATACCAAAAGGTAACAATAACAAAAGCACTACTAAGTCTTTCAAAATAGGCTTCGACTTTGCTGCTTTGGATGAAATTGAGACGGAGGATTTCTGGCCAAAAGGTGTTGTTGTTAAGACTTATCGGTTTTTTCGGAAATAAAAACCAGGAGAAACAAGTTAAAATGACCATCCTAAATGTAAATGCTCAATCATTACTTAGGAAAATGGATGCGTTTGAAATCATTCTTGATGAGCATAGCGTGGACATTGCTTGTATAACCGAACACTGGCTGCGCCAAGAGGATTCTGCTCAATTAAATGGTTATGAATGGATGTCAATGTTTTGTCGGAAAAGTAAGATACATGGAGGCGTTGGCGTTCTGGTAAAAAATGGAATCGGGGCTAAGGAATTGCCGGCGTTTAAATGTTTAAGTGTGGAACTACACGTGGAAATTGTCGCTGTTGAGTTGGTCAAAAGTCATATTGTTGTAATGACAGTGTATAGGTCCCCTGACGGTAGTCTTCAAATTTTCTATGATCGACTTAGCGAAGCACTGCATATGTTGGAAAATGACTATAAAAATCATAAAATTGTTCTGGCTGGAGATTTTAATATTAACTTTATGGTGGAAAACAAGTCAAGGAATGAACTGATAGATCTGATGGAGGGCTTTGGGCTATCGTACAATTTTGTATCGCCTTCCAGGGTCACGGAAAAATCTGCAACTTGCATTGACAATATCTTCAGTAATGTATGTTCTTCAATACTGGCCGCCACAACCACGGAACTACATATCTCCGACCACCGGGGCCAGTTATTGCGGATCATGGGTGATAGGGGCACTCCTCCTGAGCAATACAAAAGCATAAAAATCAGAGCGCGAAGCGAGCGAATCTTAAATGGTTTCAAAGAAGAGTTGGCGGGGTTTCGATGGAGTCTGCTTTCTCAGAAGACCTCTGGTAATGACTGTTACAATCTATTTCATGAATGTTTTTTTTCCAACTATAACAAATTTTTCCCAGTACTTAATAAACGGGTTAAAACAAATGTAAGAAGCAGATGTAGATTATCGCAACCTGTATTAGAAAAAAAGGCTTTGTTGAATTCGCTGGGTATGATGGCTGCGAGTAAGAGAGATGCACAATCTTACGAAATTTATAATATCTGTAAGCGGGAATATTTACTACTGGTGAATAATGAAAAAAAGAAAAAGAATTCTAAAGCTATACAAAGAGCTGCCAACAAAAATAAGAAAATGTGGGAGATAATAAACACGGAAAAAGGTACTAATGAAAAGAAATCACAAGCTAATAATGATTTAGACGCTCCTGGTTTCAGTGAGCATTTTTCCACGGAAGTACAATCGCTGCTCAACATGATGACGATGTCTACGACTCATCCTGAGGATTACTTAAGAAAAGTCAACAAAAACAACCCCAATTCTTGCTTCTTTAGACCTACAGATGCTGAAGAGATCTTAAATATTATTAAAAATATGAAACAAAGCCATAGTCAAGACATATATGATTTTTCCGCGATAATGATCAAGGAAGTGGCTGAGGTAATTGCGCAGCCCCTGGCTATAATTTTCAATAAATGTATGGACGATGGAGTGTTTCCGAGAAAACTCAAAATTGCCAAAATAACTCCGGTCTATAAGAAAGGGGACAAAAACAGTTACGGCAACTATCGCCCGATTGCACTCTTGCCGACCTTTTCTAAGGTATTTGAACAAATAATCAAGCGCCGTCTCTTAGACTATCTAGAGAAACATAACATTCTTGAGAAAGAGCAGCACGGCTATAGAACGGGAAAATCAACAACATCAGCCATTATCGAACTCATTAGTTACGTCACGCAAGCACACGATGAACATGATAGGGTCAGAATAATCTGCTGTGACCTTAGCCGAGCTTTTGATACTGTAGATCATGCCATCCTATTGTCAAAGCTTGATTATTATGGCATCAGGGGAAAAGCAAATAGATTATTAGAATCATATTTATCCGCACGATATCAGTGTGTCGGGTGGAACTCGAATCTTTCTGAGATGACAGAATGCAAATGCGGAGTTCCTCAGGGATCAATACTTGGCCCTCTTCTATTTATAGTTTACATGAATGATCTCCCAAGAAATGTAGAAAGTGCTATGTCATGTCTCTATGCGGATGATACCACTTTTGTGATTCGAGGAAGAGCTGCCGAGGATATTGAGAATGGTAGTAACGATACTCTCGTCTCTGCTGGTGACTGGTTATGTTCAAATAGGTTGATAATGAATAATGAAAAGACTCAAACACTAAACATCTTCCACAAACAAGATAAGAGTGGGGTAAAGCTTCTGGGTCTGCTGTTCGATTCCTCATTAAATTGGGGGCAACATATAAGTGCGTTATGTACTCGGTTGGCGGGTGTGGTTTTCTTGGTGCGCAGATTGACACACTGTGCTACGCTGGAAGTCGCCAAAGCGGCCTATTTCGCGTGCTTTCATGCCGTCGCAGGATATGGTATTGCAGTGTGGGGATCGGCCTCGACAATGCAGAGAATATTCTTACTTCAAAAGAGGTGTGTGCGTGCGCTTGATGGACTTGGTCAGATGGAAAGTTGTAAGCTGTCCTTCAGAAGGCATAACATTTTAACAATTCCGTGTTTGTATTTGTTGGCATGCTTAGATTTTGTGCATAAAAATAAAGCTAACTATCACAAAAACTGTCATCTGCATGACTACGATACACGTAATAGATTACTCTTTAAAGTACCGTCCCATCGTCTTAAAACCACACAACAAGGTGTTGATTATCACGGCACAAAATTTTATAATAAATTACCAAATTGTATAAAATCTTTGAATCATGTTAAATTTTACAAAGAAATTAAGCAGGAGTTCATTAATCAATGTTTCTATTCAATTGATGAAATTTTAACTTGCAAAAATCTGTTTGACTCAGTAGTATAAGCGTTTCTACATTGTTCTGTGTTTGTGTTGGTCCATTTCCTTTCTTAACGAATTGTACTACCTTTGTAGACAAAATAAATTGAATTTGAATTTGAATTTAAATCAATAGAAACATGAAAAAAAAAAACAAATCATTACCCGTAATAATTCAGATTATTGTAAATATCTACCGAATTTACGCGTCAAAAGAAAGTAAACAGAATTCGGAACTAATAGGTATTAAGTACAAAAATAAATATAATATTATCTTTTAATACTTGGTTTGAGCTCCTTTGGCCTTCAACACCTCCCTCAATCTCCTTGGCATGGATTCCACCAAGTTTTTTGTAATATTTTGAGGGATTTTCATCCATTCTTCAGTTAAAGCTTTTTTAAGGTCGTCTTTATTTGAAATTGTCCTTTCTCTGATCTTCCTGTCAAGGTGATCCCACAGATGTTCTATAGGATTAAGGTCTGGGGACTGCGGTGGATGATCAAGGGTTTTAGGGACTCGGTATAGCATCCATTCCTTCACAATTTTGGAAGTGTGCTTTGGATCGTTATCCTGTTGGAAGATCCAGTTCTCTGATAAGCCCAATTCATTAATACTCGGGGAAATATTGTTCTTTAATAAGGTTAAATAGTCCATTTTATTCATTGTTGCCCCAGACCATAACCGAGCCTCCACCGTGTTTGATGGTATTTGTAACAAATTTCTCTTTGAAGGCCTCGTTTTTTGGCCGCCATATCTTTGGTGGTTTTCTTTTACCAAAAATTTCAAATTTACTTTCATCACTAAATAATATATTTTTCCAAAACTCTGGAGCTTCGTTCTGATATTTTTTTGCGAAATAAAGTCTCTGTTTATTTATTTTCGATATGTAAGGCTTTTTACGGAGTGTTCTTCCATGCAGGCCACTTTTATGGAGTGTTCTTCGTATGGTACTGGGAACTTATGGTTGTGTTTGCTATCTGCGATATGTCGTTTGCTATTTTAACCGCACTTGAACATGGATTATTCTTCACTTCTCTTACCACTGCTCTAGCCTGTGCCTCTGTAAGGCGCTTTGGTCGTCCAACGCGTTGTAAATCGGCTACAGTTTTGCGTATTTATCCAAAATTTTTTTTATTGTGCAGTGATTTACCTTTTTTATTTAAACATAATATAATTTTACGCGTTTCTATACTTGTTTGTTTTCCCATGATGATTTTTGGTATTTATAATTAATTTCGACGTTCAACCACTTGCTGTTTCTTCTAAAATGTTCTAAAGTTGTCTTGGGAGGGGTTTATAAATATTTATACGAAAAGTGTGGTACTTCCCCTAAATCTAAAATGAATTTACAACAACCGGACCGGCTGTTTACTTTCTTTTGACGCGTAAAAATCGGGGTATTTTTACTCTAAAGGGGATTTACCATATTTGTGGGGTGTTTTTGCTTAACTATTCTTAACTAGGATTGCTCACAAATTAAGTCGTAAATTTTGGTATATAAATTTTTATTGTAAGTTAACAGAATCGTAGTAAAAAGGGTTTTTAGAAGTAAACAGCTAGTGTTTACTTTCTTTTGACGCTCACAGTAGAAGATAAATTAAATTGATTCAACTTCTAAGGCTCGTTTACTACCATCTTCTGCTTAATAATTGAAAATAATTTTACAACCATTTTTCAAAAAATCGTTTTTTCAGGAATTTTTAAATTTATACAAAATATAAAAAGAATCCCAATGCAGTTCAGCAGTTAATATCTCAAGAACTAAGTGAGATATTTTCAAATTGACTTCACTTTTAGAAAGTAGATGATTCAATTAGTAATTGAAACTAATTTCGTAACACTTTTTCAAAAAATCGATTTTTTAGGAATTTTCAAATTTATACAAAATACTGGAAAAATCCCAATTAAGCTCAGCAGTTTATATCTCAAGAATTAAGTGAGATATTTTCAAATTGACTTCACTTTTAGAAAGTAGATGCTTCAATTAGTAATTGAAACTAATTTCGTAACACTTTTTCAAAAAATCAATTTTTCAGGAATTTTTAAATTTATACAAAATATAGAAAGAATCCCAATGCAGTTCAGCAGTTAATATCTCAAGAACTAAGTGAGATATTTTCAAATTGACTTCACTTTTAGAAAGTGGATGCTCCAATTAGTAATTGAAAGTAATTTCAGAACAATTTTTCAAAAAATCGATTTTTCAGGAATTTCTAAATTTATACAAAATACTGGAAAAATCCTAATTAAGCTCAGCAGTTTATATCTCAAGAATTAAGTGAGATATTTTCAAATTGACTTCACTTTTAGAAAGTAGATGATTCAATTAGTAATTGAAACTAATTTCGTAACACTTTTTCAAAAAATCGATTTTTCAGGAATTTTCAAATTTATACAAAATACGGGAAAAATCCCAATTAAGCTCAGCAGTTTATATCTCAAGAATTAAGTGAGATATTTTCAAATTGACTTCACTTTTAGAAAGTAGATGCTTCAATTAGTAATTGAAACTAATTTCGTAACACTTTTTCAAAAAATCGATTTTTCAGGAATTTTCAAATTTATACAAAATACTGGAAAAATCCCAATTAAGCTCAGCAGTTTATATCTCAAGAATTAAGTGAGATATTTTCAAATTGACTTCACTTTTAGAAAGTAGATGATTCAATTAGTAATTGAAACTAATTTCGTAACACTTTTTCAAAAAATCGATTTTTCAGGAATTTTCAAATTTATACAAAATACGGGAAAAATCCCAATTAAGCTTAGCAGTTTATATCTCAAGAATTAAGTGAGATATTTTCAAATTGACTTCACTTTTAGAAAGTAGATGCTTCAATTAGTAATTGAAACTAATTTCGTAACACTTTTTCAAAAAATCGATTTTTCAGGAATTTTCAAATTTATACAAAATACTGGAAAAATCCCAATTAAGCTCAGCAGTTTATATCTCAAGAATTAAGTGAGATATTTTCAAATTGACTTCACTTTTAGAAAGTAGATAGATGCTTCAATTAGTAATTGAAACTAATTTCGTAACACTTTTTCAAAAAATCGATTTTTCAGGAATTTTTAAATTTATACAAAATATAGAAAATTAGGGTCTATATAAAAATTTACTTTTGGTGATAATTAAAATTTATTTTTCTAAACTAGTTTCAAGCCTTGCTCTTCTTCAGTAGATACCTACAAGTTTACAATATACGAAAAAATAATATAAGAATAAAATAGTAAAATCTTACGTAATTAACAAATTAGAAAAATTAATTAAAATTTTTCAAAATTTACGTCAAAAGTTATTGTGTGACGTTAGGTTTTTTTTTGTTTTTGTTTTTATTTTTGTGTTTTTGGTACGAATCTCGCAGGCAACTATAGATTGGTTTTTGGGTCGGGATAATTTGTTCATTAAGGCTTATAATATTACTGTTAATTTCAATAAACTTGTACATTTCCATTATTTCCATAAGGTTGCTTTTATTAAGTTGGTGTAGTAATTTAATATTTTTATTATCGTCAAATTCGTAGTTGTTGAAAATTAGATGTTTTCCAAATGCCGATTTTGAACTCTTTTAATGTTCTTTAAGCCTTGTTTGGATACTTCTTCCCGTTTCACCTATGTATGTGGCTGAACAAGTCCCACATTGCAATTGGTATATGCCACTTTTAGCGAGAGTTGTAGTCTTGTTTTTGTTATTAACTAATAATGCCTTCAGATTGTTTTTGTTTTTAAATGTCATTGTTATGTTGAACTTATGGAACATTTTCTTGATTTTATGGGATATTTCTCCTGGGTAAGTTATGGATCTGTACGTTGTTGGTTTATCAGGTTTTCGGTCGGATAGGGAAGTTATTTCTTGAAGATTATATTTGTTTTTTATTTTCGAAAATATTCGTTGGATAAATGTCGGTGGGAAACTGTTTTCGCTTGCAATTTGGTGGATAATTTCGATCTCTTTTTCTAGGTCTTGTTGTTCCAATTTTGAATGGAAAGCTCTGTGTATATAAGCCCGGTATGCTGCCATTTTATGAGTTTCTTCATGATGAGAATCGAATGGGATGGTAGTACTAGTTTGTGTAGGTTTTCTGTAGATGTTATATTTAATTTTGTTGTTTGAATGTCGTAGTGTATAGTCTAAGAAATTTAATTTTTGATTGTTTTCAGTCTCGATAGTGAAGTTAATATTGGGGTGTAAACTGTTAATATATTTATGAAGATTATTAATATGTTGGTCGTCTTTAATCAGTACTAAAATGTCGTCCACGTATCTTGTCCATAGGATAATATCGTCTCTATAAGGGTTTTTGACACACATAATTTGATTTTTCTCTAGGTTGTCCATGAAAATATCTGCCATCACACTACTCAATGGTGATCCCATTGGTAATCCATCTAGATATTGATAGTATTTATCGTTAAAGATACAAAAATTTTGTTCTAAGCATAGTTTTAATAGCGTTAAGATGGAGCGAGTTTTGTCTTTGTTTTTGAGGTCAGTCTTTAATATTTCTTCTAATATCGTTATCGTGTCGGTTATGGGTATGTTTGTATATAGGTTATTGACATCAAATGAGATCATTTTGAAACCTTCTGGTAGCTGTATTTTGTCAATTAAATAAGGAAGTTGGTAACGATTAATTATGGTATATTTTGGTTTAAAATTGATGTCATTTAATATAAATTTTTGTAAAAGTTTTGCGAGTTTGTATGTGCTGGATTCAATGGAGGATATAATGGGTCTTATTGGTAATCCATTTTTGTGAACTTTAGGTAGTGCATACAATTTAGGGGTTTGCGGATTCATAGGCAACAGGCTGGTCAAGGTACCTCCGATTTCTGTTATTGTCGTTTTGTTTTCTTTAATTATTGATTTTACATTTTTGTGAAAATTGTTTGTGGGGTTTTTATTGATAGTTTTAAAGTTATTGTCTTTCATAAAGCTTTCAGTCTTATTTATGTAGAGATCTTTGGTTAAAATTATCATTTCTACGTTTTTGTCTGCAGGAGTAACTATTAATTCGTTTTCTTTAACTTTCCGCTTGATGTTTATAATAATTTTTTGTTCCTTTTCCTCTTCTCCATTTCTTATTGTTTGTTTGTTTGTTTGTCTCTTTTCTTCTTTAGTTAGGATTTGTTGAATCTCCTTATTCATAATGTTTTCCTTTTCGTGTCCTTTGATAGCTGCCTGAAGTTCCATTGCCAGTATTGGGAGGTTAATTTCTCTTTTTGGAGCATATTTTAGACCTTTTTCCATTAATCTTCTTTCTTGTTCTGTGAAAATCACGTTTGAAGTATTTGTTACTTTGGGAAAAAATTTATGAATTTCTCCTAGTTTGTTTGTTTGATGTTTATTCTTTTCTCTTTCATTCTCTGTTCTCAACTTGTTTAGTTTTTTCAGTTTCTTTTTGTGAATTTCATTAAGAATTATTGTATCATGTAATTTAGCTTCTTTGATAATTTCTTCGATTTCAATATAATGATATTGATTATTTAAATCCTGGTAGCATTTATAAAGTTTAATGTTGAGTTCGTTAAGTTTCTTATAATGGTTATTTAGGGTTATACGTATATGTTAAATTTTCATTTTATTAACCATATCACTTTTTATATGTTGTGGATATTTCTTGTTAGTAAATTTTGGAAATAATCCCTCTGTTAAGCAGATTCTTAGAAATTTTATGTGTTGTAGTTGTAGTTTTATTTTATATGTCGTACGCTTGTAAGTCAGGATATTGTTGACCGTATTAGCCATTGAGTAATATAAAAATAATTTTTTTTTTCTTATCCTTTTTTCACCAATTATTAAATTAGGGTCTATATAAAAATTTACTTCTGGTGATAATTAAAATATATTTTTCTAAACTAGTTTCGAGCCTTGCTCTTCTTCAGTAGATACCTACAAGTTTACAATATACGAAAATGAAATAATATAGAAAGAATCCCAATGCAGTTCAGTAGTTAATATCTCAAGAACTAAGTGAGATATTTTCAAATTGACTTCACTTTTAGAAAGTAGATGATTCAATTAGTAATTGAAACTAATTTCGTAACATTTTTTCAAAAAAATCGATTTTTCAGGAATTTTTAAATTTATACAAAATATAGAAAGAATCCCAATGCAGTTCAGCAGTTAATATCTCAAGAACTAAGTGAGATATTTTCAAATTGACTTCACTTTTAGAAAGTAGATGCTTCAATTAGTAATTGAAACTAATTTCGTAACAATTTTTCAAGAATTCTTAAATTTATTCAAAATATTGGAAAAATCTCAATTAAATTCAGCAGCTAATATCTCAAGAACTAAGTGAGATATTTTCAAATTGACTTCACTTTTAGAAAATAGATGCTCTAATTAGTAATTGACAGTAATTTCATAACAATTTTCCTAAAAAATCGTTTTTTCAAGAATATTTAAATTTATACAAAATACTGGAAAAATCCTAATTAAGTTCAGAAGATTATATCTCAAGAAGTAAATGAGATATTTTCAAATTGACTTCACTTTTAGAAAGTAGATGCTCCAATTAGTAATTGAAACTAATTTCGAAACAATTTTCCAAAAAGTCAATTTTTCACGAATTTTTAAATTTATTCAAAATATTGGAAAAATCCCAATTAAGTTCAGAAGATTATATCTCAAGAACTAAGTGAGATATTTTCAAATTGACTTCACTTTTAGAAAGTAGATGCTCCAATTAGTAATTGAAAGTAATTTCATAACAATTTTTCAAAAAATCAATTTTTCAGGAATTTCTAAATTTATACAAAATATCGGAAGAATCCCAGTCAAGCTCAGTAGCTTATATCTCAACAACTAAGTGAGATATTTTCAAATTGACTTCACTTTTAGAAAGTAGATGTTCTGATTAATATTTGAAAATAATTTCATAACAATTTTCCTAAAAAATCGTTTTTTCGAAAATTTTTAAATTTATACAAAATATTGGAAAAATCTCAATTAAGTTCAGAAGATTATATCTCAAGAACTAAGTGAGATATTTTCAAATTGACTTCACTTTTAGAAAGTAGATGCTCCAATTAGTAATTGAAAGTAATTTCAGAACAATTTTTCAAAAAATCAATTTTTCAGGAATTTCTAAATTTATACAAAATATCGGAAGAATCCCAATTAAGTTCAGAAGATCTTCAGAAGATCTCAAGAAGTAAGTGAGATATTTTTAAATTGACATCACTTCTTTCATCTCCAATTAATGATTAAAAGTAATTTCATGATAATTTTCCAAAAAATTGATTTTTAAAGAATTTTTAAATTTATACAAAATATTGGAAAAATCTCAATTGAGTTCAGCGATGTCATTTGTGGTTAAAATTAGTTAAAGTATCAAAATATTAGGCCTTTTGACTATATGGTCCAAATTTAAAAAATTAACCCAAATATCAGTAGAGCCTTTGGATATTTTAGGGATTTTTTATCTGTGAGATAACTTGAGATAGTAAAGCCCATTACTACCATCTGTTAGTTAAAGTTATCTTATAGATAAACCCATCTACTAGACAATCAGAACGCGTAAAATAGCCGTAACCATGGCAATAATCCCTTAGATAGTTTAACTAGAAAATGGTAGTAACGAGCCTAAGTAGATATTTAAGGAATTATTACCATGGTTACAACTATTTTACGCATTATGATTGGCTAGTGGATGGATTTATCTATAAGATAAATTTAACTAAAAGATCTAACTCCCACTGTTACGTAACTCGTGACGTCACCCCCTTCTTACCCTTCAAAACAGGTTTTTCAGTCTCTGGCCAACCTGGTATAATACGCTTTACGGACCTTGGGGTGTACCAAAATTTCAATCAAGTCCCAAAAATCGTCGATTTTTAACTTCAAAGGTACGTTATATCTCAAGAATTGAACGGTTTAGGCCCGTTACTACCACTCATAGTTAAAGTTGTAGTTAGCGCTATCTAAAAGATAACGTAAAAATCGATTACTACCACTGCATTTATCTCACAGTTAACGTTACCTGAAAGATAACTTTTGTGTTAACCATAACCAGTGAATTCGGTTCAGGTTAAGTCGGTATCTCATAGATAAAAGAAGAAACCTAACCTCACAAATCGCCTGGTGGTGTCACGATACCCGTGGTTTTTCAGTGAAATATTACAAAAATGGATAATTTTATGGAAGTTGACGATGAAGCAAATATTTTCGAGGACATAAATGAACTATTTCTAGGGCTGGGTTAATGTATCGATATGTATCAAGACATGTATATATTATTTAAAGATAAATATGAATTATCTTATGGTGCTCCACCAAATGGTACTACACCAAAAATGATATTACAAATCAAAAAATTAATACGATTAAATTAAATAATAAGTTTAATAAAATAAACTTTACCTTTCCAACCTCCATTTGCGTCATCATAAGCGTCATTTTGCATGCAAGCTGGCAAAATCGTTTATAAAAGAATACAAATATCAAAAGAATGCAAAGTCGTAACACAGTCCCGGAAATGAATTTCTTTGAGAAATCATTAAATATAGTCCACCACTCAATTGTTTTATTTATTTTATTTATTTTATCTGTATTTCTAGGTCAACATAGTCTACCATTCGTTGACTTATCCCATCTTTCCTGCCAAACTCCCATAAAATATTTTCTAATCTTATTCTTAAGACTTCGTCTAGAAATAAAATTAAATCCAATATGGGAATTCTCCAGCAAAGATGCTTCCTTTGCCAATTGGTCCGGTCTTTCATTTCCTTTAATACCAGAGTGTCCTTTAATCCAATAGAAATTGATCCTGTTCTTTAGATCTCTGATCATATCTCATGTCTCCTTTTGCAAATGACTTGGTCTGTTCATATTTTTCAAGCCTTCTAAAATAGAAGCACTATCACTAAATATATCACACTTAACAACATCGTTTTTAATAACATATTTTAAAGCACTATTAACCACAATTAATTCCGCATGAAAATTATTACACAAACTACCGAGTTTTATTTCTTCATTATATGTCTCAACACCTTCACTATAAACAACAAATGCAGCACCAACATCAACATCACTTTTTGCACCATCCGTATATATTTGAACACCACTAACTTTATTAACACTCCCGCAAACTCCCCAAAGTCCATAACAGCTCGTTTAGCTGGATGAACAACTGACAAAAACTCACTTTCTTTTTCAATAAGGTTTTTTTTTTAAATCTAAACCAGTAATTAATTTTAAGTCATTATTATCTAAACTATTTAAATTTTGTAGTATTGCTAATTCTCTAAATCTTAAATCAGCTGGTAAAATACCTATAACACTAAGCGTATCACTCGAAACTGTACTATAGGCTTTAGCAGCCTTCAATCCTAAAACCCTCTGTACAGTAATAAATTTGTTCCTAGCTTTTATACTTTTAATTTTACTTTCCCACACTGAAGCTGCATAAAACATACAAGGTTCGATGACACCCTTGTATATGGTGCTTGATGCATTACCATTCAAGCTCCAGCTAACCTCAGCAGCAGCTCTTTGTTAGATATTTCCCTAGCTTTTCTAGTGACATAAACTAAATGAAAATTAAAATTAAGTTTATCGTCTAAATAGACGCCTAAATATCAAACAACATTTTTACAAATAATCCTATTACCATCTAAAGACAAAATTGGTAACCTTTGATTTAATTTTCCAAAGAAAATTGCTTCTGATTTTGAAGCATTAAATTTTAATTTGCAATTCTTACTCCAAAGATTAATTTTTTCTAAAGCCTCATTAGCTAAAATAGAAATGTTTTTATAAAGGTTACTCCTAACTAAAAGAGTTGTGTCATCCGCGAAAGCTACAATTTTACAACCTATAGGTAAATTAATATCAAAAATTGTGTTAAACATAATATTCCAATAACCAGGATCTGACCTAGAACCTTGCGGACAACCTCTCTCAATATTATAGTTTATATTGATGCCTGGTTCATCAATGATAGCAACTCTATCTGAAAAGTAGGATTTAGCTAAATCAAATAAATTTTTCGGACAACGTTTTCTAATTAACTGGCTCAAAATTAAATGCCACCATGCATGGTCAAAGGCGCCTGAAATATCCAAATAATATGTATCGAGACAGCAGTGCATGTCGAATGACCGATACACACATCACTGTAATATCGATATATCATCACATTAGTACATTGGTACAAAGTATATCGATACAAAAACAATTATACAATTTAGACTTAAATTCAACTAAAGTATAAATAATTTTTTTAACTTTTATGTTCTTCATAGTTTCTTTTTATTAACTGTCGATATAAATATTGATACGATATCGATATGAGTATCGATACAATGTATGTATAGAATATCGATACGCTTCATGCTGTATCGCACACCCCTAATTATTTAGTATACAAAGTGAAACAATAATACGAAGACGATTAAATCATCTAAATAAACATTGAGATGGGGAATTCATGAAAATATTTCGTATTTCCAATGAGACTTTTCATTTTCTTCTCCATGAAATAGAGGAAACTATTAAACCGCCATCCATGACGCGTCACTTCCTTTTCCATCCATTTTCTATAACATATTTATTATATATACTATTTATTTTTTTTATTTTTCTTATTAAATCGATCAATATTTCCATTTCCTGTTTGGAATAATTCGCAGTTCTTTTTACTTATCGTTTTTCGTTTTCTATGTTCGAACGGTACACAAAGTAAGAAGAATGACAAAAATAATAAACGCTCGATTTACGATGATGTTCGAGATTAGAATATTAGGCCTTTTGACCGTATGGTCACCAACTTAAATAATCACCCCAAATAAAATCACTAGATTCTTTAGATATCTTAAGGATATCCTATCTATGAGATAACTTGAAGTGGTAGTACGGCCGAGTCCGTAAACTATTAGTTTAGCGTTATCTTATACTCAGCTTATCTAATAGATATCAACGATTTGGTAGGAACGGGCCTTAGAAAGAAATGTTTCGGATAAAAGATGTTGCAAATTAAGTCCTGATAGATATCTAATAATAGTATTTATTCCAATGAGTAGTTCTACCAACATAATTAATAAAAAAGCGAAAAATTACAGTTATTGATTATAGCAATGATGGTACGTTATATCTCGATAACTTTTAGATTTAGAATGAAATAATTCTAACAAAAAATGTTGCTAATTAGCTTTTAATGCATATCCAACAATCGGATTTACTCCTTTGGACAATTATATCAACTTAAATTCCGAGCAAAAAGTCAAGGCCCCTCAATTTAGAGATCGATATCTTCGTAATCGCTCAATGAAAAAATTGCAGTTAAGTTTATTATAATCATTGAACATTTCTGCGTATCATATGTTGATTTGGAAATGATGGGGTTTTTGGTTTGTTATTTATCGCGAATTCAGTGGAAAAAGTACCCAATTTTGAGAGTGCCGGCAACTTTGTTCACTTTGACATTTTTTTTCTCAAAAATTGTTTTACCAAAAAGTTTCAAATTTGAACTGGTGGTAACGCACTTGCATTATCGATCAGATGGCGCCGTTTTCTTTAAAAACAGTACTTTAAAGTGGTTATAATATATACTCTCCGTTTCCGCGATAATAATCACTGTTTAAGGGCAATTTGCAGAATCTTACATCTCAATGAGATCAGTTGACGTTGACAAAGATGCTTCAGAACGAATATCAAATTAAAATGTATTGTATTGTCTTAAAAAGTGATAACATACCAATTTTCATGTTCATAATTTAAGAAAAACCTAAATTATTGAAAGAAAAACGAAACTAATAATGTATTAACTTTAACCATCTCTATCTTCGTTATTATTTAACAATTGGACTAAGATAAATGGAATGAAATCGTAATAATTTTATGATTTAACCCAATTTATTTTAGTTCAATTGTAAATAAGGATTTTTCACCACCAATTAACGTTTACTGAATATAATTAGATGTGGAGAACTTTTAGAGAATATTAATAGGTATATCAAATTTATGTAAAAATGTCTAAGAAAATTGCCAATGATAAAGTAGCATTAAACCTGAACGTATATAAGCCGATATAACAAAAAGGATTGAATGAATTTTTTATGATATAAAAAAAATCATACAAATATATCGTAACTGTACAATTTTTTTTGCACTTTTAGCCATCGCAGAAAATTGAAACGTGGCCTCAACACCAGAATGGAAAAAACCTAGCGATAAGGATAGCAAAATAAAGCTGAATCAGTAACTTAACCCCTCAAATACCAAGAAAAGTTCGTGACTCCACAAAATGATAAACCTTGGCCGTGTGCAAAATTCCTTCATCGCCCACCGGTATATAAACACCCCAGAACTCAATAAAATTAATCAGAAATGATTCCAACTTCAAATCGTAACGATGTCTTCATTCTAATTCATTAAAAAAGAAATCGAGATTGAGGTAAGTTAATTTTTCTCCCACTTGAACAATCATCATTAATTAAAACTTTTTTTATCTCAAATTTAGGAAATTCGCATTTTCTTCGTCATCCATCGTTAAGAGAAGAATCAACTCAATTTAAACCAAGAACGAAGTGATGGTTACCTTCGTGCTCATATCGTTTTGAAGAGCCACCCAAAAGCTTATCGATTGTATAATTTAAAGCATAAAGAAACGCAATCTGGTTGTGTTGCCATTTACTTGTATCTACATAGTCTTAAATAGATGATCTAATCAAATTTGAAAAGGAACTTAAATTATTTTAACTTCCAGATCGAATTATTTAGATTATTTTTGTTTAAGTTTCATCCATGTGGATATTAGAAAATGCCAATGCCACCATATTGCTTTTCTTTCTGGTTTAAGTTATATAATCGATCAGCGTTTGAGTGGGTTTTTAGAACGGTATGAGCACTACGCTAATCAACAAATGAGGAAGAGAAGTTAGCAATTTTATGTTAGATTTCATTGTTTTAATGATATGCGTTATTATGCGAATTTGTAATAAAATTAAAATGATAATAAATAATTCTTGTTTATAATAATAATAATAATAAAGGAAGATTTCCTTTTTTTTAGTTGTCGTTATAGATAATAGATAAAGCACGATTTTTTTAAAATTTAATTATAAAATTAAATAATATTGTTATAAGATGCTTGTTTGTATGATTTTTAATAAAGAAATTACAAAAATCTACCTTTTTTGAATATATTGATAATGATATTGATAATGATATTATTATAAAATATCATAAATCATGTCACTTATTAATCATGATAAGCAATTAGAATTAAAAATAAAATATAAGATTTAATTTGACGTAAAAATGATTTCCTAATTCTTAAAAATGAGGTACGTATAATTTTTAAAGTTCATTATCTCTTTGAAAACGAAATATTGGATTTTGTATTAGGAGCAAATTAAATCAATAACGAAGAGGTGAACGAGAATTTCCCGCCAAATTATTATTACTCCTGATACTTTTAAACGAAACACCTCCTCGATTTTATGTGATCCTGATACAAAACGAAATTTAACCTTTCCGAAAACGAAAAATTCGATTTTGTATCAGGAGAACATCAAAGCGAGGAGGTGAACCAAATCAACGAAGAGGTGAACGAGAATTTCCCGCCAAATTATTATTACTCCTGATACTTTGAGAAAATACCTCCTCGATTTTATGCGATCCCGATACAAAACGAAATTTTACCTCTTCGAAAACGAAAAATTCGATTTTGTATCAGGAGAACATCAAAGCGAGGAGGTGAACCAAGTCAACGAAGAGGTGAACGAGAATTTCCCGCCAAATTATTATTACTCCTAATACTCTGAGAAAATACCTCCTCGATTTTATGCGATCCCGATACAAAACGAAATTTTACCTCTTCGAAAACGAAAAATTCGATTTTGTATCAGGAGAACATCAAAGCGAGGAGGTGAACCAAATCAGCGAAGAGGTGAACGAGAATTTCCCGCCAAATTATTATTACTCCTGATACTTTGAGAAAATACCTCCTCGATTTTATGCGATCCCGATACAAAACGAAATTTTACCTCCTCGAAAACGAAAAATTCGATTTTGTATCAGGAGAACATCAAAGCGAGGAGGTGAACCAAATCAACGAAAAGGTGAACGAGAATTTCCCGCCAAATTATTATTACTCCTGATACTCTGAGAAAATACCTCCTCGATTTTATGCGATCCCGATACAAAACGAAATTTTACCTCCTCGAAAACGAAAAATTCGATTTTGTATCAGGAGAACATCAAAGCGAAGAGGTGAACTAAATCAACGAAGAGGTGAACGAGAATTTCCCGCCAAATTATTATTACTCCTGATACTCTGAGAAAATACCTCCTCGATTTTATGCGATCCCGATACAAAACGAAATTTTACCTCCTCGAAAACGAAAAATTCGATTTTGTATCAGGAGAACATCAAAGCGAGGAGGTGAACCAAGTCAACGAAGAGGTGAACGAGAACTTCCCGCCAAATTATTATTACTCCTGATACTCTGAGAAAATACCTCCTCGATTTTATGCGATCCCGATACAAAACGAAATTTTACCTCCTCGAAAACGAAAAATTCGATTTTGTATCAGGAGAACATCAAAGCGAGGAGGTGAACCAAGTCAACGAAGAGGTGAACGAGAACTTCCCGCCAAATTATTATTACTCCTGATACTCTGAGAAAATACCTCCTCGATTTTATGCGATCCCGATACAAAACGAAATTTTACCTCCTCGAAAACGAAAAATTCGATTTTGTATCAGGAGAACATCAAAGCGAGGAGGTGAACCAAGTCAACGAAGAGGTGAACGAGAACTTCCCGCCAAATTATTATTACTCCTGATACTCTGAGAAAATACCTCCTCGATTTTATGCGATCCCGATACAAAACGAAATTTTACCTCTTCGAAAACGAAAAATTCGATTTTGTATCAGGAGAACATCAAAGCGAGGAGGTGAACCAAATCAGCGAAGAGGTGAACGAGAATTTCCCGCCAAATTATTATTACTCCTGATACTTTGAGAAAATACCTCCTCGATTTTATGCGATCCCGATACAAAACGAAATTCTACCTTTTCGAAAACGAAAAATTCGATTTTGTATCAGGAGCTCATCAAAGCGAGGAGGTATATTACTCCTAATCCAAGCATCAGCAGCAACTACAGTTTCCTATTTTTTTTAAGATTGAAACTTTGAATAATAGATGTCGCTAATTTATTTTATAAATAAATTAACCTCCTCGATTTTATGCGATCCGGATACAAAACGAAATTTTACCTATTCGAAAACGAAAAGTTGGATTTTGTATCAGAAGCACATCAAAGCGAGGAGGTATATTACTCCTAATCCAAGCATCAGCAGCAACTACAGTTTCCTATTTTTTTTAAGATTGAAACTTTGAATAATAGATGTCGCTAATTTATTTTATAAATAAATTAACCTCCTCGATTTTATGCGATCCGGATACAAAACGAAATTTTACCTATTCGAAAACGAAAAGTTGGATTTTGTATCAGAAGCACATCAAAGCGAGGAGGTATATTACTCCTAATCCAAGCATCAGCAGCAACTACAGTTTCCTATTTTTTTTAAGATTGAAACTTTGAATAATAGATGTCGCTAATTTATTTTATAAATAAATTAACCTCCTCGATTTTATGCGATCCGGATACAAAACGAAATTTTACCTATTCGAAAACGAAAAGTTGGATTTTGTATCAGAAGCACATCAAAGCGAGGAGGTATATTACTCCTAATCCAAGCATCAGCAGCAACTACAGTTTCCTATTTTTTTAAGATTGAGACTTTGAATAATAGATGTCGCTAATTTATTTTATAAATAAATTAACCTCCTCGATTTTATGCGATCCCGATACAAAACGAAATTTTACCTCTTCGAAACCGAAAAGTTGGATTTTGTATCAGGAGCACATCAAAGCGAGGAAGTATATTACTCCTAATCCAAGCATCAGCAGCAACTACAGTTTCCTTTTTTTTAAGATTAGATACTAGCTCCTCAATAATTAATAATTTAATAACAAAGTTTCTTTGTTATAATTATTAATCCTACCCCTACTATTTTTAGTATCTTATCATAATCTATAACCCAATAAATCGTTTCTTAACTCCTTAAAATAAAATTGAATTGATTTTTTTAATAAATGAAATCATAAAGGTGAATTATTACTACAAATACTAAAATTATTAGGAGTAATTTTTTCCTAATAACTTAATTCAAACAGAATTAAATCCTGCCTTAAATGCTTATGTATTAATCAGGCATATTCAGATAAATGTACGATATATTAATAAAAAAATTCAACTAACCTGGATTGTAGAACTTCTCCACTAAAATTTCCCCTTTTTCCTGGTTCTCCAAATTTAAACGCCACGCCGCGTTCCTTTTTTTCCTCACTTCTTCTAAATCAGTCATACCAGAAGTCCAATTCCTTCTGTTGACGCATTTTTGTATGATTTAACACCAAATTCGAAATCAATTCAACAAAATTTCCTACAGAATTTGAAATAAAAAATTTAGGAGGATTAAATAACATTGAAAATGGAATCAAAATGAGTTATGAGGAATTTAAAGAGATGATGGGAGAGAGAAAAGGTGGTGATGAGGATCCTAAAGAACAAAAGTAATTATTTTTTGATTTAAGTGAGGATTAAAATGGAAAAAGAAATTTGTGGGCTATAAAAAAAGATTCGATTTAACTTATAGCATACATTAACACATTTATTATTCTTTTTCTTTATAATCTTGGTTTTCGATAATATATTTATATATTTGTATAATTTTTTTATCATACACCCTCAATTTCTCTCTCTATAATATATATTTATTTTTCATTTATTTTTGTTCGCTCCTTAATAGTTATTAACAATATACAAGTGGGATCTCTTTATTTTTTTATTATTAATTATTATTATTACCTCTTATTTTTTTCATTAATTTTTTTATTACAAACATGGTCCATAACTAGTATCACAGATCACATAAAGTAAGGAGGGAACTAAAAATGTTTTCCTCGTTTTTTCGATTAAAAAAAGGGGGCCACCTTTGAAAAACAAAAAAACCCTCCAAGTTTTTTTTTTTATTTTAATAAATAATACTTTTTCTGTCATCTCGATTTCTTTGTATTCATTAATTAATCAATAATAAATAGGAAATTTATTTTTTTCAATAAATTAATTTAATTAAAACAATAAATCCCCCATTTAATTCATTTTTTGGTTAAAAAAATTTCTTACCCACATCAATCTCATCTCCTTTTTATTTTCATCCTCCTCCTTAATTTTTTTTTTAATCTTCTTTATGTATATAATTTATGTACATATATATACATTGATAAAAAATTAATTTTTTTATCAATTAATTTATTTCTTTTGTTGCTGCTGTTGGCAACCTTGCAATAAAAAGTCGAAAAAGCAACAAAACGGCTCGTAAAGCGACCGCTAGTCCTTAAAATCGTACCGAAAGCAGCTCTGCGTCGCCGTTGAAGTCGTCGTCGACGGATATTGAAAAACTGAACCGGAAGTTAACCCGGCCGATTTTATCGCCGGTTTCGGCGGCAATTTCGGCGTCCCATGTCCCGGGGATGTCTCGTTGACGAAACGGGGTGAGACACTTTTCGCTTGGGCGATCCTAAAAATTAATAATCAATCAAATTAATTAATAAAAAAATTAATTAAATAATCTTACGGTGTCCCTCCATTAATTTGTCTCGGCGCATTCGGATGATGCATCGTAGAGTGCCTCCGAATATGGAGTTGAGATAAATGAGTGGGGGTTAATCTGGGTAAAGTCCCACTTCCGATTTGTCGCGGAGGCAACGGCGGGGGTGAAATATCTCGCGGGGGTAACGTCGGGGCATCGGGGGCTTGCTTTAATTGTTGTGGCGAACTAATTTCGGGGCTATCTCTTCGACGACGTGGTGGGACTGGAGGGGGTGTTGATGGGATGTGGGGGCTAATTGGCTCCCCTCCGATGGCGCTTAATGGGAAATGTGGCCCAGGAGAAGCTGGGCTATGTGGACCGGGACTTCCTGTACTATTTTTTGGTGGCCTAAAAAATTCGTTTCATTAAAAACATGAAAAGATCGGATTATCAATTCGGCCGATTATCATTGAGTATTTCGATAATCGGCCGAATCGAAAAATTGTTTTCAGTTAAAGATATCAATAAATGAGCAATAATGAGGTCTATTATTTAGCAATAGTATAATTAGCCTGAGTGAATAATAGCTTTGATTATAATACCATATTTTGTCCACGACTACTATTGAATTAATAATTTTAAAAAAATAATAAAAAAGAATTTAAATAATCTTTGACTGAATCCTTTTTTCTTAAACTTTGAAATTAAAATTAATTTAATTTATTAACAAATAAAACTCATCATTCAAGGGGTTGAATTAGAGGGCGTAATTAGCAGATGAGATGGCGTATTATTAAGAAGCGATTTTGGTTTTTGAGAGTGAAATTGCTGTTTATATTATTTGTACATTTTTTATGTATTCTTGAAAGCTTTAGGAGACTTTGACTTACGTATTAAAGCTAATACTAGCTTAGCTTCACCAGTATCATTTGAGCTACATAATATTGTAGTTCTGTATTTACTAATTTTGTAGCCAAGAACAATTTTTTTCTTCAGCAGGTACTGATGTACGAGTGAAAGATGTGAAATGATTACAAAAGACTTGAATTGCTTTCAAAGCACTTAATACTGTCCCTGAAGTGTTCATACTGCTTCTAAAAGACTTGATATTGCTTCTAATAGAGTTGAAATGTTTCCAAGAAACTTGACACTGCTCCTAGAAGACTTGAAATGGTTCCAGAAGTCTTGATACTACTTCAAGTAGACTTGAAATGCTTCAACAAGACTTGATAATGCTCCTAGAAGACTTGAAATGCTTCCAGATAATTCGATACTCTTTCAAAAGATTTGAAATGATTATAGAAAACTTGAAATGATTCCAGAAGACTTGAAACAATACCAGAAGACTTAAACTGATTCCAGAAAAATTGATACTTCTTCCAGAAGACTTGATACTGCTTCCAGAAGACTTGATACTGCTTCCAGATGACTTAAACCTCTTCTAGAATACTTGAAATACTTTCAAAAGACTCGATATTGCTTCCAAAAGATTTGAAATGTTTACAAAAGAGTTGCAATCGTTCCAGAAGACTTCATACTGCTTCTAGAAAACTTTATATTACTTCCTAAAGGTTGAAATGTTTCCAAAAGACTTAAAATAATTCAAAAAGATTTGCAATTTTTCCAGAAGACTTGATACTGCTCCAAGAAGACTTGGTGCTGCTTCTAAAAGACTCGACATTGTTTCTTGAAGACCTAATATTACTTACAAAAGCTTTAAAATGTTTCCAAAAGATTTGAAATTGATTCTATAAGATTTTATCTGCTTTAAGAAGACTTCATATTATTTCCGAAAAATTTGATATTTCTAAAAAAACTTGAAATGATTCAAGAAGACTTGAACTGCTTCCAGAAGACTTGCAAACGTTTCAGAAGACTTGATACTGCTTCTAGAAGACTTGACATTACTCCCAAAAAGATTTAAAATATTTCCAAAAGATTTAAAATGTTTCCAGAAGATTTGAAATGATTCAAAAAGACTTGAACTACTCCCAGAAGACTTGGTGCTATTACTTCCAAAAGCTTTGAAATGTTTCCAAAAGATTTGATACGATTTCCAAAAAACTTAAAATACTTTCAGATAACTTAAATACTCATCATGATAGACTTGATATAGCCTTTGGAAGACTTGAAATGTTTCCAAAAGATTTGAAATTGATTCTATAAGATTTTATCTGCTTTAAGAATTAATACTGTTTCTAGATGAGTTGATACTGCTTCCAAAAGATTTGGAATGTCTCCATAATACTAGAAATGATTCCAGAAGACGCAATACTTCCTCTGGAAGACTTGATATTGTCCCTAGGTAAACTTGAAATGTAAACCAGAAGACCTCCCACTACTTCCAGAAGATTTGAAATGCTTCCAGAAGACTTGTAATGATTTCAGAAGACTTGAACTGCTTCCAAAACACTTGGTACTGCTTCCAGAATACTTGAAATGCTACCAGAAGGCTTGCAATTGTTCCAAAAGACATGATACTGCTTCTAGAAAGACTTAATATTATTTCCAAAAACTTGAAATTTTTCTAAAAAAAACTTGAAATGATTCAAGAAGACTTGAACTGCTTCCAGAAGACTTGCAATTGTTCCAGAAGTCTTGATACTACTTCCAAAGACTTGAATTGCTTTCAAAAGACTTGAAATCGTTCCAGAAGATTTGATACTGCTTCTAGAAGACTTTACATTACTTCCTAAAAGATTTCAAATGTTTCCAAAAGATTTGAAATGATTCAAAAAGATTTGAACTACTCCCAGAAGACTTGGTGCTGCTTCCAAAAGACTCGACATTTCTTCTTGAAGACCTGATATTACTTCCAAAAGCTTTGAAATGTTTCCAAGACTTAAAATACTTTCAGATAACTTAATACTCATCATGATAGACTTGATATAACCTCTGGAAGACTTGAAATCTTTCCAAAAGATTAGAAATTGATTCTATAAGATTTTATCTGCTTTTAGAAGAATTAATACTGTTTCTAGATGAGTTGATACTGCTTTTAAAGACTTGGAATGTCTCCATAATACTAGAAATAATTCCAGAAGACGCATTACTTCGTCAGGAAGACTTGATATTGCCCCTAGATAAATTTGAAATGTAAACCAGAACACCTCCCACTACTTCCAGAACTTTTCAAATGCTTCCAGAAGACTTGTAATGATTTCAGTAAACTTGAACTGTTTCCAGAACACTTGGTACTGCTTCTAGAATACTTGAAATGCTTCCAGAAGACTTGATATTATTTCCGAAAAATTTGATGTTTCTAAAAAAACTTGAAATGATTCAAGAAGATTTGAACTGCTTCCAGAAGACTTGCAATCGTTCCAAAATACTTGATACTGCTTCTAGAAGACTTTATATTACTTCCTAAAAGTTTGAAATGTTTCCAAAAGACTCTACATAATTTAAGAAGACTTGCAATTGTTCCAGAAGATTTGATACTGCTTCTAGAAGACTTGATATTACTCCCAAAAAGATTTAAAATGTTTTCAAAAGATTTGAAATAATTCAAAAAGACTTGAACTACTCCCAGAAGACTTGGTGCTGCTTCGAAAAGACTCGACATTTCTTCTTGAAGACCTGATATTACTTCCAAAAGCCTTGAAATGTTTCCAAAAGACTTGATACGATTTCCAAAAAACTTAAAATACTTTCAGATAACTTAAATACTCATCATGATAGACTTGATATAGCCTTTGGAAGACTTGAAATGTTTCCAAAAGATTTGAAATTGATTCTATAAGATTTTATCTGCTTTAAGAATTAATACTGTTTCTAGATGAGTTGATACTGCTTCCAAAAGATTTGGAATGTCTCCATAATACTAGAAATGATTCCAGAAGACGCAATACTTCCTCTGGAAGACTTGATATTGTCCCTAGGTAAACTTGAAATGTAAACCAGAAGACCTCCCACTACTTCCAGAAGATTTGAAATGCTTCCAGAAGACTTGTAATGATTTCAGAAGACTTGAACTGCTTCCAAAACACTTGGTACTGCTTCCAGAATACTTGAAATGCTACCAGAAGGCTTGCAATTGTTCCAAAAGACATGATACTGCTTCTAGAAAGACTTAATATTATTTCCAAAAACTTGAAATTTTTCTAAAAAAAACTTGAAATGATTCAAGAAGACTTGAACTGCTTCCAGAAGACTTGCAATTGTTCCAGAAGTCTTGATACTACTTCCAAAAGACTTGAATTGCTTTCAAAAGACTTGAAATCGTTCCAGAAGATTTGATACTGCTTCTAGGAGACTTTACATTACTTCCTAAAAGATTTCAAATGTTTCCAAAAGATTTGAAATGATTCAAAAAGATTTGAACTACTCCCAGAAGACTTGGTGCTGCTTCCAAAAGACTCGACATTTCTTCTTGAAGACCTGATATTACTTCCAAAAGCTTTGAAATGTTTCCAAAAGATTTGATACGATTTCCAAAAAACTTAAAATACTTTCAGATAACTTAATACTCATCATGATAGACTTGATATAGAATCTGGAAGACTTGAAATGTTTCCAAAAGATTTGAAATTGATTCTATAAGATTTTATCTGCTTTAAGAATTAATACTGTTTCTAGATGAGTTGATACTGCTTCCAAAAGATTTCGAATGTCTCCATAATACTAGAAATGATTCCAGAAGACGCAATACTTCCTCTGGAAGACTTGATATTGTCCCTAGGTAAACTTGAAATGTAAACCAGAAGACCACCCACTACTTCCAGAAGATTTGAAATGCTTCCAGAAGACTTGTAATGATTTCAGAAGACTTGAACTGCTTCCAAAACACTTGGTTCTGCTTCCAGAATACTTGAAATGCTACCAGAAGGCTTGCAATTGTTCCAAAAGACTTGATACTGCTTCTAGAAGACTTAATATTATTTCCAAAAACTTGAAATTTTTCTAAAAAAAACTTGAAATGATTCAAGAAGACTTGAACTGCTTCCAGAAGACTTGCAATTGTTCCAGAAGTCTTGATACTACTTCCAAAAGACTTGAATTGCTTTCAAAAGACTTGAAATCGTTCCAGAAGATTTGATACTGCTTCTAGGAGACTTTACATTACTTCCTAAAAGATTTCAAATGTTTCCAAAAGATTTGAAATGATTCAAAAAGATTTGAACTACTCCCAGAAGACTTGGTGCTGCTTCCAAAAGACTCGACATTTCTTCTTGAAGACCTGATATTACTTCCAAAAGCTTTGAAATGTTTCCAAAAGATTTGATACGATTTCCAAAAAACTTAAAATACTTTCAGATAACTTAATACTCATCATGATAGACTTGATATAGAATCTGGAAGACTTGAAATGTTTCCAAAAGATTTGAAATTGATTCTATAAGATTTTATCTGCTTTAAGAATTAATACTGTTTCTAGATGAGTTGATACTGCTTCCAAAAGATTTCGAATGTCTCCATAATACTAGAAATGATTCCAGAAGACGCAATACTTCCTCTGGAAGACTTGATATTGTCCCTAGGTAAACTTGAAATGTAAACCAGAAGACCACCCACTACTTCCAGAAGATTTGAAATGCTTCCAGAAGACTTGTAATGATTTCAGAAGACTTGAACTGCTTCCAAAACACTTGGTTCTGCTTCCAGAATACTTGAAATGCTACCAGAAGGCTTGCAATTGTTCCAAAAGACTTGATACTGCTTCTAGAAGACTTAATATTATTTCCAAAAACTTGAAATTTTTCTAAAGAAAACTTGAAATGATTCAAGAAGACTTGAACTACTCCCAGAGACTCGACATTTCTTCTTGAAGACCTGATATTACTTCCAAAAGCTTTGAAATGTTTCCAAAAGACTTAAAATACTTTCAGATAACTTAATGCTCATCATGATAGACTTGATATAACCTCTGGAAGACTTGAAATCTTTCCAAAAGATTAGAAATTGATTCTATAAGATTTTATCTGCTTTTAGAAGAATTGATACTGTTTCTAGATGAGTTGATACTGCTTTTAAAGACTTGGAATGTCTCCATAATACTAGAAATAATTCCAGAAGACGCAATACTTCGTCAGGAAGACTTGATATTGCCCCTTGATAAACTTGAAATGTAAACCAGAAGACCTCCCACTACTTCCAGAAGTTTTCAAATGCTTCCAGAAGACTTGTAATGATTTCAGTAAACTTGAACTGCTTCCAGAACACTTGGTAATGTTTCCAGAAGACTTGAAATGCTTCCAAAAGAGTTGATACTGCTTCTAGAATACTTGAAATGCTTCCAGAAGGCTTGCAATTGTTCCAGAAGACTTGATACTGTTTCTAGAAGACTTGATATTATTTCCGAAAAATTTGATGTTTCTAAAAGACTCTACATAATTCAAGAAGACTTGCAATTGTTCCAGAAGATTTGATACTGCTTCTAGAAGACTTGATATTACTTCCTAAAAGATTTCAAATGTTTCCAAAAGATTTGAAATGATTCAAAAAGAATTGAACTACTCCCAGAAGATTTGGGCTGCTTCTAGAAGATTCCAAATGATTTTAAATGTTTCTCAAAGATTTGAAATCTCCCGGAAGACTTGAAATGATTCTTTCAGTCTTGAACTGCTTTCAAAGGTCTTGATACTGTCTTTATAAGATTTGATACTGTTTCTAAAAGACTTGATACTGCTCATAGAAGACTTGAAATGCTTTCAAAAGACTTGATACTGCATTTAGATGACTTGGCAGTGCTTCCAAAAGACTTGATATTACTTCTAGAGAACTTGTTATTGTTTCCAAAACCATTGAAATGTTCCCAGAAGACTTTATACTGCTTCTAAAAGATTTACTAATGCTGTTTGAAGACTTAATACTGCCTCTAAAAGACTCAACGTTGCTTCCAGACGACTTGAAATGCTTCTAAAAGTCTTGTAATGCTTCTAGAAGACTCGATATTTCCTCTGGGAGATTTGATATTGTTTGGAAAAAATTTAAAATATTTCCAAAAGACTTGAAATGCTTCCGAAATACTTCAACTACTTTCAAAGGATTTAATACTTCTCCTAGCGGACTTGAGATTACTTCCAAAAACATTGAAATCTTGTCAGAAGACTTCCAGAAGATTTGGGCTGCTTCTAGAAGATTCCAAATGATTTTAAATGTTTCTCAAAGATTTGAAATGCTCCCGGAAGACTTGAAATGATTCTTTCAGTCTTGAACTGCTTTCAAAGGTCTTGATACTGTCTTTATAAGATTTGATACTGTTTCTAAAAGACTTGATACTGCTCATAGAAGACTTGAAATGCTTTCAAAAGACTTGATACTGCATTTAGATGACTTGGCAGTGCTTCCAAAAGACTTGATATTACTTCTAGAGAACTTGTTATTGTTTCCAAAACCATTGAAATGTTCTCAGAAGACTTTATACTGCTTCTAAAAGATTTACTAATGCTGTTTGAAGACTTAATACTGCCTCTAAAAGACTTAACGTTGCTTCCAGACGACTTGAAATGCTTCTAAAAGTCTTGTAATGCTTCTAGAAGACTCGATATTTCCTCTGGGAGATCTGATATCGTTTGGAAAAAATTTAAAATATTTCCAAAAGACTTGAAATGCTTCCGAAATACTTCAACTACTTTCAAAGGATTTAATACTTCTCCTAGCGGACTTGAGATTACTTCCAAAAACATTGAAATCTTGTCAGAAGACTTCCAGAAGATTTGGGCTGCTTCTAGAAGATTCCAAATGATTTTAAATGTTTCTCAAAGATTTGAAATGCTCCCGGAAGACTTGAAATGATTCTTTCAGTCTTGAACTGCTTTCAAAGGTCTTGATACTGTCTTTATAAGATTTGATACTGTTTCTAAAAGACTTGATACTGCTCATAGAAGACTTGAAATGCTTTCAAAAGACTTGATACTGCATTTAGATGACTTGGCAGTGCTTCCAAAAGACTTGATATTACTTCTAGAGAACTTGTTATTGTTTCCAAAACCATTGAAATGTTCTCAGAAGACTTTATACTGCTTCTAAAAGATTTACTAATGCTGTTTGAAGACTTAATACTGCCTCTAAAAGACTTAACGTTGCTTCCAGACGACTTGAAATGCTTCTAAAAGTCTTGTAATGCTTCTAGAAGACTCGATATTTCCTCTGGGAGATCTGATATCGTTTGGAAAAAATTTAAAATATTTCCAAAAGACTTGAAATGCTTCCGAAATACTTCAACTACTTTCAAAGGATTTAATACTTCTCCTAGCGGACTTGAGATTACTTCCAAAAACATTGAAATCTTGTCAGAAGACTTCCAGAAGATTTGGGCTGCTTCTAGAAGATTCCAAATCATTTTAAATGTTTCTCAAAGATTTGAAATGCTCCCGGAAGACTTGAAATGATTCTTTCAGTCTTGAACTGCTTTCAAAGGTCTTGATACTGTCTATGTAAGATTTGATACTGTTTCTAAAAGACTTGATACTGCTCATAGAAGACTTGAAATGCTTTCAAAAGACTTGATACTGCATTTAGATGACTTGGCACTGCTTCCAAAAGACTTGATATTACTTCTAGAGAACTTGTTATTGTTTCCAAAACCATTGAAATGTTCTCAGAAGACTTTATACTGCTTCTAAAAGATTTACTAATGCTGTTTGAAGACTTAATACTGCCTCTAAAAGACTTAACGTTGCTTCCAGACGACTTGAAATGCTTCTAAAAGTCTTGTAATGCTTCTAGAAGACTCGATATTTCCTCTGGGAGATTTGATATTGTTTGGAAAAAATTTAAAATATTTCCAAAAGACTTGAAATACTTCTAAATGATTTGCTTCTTTTTGGAAAGCTTGACACTGCTTCTGGAAAACATGATATTGTTTTCAGAAGACTTGAACTGCTTCTGGAAGGCTTAAACTGCTTTCAGAAGATTTGTTCCTGCTCCTAGAAGACTTGAAATCACAGATCATAAACGAAAAATATTTCATTTGGAACGAAAACGTTAAAATTTGTTTCATTCTGAAGGGAAAAAATATATCAAAACCCATTATAACCCATATTAAACATCAATTAAAACCAGTTAATAGTTATTAATACTACTACAATGAAAAATATAAAATGTGCTGCACATACACTTCAATTAGCAGTATAGAATGTATTCAAGGAAAGAAATGTTGAAAAAGAACCAAATTATATCTTAAACTCATTCGAATCAGTCGTAATTAAATTTAAACATGAGACTGTTACTTTGGCTTAGAAGCACATCCAATTTTGCATAATAAACTGTAAATAGCCGACCCAACACAATACTTATTCGCTCTCTACTCATTTCCAATCATTACATTAATTAAAAGTGTCTCCATCTTTTCAGGAGCAACTTCTAAATCCAATTCCTTCACTATATTCTTTAATGCCAGCTGTGTGGTTTATTCAAAATTTTCAAATTTCCAACCACTAACTATGATTGCAAGGTCGCCAGCTGAAGCGATCAATTTTATATCTTTGTTATTTCATTTTGTTCTAGTATTTGATCGAAAAAGACATTACACAATGTGGGTTGGAAGATGGAATTCTATGAGAAGGGTTCTTTAATTACTGCTTCTAATGCATTTAGACACAACCCAATCTAATATATAATTACACTATAATTGTATAATATATAAGCACTATGTACATTATAATTACATTAAAATTGTGACATTAATTGTTAATTAAAGACTAAAGCTGCTGGCAGATAACAGTTTTATTGCAAAATAAGAAAGTGTTGTCGTGATTATTTGTGCTCAGAGAGCCTGTTAAAGCTTCTATATATCAAAGAGTCATTTTGCAAATATCAATAATAATGTATATAACAACTGTAACTAGCTCAATTACTTTTTAAAATAAATTAATTTGATATACAATATTCAAAAACTGTTAAGAAAATTTGATTCTGCCTTCAAAATAGCAAATACTGTTGGCAAAATATAAAACTTTCATGTTGGAAATTCAAAAATGGGCAATTAAAGATTAGATACATCTATATACAGGGTGTCTCACGTAACTGGTTCATTAGAACTTTTCTAGGTTCCACTATTCGTAGAGACTTGAAATTTTGGTAATATGGGTTGTTCATTCCGATTTATTAATCTAAAATATTTTCAAGATGGCCACCACTTCTGTGGTCAAAAATTGAATTACCGTTTCGCTGTATTCAATTGCGAGAAAGTCCAAAATTTTAAATGGAACGCCCCATATCTTTTTCGCCTATCAAAACGGGAATTTAATTCTCTACAAATTATTTATAAACATTGCTATACCTATATATTATAGTTTTCTTCATAATAAGCATTTTAAAGATTAAGGAAATTTTTAATGTTCTACAAATTTAGGTTGAGTTCGAAACTTGTTATCTCAAAAACGAATTGAAATATTCAAGTATGGTTTTAATCTCGAAAAAGTGAATACTTTGATTTGTAAATTACCAGTAATTTCAGCAAGATATCTTAAGAACTCGATTTTCTACGATTTTTCAAATACGATTAAGAAAATTTTTAATGCTCTACAAATTTAAGTTGAGTTCAATACTTGATATCTCAAAAACGAATTGAGATATTCAAGTTCAGTTTGAATCGCGAAAAATTGAATACATTAAGATATCTTAAGAATTTGATTTTTATGATTTTTCAAAAATGATTTATCTCAAAGATATCTCAACACGAATCGAGACATTAAAGTATAGGTTTATTCTGATTAAAGTGCATATTTTTCGTAATAAATCCTAAAAAAATGCATCAAGATATCTTAAATTTTTTATTTTACACAATGTTAGATATTTATCTCAAAACCGAATTGAGATATTAAAGTATAGTTTTGTTCTGATTAAAGTACATACTTTTCTTTATAAATCATAAAATAATTCATCTTCTTATCAACTTCCTTAATCAAAAAATGATTAAGGAAGTTTTTAATTTTATAAAATGTTAGATATTTGTCTCAAAGATATCTCAAAAAGGAATTAAGATATTAAAGTATTGTTTTGTTCTGATTAAAGTGCATATCTTCAGTAATAAATCATAAAAAAATTCATCAAGATATCTTAAGAATTCGATTTTTTATAATTTTTCAGATCAAAATCCTACACAAAATGCTGGTATTATTTCTCGAATGATCTGCGATTGAATAAACTTTAGTTTGTTAGCTTTTATTTACCAAAAATAACCAGCAGAAGAACGCATAAATGAAACAATGAAAAACAATAATATGGCATAATATTCGACAAAATGATGGGCGAAATATTCCTAGAGAGCTCACTTTATTTATTAACGGTGTTTTTAAGGAAAATATTATTCATCTAAATCGATCGAAGCACCTCTTACCGAAGAATTTGGTAAAGGCACAAAATATGACAAAACATGTATTCCATTATCTCAATTTGCTAGTGATAGAGATTTATGATTTCTTGTTATTTTGATCTTTCCAAAACTAAGAAACAGATCCTATCCAAAACTTGTTAATGAAAACTGTAAATTATATCCGCCATGAATAGAAAACGTATTAAAAATGTTGGCGTTGGAATAATTCGCCATGATATTCAAAGGCATTAACAAGAAGTAAGTGATGCCACAACTAAGTAATGACAACAATAATATAAATATGGATGAAAAGCTGACAGAACTCCATGACTTTCTAACATAATACCAGCAGCTTTCCAGTATTGCATGCGTCCATTAATTTCCAGATATGAGGGCAACTAAAACAAATAGGCACAGGAAAGTTTCTAGATAGTTTGTAGAGAACTAAATTCCCTTAATTTATATTTATAATTTTAAGTTTTTGATTCTTTTGTGTTATTGATTTTAATTTTTGTTATTAAATTGTTGTTTTTCATTGTTTCATTTATTTTGTTTTCTTTTGGTTATTTTTGGTAAATAACAGCTAGCAATCTAAAGTTTATTCAATCACAGTTCATTGTAAAAATAATATTAATAATAATTGAAATAAATTGACCAAAAAACTGTCAAAATATCATGGCCTTCTAACAAAAGCACAAACGATTTTTAGCACTTTACCTATGATTTTGATAAATATCTCAATAGCAAGAAAACTATAATAAATAGGTATAGGATTGTTTATAGATAATTTGTAGATAATTTAATTTCCTTTCTGATAGAGTATGAGAGTATGAATATGTATGAATATGGGGCGTTCCATTTAAAATTTTCGACTTTCACGCAATTGAGTACAGAGAAATGGTAACACAATTTTTGACCAGTCTGTATAAGATATACTGATACAATAAGTGACAATCTATTTAATCATTTAAATTTGTAGAGCATTAAAAATTTTCTTAATCGTATTTGAAAAATCGTAGAAAATCGAGTTCTTAAGATATCTTGCTGAAATTACTGGTAATTTATAAATCAAAGTATTCACTTTTTCAAGATTAAAACCATACTTGAATATTTCAATTCGTTTTTTATTTATTTATTTATTTATTTATTTATTTATTTATGTACATAGGACACAGCACAGGACGAACCCAATAAAAGCTGTGTCACTAGAAAGAATAAGAACAAAACAAAATAATAAAAACACAAAATAACATAAGTAATGAACAGTAGTAAAAAAAAATAAATAAAATAATTAAAAATAAACTATCAAACTTCAGATTGAAATTAAGGAAACATTCTATAAACAATTACAAAATAAGAACAATAAGGAATTTCTGATTGTAATGTTAACAATAGCTATGATACGGCATGCCCCCAACAGCAGTTAAGGTCGATTTTTTAAACGAATCAATAGACTCGTAAGCAAATATATCGATACACAGACGATCGGCAGAGCGAGCGGCACGCAGCAATGGGGAATGCTGATAAGCATTAGTGCGGGTTGTTGGAGTGAAAAAGAGAAAATCATACCTCAAAGCTCTGGGCGGAACATGCAAATTCACTAGAGATATAAGCGAAGTCGAATTATAGATATTGTGAATTAATTTATAGAATAGTAATACATCACTGGCAAAACGTCGCTGAATCAGTCGCAGAAACCGAAACAATTGGCACGCCGAGTCGTAGTCAACATAGGTGATATGAAACTTCCGACATAAAAATCGAAGAAATCTCTTTTGAACTTGTTCTAATCTTTTCACGTACATGTCATATTTAGGATTCCAGACGACAGAACAATAATTTAAAACGCTGAATACATACGCAAAATAGAGAGTTTTTAGGGAACTGATATTAGTGAAATCAGACGCTGATCTCATGACAAATCCAAGCATGCGAGAAGCCTTGTTGACCACTGAGTCGATGTGCTCATTAAATAAAAGTTTACTATCAAAGGTCACACCCAGATCTTTTACAGACGTGACCCTCTGCAACAATTCCCCTCCAACAACGTAATCAAATCGTATAGGATTAACTTTCTTTGTAAATGTGATGGTAACACATTTACTAAAATTTAGGCTAACAAAATTTGTCAGACAATATTGAGCAAGGTCGAGGAGATCGCGTTGCAGAGCTGAACAATCCTTAGGGCTAGATACACGGCAGAAGATTTTTAAATCGTCTGCATACATTAAACAGTTTGAATGTTTAAAGCAATTAAAAATATCATTTATATAAACATTGAAGAGCAAGGGGCCAAGGATGCTTCCCTGAGGGACACCGGACGAGACGACCACCACCTGTGAAGAGAAACCTCTAATCTTAACACACTGCGTTCTATCAACCACATAGGAAGCGAGCCACTGCTGTATGTTGCTTGGCAAACCAACTCGTTCTAATTTATTTAATAAAAGCAGATGATCAACCTTATCAAATGCTTTGCTAAAATCAGTGTATACGGAGTCAACCTGGCAGTTATCGTCAAAAGAATGCAAAATATAATTAGTATATTCAAGAAGATTAGTCTCTACTGAACGACCAGCAAAAAAACCATGCTGTCGTTGGTCTAAAACATTCTTAACAATGTAAAAAATTGGTTTATAAATTAAGGTCTCGAGAACTTTACCGAATATAGGCAGTAGAGAAATAGGCCTGTAATTTTTGACGGAACTTCTACTGCCAGATTTAAATATAGGCACAACTGTGGCATGCTTCCATACCTGCGGAAAGACGCACTCTCTTATAGATCTATTGTACAAAATTGTTAAAGGCTCACTAAGAGATTTACAGCAGTTTTTAATAAGAACAGGAGGTACACCGTCGCCGCCGGGCCCCCCAGTAGAGTTAACCGCTCCCAAGACTTTCAAGACCTCAGCCCGTTCAAACTGTGGGGATTGGTTACAAAAGCACGAATTTACAGGGAGAAAACCATTGCTGCCCCCCGTAACACGCGATGAGCGAAATACCGAACCGAAGTAGTTGGAGAACAGGTCGCAGATGTGCGTACCATCAGTAGCAGTAACGCCATCGAGTGTAACCTCGGTAGGTATGTGACAACCCTCTCGTCTGCTCCTCACGAATGACCAAAACTTTTTGGGGTCATGCCGTATATTATCCTCACTAGTTACAACAAAGTTTCGGTAATCGCGATTGATAAGAAACTTTGAGCGACGCCGTAAGAGGGAAAAGGTGGCGTAATCAAGGTCATTACCGTACCGCTTCCACTTTTTATGCATTTTACGTTTTTCATGTATGACTTTTATTGTATCTTTTGCAAACCAGCACGGGAAACCGAGTTCTACGATTCGTCTACGCGGTACAAAAAGACGAAATGCCTCAGATAACACTTCATAAAAGTAAGTGGTAGCTTCGTCTACAGTCCCACCGCTCAAACAATCCCGCCAGGGTACCTCATTTAAGAATCGATCAATTTCAATAAATGATGCCGACTTGAAATTATAAAGCGACTCGCTACAATGAGATAGATTTCTAGAAATTGAAAATTTACATGAAATATCTAGTGTAGTGTGCGCGATATCTTCTGAAACAAGTGCAAAAGTACTTAAAACTAGCTCACAGTCAAATAACGTATTGGTAAAAATAAGGTCAAGAGTGTTACCAAAATTATTACAATAATGATTTAATTGATACAGACCGGTTAGAGCGATGTCATCTAAGAAGTCCGCAGCTCTAGAAGAGGTAACCCTAGACGGAATACAATATCGGGAAGCGGGGTCAAGGGACCACCCAATTTCCGGTAGATTAAAATCACCACAAATCAGAAAACCCTCATTAGGGTGTCGCTCAATCACATGAATTAGGGATTGGGAGAATAGCGAAAGCGCAGCGTTGTCATTTGGCGGTATATAAGCACAACATATATTAAGCACTGAGGAGCCACTTTTTAAAGCTACACACACTACTTCAACGCCTGTAAACCAGTCCGGTTGCTCCGCACTGGAAATCGCCCTAGAAACGGCCAACAAAACACCACCACCACGCCGAGCACCCGCATCAACGTTCATAAACCGGTCGCGCCTGTAAATAACATACAAGTCGGAGAAAAACTCCTCGGATTCAATTCCGGGACAAAGCCATGTTTCTGTAAGAGCCACAACATTCAAATCCGCGTTTAGAAGATTGGTCCTGAAAACAGTACCTTTGCTTCGTAGACCGCGCACATTTTGATAGTAAATAGAGATGGATTTGTTTGGCGTTATCATTAGAAGAAGAAAAAAAAATTGTGAATTATTTAAATGCGATAAAAAAAAATTTTTTATTCCAGTTTACGCAAATCTTCGTCGGAGTTAATCTGAATAACACGGCTACTGTCGTTTTTCCGGACAAAAATCTTACAGTTGCGCGTCCAGATGTATTTATAATTTTTTTCCCTAGCCACGGCTCTAATAGTGCCAAACAATTTCTTATTAGCAACTGTGAGATGCTCATTAATGAAACACTGCTGTGATAAACCCTCAATCGCAAACCCTGGACGGGATCCCTTAGGGAGGGAACGTCTCTTGACGACAGCAGCAGCCAGTACCGAATCGCGCTTTGTACGATTAGAAAAGCGAACGATAATATTCTTTGGACGGCTCTTATCTCCAAATTGCGGCACACGATGAACGGCATCAATATCCTCTGTTTTTAACGGGATCTCAAGAAAGTCGCCAATTTTATTAATAATTTGAATGATATTCTCATCCGACTTTTCAGGAATACCCTGTATCTCTAAGTTGTTGCGCCTGGAATACTGTTCCAGGTCCGCAATCTTAGTGGACAAATTGTCAACTTGCTTCCTCAACAAAGCATTCTCTGTAGAAAGACCGTCGATTACTTTACACTTCTCTTTAAGGAGTATTTCGAAGTCGGTAATCTGGTCAGAGCAGAATTGCACCGACTTTATAAGTTCATCATTGCTAGCTTTCATATCCCTAAGTTCCGATCGAATTTCCCTAACCATCTCATAAACGGCATCAAGAGTCGGGACGGGGGCTGTGACACGATTAAAATCATGCGATAACATTGTTCTCCTACGATTATCAGAAGAAGAACGGCAACTAGGACATTTCCACGTCGACCCGAGAGTGGAGAGCGCAGAGGCTGCCGCCTTGGAGAGCTCCACGCATTTGGCGTGGAACCAAAGATCGCAGGACACGCAGTGTATCCCTGCTTTATCTCTCCCCACCAACTGCCCGCATACCCCGCACTGTGGTGACGGCATCGAAACTTGTTTTTACACCCCGAACCGAAACCAATTGGACAAATGAGACAATTACAAATAACTTTAATGCAGTACAATCAACAGAAGAAAAACAAACGAAAACGGACGGAGAAGCTTATCACGAGTGTAACGACACTGATATAACACAACTCCGACAACTTTTAACCGTCAAAAAAGATCAAATTAGAAGGAACCACACGTTCACGTACATTCGCTATAATAATATCAATGTACGATATACGTACATTTCACGATACGTTTTTGAGATAACAAGTTTCGAACTCAACCTAAATTTGTAGAACATTAAAAATTTCCTTAATCTTTAAAATGCTTATTTATCTTAATTCCTTTTTGAGATATCTTTGAGACAAATATCTAACATTTTATAAAATTAAAAACTTCCTTAATCATTTTTTGATTAAGGAAGTTGATAAGAAGATGAATTATTTTGTGATTTATAAAGAAAAGTATGTACTTTAATCAGAACAAAACTATACTTTAATATCTCAATTCGGTTTTGAGATAAATATCTAACATTGTGTAAAATAAAAAATTTAAGATATCTTGATGCATTTTTTTAGGATTTATTACGAAAAATATGCACTTTAATCAGAATAAACCTATACTTTAATGTCTCGATTCGTGTTGAGATATCTTTGAGATAAATCATTTTTGAAAAATCATAAAAAATCAAATTCTTAAGATATCTTAATGTATTCATTTTTTCGCGATTCAAACCGAACTTGAATATCTCAATTCGTTTTTGAGATATCAAGTATTGAACTCAACTTAAATTTATAGAGCATTAAAAATTTTCTTAATCGTATTTGAAAAATCGTAGAAAATCGAGTTCTTAAGATAGCTTGCTGAAATTACTGGTAATTTATAAATCAAAGCATTCACTTTTTCGAGATTAAAACCATACTTGAATATTTCAATTCGTTTTTGAGATAACAAGTTTCGAACTCAACCTAAATTTGTAGAACATTAAAAATTTCCTTAATCTTTAAAATGCTTATTATGAAGAAAACTATAATAAATAGGTATAGCAATGTTTATAAATAATTTGTAGAGAATTAAATTCCCGTTTTGATAGGCAAAAAGATATGGGGCGTTCCATTTAAAATTTTGGACTTTCTCGCAATTGAATACAGCGAAACGGTAATTCAATTTTTGACCACGCTGTATAAGGTACACTAATATAACAAGTGACAATCTATTTGAGAGCATATGAAGAGTTATCGTACCAATGCAAAACGTTTTTGGATTAACATTGGCTGAGATATGTGCTTTTAAAGAGCATGGTGATATTTACCAAAAAACACTTAAAATCAAAATAACTCGAAAACAAAAAACGCTAGGTACCAATAACTATTATCAAAGTCAACACATTTTCACACGTATAATTGAATGGTATAATAAAAACTATAGCATTCCATTTAAAATAACGAAGTTGAGGTCTACTTCCGGTAGACCGGAAGTGCCGGCCATCTTGAAAATATTTTAGATTAATAGATCGAAATGAACCACCCATGTTACCAAAATTTCAAGTCTCTACGATTAGTGGAACTTAGAAAAGTTCTAATGAACCAGTTACGTGAGACACCCTGTATAGATAGATCTATAGGTAGAAGTCTCTCTTGGCGAGCTTTTATTCGTCGTTTGAATTTAGAAGTATTGCATATTCTCAAAAACCAGCTCCTATAATTGTACGCCTATAAAGGCTGATTTCATCAACATCATATTTTACTTTTCTGCAACTAATTTACCATTATATGTTCCACTTGATTACTAACCCCATTTTCATTGTTTTTCTATGTGAAGGAGCAGATATTTTACACACAGTTTTATCTAATTTGGGTTGCTTTTCGTTAATCATGTACTATTTGTTGTTTAATTCCATATTCGTTAGCCAGAAAAATGAGACTTTCGCCTTTAAAGTTTACATCTTTTAATAATCTTTTCTTTTATTACTCTTAAAATTACCAGTTTTCGATTATAAACCAAGTATACTTTATGTAATTACGTGTGTTAAACAATTTATATTAAAAGAAAAAAATTTTTAAGATGTAAACGTAACCTCAAAAATAAATTATAAATAAATTATATTTTGAACTAAAAAAAGTAATTAAATAAGTGCGTTTAACTTACGTTTACCTATTTTTTTAGTAAAATCGATTTCTTTTTGATTATTTTAAGCAAAAAAAAAGGTTTAAATATCCTTAGACATTTACGTATTGACGTTCAATCTTCTTTACTACCAACATCGAAAAAATTAAAATTAATAAATTGCAAAATTACAATAAAATGTTATTATTTAAAATCAATAAAAATATCAAATTCGATTTTCTTATTGCAAATATTTACGAGAAATCGAAATTAATTAATTTTTTAATTAATTAATAATATTAATATTATTAAGTAATTTAAATTTTTTTGAGATTGGTAGTAAATAAATTAAATGTCAATATATAAATGTCAAAAATTATTTAAATCCTTTTTAATTTTTTTTTAAATTATCAAATATAACAATAATCATGAAGAAAATGTAGTATTATATTCGCATATAATCATTTTTCTTTTTCAAATAATAATAATATCAATTATTAATAATAAAAAAACAAAGAATACTTACAAAGGTTGGGTATTTGATGATATCGAGGCTCGATGAGTAAATTGTGATGTCACAGAACAAATACTCGGATGTCTGCTGTGCGTGAAAGGGGGAAACGAAGTGGCCGCCGGCGAATTAGGACTCAAAGTCGGGCTACTTTGGCACCCCGAATTCGGAATTTGAACCGGGGCGAAAACACTAATATCACTGTTATCCGTTTTATCCGATTTCTTCTCGTCCCCTCCCCCATCGACGATTTTTTCCTCAACTTTTACCGATGAATTAACAATCGCCGTTGTTGTTGCGGTGATATTCGCCAATTCTTTGATTCTTCTATTCGACGCTTTCGTTCCTGGGCTTTTCAGCGATAAATGGGGCCATTTCCTCGGGAATTTCGGCACTTGCTTCGAACCCCTCGGCTCGATTTCGATCGATTTATTAAATAAATAATTGCTGATTTCGTTGTCGGACATTTCCCCGAACGGGCTTAGGTTTTCTAAGAATTTTCGAATTTTCGGCTCGACTTTGTAAGCGTACGGTTGGTTTTGATACTGTTGGATTTCGCCGGTTATTTCGGCGACTTTTCTTCGCTTAAAAAAGTTGATTAATTGGGTGTCTTGGATGAAATCTTGGTTACCTTCTTCTAATAAAAAAATGTTTGTTAGGTACATTCCTAAGAATGGGACGCAAGGGGGGTTTATCGATCGAAGTTTTTCTTGGTACTTTTTGAAGTGGTTGTCGGCGGCTCGGCATTCTTCAAGTGCTTTTCGGTTCGTTTGGGATATACTTTGGTAGGTGAATTTTAATCGGTGCACGGAAGCCGATCCCATCGCCGAGACGATCGCTAGAACTGCGTTGAAGTTGTTTAATTCGTCTAAATAAGTCATTATTTCGATTATTCGGTTCACAATTGCTACACGTTCTTCGAAGTTTTCGGCCTCCACAATATTTTTTTCATACCAAAGTGTTAACTAAAAATATAAAAAAATAATTAATACATAAATATATTAAATTAAGATATTAAATCTTGGATACGCTGGGTACTAAGCCTTGATATTATATACAACATTTTTTGACGATTGAGTTATTTAATCAAAGAATTTATTATTTTTTTATTATCAAGTTGAAGCAAGTGTTATATTTAGGTATTTCTGTAATTTCTGGCTAAACTTTATAATTTTAATCACTAATTTAGAATATGTGATGATTCGTGTAAAAATATTCAGTCCAAATCTGGAAATGGCTCTGGTTAGTGCAATGTTATTATAAGAAATCACTTTAGAAAATATGCGACCACATAAACAATGCTACACAAGCAAAAAAATTGTATATATAGAAGAAATATATAGAAAATTGTATAATATTCACCAACATCCTTTGCAAAATCGAGAACGTGCACAGATCGGATTATCAATTCAGCCAATTATTGAAATACTCTCTCCTAATATTAAAAACATATCAATTTGCTGACTAAAACTGTAATTATTTGCAAATTTAAATAACTATTAGGTAATAATTTGATAATTGCTTTACAAAAACAACTTGTTAAAATTGTTGAGGTTATATCTTTTGCGAATAACTCAAAACGAAGTCAATTTATAATCAAAGATTTATAAATTTAAATAGTTTACGACATAATAAGATAGGTTTAAGGAAACAAAATTTCTTAAATCGTTTAATGAATTTCATCTTTCTAAAACCAATCATACTAAAAACGAAAATATTTGAAAAAATGTTAAAAAATTTCTTAAAAAGTTTGAAAGTCCATATCTTAATCATTTCTAGGTTTGAACAAAAAATTTGAAAGCTCATAAATTACTAAGATATGAGAGTTATGGATTTAGATCAAAGAAATTGTATACAGTACCCATCAAAAAGTAAGCAACGTTCGTTTTTTTTTATATCATTACATATACATTCCTGTAATTTACTTTGTATGGAAATTTCATCCCACTTTTTCAATTTAAAGTATTAGTCTACCGGAAGTGGATATCATTTACATCATAGAGGATCAGAAATGCCAGAAATCCTTTTTATTTGTTTAGTTGAAGGTTTGGTGATGGATTTTATTATTATTGTTAAATGTGGCTCTTACTATCATTATAAAAGCAATCATAAACAATCTTCACAAATAAAACATAATTAGTTGTACCCATGCATCTTATATCATACAAGCTGGTTAAAAGTTGAGTTATCAATTTAAGATTTAATTGCAAAAAGAAAAACGAAAATTCAGACTAGATACTGCCTCTGGAAGGCTTGATACTGCTTTTAGAAGACTTGATATTGTTTCCAGACGACTTTAAATGCTTCCAGATAACTTAATGCTACATCTAGAAGACTTGAAATGCTCCTAAAAGCATTGATACTGCTCCTAAATAACTTGATATTGTTTTTAGACGACTTAAAATGCTTCCAGAAGACTTAAAATACTTCCAGAAGATTTACTATAGTCTTTGGAAGACTTGATACTGTTTCTAAAAGACTTGACATTACTTCCAGACGACTTGAAATGCTTCCAGAAGCCTTGCAATGTTTCTAGAATAATGTACGCTACATCTAGAAAACTTGATATGCTTCCAGAAATTGTGGGACTATATCTATAAGACTTGGAATGCTTCCAGAAGACTAGATCTGCTTCAAGAAAACTCGATGCTTCCTTTGGAAAACCTGATACCATTTCCAAAAGACTTGAAATGCTTCTGGAAAACTTTGCTTCCAAAAGATTTGCTATAGTCTTTGGAAAACTTGATACTACTTCTGAAAGACTTGACATTACTTTCAGACGACTTAAAATAATTCCAGAAGTCTTGCAATTTGTCTAGAATACTGTTACACTACACCTACAAGACTTGATATGCTTCCAAAAGATTTTAGACTGCATCTACAAGACTTGGAATGCTTCCAAAAGATTTTAGACTGCATCTACAAGACTTGGAATGCTTCCAAAAGACTTGAAACTGCTTCAAAAAGACTTGAAATACTTCCAGAAGATTTATCACAACCTTTAGAACACTTAATACTGCATCTAAAAGTCAAGTCTTTTATTATTTCCAGACGACTTAAAATGCTTCCAAAAGACTTTATGCTACATCTACAAAACTTGGAATGCTTCCAAAAGACTAAATCTGCTTCCAGAAAACTCGATACTTCCTCTGGAAGATTTTGTATCACTTTCAAAAGACTTAAAATGTTTCCAGAAAACTTCAAATGCTTCCAAAAGATATACTACAACACTTGGAAGACTTGATACTGCTTTTGAAGGACTTAAAATACTTCCAGAAACCTTGCATTGCTTCCAGAAGACTTTAGACTACATCTAATACTTCCAGAAGACCAGATCTGCTCCCAGAAAACACGATACTTTCTTTGGAAGACTTGAAATGCTTCAAAAAAACTTGAAATGCTTCCAGACTACTTGAAATGCTTCTAGAAGATTTCTCACAACCCTTGGATGACTTGACACTGCTTTTAACAGACTTAACATTATTTCCAGACGATATTGCTTCCAAAAAACGCGATACTTCATCTGGAAGACTTCATACCACTTCCAAAAGACTTGAAATTCTTCCAGAAAACTTTAAATGCTTCTAAAAGATTTATTACAGCCCTTGGAAGACTTGATACCACTTCTAAAATACTTGAAATGCTCCCAGAAAACTTTAAATGCGTCCAAAAGATTTACTACTGTCCTTGGAAGACTTGATACTGCTTCTGAAAGACTTGACATTACTTCCAGATGATTTAAAATACTTCCAGAAGCATTGCAATGTTTCTAGAATATTGTACACTACATCTATAAATCTTAGAATGCTTCCAGAAAACTCGATGTTTCCTCTGGAAGACTTGATACCATTTCCAAAAGACTTGAAACGCTTCCAAAAGATTTACTACAGCTTTTGAAGGACTTGATATCCTTCCAGAAGACTTTACACGACATCTACAAGCCTTGGAATGCTTCCAGAAAACTCGACACTCCCTCTGGAAGACTTGATACTACTTCCAAAACATTTGAAATGCTTCCAAAAGGTTTACTACAGTCCTTGGAAGACTTGATACTGCCTTTGAAAGAGTTGCATTACTTCCAGAGGACTTTACACTCATCTACAAAACTTGGAATGCTTCCAGAAGACTTTAGACTACATCTACAAAACTTGGAATGCTTCCAGAAAACTTTAGACTACATTTACTCTTTCCAGAACACTAAATATGCTTCCAGAAAACACGATACTTCCTCTGCAAGACTTGAGACTGCTTGAAAATGATTTGAAATGCTTCCAGAAGACTTTACACCATATCTACAAAACTTGGAATACTTCCAGAAAACACGATGCTTCCTCTGGAAGACTTGAAATACTTCCAGAAGACTTTACACTATATCTACAAAACTTAGAATGCCTCCAGAAGACTAGTTCTGCTTCCAGAAAACACGATACTTCCTCTGGAAAAATTGAGACTGCTTGAAAAAGATTTGAAATGCTTCCAGAAGACTTTACACTACAGCTACAAAACTTGGAACGCTTCCAGAAGGCTAGATCTGCTTGCAAAAAACTCCATATTTCCTCTGGAAGACTTGATACCATTTCCAGAAAACTTTAAATGCTTCCAAAAGATTTACTACAGTTTTTGGAAGACTTAATACCGCTTCTGAAAGATTTGACATTACTTCCAGACGACTTAGAATACTTCCAGAAGCCTTGCATTGTTTCTAGAAAACTGTACACTACATCTAGAAGACTTAATATGCTTCCAGAAGACTTTAGATTACATCTACAAGACTTGGAATATTTTCAGAAGACCAAATCGGCTTCCAGAAAACACAATACTTCCTCTGGAAGACTTGAAACTGCTTGAAAAAGACTTGAAATGCTTCCAGAAGACTTTACACTACATTTACAAAACTTGGAATGCTTCCAGAAGACTAGATCTGCTTCTAGAAAACTCGATACTTCCTCTGGAAGACTTGATACCATTTCCAAAAAACTTGAAATGCTTCCAGACAACTTTAAATGCTTCTAAAAGATTTACTACAACTCTTGGAAGACTTGATATTGGTTCTAAAGGACTTGACTTTACTTCTAGACAACTTAAAAATACTTCCAGAACCCTTGCAATGTTTCTAGAAAACTGTACACTACATCTAGAAGACTTGATATGTTTACACTACATCTACAAATCATGGAATGCTTTCAGAAGACTAGATTCGCTTCCAGGAAACCCGATATTTCCTCTGAAAGACTTGATATTATATCCAAAAGACTTGAAATCCTTCCAGATGACTTAAAATGCTTCCAAAAGCTTTGCAATGTCTCCAGAATACTGTACACTACATCTAGAATGCTTGGAATGTTTCAAGAAGACTAGATCTGCTTCCAGAAAATTTACTAATGCCTCTCAAAAACTTGATACCGCTTCTAAAAGAGTTAATATTGCTTCCAGACGACTTAAAATGTTTCCAGGAAATTCGGCTGTGCCTTTGAAAGGCTTGATACTGCTTCCAAAAAACTTGGAATAATTTCAGAAGACTTGGCACTGCTTCCAATAGGCTTGGAATAACTCTGTAAGACTTGAAGTGCTCCTAGAATATTTTTTTACTGCCCTTCAATAACTTGAGACTGAAATAAAAAAATTTATACTGAAATGTGTCGTTTCGATACCAAAGAAGTGTCGTTTCTAGATTATTCTGTTGTTCAAACATTGCAAATTTATTTTTTACAGTTTTATAATAATATTTAAGCTAGGATTAATTTTTCAGAATGAAACTATCAAACAAATTAAATTAAGCCTTTTTAACTGACTTGGAGCCTCATATACTCCGATCGTTCTATTTTCGGTAATCTTCATTCATAAACTTTAAACCTATTTCAATAAACGTCATCATACAAAAAGTATGCAATTCTTTAAACGATTAGGAAATAAAAAACTTAGAAAAATAAAAAAGGAACTCCAAAAGAGTTCTTTCCTTGCATATCTTGACAACATTAACAATTCTCGTATTAATTACGCCCCAAAAGAATGTTAAATAGGTCAGTTTTGTTTACAAACATTAATTATACAAATTAATAAAGCATGAAGATACCCTAACTGTAATAGAAAACGGGTTAAGATAGGTAGCTTCCTTTGAACTTCAAGCGTGAAGTTTTTATTTTGACCTGTCAATTATCCCCCAAAAAAATGTTATGTAAGTCAGTTTCGTTTACAAACATTAATTACACCGTGAAGAGTTCTTTTTATCCCAATTAAAAAAGTGTGAAGTTTTCTTTTGACCAGGTAATCTCCCAAAAAGGTTAATATCTGGAGTTAGTGGGCAATGAATTAAATCTGGAGTCAGTGGGTTTTTCGTTAAGAGTTCCAAAACTGGAGTCTTGAGTCTAGTGACGAGGAATTTATCATGGAGCTCAAAAAAATGCTTTGATTTGGAAATCTTAAAAATTGATTGGATATTTTCTGAAAGTACATCAAGTTCTAAAAAAATTATAGCAACTTTTAGATAATACATAGGAAATTATAATACATAGACAACTTTTTGGACATTTTTGAAAATATTTGGAAACGTTCTGGAAATATTTAAAACGATTAGAAAACAATTATATTGTGACCATCATTTTGTTTTTTTTAGCTGAAAGTGTATGATAATTTCAGTCTCAATCGACTCAAAATCATTTTCAATCAATTTAAGATTGAGAATCGAATCATTTAAGTCTAAACACGATGAGGTTGTCTTATATAATTTTGGACGGGGATTTGAGATTTTAGACGTTGAAGCACCTAATTTTGAGATAATTCAAATTTTCTCCTCTAAAAGAAAAACAAAAGACGATGGGGATTTGAGGTTTTCGACGTTGAAGTTTACTTAAAAAAAGAAATCGAGACATGTCAACCATTTTTTTCCAACTCTCATAGTTTCCGAGATACTTCCATTAAGCACCTAATTTTGAGATAATACAAATTTTCTCCTCTAAAAGAAAAACAAAAGACGATGGGGATTTGAGGTTTTCGACGTTGAAGTTTACTTAAAAAAAGAAATCGAGACATATCAACAATTTTTTTCCAACTCTCATAGTTTCCGAGATACTTCCATTAAGCACCTAATTTTGAGATGATTCAAATTTTCTCTTCTAAGAGAAAAACAAAAGGTGATGGGGATTTGAGGATTTCGACGTTGAAGTTTGCTTAAAAAAAGAAATCGAGACATATCAACAATTTTTTTCCAACTCTCATAGTTTCCGAGATACTTTCATTAAGCACCTAATTTTGAGATAATTCAAATTTTCTCTTTTAAAAGAAAAACAAAAGGCGATGGGGATTTGAGGTTTTCGACGTTGAAGTTTACTTAAAAAAAGAAATCGAGACATATCAACCATTTTTTTCCAACTCTCATAGTTTCTGAGATACTTCCATTAAGCACCTAATTTTGAGATAATTCAAATTTTCTCTTCTAAGAGAAAAACAAAAGGTGATGGGGATTTGAGGATTTCGACGTTGAAGTTTGCTTAAAAAAAGAAATCGAGACATATCAACAATTTTTTTCCAACTCTCATAGTTTCCGAGATACTACCATTAAGCACCTAATTTTGAGATAATTCAAATTTTCTCTTCTAAGAGAAAAACAAAAGGTGATGGGGATTTGCGGTTTTCGACGTTGAAGTTTACTTAAAAAAAGAAATCGAGACATATCAACCATTTTTTTCCAACTCTCATAGTTTCCGAGATACTTTCATTAAGCACCTAATTTTGAGATAATTCAAATTTTCTCTTCTAAGAGAAAAACAAAAGGTGATGGGGATTTGAGGTTTTCAACGTTGAAGTTTACTTAAAAAAAGAAATCGAGACATATCAACAATTTTTTTCCAACTCTCATAGTTTCCGAGATACTTCCATTAAGCACCTAATTTTGAGATGATTCAAATTTTCTCTTTTAAAAGAAAAACAAAAGGCGATGGGGATTTGAGGTTTTCGACGTTGAAGTTTACTTAAAAAAAGAAATCGAGACTTATCAAGCTTTTTTTTGCACCTCTCACCGTTTCCAAGATACTTCCATTAAGCACCTAATTTTGAGATAATTCAAATTTTTTCCTATACAAGAAAAAGAAAAGGCGATGGGGATTTGAGGTGTTCGACGTTGAAGTTTACATAAAAAAAGAAATCGAAACATATCAACTATTTTTCTCCAACATGAGAAAAAGTACCCAAAGCATTAAAAATAAAGATTGTCACTTACATTATTAGTATGTTTGATCATCCTCAACAAATTGGGGCTAGTTTTCTCCTTATCCTTTTTCGTCCAAACGCACCCCACCAATTCCGATGGCTTAATCGTCCTGTACAAATCAAAATCGAGTATCGTCAGTTGCCTCGCAATTTCCAACGGGTGCAAAGTCAAAATTCCAAAATCTTCCTCATTTTGCGTCAAATGCCACTCGATATTCGGGGCTTGATCGTCGAAATTAAATTTGATTAATCGTTGCGCGTCGGGCTCCAATTTCCTTTGAACGATTTTCACCACGCTATCCACCCATTTCCTCATACTTTTCCCATTAACCGAGTCCAAAAACTTCTCCAACTCCGCCAACAAAGCGGGGTCGCGCTCAAAATCGTAAAAATGATGATCCACCCAATGCCTCAACACGTTTAAAACGCGAAATTGAACCGGTTGGACGTACTCCTTCCGGTAGCGCTTCCAATCTTCGCGTTGCGAATTTTTTTGCATCTTATCCGAGTTATCGTTTCCTGTAGATTCTTGTTCGTAGACTAAGCTAGGATCGGGAATGTGAAAGCGCTCGATTAATAATTTTAGGAGCTCCATCGGGGCGCAAAAGCTCCGATACGTCGTCAAAAACGTTTTTACGAATTTCGGATCGGCGTAAATATGGTAAGTTAACCTCTCGACTAATTTATAAATTGTTGCTCCTTTTATTAAAGGGACCCCACCCCCGTTTTCGCGCTGCTCCAAAACTATGTTATCTTTCGAATCGGGCTCGGCGAATTTGTAAATTTCCGGCGATGGGAGTCTCAAAGGATGTTTCCTTTCGATATCGGATAAAATGCTGTCTAAAATTCGTTCCAACATCGAGCGGTTATTCAACATGACTAAATCGGCCAACCAGCTGTTTTTATCGTCGCTGTTTTTGCAGGATAAAACGATGGGGGGTTGCCCCCTCGGGCAAATTTCGAAAACGTTTTTTAAATCCTCCGTATCGGGTAAATCGACAATTTCAACCATTCGGATAAAAAATCGTTCTTTTAACCGGCAATCGTGATGGTGATTACTATGAACGGAGCTTTGCCTCCTCGGGTTTGGTTTACACAAAATTAATAACCCATCGAATAAAAAAACCCTCCTCTCAGTTAATCTCTTCCCGGACGAAACCTTCATCAACATATCCTCCCGGATAAACTCATTACAGCATTGCCCCAAATCCCTCGAATCCCAATTTTCCACCATTTTCTCCAATTCGTGGATTTTTGAGATCGCCTGTTCGCGCCGGGAGCGCAAAATTTGATTTTGCGGTTGTCTTACGACCGTTTTCGCGGAGGCATACCTCCCCAATTCGGATATTAACGGATTTAATTGCCCCTCAACCTCAATTAACGTCTCTTTATCATCCGGGAGTTTGGAAAGCTCGCAAAGTTGACGCACATAATCCAAATAGGCGAAACAATGAAAAATCGGGCTTTGCAACAAAGCGGGGAGATAATATTTAAGAGATAATCTCATCCCTTGTCCCGCCGATAACAATAAATTTTGAATTTGCGGCTTCCCAAGGAGATTATTCAAAGTTTCCCGACACTTAAGTGAGGTGACATCGGCCGCGTATTGGATGTAAACGTCGAATTCTTTCGCTTCGACCAATTCTTCGAAACAACTCCCAATAAACGGCATTTGATCTTGCGCCATCTCAATCACATCCTCTAAACTCCCCAATAAAGTCACCGTTAACTCGTAAATATCGAGGACGTTCGAAAAAATGATCTCAATTTCATCTTTTTCCGCTTTTAATTTTATTATTTCCTCCCTAAATAAAAAAGTCGATTAATTAATTCAATTAATTATTATCAAAACGATTTATTTACCGAAAAACTTTGATTATCATGTGTAAATCCCTCAAATATTGCCTTTCAGCCGTCATTAATTCCCGGACGACTTCCTCGTAGGTTTTTGTGGTCCTCGAGACGTGCGTTGAGACGCTTGGCTCGCAAATGTTTAATTTTCCTCCTTCGTCTTGATAAAACAAGTCCATTAAGGCCTATAAAACGATTAAAATGATTTAATGATTAAAAATAAAAATTGTTTGGGTTTGGAAAAAAAGATGTTTGATTAACGTAAAATAGTAGCAAATAAAAAGGCTAAAACGTGCGATTAAAAGAGAATTAATCGAGAAAATCAATAATAACATAAGTTTACAAGAAAAGTCTAGATCTAGACAGATTTTTTTATGTTTTATAAGGTAAAATGTTGAGGTGATTCTGAAACTTTCTTTAGATTTATCTATCACGATCAGTTTTTGAGATATCCCTACACAAAGGTGAAAAATCGTTTTTATCATTTTTTGTTAAAAATAACAAACAAAAAAATGTGTAAATAAAAAGTTTGCTGCTCTGTACTAAGCCTTTTTTAAACTGTGTCCCGCGGAACCATGGGATTCCATGGCAAATTCTTAAAAATTCCATGAATTATTTCCACAAGATTTGAAACATTTCTTCTGGGAGACTTAATATTGCTTAATACGGCTTGAAATGGTTCCAGAAGCTTTGATATTGCTTTCAGTAGATTCGATACTTCCTCTAGACAACTTGATATTGTCCCTAGGTAAACTTGGAATATTTCCAGAAGACTTGAACTGTTTCCAAAAGACTTGATACTGCTCCTGAAAGAGTTGATACTGCTTTTAGAAGACTTGAAATGCTTCCAAAAGACTAGATATTACTCCTGAAAGATTTGGTACTGCTTCTAGAAGACTTGAAACGCTTCCAAAAGACTAGATACTACTCCTGGAAAATTTGGTACTGCTTCTAGAAGACTTGAAATGCTTCCAAAAGACTAAATACTACTCCTCGAAGATTTGGTACTGCTTCTAGAAGACTTGAAATGCTTCCAAAAGACTAGATACTACTCCTGGAAGATTTGTGCTGTTTCTAGAAGAGTTGAACTGCTTCTAGAAAACTTGATACTACCCCAGGAAGATTTAATAGTACTTCTACAAGATTTGAAGTGCTTGCAGAAGACTTGATACTGCTGTTGGAAAAGTTTATATTGCTTCCAGAAGATTTGTAATACTTCCAGAAGACTGGAACTACCTCCAGAAGATTCGATACAGCCTATGGAAGACTTGATACTGCTCCTAGAAGACTTGAAATGATTCTAAAAATCTTGATACTGCCCCTTTGTAGACCAGAAATACTTCCAGAAGACTCAAACTGCTTCCAGAAGACTTGATACTGCCATAAAAAAATTTGATACTGCTTTTGGAAAAGTTGATATTGCTTCTAGAAAACTTGAAATACTTCTTTGATTTGAAACTTTGATTGTTTGAAAACTTAATATTGCCCCCAAACGACTTGATACTGTATCTGGAACACTTGCTACTACTTCTAGAAGACTTGAAATGGTTCCAAAAGACTTGAGACTGCCTCTTAGTAAAATTCAAATAATTTCAGATTTGAACTGCTTCGAGAAGACTTGATACCGTCCCTGGAGGATTTTGTACTGCCTCTACAAGATTTGAACTGCTTCCAGAATACTTGATACTGTTCCTGGAAGACTTGATACTGCTTCTAGAAGACTTGAAATGGTTCAAAAGACTTGAGACTGCCTCTTAGTAAAGTTGAAATAATTTGAGAAGACTTGAACTGCTTCGAGAAGACTTGATACCGTCCCTGGAGAATTTGGTACTGCCTCTACAAGACTTGAACTGCTTCCAGAATGCTTGATACTGTTCCTGGAAGACTTGATACTGCTTCTAGAAGACTTGAAATGGTTCCAAAAGACTTGAGACTACCTTTTAGTAGACTTGAAATAATTTCAGAAGACTTGATACCGTCCCTGGAGGATTTGGTACTGCCTCTACAAGACTTGAACTGCTTCCAAAATACTTGATACTGTTCCTGGAAGACTTGATACTACTTCTAAAAGACTTGAAATGGTTTCAAAAGACTTGAGACTGCCTCTTAGTAAAGTTGAAATAATTTGAGAAGACTTGAACTGTTTCGAGAAGACTTGATACCGTCCCTGGAGGATTTGGTACTGCCTCTACAAGACTTGCACTGCTTCCAAAATACTTGATACTGTTCCTGGAAGACTTAATACTGCTTCTAGAAGACTTGAAATGGTTCCAAAAGACTTGAGACTGCCTCTTAGTAAAGTTGAAATAATTTCAGAAGACTTGAACTGTTTCGAGAAGACTTGATACCGTCCCTGGAGGATTTGGTACTGCCTCTACAAGACTTGAACTGCTTCCAAAATACTTGATACTGTTCCTGGAAGACTTGATACTGTTTCTAGAAGACTTGAAATGGTTCCAAAAGACTTGAGACTGCCTCTTAGTAAAGTTGAAATAATTTCAGAAGACTTGAACTGTTTCGAGAAGACTTGATACCGTCCCTGGAGGATTTGGTACTGCCTCTACAAGACATGAACTGCTTCCAAAATACTTGATACTGTTCCTGGAAGACTTGATACTGCTTCTAGAAGACTTGAAATGGTTCCAAAAGACTTGAGACTGCCTCTTACTAAAGTTGAAATAATTTCAGAAGACTTGAACTGCTTCGAGAAGACTTGATACCGTCCCTGGAGGATTTGGTACTGCCTCTACAAGACTTGAACTGCTTCCAGAATGCTTGATACTGTTCCTGGAAGACTTGATACTGCTTCTAGAAGACTTGAAATGGTTCCAAAAGACTTGAGACTGCCTCTTAGTAAAGTTGAAATCATTTGAGAAGAGTTGAACTGCTTCGAGAAGACTTGATACCGTCCCTGGAGGATTTGGTATTGCCTCTACAAGACTTGAACTGCTTCCAGAATACTTGATACTGTCCCTGGAAGACTTGATACTGCTTCTAGAAGACTTGAAATGGTTCCAAAAGACTTGAGACTACCTTTTAGTAGACTTGAAATAATTTCAGAAGACTTGATACCGTCCCTGGAGGATTTGGTACTGCTTCTACAAGACTTGAACTGCTTCCTAAACACTTGATACTGTTCCTGGAAGACTTGATACTGCTTCTAGAAGACTTGAAATGGTTCCAAAAGACTTGAGACTGCCTCTTACTAAAGTTGAAATAATTTCAGAAGACTTGAACTGCTTCGAGAAGACTTGATACCGTCCCTGGAGGATTTGGTACTGCCTCTACAAGACTTGAACTGCTTCCAGAATGCTTGATACTGTTCCTGGAAGACTTGATACTGCTTCTAGAAGACTTGAAATGGTTCCAAAAGACTTGAGACTGCCTCTTAGTAAAGTTGAAATCATTTGAGAAGAGTTGAACTGCTTCGAGAAGACTTGATACCGTCCCTGGAGGATTTGGTATTGCCTCTACAAGACTTGAACTGCTTCCAGAATACTTGATACTGTTCCTGGAAGACTTGATACTGCTTCTAGAAGACTTGAAATGGTTCCAAAAGACTTGAGACTACCTTTTAGTAGACTTGAAATAATTTCAGAAGACTTGATACCGTCCCTGGAGGATTTGGTACTGCTTCTACAAGACTTGAACTGCTTCCTAAACACTTGATACTGTTCCTGGAAGACTTGATACTGCTTCTAGAAGACTTGAAATACTTCCCAAAGATTTCAACTGCCTCCAAAAGACTCTGGAAAACTTGATACTGTACCTTGGTAGACTTGATAATGCCCCTAAATGACTTGATACTACATCTACAAGACTTGAAATGCTTCCAAAAGACGTAATACTGTCCCTTCGTAGACTTGAATTACTTCTAAAAGACTTGATACTGCTGCTAGAAGACTTAATGCTATTTCTAGCAGACTCAAACTGCTCCCAAAAGACTTGATACTGCTTCTAAAAGACTTAAAATGTTTCAACAATAGTTGAAATGCTTCTAAAAGACTTAATACTGTCACTTCATAGACTTGAACTGCGTTTACAAGACTTAAACTACTGCCAGAAGACTTGATATTGATTCCAGAAGGCAAGAATTGCTTCCAAAACACTTGACACTGCTTATAGAAGCCTTAAAATGTTTCTAAAAGACTTGATACTGCCTCTTCATAGACTTGATATGCTTCTAGAAGATGTGAACTGCTTCCAAAAGACCAGATACTGCTTCTAGAAAACTTAAAATGCCTCCAGAAGACTTGAACTGTTTCCAGAAGACTTCAAATGCTTCCACAAGACTTGACATTGTCCCTTCATAGTCTTGGAATGCTTCTAGAAAACGCGAACTGTTTCCAAATATATGACACTGCTTTTAGAAGACTTAAAATGCTTCCAAAAGACTTGATATTGCTCCTTCGTAGTCTTGGAATGCTTTTAGAAGTTGAGAATTGCATACAAAAGACTAAATACTGCTTCTAGAAGACTTAAAATGCTTCCAGAAAAGTGGAAATTGCTTCCAAACGACTTGAATTACTACCAGACAACTTAAATTGCTTCCAAAAGACTTGATATTGCCCCTTCATAATCTTGGAATGCGTCTAGAAGACGTGAACTGCTTCCAAAAGACTTGATACTGCTTCTAAAAGACTTGAAATGTTTCAACAATAGTTGAAATGCTTCTAAAAGACTTGATACTGTCCCTTCATAGACTTAAAATGCTCCCAGAAGACTTGATATTGATTTCAGAAGGCAAGAATTGCTTCCAAAACACTTGATGCTGCTTCTAAAAGACTTAAAATGTTTCCAAAAGACTTGATATTGCCTCTTCATAGACTTGATATGCTTCTAGAAGATGTGAACTGTTTCCAGAAGACATGATTCTGTTTCAGAAAGATTTTATTCTGCTTCTAGAAGACTTGAAATGCTTGCAGAAGATTAGATACTGCTCCAAGGAAGTTAGAATTTCTTCCCAAAGACTTGATACTGAATCTAAAAAATTTTATATGCGTCCAAAAGACTTGATGCTGCTTATATAACTGTTGGCAGAAAAAACAACATATTGTTGATAAACAATTTCGAAAATATTTAATACAATTGGACAAAGTACAAAATCTGAAAATGCAAAACTGTTAGTTAAAAACTAAATACCGCCAGCAGCAGACATTTCTATTTTTAAAATGCAAAAAAAACTGTTAATAAAATTAATTTTGCCTTAAAAATATTAAATACTTTTCTCAAAATACAAAATCTTGATAGCAGAGGGTCAAAAAATGCCGATTAAAAAGTAGATAGTTGCAAGAGTTGTGGAGTGTTGAACGACAATGAGTTTGAAGAATATAAAAAAATTGAATCAGGCTAAGGCAGATTTTAAAGTTTTAGACAACAATATGGGCCATTACAAAGCAAAAAATCCTTCCAGAAACGAAACTAAATAATATTAGACGAAAGATATAACTATTAGTGTATCTATTTCTTTAATAAAATCTAAAAATTGTTCTTATTTGCGTTTGATTTTTACGCTAACAAATTATAATGACCATGAGTGAAAACTTTTATGACCATATCAGCGATTTTGTTGGCAGAGACGCTATTCATATCAACATGATCAAGCTTTTCAGCCACAATAAGTTCTTACACCCGGGTGACATAACTCTGGGCTGATATCTTGCGAAAGAATTACTAAATATCCTTCACCAACAACAGCTAAGCGTTTCCTAGGGTTGCCTTCCTCATGGGGCATTGTAAGACAAATAATCACCTTCATAATATGAAGCTTGCCGACTCCCCTCTCTGTCGAGTCTACCAAGAGGACGACGAGACGGTTATTGTGATTAGCCAACCACAAATGACATCAGGAACATGCTTTAGGTGACGTCATGACCTTTGGTAGTTCCTTAGGTTGGTTGATGTAACCGGAGGTGGTACTGGGAGAATGCAGAAGGAGTTCGATGGGGCCTAAGTGCTGTGTGTGTTGACACACTCTCCTATTTTCTTACATACATACATACAACAGCGATTTTAATGACCAAAATCACTTGGTATACAAACAAAATATGTAACAGCTAATTTTATCTAAGATAGATAATTGGATGGGTTAATAATAAGAGGAATTTTAAATTGAAGAGTACATAAGAGTACGTAATCCAGTCATAAATGTCAAAACAAAACAAAAAAATTTTCCATAGATATTTAAAAATCAGTCTCAGTCAAAATGAGGAGAAAAAATGCTATTCCCGAAATTGAACCCTTCAAACAATGTAAGCTTCTGGAGAAGTGGTTTAACAGATTTCAAAAACAAACCACATCTTAAAAAAAAGAAAAACTACAGATTGGTTGGAGAATATGATGAAGAACTTCTTAGAGTAGATGATGTTGTCTTTAAATTTTGAGAAATTCCTCATTATGATATAATTAATGATATATTACTATAAGAAGCATGGCCATAATGAACAGTAAATAGAGATATAACAAAAGTTCTTCAATTAAAACTGGATATAGACAGATCTTTTGTGGTGCTGATTTTGCTTATTAAAAAAAAGATGACAGATGCAACTTAGAGGTCTAAAATTGCAAGAAACAGACAATTAATTACATAGAACAGTTCTTATATAAAAGGTTTCAATTAACTTTTATAATAAGACTCTTAAGGGAGAGTTTTTATTATGACTTTTATATCTAGATTATATCTGATTATGGATTAAGCGTTTGTGGTTCATTGCCAACAATGTACATGCAAAAGTATTCATTTCTTTAAGTTTTTGAGTTGTGCTTGGTTTTATGACTAAAATGCTTTGAAAATTTTTGATATATACATGCAATGAATTATGTTTTTCTGATTTATTACACACAATATTTGCTTAATAAGTTTTTTTTCAACTTTTGCAACTTTTAAGTTATGGCTTTTAATATCATTTTGTATTATCTTATTATTTTTAAGCTATTTAAAGTTTCTAAAGGATGAGATGGGGAGAAATTGAAGATAGTTTCCGAATCATCTCAACATTCAATCTTACAAAAACGAAAAAATATAACAACCTTTCAAAACAAAATTGATTAAAAATCTGTAAATTAATGCAATCGGGGTGGAAAACGATAAAGAAGTCTTTTTTAATTTGAATGATCTAAAAAGTGGATTAAAACTGGGGTTAACTCTACCTACCACTGATTTGGTCTTTTTTTTAAGTTGGCAGGCGTGAAAAAAGCATTTTAAAATTAAACCAATTTAGAAAAAACCAAAAACGAAAAATCAAATTGATTTCAATTGATGATTCAAGTTAAAATTGCTCCAAAAGACTTGATACTGTCCCTTCGTAGACTTGGAATACTCCCGGAAGACTTTAACTGCTTCCAGAAGACTTGAAATGCTTTCAAAAGGCTTGATTCTGCCCCTTGATAAACTTGAAATACTTCTATAAGACCTGAACTGCTTCTAGAAGACATGATTCTGTTCCAGAAAAATTTTGTACTGCTTTTAGAACACTTAAAATGCTTTCAGAAGTTTAGATGCTGTTCCAAGAAAATTTGAATTTTTTCCCAAAGACATGATACTTTTCCTTGGTAGACTTCAAATGCCTTTAGAAGACTTAATAATGCCCCTGAAAGACTTAATACTGCCTCTTCGTAGACTTGAACTGCGTCCACAAGACTTAAAATGCTCCCAGAAGACTTGATATTGATTTGATCAGAAGGCAAGATTTGCTTCCAAAACACTTGATAATGCTTCTAGAAGACTTAAAATGTTTTCAAAAGACTTGATACTGTCTTTTCATAGACTTAAAATGTTTCCAAAAGACTTGATACTGCTTCTAGAAGACTTTTAATGCTTCCAAAAGACTTGATATTGCTCCTTCATAGTCTTGGAATGCTTTTAGAAGTCGAGAACTGCTTACAAAAGATTAAATACTGCTTCTAGAAGACTTAAAATGCTTTCAAAAGATTTGATATTGCTCCTTCGCAGTCTTGGAATGCTTTTAGAAGTCGAAAACTGCATCCAAAAGACTAAATACTGCTTCTAGAAGCTTAAAATGCCTCCAGAAAAGTTGAAGTTGCTTCCAGACGACTTGAATTGCTACCAGAAAACTTAAATTGCTTCCAAAAGACTTGATATTGCCCCTTCATAATCTTGGAATGCTTCTAGAAGACATGAACTGCTTCCAAAGGACTTGATACTGCTTCTAAAAGACTTGAAATGTTTCAACAATACTTGAAATGCTTCTAAAAGACTTGATACTGTCCCTTCATAGACTTAAAATGCTCCCAGAAGACTTGATATTGATTTTAGAAGGCAAGAATTGCTTCCAAAACACTTGATGCTGCTTCTAGAAGACTTAAAATGTTTCCAAAAGACTTGATACTGCCTCTTCATAGATTTGATATGCTTCTAGAAGATGTGAACTGCTTCCAAAAGACCAGATACTGCTTCGAGAAGACTTAAAATACTTCCAAAAGACTTCAACTGCTTCCAGAAGACTTGACACTGTCCCTTCATAGTCTTGGAATGCTTCTAGAAAACGCGAACTGTTTCCAAAAGACTTGATATTGCTCCTTCGTAGTCTTGGAATGCTTTTAGAAATCGGGAATTGCTTCCAAAAGGCTAAATACTGCTTCTAGAAGACTTAAAATGCCTCCAGAAAAGTTGAAGTTGCTTCCAGACGACTTGAATTGCTACCAGAAAACTTAAATTGCTTCCAAAAGACTTGATATTGCCCCTTCATAATCTTGGAATGCTTCTAGAAGACATGAACTGCTTCCAAAGGACTTGATACTGCTTCTAAAAGACTTGAAATGTTTCAACAATACTTGAAATGCTTCTAAAAGACTTGATACTGTTCCTTCATAGACTTAAAATGCTCCCAGAAGACTTGATATTGATATTAGAAGGCAAGAATTGCTTCCAAAACACTTGATGCTGCTTCTAAAAGACTTAAAATGTTTCCAAAGACTTGATACTGCATCTTCATAGATTTGATATGCTTCTAGAAGATGTGAACTGTTTCCAAAAGACCAGATACTGCTTTGAGAAGACTTAAAATGCTTCCAAAAGACTTGATATTGCTCCTTCACAGTCTTGAAATGCTTTTAGAAGTCGAGAACTGCATACAAAAGATTAAATACTGCTTCTAGAAGCTTAAAATGCCTCCAGAAAAGTTGAAGTTACTTCCAGACGACTTGAATTGCTACCAGAAAACTTAAATTGCTTCCAAAAGACTTGATATTGCCCCTTCATAATCTTGGAATGCTTCTAGAAGACATGAACTGCTTCCAAAGGACTTGATACTGCTTCTAAAAGACTTGAAATGTTTCAACAATACTTGAAATGCTTCTAAAAAACTTGATACTGTCCCTTCATAGACTTAAAATGCTCCCAGAAGACTTGATATTGATTTCAGAGGGCAAGAATTGCTTCCAAAACACTTGATGCTGCTTCTAGAAGACTTAAAATGTTTCCAAAAGACTTGATACTGCCTTTTCATAGACTTGATATGCTTCTAGAAGATGTGAACTGCTTCCAAAAGACCAGATACTGCTTCGAGAAGACTTAAAATACTTCCAAAAGACTTCAACTGCTTCCAGAAGACTTGACACTGTCCCTTCATAGTCTTGGAATGCTTCTACAACGTGAACTGTTTCCAAAAGACTTGATACTGTTTCTAGAAGACTTTTAATGATTCCAAAAGACTTGATATTGCTCCTTCATAGTCTTGGAATGCTTTTAGAAGTCGAGAACTGCATACAAAAGATTAAATACTGCTTCTAGAAGACTTAAAATGCTTTCAAAAGATTTGATATTGCTCCTTCACAGTCTTGAAATGCTTTTAGAAGTCGAAAACTGCACCCAAAAGACTAAATACTGCTTCTAGAAGCTTAAAATGCCTCCAGAAAAGTTGAAGTTGCTTCCAGACGACTTGAATTGCTACCAGAAAACTTAAATTGCTTCCAAAAGACTTGATATTGCCCCTTCATAATCTTGGAATGCTTCTAGAAGACATGAACTGCTTCCAAACGACTTGATACTGCTTCTAAAAGACTTGAAATGTTTCAACAATACTTGAAATGTTTCTAAAAGACTTGATACTGTCCCTTCATAGACTTAAAATGCTCCCACAAGACTTGATATTGATTTCAGAAGGCAAGAATTGCTTCCAAAACACTTGATGCTGCTTCTAGAAGACTTAAAATGTTTCCAAAAGACTTGATACTGCATCTTCATAGATTTGATATGCTTCTAGAAGATGTGAACTGCTTCCAAAAGACCAGATACTGCTTCGAGAAGACTTAAAATACTTCCAAAAGACTTCAACTGCTTCCAGAAGACTTGACACTGTCCCTTCATAGTCTTGGAATGCTTCTAGAAAACGCGAACTGTTTCCAAAAGACTTGATATTGCTCCTTCGTAGTCTTGGAATGCTTTTAGAAATCGAGAATTGTATCCAAAAGGCTAAATACTACTTCTAGAAGACTTAAAATGCCTCCAGAAAAGTTGAAGTTGCTTCCAGACGACTTGAATTGCTACCAGAAAACTTAAATTGCTTCCAAAAGACTTGATATTGCCCCTTCATAATCTTGGAATGCTTCTAGAAGACATGAACTGCTTCCAAAGGGCTTGATACTGCTTCTAAAAGACTTGAAATGTTTCAACAATACTTGAAATGCTTCTAAAAGACTTGATACTGTCCCTTCATAGACTTAAAATGCTCCCAGAAGACTTGATATTGATTTTAGAAGGCAAGAATTGCTTCCAAAACACTTGATGCTGCTTTTAGAAGACTTAAAATGTTTCCAAAAGACTTGATACTGCCTCTTCATAGATTTGATATGCTTCTAGAAGATGTGAACTGCTTCCAAAAGACCAGATACTGCTTTGAGAAGACTTAAAATGCTCCCAAAAGACTTGATATTGCTCCTTCATAGTCTTGGAATGCTTTTAGAAGTCGAGAACTGCATACAAAAGATTAAATACTGCTTCTAGAAGACTTAAAATGCTTTCAAAAGATTTGATATTGCTCCTTCGCAGTCTTGGAATGCTTTTAGAAGTCCAAAACTGCATCCAAAAGACTAAATACTGCTTCTAGAAGCTTAAAATGCCTCCAGAAAAGTTGAAGTTGCTTCCAGATGACTTGAATTGCTACCAGAAAACTTAAATTGCTTCCAAAAGACTTGATATTGCCCCTTCATAATCTTGGAATGCTTCTAGAAGACATGAACTGCTTCCAAAGGACTTGATACTGCTTCTAAAAGACTTGAAATGTTTCAACAATACTTGAAATGCTTCTAAAAGACTTGATACTGTTCCTTCATAGACTTAAAATGTTCCCAGAAGACTTGATATTGATTTTAGAAGGCAAGAATTGCTTCCAAAACACTTGATGCTGCTTCTAAAAGACTTAAAATGTTTCCAAAAGACTTGATACTGCCTCTTCATAGACTTGATATGCTTCTAGAAGACGTGAACTGCTTCCAAAAGACCAGATACTGCTTTGAGAAGACTTAACATGCTTCCAAAAGACTTGATATTGCTCCTTCATAGTCTTGGAATGCTTTTAGAAGTCGAGAACTGCATACAAAAGATTAAATACTGCTTCTAGAAGACTTAAAATGCTTTCAAAAGATTTGATATTGCTCCTTCGCGGTCTTGGAATGCTTTTAGAAGTCGAAAACTGCACCCAAAAGACTAAATACTGCTTCTAGAAGCTTAAAATGCCTCCAGAAAAGTTGAAGTTGCTTCCAGACGACTTGAATTGCTACCAGAAAACTTAAATTGCTTCCAAAAGACTTGATATTGCCCCTTCATAATCTTGGAATGCTTCTAGAAGACATGAACTGCTTCCAAAGGACTTGATACTGCTTCTAAAAGACTTGAAATGTTTCAACAATACTTGAAATGCTTCTAAAAGACTTGATACTGTTCCTTCATAGACTTAAAATGCTCCCAGAAGACTTGATATTGATTTTAGAAGGCAAGAATTGCTTCCAAAATACTTGATGCTGCTTCTAGAAGACTTAAAATGTTCCCAAAAGACTTGATACTGTCTCTTCATAGATTTGATATGCTTCTAGAAGATGTGAACTGCTTTCAAAAGACCAGATACTGCTTTGAGAAGACTTAAAATGCTTCCAAAAGACTTGATATTGCTCCTTCACAGTCTTGAAATGCTTTTAGAAGTCGAGAACTGCATACAAAAGATTAAATACTGCTTCTAGAAGACTTAAAATGTTTTCAAAAGATTTGATATTGCTCCTTCGCGGTCTTGGAATGCTTTTAGAAGTCGAAAACTGCACAAAAAAAAACTAAATACTGCTTCTAGAAGCTTAAAAAGCCTCCAGAAAAGTTGAAGTTGCTTCCAGACGACTTGAATTGCTACCAGAAAACTTAAACTGCTTCCAAAAGACTTGATATTGCCCCTTCATAATCTTGGAATGCTTCTAGAAGACATGAACTGCTTCCAAAGGACTTGATACTGCTTCTAAAAGACTTGAAATGTTTCAACAATACTTGAAATGCTTCTAAAAGACTTGATACTGTCCCTTCATAGACTTAAAATGCTCCCAGAAGACTTGATATTGATTTCAGAAGGCAAGAATTGCTTCCAAAACACTTGATGCTGCTTCTAGAAGACTTAAAATGTTTCCAAAAGACTTGATACTGCATCTTCATAGATTTGATATGCTTCTAGAAGATGTGAACTGTTTCCAAAAGACCAGATACTGCTTTGAGAAGACTTAAAATGCTTCCAAAAGACTTGATATTGCTCCTTCACAGTCTTGAAATGCTTTTAGAAGTCGAGAACTGCATACAAAAGATTAAATACTGCTTCTAGAAGCTTAAAATGCCTCCAGAAAAGTTGAAGTTACTTCCAGACGACTTGAATTGCTACCAGAAAACTTAAATTGCTTCCAAAAGACTTGATATTGCCCCTTCATAATCTTGGAATGCTTCTAGAAGACATGAACTGCTTCCAAAGGACTTGATACTGCTTCTAAAAGACTTGAAATGTTTCAACAATACTTGAAATGCTTCTAAAAAACTTGATACTGTCCCTTCATAGACTTAAAATGCTCCCAGAAGACTTGATATTGATTTCAGAGGGCAAGAATTGCTTCCAAAACACTTGATGCTGCTTCTAGAAGACTTAAAATGTTTCCAAAAGACTTGATACTGCCTTTTCATAGACTTGATATGCTTCTAGAAGATGTGAACTGCTTCCAAAAGACCAGATACTGCTTCGAGAAGACTTAAAATACTTCCAAAAGACTTCAACTGCTTCCAGAAGACTTGACACTGTCCCTTCATAGTCTTGGAATGCTTCTACAACGTGAACTGTTTCCAAAAGACTTGATACTGTTTCTAGAAGACTTTTAATGATTCCAAAAGACTTGATATTGCTCCTTCATAGTCTTGGAATGCTTTTAGAAGTCGAGAACTGCATACAAAAGATTAAATACTGCTTCTAGAAGACTTAAAATGCTTTCAAAAGATTTGATATTGCTCCTTCACAGTCTTGAAATGCTTTTAGAAGTCGAAAACTGCACCCAAAAGACTAAATACTGCTTCTAGAAGCTTAAAATGCCTCCAGAAAAGTTGAAGTTGCTTCCAGACGACTTGAATTGCTACCAGAAAACTTAAATTGCTTCCAAAAGACTTGATATTGCCCCTTCATAATCTTGGAATGCTTCTAGAAGACATGAACTGCTTCCAAAGGACTTGATACTGCTTCTAAAAGACTTGAAATGTTTCAACAATACTTGAAATGTTTCTAAAAGACTTGATACTGTCCCTTCATAGACTTAAAATGCTCCCACAAGACTTGATATTGATTTCAGAAGGCAAGAATTGCTTCCAAAACACTTGATGCTGCTTCTAGAAGACTTAAAATGTTTCCAAAAGACTTGATACTGCTCCTTCATAGATTTGATATGCTTCTAGAAGATGTGAACTGCTTCCAAAAGACCAGATACTGCTTCGAGAAGACTTAAAATACTTCCAAAAGACTTCAACTGCTTCCAGAAGACTTGACACTGTCCCTTCATAGTCTTGGAATGCTTCTAGAAAACGCGAACTGTTTCCAAAAGACTTGATATTGCTCCTTCGTAGTCTTGGAATGCTTTTAGAAATCGAGAATTGCATCCAAAAGGCTAAATACTGCTTCTAGAAGACTTAAAATGTCTCCAGAAAAGTTGAAGTTGCTTCCAGACGACTTGAATTGCTTCCAAGAAACTTGAATTGCTTCCAAAAGACTTGATACTGTTTCTAAAAGACTTGAGATGCTTCCAAAAAACTTGATACTGCTTCTAGAAGACTAGAAATATCTCAAGAATAGTTGAAATGCTTTTAGAAGACTTCACATGCATCCAAAAGACTTAATACTGTCCTTTCGTAGACTTGGAATACTTCCAGAAGACGAACTGCTTCCAGAAGACTTGAAATGCTTCCAAAAGGCTTGATTCTGCCCCTTGATAGACTTGAAATACTTCCAGAAGATTTGAACTGCTGCCACAAGACTTAAAATACTTCCAGAAGACTTGATATTGATTTGATCAGAAGGCAAGAATTGCTTCCAATACACTTGATAATGCTTCTAGAAGACTTAAAATGTTCCCAAAAGACTTGATACTGTCTCTTCATAGACTTGATATGCTTCTAGAAGACGTGAACTGCTTCCAAAAGACCAGATACTGCTTCGAGAAGACTTAAAATGCCTCCAGAAAAGCAGAAATTGCTTCCAGAAGACTTAAAATGCTTCCACAAGACTTGACACTGTCCCTTCATAGTCTTGGAATGCTTCTAGAAAACGCGAACTGTTTCCAAATGACTTGATACTGCTTCTAGAAGACTTAAAATGTTTCCAAAAGACTTGATACTGTCTCTTCATAGAATTGATATGCTTCCAAAAGCCCAGATACTGCTTCGAGAAGACTTAAAATGCCTCCTTTTGTGGTGCTGATTCTGCTTATTAAAAAAAAAGATGGCAGATGCAATTTAGAGGTCTAAAATTGCAAGAAACAGACAATTAATTACATAGAAAAGTTCTTACATAAAAGGTTTCAATTAACTTTTATAATAAGACTCTTAAACGAGAGTTTTTATTATGATTTTTATATCTAGATTATATCTGATTATGGATTAAGCGTTTGTGGTTCATTGCCAACAAAGTACATGCAAAAGTATTCATTTCTTTAAGTTTTTGAGTTGTGCTTGGTTTTATGACTAAAATGCTTTGAAGATTGTTGATATATACATGCAATGAATTATGTTTTTCTGATTTATTATACACAATATTTGCTTAATAAGTTTTTTTTTCAACTCTTGCAACTTTTAAGTTGTGGCTTTTAATATCATTTTTTATTAGCTTATTATTTTTTAAGCTATTTAAAGTTTCTAAAGGATGAGATGGGGAGAAATTGAAGATAGTTTCGGAATCATCTCAACATTCAATCTTACAAAAACGAAAAAAATATCACAACCTTTAAAAATAAAATTGATTAAAATTTGTAAACTAATGTAATCAGGGTGGAAAACGATAAAGAAGTCTTTTTTAATTTGAATGGTCTAAAAAGTGGATTAAAACTGGGGTTAACTCTACCTACCACTGATTTGGTCTTTTTTTTTAAGTTGGCAAGCGTGAAAAAAAGCATTTTAAAATTAAACCAATTTAAAAAAAACCAAAAACGAAAAATCAAATTGATTTCAATCAATGATTCAAGTTAAAATTAATCTAACGAGTCTATTAATAAAGGCCCACCTTATCGGCGTTCATCGAAATCTGCACATCTTGATAGGTTATCTCCGTGTGCTTAATATTCGTGACGTAATTTCCGGCCAATTTTAAGATATCGGCCGAGATGTACTCCAAAACAGCCACTAAGAATAATGAAACGCTCGAATCGATCTTATATTGTAACAATTCCTAAAAAATTTAAAAATAATTAACATAACCTAACTTAATTTTTTTTAATCATCAAATAAATAAATAAATAAATTAATTAATTAATTAACGAACCTTTTGCAACAAGTTATGTATTTTATCTACAGGTAACACAGACTTTTTCTTGCCCTTTTCCAAAGCTTCCTGAGCGTCTTTTAGGGCCCACTGATTAATCGGGTTTGGAAATGTGTTTTGCACTTTATTTTCGACATCCTTAAAATGAAAATAAATTAATTTTTTGATTGATTAAAATTAAAATAATTACTTGGACAGTGTGGGGTGATTTAGCGCACAACATGGCTAAAAGTCTCAAACATAACCCCTCGATATAATTCAAAGCATCATCATTAACACTTAACGATGGATGAACTTGGTCCAAAACCTACAAAAACATAAAATTTTTATTAAAATCAATCAATTTGTTTATAACAACCTTTCTTAAAGGGGGAACTAAGACCCCTTTCCATTTCGTCGAATTCTCCTCGCAATTAAAATCGTAAAACTTCTCCGTGGCGTTCATCCTTTAATCGTTATCTTTTTTCCTCGGTTAATCTAACAAAACGAAGTGCCTTTTGTGTTCTCAACAAAACATACTCTACTCGAAACGTCTCAAACGATGATTTCGGTGAGGCCCAAAATTTCTTCGAAACGCGATCACCTCGTCTCGGAACGAAATCCGAGCGTTTTAATCGGTCACTTACGACGTTATTCCGCCCATTTTCGCCGTTTTAAAACGAAAAAAACACTTAAAAACCGCTCGTTATCGGTCGATTCTTAATTACACACTGTGCGCACACCGCCATTTTGTTTCTCACTAGATGCTGCTAGATGCGTTTTTTGATTCGCTCCAACTTCACATCAAATAGAAACTGTCAACTATTTCCGTCCTTTTTTAACGCATTGTTCGGTTATATCTCCATCTCGCTTTTTTGATTTTTTATTGGGGAAACATGCGTACCATAAGTAATCAATAAATCTATTTTTAGGGGATTTTTTTTTCGCGTTTTTATTTTATTAATAATTTCTATTTTAATTAATTATTTACAATTAATACTTTATTATCTTATCGAATTAGGATTTATCTTTTTCGTTAGGCTCATTTCTGCATATCACGGAAATCCTACGATCTTTAAAAACCATCTTATCGTCGAATTTACTATGTTCGTTGCTTAAAATTTCGTGTTTATAATCGTATCGAGCACTTCCACTCATTATGTATAAAGATCTCCTTTTTAATAAGACTTTAACTTGTAATTCGGGGGATTTATCATGAACTAACCTCATCACGCTGTCGGTTAAAAGACTCAACCCCGCGATTGTGTCCCCACAAAACTAGAATTAACAATAATTAAAATAAAATCATTAATTTTAACAAAACAAACCCTAATTGCGTCAATGTGGGGCTTAATGTGCCCATTTTTGTCTAAATCTAAGATGTGCACCAATTTTAATTGAGCCACCCCCGGGGGAAAAGCGATTTTCCTCACTCTATCGATAATAACTTTGTTATTTTCGTTCCATTTTAATCGCTCAGTCTCGCGATATCCATGAATCGCATCGTCCCAATGATCGAATTGGTATCTCATCCGTTTCAAGTATGGCTCAATTTCATCGAGGATGCTTTTTTCTTCATCTTCGGTGATAAAATCGTAATGCACGATCATCGATTTGAGCACATTAGAAGCTAAAATGGGGGGGTTTTGCGAATAACCCTCACTCAACCTAAGATAAGGGGGTTGTTCAAAAGCTGGATTAAATTAAAGGGATGTTGTTGTAAAATGAGTAATTTTAAGCGATTTTACCTGGTTTTTCGATTGCTTGTGAGAAAAATCGATTATTTATCGATTTTAATCGCTTTAAATAACGAATTAATTTAATCATTATTTTTAGGTTATTTTGACAAGATGACAAGTGATGACAAGATTTTGACAAGTGACAGCTTAAATTTTACTAAATTATTTTTAAATAATTAAAAAAATAATAAATTAATTTATTAATTTAAGAAATTATTAATTCGTTTTACCACATTTAAATTTCTAATTAATTTGTTGTAAATAAATCAGCTTAAAAATTTCTAATTGACGTTTAAGGCATGACGCACACGAGATTATACGATTATTTTTTTTAATAAAAATTAATTTCTAATTAATTAATTAACCAATTATCTCATTAACATCCTAAATGAACCCAAATTGGTCATTTTCGAGTAAATTTAAAAACGAATTTCGTTTTAATCTGGCGATTTTTAAGCATTGTTGTTTTGAAGTAGGTGGCGCCATCTTTAACACATCGCGAGGTTAGGTCGCTTGTGTGCTAAAAACACTGAAACTTTACTGAAATATTTTTGTAAACAGCCCCCGTTTATCATCAACATCACGAATAGTTTAAATGACGACCGATTCGCGGACGCACCGCGGCCGTTTTAACACAATTTCGACGAGCGACACCAATAATGTCAGTCGAGTATAAATTTGAGCCAAGTTGAGAATCTCTTATTTCCGCGAACGATTCGCGCCCGGCTATTCGTTTTAATTATCGAAGGTAATAACCCCCGTAATCCCCGTTTAATTAACCCTACAAATGGGGCTTCTTTTCCAGAATGAACGGGGCCAACATGGAACCAAACAAATCTGGATCGACACCGAGCGCGGCCTCCAAACTACCAAAAAACTACAAGCTTATAGTTGACCCGTTTCTGGTGAAGGGGGCCGCCAAGCTTTATCGGTATGATGGTATTGTTCCCGATGGAGTTTGCGCCCCCGTCGTTCCGAGAGATCCTAGATCTCACCTCACGCGGATTTGGACAAGATTAGAAACTATTGATTTACCCGTACCTAGGTTTGTATAAAACATTCTTAATTCCCAAAAAAATTATAAAATTAATTCAAAAATTGAGATTTTAATTGACATTTGTCATATTTACGAACATAACCTCACTTTCTTTTTTTTCGCAAATTCATTAATTTTGCGATTTTTGCATCATTTTGTTACATTTTAACCAAAAATTAAACAATTTCTTAACAAAATTCCTAATAAACCCAAGTTTTTCTAATTATTAACAAAAATAAATAAATAAATTAATTAAGTTGGTATCCCCAACGATTTAAAACGTCAAATTAAATTGATTAATTATCTTTTTTAGATTTAAAATCGATTCAAACTACGTTGGAACCCCCCCTTCGATTGAAGTAACGATATTTCAATTAAACGATAACATCGATAAGCAATTCCTTCGAGATATGGTTCAAAAATACGGGACAGTCGAGGAATTGCACATTTATTTCCACCCGACGACGAATAAGCACCTAGGAATTGGTCGGGTCGTTTACGAAACGGTGAAAGGGGCGAAATTGTGCGTGGAAAAGCTAAACAACACGAGCGTAATGGGGAAAATACTCCAAGTATTCTTAGACCCGTTTGGGGAAAAATGCCGGGTGCGTTTTGAGGAATTTACCGTTGAAAAAAAACCTCCCCCGCCGCCCCCCGTTGAAGATAAACCAAAAAAAGACGTGTTAGAATCAAAAAAACCCCTCGAAAAAGATCTTATCGAAGATAAACACGAAAAAGAAATAGATTTAATAAAAGAAGATAGGTTAACATCATCGGGGAAAGATCAAAGAACGAATTATAACCACCGATACGTTAGGAGCGATTACGCAACCCCCGGCTCATCTGATTTAGGTTACGGAACCGCCCCCAGTGAGTATTCAACAAGTTATGGGTCGAATGAAACGACCCCAATCGGATACGATTACATGAATATGTCAATGGCGACTCCTTACGCGCATTACGGCCCTTACATGGGGGCCACACCAATTTGGCCCTCTCACATGACGCCGCAACAATGGCCACATGATGCTTGGAATAAATCGAACGTGGTTGCGGCGGCTCCCCCGGTTCATAAATGGCCGGCGGATAACAAAGAGAGATTTAGGAATAATAAAGAACGAGATGCGCACGAATGGAAAGACAGGGAACGAGATAAAAAAAGGGGAAAAAGTAAAAAGAAAGATAAGGAGAAGGAGAAAGAAAAAGAGAAGGTGGAGGAGGATGGGAAGACGCTTGATTTAGATACACGGTTGGTAAAGAAATTATGATTAAATTAATATGAAATGATTGTGAAGTTAAGGATTTTAAAATTATTACGATCATAAGAAACATCTAAGAATAAGAAAATAATCATCATAAAATTTATTCTTTTTAAAATCGAATCTATGATTAACATCACAATTATTAACACAAAAAAGGTTCATTTATACAAAGATCGAGAAGAGCTTTATTTTGGAGGATTAAATTAAATTTTTAAATTGATTATTATTTCATATTTTGACAAGATTATCTTCTATTTGCATAATTTCTAATACACTTTTAGGCTACTTTTGTTAAGTTTCCATTCAAAAAGTGTTTATCATGTGTTTTATCATGCTAAAAAACCTCTATATACCAAATTGAAATAGAATCGACTGTAATATTAAAAGGAATGATTTCAAAAATGTAATTTGAAATCGTCCTATATCCTCAAAACAAAGTTTTATCGATTTACAATGAAGCAGAAAAGTATAAATGAGTAATTCTTGCATTAAAATTGGTAGATGAAAGTATACATGATTATAAAAATTGCGAAAGAATCGAAAAAATCGATTTTTCTCACGCAGAAAAGTATAAATAGATTTAATTATGATTATAAATATGGCTTTGAAAGCTTGAAAACGATCAAAACTTGAAAATGAACAACGATATTCAAAAATAATCCTGATTTGGGTTCTAAAACGCTCGAATTGGGAAGAAAAGTACATTTCAATGGTACATTGAAATTAAAAAATGAATTGAAACTGATTGTCTTCTTTAAACAATATCATATCTTCCGCAAGAATTTTGAAGTTACCATTTCAAGTGTTCTAAACGCATTTCCAGTCTTTAGGAAATAATATTAGGTCTTGTAGAAGTAGTATTAAGTATTCTGGAAGTATTTCAGGTCTTGCAGAGGCAATATCAAGTCTTCTGGAAGCATTTTGAAGTTTTTTGGAATCATTCCATGTCTTCTAGAAGCAGTGTTAAGTCTTCTGGAACCATTTCAAGTCGTTTGAATGCATTTCAAGTCTTCTGGAAATGATATAAGATCTTGTAGAAGTAGTATTAAACGTTCTGAAAGTATTTCAGGTCTTGCAGAGGCAATATCAAGTCTTTTGGAAGCATTTTGAAATTTTTTGGAAGCATTTTGAAGTCTTTTGGAATCATTTCAAGTTTTTTGGAAATGATATAAAGTCTTGTAGAAGTAATAATAAGTCTTCTGGAAGTATTTATGGGCTTCCAGAAGCAGTATTCAGTCTTCTGGAACCATTTCAAGTCGTCCGAACGCATTTCAAGTCTTCTGGAAATGATATAAAGTCTTGTAGAAGTAATAACAAATCTTCTGGAAGTATTTATGGGCTTCTAGAATACTATATCAAGTCTTTTGGAACCATTTCAAATCTTCCACAGGCAATATTAAATCTTTTGGAAATACTTTGAAGTCTTCTAGAACCATTTCAAATCTTCCAGAGATAATATAAAGTTTTATGACAGCATTTTGAAGTCTTTTGGAACCATTTTAGGTCATCTAAACGCATTTCAAGTCTTCTGGAAATGATATAAAGTCGTGTAGAAGTAATAATAAGTCTTCTCGAAATATTTATGGACTTCCAGAAGTAGTGTTAAGTTTTCTGAAACCATTTCAAATCTTTCAGAGATAATATCAAGTTTTATGAAAGCATTTTGAACTCTTCTGGAACCGTTTCAAGTCGTCTGAACGTATTCCAAGTCTTCTGGAAATGATATAACGTCGTGTAGAAGTAATAATAAGTCTTCTGGAAATATTTATGGACTTCCAGAAGTAGTGTTAAGTCTTCTGGAACCATTTCATATCTTCCAGAGATAATATCAAGTTTTATGACAGCATTTTGAAGTCTTCTGGAACAGTTTCAAGTCGTCTGAACGCATTTCAAGTCGTCTGAACGCATTTCAAGTCTTCTGGAAATGATATAAAGTCGTGTAGAAGTAATAATAAATCTTCTGGAAGTATTTGTGGACTTCTAGAAGTAGTGTTAAGTCCTCTGGAACCATTTCAAATCTTGCAGAGTTAATATCAAGTTTTATGACAGCATTTTGAAGTCTTCTGAAACCGTTTCAAGTCGTCTGAACGCATTTCAAGTCTTCTGGAAATGATATAAAGTCGTGTAGAAGTAAAATAAGTCTTCTGGAAATATTTATGGACTTCCAGAAGTAGTGTTAAGTCTTCTGGAACCATTTCATATCTTCCAGAGATAATATCAAGTTTTATGACAGCATTTTGAAGTCTTCTGGAACCGTTTCAAGTCGTCTGAACGCATTTCAAGTCTTCTGGAAATGATATAAAGTCGTGTAGAAGTAATAATAAATCTTCTGGAAATATTTATGGACTTCCAGAAGTAGTGTTAAGTCTTCTGGAACCATGTCAAATCTTCCAGAGATAATATCAAGTTTTATGACAGCATTTTGAAGTCTTCTGAAACCATTTCAAGTCGTCTGAACGCATTTCAAGTCTTCTGGAAATGATATAATGTCGTGTAGAAATAATAATAAGTCTTTTGAAAATATTTACGGACTTTCAGAAGTAGTGTTAAGTCTTCTGGAACCATTTCAAATTTTCCAGAGATAATATCAAGTTTTATGACAGCATTTTAGAGCCTTTTACACCACTTCAAGTCTTCTGGAAACAATATAAAGTATTGTAAAAATGGAATCAAGTATTCTGGAAGTATTTGAGGTCTTCTGGAAGCAGTTTCAAGTTTTCTTGAAGTATTTCAAATCTTCCAGAGGCAATATCAAGCCTTTTGGAAGCATTTTGAAGTTTTTTGCACCATTTCAAGTCTTCTGGAACCATTTCAAGTCTTCTGAACACATTTCAAGTCTGCTGGAAACAATATAAAGTATTGTAGAAGTGCCATCAACTATTCTGGAAGTATTTTGAAGTCTTTTGCACCATTTCAAGTCTCCTGGAACCATGTTAAGCCTTCTGAACACATTTCAAGTTCTCTGGAAATAATGTAAAGTATTCTAGAAGTAGTATCAAGTATTCCGGAAGTATTTGAAGTCTTCTGGAAGCAATATCAAGCCTTCTGGAAGCATTTTGAAGTCTTCTAGAAACAATACAAAGTCTTGTAGAAGTAGTATCATGTCTTCTATAAGTATTTCAAGCCTTGATTTCAAGCATTTGAAGTATTATCGAGTATTTTGGAAGCAAATTCAAGTCTTCCAGAACCAACATTAAATATTTCAACTCTAAAGCAATATCAAATTACTAGAAACTGTATTAAGTCTTCCAGGAGTGTAATAATTTTTTTTGGAAGCAGTTCAAGTCTTCTGGAGCCAGATCAAGTCTTCTATAAGCAGTTTCCACTAAAACTTTATATTATTCCTCAATTAAATTATTTTCAAGATCCCTTTTTTAGACACCTTTTTCAAATTTGACTGATTAATGCTCAATCAGGTTTAAATCAGCCGACAGAACCAAGCAGAGCCAAAATCAGCAGACAATCTTGGTTGATAGTATCTCATTTTGCTGATTAACTCTTTTATTATCAATAATATAATAATGATATTTGTTAGAAAATCATTCTCTAGATTTCTGGAAGAGATTTTCTATAAATTCAATGTTTAATAATGCACTGAACTTAAACGCACTTCTAAACACATTTCTTTACAAAGATAAAGAAAATTGAAGAAAATCACCTTTTTAACATCATTTATTTTATAAATTCCAACTTAATTTTAATTTAATCCCTATATATACTTTTTAGTGCTTAAAAAATTAATTTTGGCTATTATTGTTAATAAATGTTATTATTAATCCTTCAATTTCAAGTATTATCTTAAAACTAATTTATATTATAAACGTTTTATACTTCCAATTACTCAAAATATACTTAAATTACTACAAAAAGATTTTAAAAAATTAAATTTGTGTTAGGATTGCGATGTTACTTAAAGGGAAAGGATCGGGAGGGATGGCGCCCCCGTTTTTATCGTTAGGGGTCGATTCAGACGATGATAAGACCAATTTGGATAAATCTGTGAATTCCGTACCTATTCCAATGTCCGTTGATAGTGATGATGGTGAGTTTATCATAGCCCCAAATAAAATCGTCAAATTAATTAATTTTTTGAAATTTCAGATCGATCTAGTGTATCTTTAAGCGACCTCCCCATCAATCCACCACCGCCGGAAGTCGACACAAAACCCAACGAAAAAAAACCGCCTTTATTATCAAATCCGCCGTCGCCATTTTTATCGAAAGAAATTTATTTGCAATGTTATCGAGAGGCTTTGGAGGAGGTGATTAATTTTCATTTTGATTCGATTTGGTTTAATTGTTTTATTCGGTTTTAGGTTATTGCGAATCAAAAGGAAGCTTTGGAGACGACGGCTCTTTTAAAAAAGGTTAAAATTGATATGGATAAGATTGGGAGTGATATCTCTTCGAGTGAGGATGAGTTATTGACTGGGGAGAATAATTATAGCCCGATTGATCGGAATTCCTTGATTAAAGATAAAAATGAAGTTGAGGATGATCAAATGAGTTTGTCTTCGTTGAGTAGTAATGATCAAAAGATTGAGGAGGGGAAAATTGAGCCGAATATGTTGGGGCCCCCTCCCCCGCCGCCTCCGGGGCCACCCCCACATTATCCGTATCAACAATACTCAGGTTATCCTTATTATTATGGGGGATCGGGCGATTGGCGCCAAGCTTATCATTATGGGGCCCATATGTATATGCCTCAGCAGTACTCGCAATTTGCGACAACAATGCAGCACACCCCATACATGCCTTATCAATATCCGGGGCGGAAATTAGATCCTTCAAAAACCGATGACCCCCACACCCCTACAATAAACGCAGTGGTCCAACAAATCACTCAAGAACTAAAACAAATTTTAAAAAGAGATTTTAATAAAAAGATGGTTGAATTTACGGCGTTTAAAAAATTCGAGACGTGGTGGGAGGATGAAACGTCAAAAGAGAAAGGGAAGGAAATCAAAAAAGATGAGAATTCTTCCGATAAATCGAACAAAGATAATATTAACATTTTATTGGAGGCGAATCGCGAGAATATTTATAGTAATATTAATTTGGAGAGTATTGGAAGTTTTGGGTTGGGGTTGAAAGCGTCGTTGCCGAAAATGCCGAGCTTTAGGAGGAAAAAAGTCCCATCCCCGGTTATCGAGGAAGAAAATGAAGAGATAGTCCTCTCAGATTCGGAGGAAAACAAAAAAGAACCCGAACCGGAACTAAAAAGAGTCAGAAAAACCTCAACGAGCTCATCAAGTTCGTCTAGTTCATCGTTTACTTCCGAGGAAGAGAGCTCATCGAGCGATGAGAGCTCGGATTCGGAATCATCCGAGACGGAGGTTAAAATTTGGAATGAAAAAGATGAGAAAATCGATGATAAAGATGATGAGGATAAGGATGATGTTGAGGATAATGAGGAAATTGAGTGTATTGGAACTCCTCCCGAGAGGACAACGCCTGTTCCTAATGAGTTGGAGTTAGCTGAAAGTATTGAAACGAATTTGGAGATTATTCAAAAGGAGAAGAAAGAAAGGGGTGAAATTAAGGAGGTTGTTTACGAAGAAAACAGCGATTTAAGCGAGGATGAGCGCGAATATTTGGAGAAAAGGCGAAGAAATACTGAGTGGATGGAACAAATTGAACGGGAGAAAGATTTGAGAGATTTAAGGGAGCGATTGGAGAAAGAAAAAATTGTAATCGAGAAAAAAGTCGAAAAAGAAACAAAAATGGAGGAGATAAAAGTCGAAAAAATGGAAATCGACACCCAAATTACCGAAAAAATCGAAACCGAAACCATCAACGGAGACAATAAACGGGTTAAAACGATATCGGAGAGCTCATCGGGGAGCCCCACCACCATCCAAGTCGCAATGGAACATTCTTATTGCATCCCGGTTAAAAACGAAGATAATGAGATACAAAGCGAGGAGATTTCGGGGATTTTAGAGCACGATCACGGTTATTTGAAAGAATTTGAGACCAAAAATGATTTTAATTCAATTAAAATCGTAGAGGAAGTCGAATTAAAAGAAATCAAAAACAACCAAGCCGAGAAAAAATCGAAAAAATCCCGAAAAATAAAACAAAAAATCCCTCAAGAAAAAGACCTAAACAAACTCAATTTCGAACCGGCCCAAAAACCCACCCAAAACAACCAAAAATTCGACACGAAATTCGAAGAGCGCGACATCACGACGGAAATGAGCGTGCTTTATGAATTTTTAACGAAAGGAATCGATTCGGAGGATATCGAGTATATGAGGATGGCGTATGAGGCGATGTTGGCGAATGATTCTTTGGGGTATTGGCTAAATGATACGCATTGGGTCGATCATTGCGTCACCGATTTATATTCCAACCCAGCTCCGGTTGTTAAAAAGAAAAAGGAGGTCCCCCGGAGGGTTCACGCGAGCGGATGCGCGCGAACTGAGGGGTACTATAAAGTGGCGGCTCAAGAAAAAGCTAAATACAAGTATCATCACGCGAAATCGCACGCGAATACATCACCGAATGTTCCTGTTACGAAAATGCAAGGTAATATAATAATTTTTTTTTATTTAAAATAAATTTATTTTACTAAATAAATTATTTTAGGTTTATCGAGAGAAGCAAGATCGAATCAACGAAGACTTTTAACAGCTTTCGGAACCGACACAGATTCAGATTTGCTCAAATTTAATCAATTGAAATTCCGCAAAAAGCACCTTAAATTCGCAAAATCCGCAATTCACGATTGGGGGTTATTCGCAATGGAGCCGATTGCTGCAGATGAGATGGTTATTGAGTACGTTGGGCAGATGATTAGGCCCTCAGTGGCCGATTTGAGAGAATCAAAATATGAAGCGACCGGAATTGGGAGCTCATATCTATTTAGAATCGATTTAGAGACAATAATCGACGCGACGAAATGCGGGAATTTAGCGAGATTCATTAACCACAGTTGCAATGTAAGATTAATTAATTAATTAATCAATTTATTTTATTAAAATCAATTTTAATTTTAGCCAAATTGTTACGCGAAAGTGATAACGATCGAGTCGCAAAAGAAAATTGTGATTTACTCAAAACAAAGTATCGGTGTAAACGAAGAGATTACCTACGATTATAAATTTCCGATTGAGGATGAGAAGATTCCGTGTTTGTGTGGGGCCGCTACGTGCCGGGGAACTTTGAATTAAAAATTTCGACGATAACTTATTAGGGCGGTTTCTCCTTTTAATTTAAATTATACTATTAAATTTTTTTTTAATTATTAACTAATTTTCACCCTGTACATACGTGGCGTGTAAATATCGTAAATAATAATTGATACTGTTGAGTGTGTTCCTTGTTCTAATGAATCATAATTCAATATTAAGGTAAAATGAAGTTTTTCGTCGTCTTATTATAAATTTGTAAATATTAAAGTATAAATAATTTAGATAATAAAGCTTTAGTATTTTATATTTTTTGACTTGGCAAAAAGTTTTTGAACCAACCTAAATTTAGTCACTATATTCAATTTTAATAGATTTTGAAGCAATTAAGCTTAAAAGAGGCTATTATAATGATTTTAATAAAAAAAACTTACTTTTATCTCGAAACGTTTCGAAGCAAAAATGGAATTTGAAGTCCGATTACTCCAAAGGATGAAACACATCATAGGAACTTTTTTGATAATAATTAAATCCTTTTTGGTTTAAATTTTGAATTAATTATTAAGAAAATGATAAATTTTTGGTTAAAATCGAAAATTTGACTTTTGGAAAATTTCATTACCAACATAAATTTAGTTACTAAAAATATCATCCATCATATTATCCGCAAAAATGGAATATTTTCCGAATTAAATCCGATTATTCCAAAGTATGGGGCACTACAAGAACTTTATTAACAATAATTAAACCCGATTTGACTTAAATTTTGAATTAATCATCAAAAAAATCAAAAATTTTTGGTTAAAATCGTAAAAGTGACGCAATAAATTGACAGAAAGAAAATTTTACTACCAACATAAATTTGGTTGTTTAAAAATTTCTTATTTTTAAGATAAATTGATTTAAAATTGAAATAAAATTTAATAATTACTGCAAAATAATAAAGGAAATATATCAAAATACTTTAAAATCGTTAATTTCACTTAAATTTGTAATATTTTTTCTTTAAAAGTTATAATTAAAAAATTACTAAGTAAAGCAAAATTCCCCAAATAAATTTTTTTTTCTTCATTAATATTTATGGATCAAATTTTAATTGATTTCGAAACAATTAAGCATAAAGTACGCATAATTCAGCTCTAAATAACGATTATTAAGCGATTTCAATAAAAAACATTAAAAAACTTACAGTTATCTCGAACCGTTTCTTTATCCGTAAAAATTAAATATTTTTCGAATTAAATCCGATTACTCCAAAGGATGCGGTACCACAGGAACTTTATTAACAATAATTAAACCCGATTTGACTTAAATTTTGAATCAATCATCAAAAAAATCAAAAATTTTTGGTTAAAATCGTAAAAGTGACGCAATAAATAGACAGAAAGAAAATTTTACTACCAACATAAATTTGGTTATTTAAAAATTTCGTATTATTAAGATAAATTAATTTAAAATTGAATTAAAATTTAATAATTAATGCAAAATAATAAAGGAAATATATCAAAATGCTTTAAAATTGTTAGTTTCACTTAAATTTGTAGTATTTTTTCTTTAAAAGTTATAATTAAAAAATTATTTGGTAAAGCAAAATTCCCCAAACAAATTTTTTTTTCTTCATTAATATTTATGAATTAAATTTTAATTGATTTCGAAGCAATTAAGCTTAAAATAGGCTTAATTCACCTCCACTTAACGATTATAAAGCGACTTCAATAAAAAAAACATTAAAAAACTTAGTTATCTCGAACCGTTTCTTTATCCGCAAAAATTAAATATTTTTCGAATTAAATCCGATTACTCCAAAGGATGAGGCACCACAGGAACTTTATTAACAATAATTGAACCCGATTTGACTTAAATTTTGAATCAATCATCAAAAAAATCAAAAATTTTTCGTTAAAATCGTAAAAGTGACGCAATAAATTGACAGAAAGAAAATTTTACTACCAACATAAATTTGGTTATTTAAAAATTTCATATTTTTAAGATAAATTAATTTAAAAATGAATTAAAATTTAAAAATTAATGCAAAATAATAAAGGAAATATATTAAAATGCTTTAAAATCGTTAATTTCATTTAAATTTGTAATATTTTTTTCTTTAAAAGTTATAATTAAAAAATTACTAAGTAAAGCAAAATTCCCCAAAAAAATTTTGTTTCTTCATTATTATTTATGGATCAAATTTTAATTGATTTCGAAGCAATTAAGCTTAAAATACGCATAATTCACCTCTACATAACGATTATAAAGCGATTTCAATAAGAAAAACATTAAAAAACTTACAGTTATCTTGAACCGTTTCTTTATCCGTAAAAATTAAATATTTTTCGAATTAAATCCGATTACTCCAAAGGATGGGGCACCACAGAAACTTTATTAACAATAATTAAACCCGATTTGACTTAAATTTTGAATCAATCATCAAAAAAATCAAAAATTTTTTATTAAAATCGTAAAAGTGACGCAATAAATTGACAGAAAGAAAATTTTACTACCAACATAAATTTGGTTATTTAAAAATTTCGTATTATTAAGATAAATTAATTTAAAATTGAATTAAAATTTAATAATTAATGCAAAATAATAAAGGAAATATATCAAAATGCTTTAAAATTGTTAATTTCACTTAAATTTGTAATATTTTTTCTTTAAAAGTTATAATTAAAAAATTACTAAGTAAAGCAAAATTCCCCAAAAAAAATTTTCTTTCTTCATTAATATTTATGGATCAAATTTTAATTGATTTCGAAGCAATTAAGCTTAAAATACGCATAATTCACCTCTACATAACGATTATAAAGCGATTTCAATAAAAAAACATTAAAAAACTTACAGTTATCTCGAACCGTTTCTTTATCCGCAAAAATTAAATATTTTTGGAATTAAATCCGATTACTCCAAAGGATGGGGCACCACAGGAACTTTATTAACAATAATTGAACCCGATTTGACTTAAATTTTGAATCAATCATCAAAAAAATCAAAAATTTTTGGTTAAAATCGTAAAAGTGACACAATAAATTGACAGAAAGAAAATTTTACTACCAACATAAATTTGGTTATTTAAAAATTTCCTATTTTTAAGATAAATTAATTTAAAATTGAATTAAAATTTAATAATTAATGCAAAATAATAAAGGAAATATATCAAAATGCTTTAAAATCGTTAATTTCACTTAAATTTGTAGTATTTTTTCTTTAAAAGTTATAATTAAAAAATTATTTGGTAAAGCAAAATTCCCCAAAAAAATTTTCTTTCTTCATTAATATTTATGGATCAAATTTTAATTGATTTCGAAGCAATTAAGCTTAAAATACGCATAATTCACCTCTACATAACGATTATAAAGCAATTTCAATAAAAAAAACATTAAAAAACTTACAGTTATCTCGAACCGTTTCTTTATCCGCAAAAATTAAATATTTTTCGAATTAAATCCGATTACTCCAAAGGATGAGGCACTACATGAATTTTATTAACAATAATTAAACCCGATTTGACTTCAATTTTGAATCAATCATCAAAAAAAATCAAAAATTCTTGGTTAAAATCGTAAAAGTGACGCAATAAATTGACAGAAAGAAATTTTTACTACCAACATAAACTTAGTTATTAAAAAATTTCCTATTTTTGAGATAAATTAATTTAAAATTGAATTAAAATTTAATAATTAATGCAAAATAATAAAGGAAATATATCAAAATGCTTTAAAATCGTTAATTTCATTTAAATTTGTAATATTTTTTTTTTAAAAGTTATAATTAAAAAATTACTAAGTAAAGCAAAATTCCCCAAAAAAATTTTTTTCCTCATTAATATTTATGAATCAAATTTTAATTGATTTCGAAGCAATTAAGCTTAAAATACGCATAATTCACCTCTACATAGCGATTATAAAGCAATTTCAATAAAAAAAACATTAAAAAACTTACAGTTATCTCGAACCGTTTCTTTATCCGCAAAAATTAAATATTTTTCGAATTAAATCCGATTACTCCAAAGGATGGGGCACCACAGGAACTTTATTAACAATAATTAAACCCGATTTGACTTAAATTTTGAATCAATCATAAAAAGAATCAAAAATTTTTGGTTAAAATCGCAAAAGTGACGCAATAATTTGACAGAAAGAAAATTTTGTTACCAACATAAATTTGGTTATTTAAAAATTTCTTATTATTAAGATAAATAAATTTAAAATTGAACTAAAATTTAATAATTAATACAAAATAGTAAAGGAAATATATCAAAATGCTTTAAAATCGTTAATTTCATTTAAATTTGTAATATTTTTTCTTTAAAAGTTATAATTAAAAAATTATTTGGTAAAGCAAAATTCCCCAAAAAAATTTTCTTTCTTCATTAATACTTATGGATCAAATTTTAATTGATTTCGAACCAATTAAGCTTAAAATAGGCTTAATTCATCTCTACATAACGATTATAAAGCAATTTCAATAAAAAAAACATTAAAAAACTTACAGTTATCTCGAACCGTTTCTTTATCCGCAAAAATTAAATATTTTTCGAATTAAATCCGATTACTCCAAAGGATGGGTTACCACAGGAACTTTATTAACAATAATTAAACCCGATTTGACTTAAATTTTGAATCAATCATCAAAAAAATCAAAAATTTTTGATTAAAATCGTAAAAGTGACGCAATAAATTGACAGAAAGAAAATTTTACTACCAACATAAATTTGGTTATTTAAAAATTTCGTATTATTAAGATAAATTAATTTAAAATTGAATTAAAATTTAATAATTAATGCAAAATAATAAAGGAAATATATCAAAATGCTTTAAAATTGTTAATTTCACTTAAATTTGTAATATTTTTTCTTTAAAAGTTATAATTAAAAAATTACTAAGTAAAGCAAAATTCCCCAAAAAAATTTTCTTTCTTCATTAATATTTATGGATCAAAATTTAATTGATTTCGAAGCAATTAACCTTAAAATAGGCTTAATTCACCTCTACATAACGATTATAAAGCAATTTCAATAAAAAAAACATTAAAAAACTTACAGTTATCTCGAACCGTTTCTTTATCCGCAAAAATTAAATATTTTTGGAATTCAATCCGATTACTCCAAAGGATGGGGTACCACAGGAACTTTATTAACAATAATTAAACCCGATTTGACTTAAATTTTGAATCAATCATCAAAAAAATCAAAATTTTTTGGTTAAAATCGTAAAAGTGACGTAATAAATTGACAGAGAGAAAATTTTACTACCAACATAAATTTGGTTATTTAAAAATTTCGTATTATTAAGATAAATTAATTTAAAATTGAATTAAAATTTAATAATTAATGCAAAATAATAAAGGAAATATATGAAAATGCTTTAAAATCGTTAATTTCACTTAAATTTGTAATATTTTTTCTTTAAAAGTTATAATTAAAAAATTACTAAGTAAAGCAAAATTCCCCAAAAGAATTTTTTTTCTTCATTAATATTTATGAATCAAATTTTAATTGATTTTGAAGCAATTAAGCTTAAAATACGCATAATTCATCTCCACTTAACGATTATAAAGCGATTTCAATAAAAAAAACATTAAAAAACTTACAGTTATCTCGAACCGTTTCTTTATCCGCAAAAATTAAATATTTTTCGAATTAAATCCGATTACTCCAAAGGATGGGGTACCACAGGAACTTTATTAACAATAATTAAACCCGATTTGACTTAAATTTTGAATGAATCATCAAAAAAATCAAAAATTTTTGGTTAAAATCGTAAAAGTGACGCAATAAATTGACAGAAAGAAAATTTTACTACCAACATAAATTTGGTTATTTAAAAATTTCATATTTTTAAGATAAATTAATTTAAAATTGAATTAGAAATTAATAATTAATGCAAAATAATAAAGGAAATATATCAAAATGCTTTAAAATCGTTAATTTCAGTTAAATTTGTAATATTTTTTCTTTAAAAGTTATAATTAAAAAATTACTAAGTAAAGCAAAATTCCCCAAAAAAATTTTCTTTCTTCATTAATATTTATGGATCAAATTTTAATTGATTTCGAAACAATTAAGCTTATATTACGAATAATTCACCTCTACATAACGATTATAAAGCGATTTCAATAAAAAAAAACATTAAAAAACTTACAGTTATCTCGAACCGTTTCTTTATCCGCAAAAATTAAATATTTTTCGAATTAAATCCGATTACTCCAAAGGATGGGGTACCACAGGAACTTTATTAACAATAATTGAACCCGATTTGACTTAAATTTTGAATCAATCATCAAAAAAAATCAAAAATTTTTGGTTAAAAACGTAAAAGTGACGCAATAAATTGACGGAAAGAAAATTTTACTACCAACATAAACTTAGTTATTAAAAAATTTCCTATTTTTGAGATAAATTAATTAAATTTGGATGAAGATCTAATAATTAAAGCAAAATAATAAAGGAAATGGACTTAAAATCATTAATTTCGCTTAAATTTATAGAATTTTTTCATTAAAAGTTATTCTTAAAGAATTACTTAGTAAAGCAAAATTCCCCAAAAAAGATTTTATCCTTAATAATTATGGATTAAATTCTAATGGCTTTTGAAGCGATTAATCTTAAAATTCGCCTCTTTATAACAATTATAAAGCAATTTCTATAAAAAAAGTTAAAAACTTACTTTTATCTCGTTTTTGATTATCAAAAATTGATTTTTTTCCGAATTAAATCCGATTACTCCAAAGGATGGGACACAGCAAGAACTTTATTGACGATAATTAAAGCAAATTTGACTTCAACATTGAATTAATCACTAAAAAAATCAAAAATTCTTGGTTAAAATCGTAAAAGTGACACTTAAATAAATTTTTATGCCAACATAAATTTAACTAAATTAAAATTTCCTACTTTTTAAGATAAATTAATTCAAAATTGCATTAAACTTTAATAATTAATGCAAGATAATCTAATCATATAATCATCTTAAATGATATAATTAAAATATAATTCAATTATATTTTAATTTTTTTAAATATATTACCAACTAAAATTTAAGATAGTGACAATTCATTCTTGTCAAATTTGTTTATATCATAAATATTATCAGAAATAATTCATTAAAAGGAAGAAAAAAGCAATGAATTTCCCGAAAATATCATTACCAAACGAGCACATGTTATGTACATGTAGAGATTTCATCGCCCAACCCAGAATGATTTACAAAACTGTATGCGGAGTGAACGGGCCCCTTTTGGTACTCGACGACGTAAAATTTCCGCGTTTCGCCGAAATCGTCCGCATAAAATTAGCGGACGGGACAAGCCGTTGCGGGCAAGTTTTGGAAATAAGCGGCTCAAAAGCTGTGGTTCAAGTTTTCGAGGGAACTTCCGGTATAGACGCGAAAAACACAGTTTGCGAATTCACCGGGGACATCCTAAGAATGCCCGTATCCGAGGACATGTTAGGAAGGATCTTCAACGGATCGGGGAAACCCATCGATAAAGGTAACTAAAACGTCAAAAAATTATTATTAATTTGATTTAATTTGTCAAAAAAATAATCAAAATGAAACGAATGCCCAGTACGAATTCAATCAAAAAAATAGCCTCATCGTTAAGGCCAAAATCGAGTAAAAGTAAGAGTATCGAATCGACTCAAAGTAAGAGTAAAAGTGGCGAATTAAGCGCGAAAGAGCACGTGCTCGTGGTGAAAAGAGACTTTATAAGCACGCCGAGGATATCTTATAAAACGGTGTCGGGGGTAAATGGGCCTTTGGTTATTTTGGAAAATGTGAAATTTCCGAAATTCGCGGAAATCGTCGAGTTAAAACTTAGAGATGGATCGACGAGGTGCGGTCAAGTTTTGGAGGTTTGTGGCACGAAAGCGATTATTCAAGTTTTTGAGGGAACGACTGGAGTGGATGCGAAAAATACAATTTGCGAATTTACCGGGGATATTTTGAGGATGCCCGTGTGTGAGGATATGTTGGGGAGGAGTTTTAATGGATCTGGGAAACCCATTGATAGTGGTAAAATAATTTTGATAGATAAACGTTAAATGTGACTAAAAATATTATTAATTTTGATATCATTAAGTGAAATTTGAGACTTAATTATTATTTATTTTTTGTTTTTTCACCCCATAGTTTTAGTTTTAGTTTTAGTTCGAGGTCCGTTAAAGTTTTTAGTGTTTTTTGTGATGATTCCAAACTCAAGAGCTAAAGATTTAGTAGCAATTTTGAAGAAAAGAACTTCTCGAGGAAGTCCATGGTAAGGAATTACTTCAATTGATGGGCTGCAGTGGAAAATGTTTTATGGAAACATTTTGACCGAAGAGAATGGGAACTACAACGCATACAAATTCGAGTTATATTTATCAAAGAAGTTGCTATGTGCCTGGAAAAAACATCGTCACTTCCAGGTAAAACATCTCTAAATGCTTATTTGGAGAAGGGCAAATATTTGATTGAGTTAATTCTTCAAGTTGTTACGTTTTAGAATAAAGTTTCACAAATTTGTCGTATAGAAAGGTGTATTTGAAGTGAATTCAAGTCTTTTTGAACAAAAAAAAGATCTATTCAAAAGAGATTCTTGGCCAAAATTGAAGATAATATGACACTTTATATGGAACATAACTTATATAGCTAAGATAAGGAATTATATTATTACGAAAAAAATTATTCTTTGTTATACTCAGCGAATATTTCGGAATTAGAAGTATGGAAGATTGATTCTAAAACAATTTTTTGAATCGAAATGATGGGAGGGAAGTAACTAATGAAATCTCTAAATGAATGGCTTAGACTTGAACTAGATAAAGATGACGAACAATTAATATGAAAAAGAAGAGATCGTTTCTATCGATTCTTCTCAAGTTGTAAGAATTGCTCGGAATTAATGATTGCTTGGATGTTCCGGTTTGTAAATAACTATAAATATCTTGATGAAAGAAAGAAGAAAAGCTCCTAGCTGTAGAGATTTTCTGTCCATCGTTTAAGATTACCACCTAAAAGACAGAAACTTAAAAATGACATTTTTAGCACTAAAATGGGTTACAAATTAAGAAGTATTAATGATGAGAGGAAATGTTTCTGAAAAAATTGTTCTAAATTAATCTAAAAAATGATTGCTAAGAAGATTTATTGCCCATCGGTTAAGATTGCCAACCAAAGAAGCCGAAATGATCAAAATTGACGTTTTTAGTATTAAAATCGGTTGTAAATTAAAAAGAATCAGTGATGGAAAAGAATGTTTTGGATAAAAATATTCTAAATTAATCTAAAATGTGAGTGCTAAAAAGGTTTATTGCCCATCTTTTAAGATTGCCAACCTAAGAAGCTGAAACTGTAAAAATTGATGATTTTAGTATTAAAATAGGTTGTAAATTAAAATTAACAATGATGAAAAAGAATGATTTGGATAAAAATGTTCTAAATAAATCTAAAAAACGATTATTAAAAAGATTTAGTGCCCATCGTTTAAGATTGCCAACCTAAGAAGCCGGAACTATCAAAATTGACGTTTTTAGTATTAAAATCTGTTGTAAATTAAAAAGTATCAATGATGGAAAAAAATGTTTTGGATAAAAATGTTCTAAATTAATCTAAAAAATGGTTGCTAAAAAGATTTATTGTCCATCGTTTAAGATTGCCAACTTAAGAAGCAAAAACTATCAAAATTGGCGTTTTTAGTAATAAAATCGGTTGTAAATTAAAAAGTATCAATGATGGAAAAGAATGTTTTGGATAAAAATGTTCTAAATTAATCTAAAAAATGGCTGCTAAAAAGATTTATTGTCCATCGTTTAAGATTGCCAACCTAAGAAGCAGAAACTATCAAAATTGACCTTTTTAGTATTAAAATCAGTTGTAAATTAAAAAGTATCAGTGATGGAAAAGAATGTTTTAGATAAAAATGTTCTAAATTAACCTAAAAAACGGTTGGTAAAAGGATTTATTGCCCGTCGTTAAGGATTGCTACCCTAAGAAGCTGAAACTGTAAAAATTGATGATTTTAGTATTAAAATAGGTTGTAAATTAAAATTAACAATGATGAAAAAGAATGATTTGGATAGAAATGTTCTAAATTAATCTAAAAAACGATTGTTAAAAAGATTTAGTGCCCATCGTTTAAGATTGCCAACCTAAGAAGCCGGAATTACCAAAATTGACGTTTTTAGTATTAAAATCTGTTGTAAATTAAAAAGTATCAGTGATGGAAAAGAATGTTTTAGATAAAAATGATCTAAATTAACCTAAAAAACGGTTGCTAAAAAGATTTATTGCCCATCATTAAGGATTGCCAACCTAAGAAGCTGAAACTGTAAAAATTGATGATTTTAGTATTAAAATAGGTTGTAAATTAAAATTAACAATAATGGAAAAGAATGTTTTTGATAAAAATGTTCTAAATTGATCTAAAAAACGATTGTTAAAAGATTTAGTGCTCATCGTTTAAGATTGCTAACCTAAGAAGCCGGAACTATCAAAATTGACGTTTTTAGTATTAAAATCTGTTGTAAATTAAAAAGTATCAGTGATGGAAAAGAATGTTTTGGATAAAAATGTTCTAAATTAATCTAAAATGTGAGAACTAAAAAGGTTTATTGTCCATCTTTTAAGATTGCCAACCTAAGAAGCAGAAACTATCAAAATTGACGTTTTTAGTATTAAAATCTGTTGTAAATTAAAAAGTATCAGTGATGGAAAAGAATGTTTTGGATAAAAATGTTCTAAATTAATCTAAAATGTGAGAACTAAAAAGGTTTATTGTCCATTTTTTAAGATTGCCAACCTAAGAAGCAGAAACTATCAAAATTGACGTTTTTAGTATTAAAATCTGTTGTAAATTAAAAAGTATCAGTGATGGAAAAGAATGTTTTGGATAAAAATGTTCTAAATTAATCTAAAATGTGACAGCTAAAAAGGTTTATTGCCCATCTTTTAAGATTGCCAACCTAAGAAGCAGAAACTATCAAAATTGACCTTTTTAGTATTAAAATCGGTTGTAAATTAAAAAGAATCAGTGATGGAAAAGAATGTTTTGGATAAAAATGTTCTAAATTAATCTAAAATGTGAGAGCTAAAAAGGTTTATTGCCCATCTTTTAAGATTGCCAACCTAAGAAGCAGAAACTATCAAAATTGACGTTTTTAGTATTAAAATCTGTTGTAAATTAAAAAGTATCAGTGATGGAAAAGAATGTTTTGGATAAAAATGTTCTAAATTAATCTAAAATGTGAGAACTAAAAAGGTTTATTGTCCATCTTTTAAGATTGCTAACCTAAGAAGCCGGAACTATCAAAATTGACGTTTTTAGTATTAAAATCTGTTGTAAATTAAAAAGTATCAGTGATGGAAAAGAATGTTTTGGATAAAAATGTTCTAAATTAATCTAAAATGTGACAGCTAAAAAGGTTTATTGCCCATCTTTTAAGATTGCCAACCTAAGAAGCAGAAACTATCAAAATTGACGTTTTTAGTATTAAAATCGGTTGTAAATTAAAAAGTATCAGTGATGGAAAAGAATGTTTTGGATAAAAATGTTCTAAATTAATCTAAAATGTGAGAACTAAAAAGGTTTATTGTCCATCTTTTAAGATTGCCAACCTAAGAAGCAGAAACTATCAAAATTGACCTTTTTAGTATTAAAATCGGTTGTAAATTAAAAAGAATCAGTGATGGAAAAGAATGTTTTGGATAAAAATGTTCTAAATTAATCTAAAATGTGAGAACTAAAAAGGTTTATTGTCCATCTTTTAAGATTGCCAACCTAAGAAGCAGAAACTATCAAAATTGACGTTTTTAGTATTAAAATCTGTTGTAAATTAAAAAGTATCAGTGATGGAAAAGAATGTTTTGGATAAAAATGTTCTAAATTAATCTAAAATGTGAGAACTAAAAAGGTTTATTGTCCATCTTTTAAGATTGCTAACCTAAGAAGCCGGAACTATCAAAATTGACGTTTTTAGTATTAAAATCTGTTGTAAATTAAAAAGTATCAGTGATGGAAAAGAATGTTTTGGATAAAAATGTTCTAAATTAATCTAAAATGTGAGAACTAAAAAGGTTTATTGTCCATCTTTTAAGATTGCCAACCTAAGAAGCAGAAACTATCAAAATTGACGTTTTTAGTATTAAAATCTGTTGTAAATTAAAAAGTATCAGTGATGGAAAAGAATGTTTTGGATAAAAATGTTCTAAATTAATCTAAAATGTGAGAACTAAAAAGGTTTATTGTCCATCTTTTAAGATTGCCAACCTAAGAAGCAGAAACTATCAAAATTGACGTTTTTAGTATTAAAATCTGTTGTAAATTAAAAAGTATCAGTGATGGAAAAGAATGTGTTGGATAAAAATGTTCTAAATTAATCTAAAATGTGAGAACTAAAAAGGTTTATTGTCCATCTTTTAAGATTGCCAACCTAAGAAGCAGAAACTATCAAAATTGACGTTTTTAGTAATAAAATCTGTTGTAAATTAAAAAGTATCAGTGATGGAAAAGAATGTTTTGGATAAAAATGTTCTAAATTAATCTAAAATGTGAGAACTAAAAAGGTTTATTGTCCATCTTTTAAGATTGCCAACCTAAGAAGCAGAAACTATCAAAATTGACCTTTTTAGTATTAAAATCGGTTGTAAATTAAAAAGAATCAGTGATGGAAAAGAATGTTTTGGATAAAAATGTTCTAAATTAATCTAAAATGTGACAGCTAAAAAGGTTTATTGCCCATCTTTTAAGATTGCCAACCTAAGAAGCAGAAACTATCAAAATTGACCTTTTTAGTATTAAAATCGGTTGTAAATTAAAAAGAATCAGTGATGGAAAAGAATGTTTTGGATAAAAATGTTCTAAATTAATCTAAAATGTGAGAGCTAAAAAGGTTTATTGCCCATCTTTTAAGATTGCCAACCTAAGAAGCAGAAACTATCAAAATTGACGTTTTTAGTATTAAAATCTGTTGTAAATTAAAAAGTATCAGTGATGGAAAAGAATGTTTTGGATAAAAATGTTCTAAATTAATCTAAAATGTGACAGCTAAAAAGGTTTATTGCCCATCTTTTAAGATTGCCAACCTAAGAAGCAGAAACTATCAAAATTGACCTTTTTAGTATTAAAATCGGTTGTAAATTAAAAAGAATCAGTGATGGAAAAGAATGTTTTGGATAAAAATGTTCTAAATTAATCTAAAATGTGAGAGCTAAAAAGGTTTATTGCCCATCTTTTAAGATTGCCAACCTAAGAAGCAGAAACTATCAAAATTGACGTTTTTAGTATTAAAATCTGTTGTAAATTAAAAAGTATCAGTGATGGAAAAGAATGTTTTGGATAAAAATGTTCTAAATTAATCTAAAATGTGACAGCTAAAAAGGTTTATTGCCCATCTTTTAAGATTGCCAACCTAAGAAGCAGAAACTATCAAAATTGACCTTTTTAGTATTAAAATCGGTTGTAAATTAAAAAGAATCAGTGATGGAAAAGAATGTTTTGGATAAAAATGTTCTAAATTAATCTAAAATGTGAGAACTAAAAAGGTTTATTGCCCATCTTTTAAGATTGCCAACCTAAGAAGCAGAAACTATCAAAATTGACGTTTTTAGTATTAAAATCTGTTGTAAATTAAAAAGTATCAGTGATGGAAAAGAATGTTTTGGATAAAAATGTTCTAAATTAATCTAAAATGTGAGAGCTAAAAAGGTTTATTGCCCATCTTTTAAGATTGCCAACCTAAGAAGCAGAAACTATCAAAATTGACGTTTTTAGTATTAAAATCTGTTGTAAATTAAAAAGTATCAGTGATGGAAAAGAATGTTTTGGATAAAAATGTTCTAAATTAATCTAAAATGTGACAGCTAAAAAGGTTTATTGCCCATCTTTTAAGATTGCCAACCTAAGAAGCAGAAACTATCAAAATTGACCTTTTTAGTATTAAAATCGGTTGTAAATTAAAAAGAATCAGTGATGGAAAAGAATGTTTTGGATAAAAATGTTCTAAATTAATCTAAAATGTGACAGCTAAAAAGGTTTATTGCCCATCTTTTAAGATTGCCAACCTAAGAAGCAGAAACTATCAAAATTGACCTTTTTAGTATTAAAATCGGTTGTAAATTAAAAAGAATCAGTGATGGAAAAGAATGTTTTGGATAAAAATGTTCTAAATTAATCTAAAATGTGACAGCTAAAAAGGTTTATTGCCCATCTTTTAAGATTGCCAACCTAAGAAGCAGAAACTATCAAAATTGACCTTTTTAGTATTAAAATCGGTTGTAAATTAAAAAGAATCAGTGATGGAAAAGAATGTTTTGGATAAAAATGTTCTAAATTAATCTAAAATGTGAGAGCTAAAAAGGTTTATTGCCCATCTTTTAAGATTGCCAACCTAAGAAGCAGAAACTATCAAAATTGACGTTTTTAGTATTAAAATCTGTTGTAAATTAAAAAGTATCAGTGATGGAAAAGAATGTTTTGGATAAAAATGTTCTAAATTAATCTAAAATGTGACAGCTAAAAAGGTTTATTGCCCATCTTTTAAGATTGCCAACCTAAGAAGCAGAAACTATCAAAATTGACCTTTTTAGTATTAAAATCGGTTGTAAATTAAAAAGAATCAGTGATGGAAAAGAATGTTTTGGATAAAAATGTTCTAAATTAATCTAAAATGTGAGAACTAAAAAGGTTTATTGTCCATCTTTTAAGATTGCCAACCTAAGAAGCAGAAACTATCAAAATTGACGTTTTTAGTATTAAAATCTGTTGTAAATTAAAAAGTATCAGTGATGGAAAAGAATGTTTTGGATAAAAATGTTCTAAATTAATCTAAAATGTGACAGCTAAAAAGGTTTATTGCCCATCTTTTAAGATTGCCAACCTAAGAAGCAGAAACTATCAAAATTGACCTTTTTAGTATTAAAATCGGTTGTAAATTAAAAAGAATCAGTGATGGAAAAGAATGTTTTGGATAAAAATGTTCTAAATTAATCTAAAATGTGAGAGCTAAAAAGGTTTATTGCCCATCTTTTAAGATTGCCAACCTAAGAAGCAGAAACTATCAAAATTGACCTTTTTAGTATTAAAATCGGTTGTAAATTAAAAAGAATCAGTGATGGAAAAGAATGTTTTGGATAAAAATGTTCTAAATTAATCTAAAATGTGAGAGCTAAAAAGGTTTATTGCCCATCTTTTAAGATTGCCAACCTAAGAAGCTGAAACTGTAAAAATTGATGATTTTAGTATTAAAATAGGTAGTAAATTAAAATTAACAATGATGGAAAAGAATGTTTTGGATAAAAATGTTTTAAATTAATCTAAAAAACGATTGTTAAAAAGATTTAGTGCCCATCGTTTAAGATTGCCAACCTAAGAAGCCGGAACTATGAAAATTGACGTTTTTAGTATTAAAATAAGTTGTAAATTAAAAAGTATCAGCGATGGAAAAGAATGTTTTGGGTAAAAATGTTTTGAATTAATCTAAAAAACGGTTGCTAAAAAGATTTATTTCCCATCGTTAAGGATTGCCAACCTAAGAAGCTGAAACTGTAAAAATTGATGATTTTAGTACTAAAATAGGTAGTAAATTAAAATTAACAATGATGGAAAAGAATGTTTTGGATAAAAATGTTTTAAATTAATCTAAAAAACGATTGTTAAAAAGATTTAGTGCCCATCGTTTAAGATTGCCAACCTAAGAAGCCGGAACTATGAAAATTGACGTTTTTAGTATTAAAATCTGTTGTAAATTAAAAAGTATCAGTGATGGAAAAGAATGTTTTGGATAAAAATGTTCTAAATTAATCTAAAAAATGGTTGCTAAAAGGATTTATTGTCCATCGTTTAAGATTGCCAACCTAAGAAGCAGAAACTATCAAAATTGACCTTTTTAGTATTAAAATCAGTTGTAAATTAAAAAGAATCAGTGATGGAAAAGAATGTTTTAGATAAAAATGTTCTAAATTAACCTAAAAAACGGTTGTTAAAAAGATTTATTGCCCGTCGTTAAGGATTGCCAACCTAAGAAGCTGAAACTGTAAAAATTGATGATTTTAGTATTAAAATAGGTTGTAGATTAAAATTAACAATGATGGAAAAGAATGTTTTGGATAAAAATGTTCTAAATTAATCTAAAAAAAACGATTATTAAAAAGATTTAGTGCCCATCGTTTAAGATTGCCAACTTAAGAAGCCGGAACTATGAAAATTGACGTTTTTAGTATTAAAATCTGTTGTAAATTAAAAAGTATCAGTGATGGAAAAGAATGTTTTGGATAAAAATGTTCTAAATTAATCTAAAAAATGGTTGCTAAAACGACTTATTGCCCATCATTTAAGATTGCCAACCTAAGAAGCAGAAACTATCAAAATTGACCTTTTTAGTATTAAAATCAGTTGTAAATTAAAATGAATCAGTGATGAAAAAGAATGTTTTAGATAAAAATGTTCTAAATTAACCTAAAAAATGGTTATTAAAAAGACTTATTGCCCATCGTTAAGGATTGCCAACCTAAGAAGCTGAAACTGTAAAAATTGATGATTTTAGTATTAAAATAGGTTGTAGATTAAAATTAACAATGATGGAAAAGAATGTTTTGGATAAAAATGTTCTAAATTAATCTAAAAAAAACGATTATTAAAAAGATTTAGTGCCCATCGTTTAAGATTGCCAACTTAAGAAGCCGGAACTATGAAAATTGACGTTTTTAGTATTAAAATCTGTTGTAAATTAAAAAGTATCAGTGATGGAAAAGAATGTTTTGGATAAAAATGTTCTAAATTAATCTAAAAAATGGTTGCTAAAACGACTTATTGCCCATCATTTAAGATTGCCAACCTAAGAAGCAGAAACTATCAAAATTGACCTTTTTAGTATTAAAATCAGTTGTAAATTAAAATGAATCAGTGATGAAAAAGAATGTTTTAGATAAAAATGTTCTAAATTAACCTAAAAAATGGTTATTAAAAAGACTTATTGCCCATCGTTAAGGATTGCCAACCTGAGAAGCTGAAACTGTAGAAATTGATGATTTTAGTATTAAAATAGGTTGTAGATTAAAATTAACAATGATGGAAAAGAATGTTTTGGATAAAAATGTTCTAAATTAATCTAAAAAACGATTGTTAAAAAGATTTAGTGCCCATCGTTTAAGATTGCCAACCTAAGAAGCCGGAACTAACCAAATTGATAGTTTTAGTATCAAAATAGGTTGTAAATTAAAAAGTATTAATGATGGAAAATAATGTTTTGGAAAAAAATGTTCTAAATTAATCTAAAAAGTTGGTGCTGTAAAAGATTTTTCGTCCTTCATTTAAGATTACCAACCTAAACTACAAAAATCTCAAAATTGACGTTTCTAACATTAAAGTGGAATAAATTAAAAACATTAATAATGGAAAAAGATATTTCGGACTGTAAATGTCATAAATTGGTTTAAAAAGTGAGTGGTGAAAAGATTTTTCGTCCATCGTTTAAAGTTACCAACCTAAGAAAATAAAGTTGTTAAAATTGGCGTATTTAGTACTAAAATTGGTTATAAATCATAAAGTACTAAAAGCAAGGAAATGTTTTAAATAAAAATGTTCTAAATTAATCTAAAAGGTGGGTGCTAAAAAGATTTTTCGCCCATTTTTCACGATTACCAACTTAAGAACACAAAAATGTTAACATTGGCATTCTTAGTATTAAAATTGGTTATAAATAAAAAGTATTAATGATGGAAGGAAATGTTTTAGATAGAAAATATTCTAAATTAATCAAAAAGTATATGCCAGCAAGATTTTTCGTCCATCATTTAAGATCACCTACTTGAGAACATAGAATTATTAAGATTGACGTTTTTATCATAAAAATAGGTAACAAACGGAAAAGTATTAATGATGGAAGGAAATATTGGGTATAAAAAATGTTCTAAACGAATCTAAGAAGTGAGTGCTAAAAAGATCTTTCGTCCATCATTCCAGATTACCAACCTAGGGACACAAAATTGTTAAAATTGGTGATTTTAACATTAAAATGGGTTAGAAATCAAAAAGTATTAATGATGGAAGAAAATGTTGTGGATAAAAAAAATCTTAAATTATTCTAAAAAATTAGTGCCAAAAAGATCTTTTGTCCATTGTTTAGGATTACCAACCTAAGAACAAAAAATTGTTAAAATTGGTGAATTTAACATTATAATTTAAATAATCTTAAAAACCAAGAATTATTAATGATGAAAGGAAATATTTTCGACAAAAAATGTTCTAAATTAATCAAAAATAAGTGTATACCAATAAGATTTTTAGTCCATCATTTAATATAACCAACCTGATAACACAAAATTACTAAAATTGAAGTTTTTATTATTAAAATGGGTTATAAATGAAGAAGTATTAATGATGGAAGGAAATGTTTTGGATAAAAATGTTCTAAATTAACTTAAAAAGTGACTGCTAAAAAGATTTGTCGTCCATCGTTTAGGATTACCAACCTATGAACACAAAATTATTAAAATTTGTATTTTTAGCATTAAAAATAATTACAAATTAAATATTATTAATGTTGGAATAAAATGGATTGGATAAAAACGTTCCAAATTACCGTATTCGTTCAAATCTAAGACGCACTATTTTTGTCAGACAGACCCTTAGATGCGTGTGCGTCTTAGATTCGAGCCTATTTCCACTGCAAATGATTCAAAAATACAAAATGTGGTAGAGAAATAAATTATAATAATCAGTTCATAGGCGCCGGTTTTTGAAAATATTTATGAGTACTGAGTGCTGAAAAAACTAAGTTGGGTAAAGACTCAAAGGAAATACTGCTAAAAGAATGTCTTCCATTAGCAGAAGTTGTTTAGTTTTAAAAGCAGTATCAAGTCTTTTGGAAGCATTTCAAGTCTTCTAGACGCAGTATCAAATATTTTGGAAGTATTTGAACGTATGGACGCAGAACCCGTTAAAAAAATTGTATGCTTGGTTGCTTGGCCAAATCTCCCAAATCCCAAAAACAACGTGCTAAAACATCTTAAAAGAAGCTAATTAAGATAAAAATGTCTTAAAAAAGTTGTATAACAAGAGAGATATTATTGTTAAAGTTTGTTAGTTTAAATAATTAATTTGATTCAATAAATATAAAACCATGTGCCTAATTTTCGATGGGAAAATCAATGTGTAATAGTTTATGCTAATTCATAAAGATATTGTGCAACTCTATATTCAACAAGACGGAAATAAGGCAGTCAGTATAAAGCAGATTCCATGAAAAAAAAAGTAATAATAAAAACATCGTTTCAACAAGAAAAGATGAGGACTTCAAAAAACTTCTTTAACAGTAGTTTAACAAAAGTAGTGAAAACAGTTTCGCAGTAACCTCCTTTTTGAGCAGTCTAAGTCCTCTTTGAAAATTAAATCAAAATCGTAAACATTCTGTAGATAACTACACTTAAAACGACGTATTTTTAATCAAGGAATACCTCTGTATACCGGGTGTCCCGTTTAACCTGATAAAAACCATCTAAATTAACTTAAAAGAAAAATTTCTAAACTTTGGCTATTATACAACACCTCAAAGCAATTAAAAACATCCAAACAAATTATTTGCACAAATTATTTTCATTTATATTAATATATTTACCCTCCAAAACAAGTATTGGGCATTTTATTACTTCACAACCCCACCTGGTCCGTGTTTATTTACACAGTCCGTTTCAAGGTAGCAATTGTGGACGAGAAATAGTAAAATGTCAAAGAGTAAGAAGATATTGTTGTTTAGTGAAAATTAATTTAATTAAAAATGGTAATTTCAAGAGATTGAACTCAAATGGAGTCAATACCGAAGTGATATTTGTTCTCAGATATTACTGATGGTACTCAATCTGTGTTATTACTAAATTATATCCAATACATTTCCTGAATGTGTAGAATTAGTATTATTATAACTACGTTTAGGATGAAAGTGAAATCAAAAAGTTGCTTATTGGAGATGATTCAGACGTTGAAGAACCACATACATCAGAAGATAACCTAGAAGATAGCGAAACTGATGATGAAAGTGATGAGATACAAAAAACTATGTTTGCTGAAAAATCAAAAAAGATGGAACACTTTGGATGAAAAAGTAACCCAAGACATTTGTGATATTAATAAGTGATAAAAAGATTTTTTAATCGTTTAAAATTACCAACCCAAGAACACAAATATAATTTTTTTGGACGTAGTCACAAATTTTTATTGTATCCCGAACTTAGAGCTTCTTTTGCATCATATAAGTGATCATATGCTGCTGAAAACTACGCTCAATTATGTAGGTGTACGCGTCATGAAGCAAAGGTGAATGAAGAAGAGAGACGACGTACATGTTGTTATGAAGAGAGATCTGAACAATCTAGAAAATCAAATATCTTTTGTAACACTTAAATTTCATGTTATAAAGTTGGATGAAAACGATTCATGGAATACAAATTTAACAATGCTGAAGGTTCTACTCGAAAACATCGTAATGATAAATAATAAGTAAGAATAAATTCATAAATTTTTGGATAAAGACACAGAAACGAAGGACCCAAAGAAAATCTGTAATATTCTAAAGGAAACACTCAACGTACTTAAGACCTACTACATCAGATGAAGTAATGATGGTAATAACAACACTTTAATTAATTCGGCTCTAGATCATGATGGTATCAAGCCTAAAGTTGTCAAATATTTCAAATAGATACTCTCACCGATATTATCTGGTCTTATTAATAAATAGAAGCATGAAGGAGGAAATTTCTGAAAAATAGATGACTGCAATTTTTTAATAATATTGGTTTTATAAAAATAATTAAAAAATGTATAAATAAAAAAGTTTTGTTCATATTTCAAAATGTAGCAATAAAATTTTACTATTTAAAATCAATTTTACTAATAGATACATCAAATTTGATTTTCCAATCTCAAATATTTACCTAAAATCATAATTAATTAATAATAATCAGTAATTTTAATTTTTTGAAGATAATTTCCTTTATAAATTCTTTTTAGGCCCCCCGATTCTAGCCGAAGATCACTTAGACATCCAAGGACAACCGATCAATCCTTGGGCGCGAATCTACCCCAAAGAAATGATCGAAACGGGAATAAGCGCAATCGACGTGATGAACTCGATAGCTCGCGGTCAAAAAATCCCGATTTTCTCAGCAGCCGGCCTCCCCCACAATGATATCGCAGCACAAATTTGTCGCCAAGCCGGGTTGGTGCAACACGAAGGACGTCCGGCTGTCCGAGACGATTTCGCCATCGTTTTCGCAGCGATGGGGGTGAATATGGAAACGGCGCGATTTTTTAAGCAGGATTTCGAGGAGAATGGAACGATGGAGAATGTTTGTTTATTCTTAAATTTAGCGAACGATCCCACGATTGAGAGAATAATCACGCCACGTTTAGCTTTAACAGCAGCCGAGTTTTTGGCTTATCAATGTGAGAAGCATGTTTTGGTGATTTTGACGGATATGTCGTCGTATGCGGAGGCTTTGAGGGAGGTTTCTGCGGCGAGGGAGGAAGTTCCCGGGAGGAGGGGATTCCCTGGGTAATTTTTTTTTGATTTAATCGATTTTTTATTAATCTATTCAATTTTTAGGTACATGTATACGGATTTGGCTACGATTTATGAGAGAGCGGGAAGGGTTGAAGGGCGAAACGGCTCGATAACCCAAATTCCCATCTTAACAATGCCTAACGACGACATAACCCACCCCATCCCCGACCTAACCGGCTACATAACAGAAGGTCAAATTTACGTGGACCGCCAAATGCACAACCGACAAATTTACCCCCCAATAAACGTGTTACCATCCCTTTCTCGCTTAATGAAATCGGCGATTGGGGAAGGAATGACCCGGGTCGATCACTCGGATGTCTCAAATCAATTATACAGTTGTTACGCGATTGGAAGAGATGTTCAAGCGATGAAAGCGGTCGTTGGGGAGGAAGCTTTAACCCCCGACGATCTATTATATTTAGAGTTTTTAATGAAATTCGAAAAGAACTTCATCGGACAAGGGACGTACGAGAAACGCACGATTTTCGAGTCATTAGATGTAGGATGGCAATTATTAAGGATCTTCCCCAGGGAGATGTTAAAAAGGATCCCTTCAGCGATCTTGGACGAATATTACCCAAGACGCTAATCAAATTAAATCAAATTTATTCTCATAGTTTACAAATGCCTAATAATACGTTACAAATTGGGCAGTAATGCTCGATTTTTTGAAAACGTTTCATGCAGTAAGGGAGGCAAACGCAGGGCCAACACCTAAAACGTTTAAAAAAAAAATTAATTAATTAAATCGTTATTTTTAAGGATTTGTTTTGTTACAAGACGCAAAATAAAAGTAGAGCGTAAAGATGAGTTTTCCTGGTGGGTTTTGAAACTGTTTTGGTTTGAATTTGGGTTTTGCAACGGTGACAAATTGTTAATTCGGGTTTGACTCCGAAATTGTAGTTGGTATTGACCAAAAGTGGGAATGAGTCGGATTCTAAAACAATTAAATTTGAAACAATTAAATTAATTTAAAAATGATTAAATTGCCAAAAAGATTTTTTTTTCATTGATTAAAATTGCCAATCTAAAAGAGCGAAAAGATAAAATTGATGTTTTTTGGATTAAGATGGATCAAAAAGGAAAAATGATGGGATAAAACGGTTTTAAATTGAGCTAAAAAGATTTTTTTTCCATCAATAAAATTGCTAACCTAAACGATGGAAAAGTTGAAATTGATATTTGTAGAATTAAGATTGGTTATAAATCAAAAAGGAAAAATGATGGGAGGAAATGATTTGGATAAAAATGATTTAAATTGATTTAAAAAATGATTGCTAAAGAGAATTTTTTTCCTTTGATTAAAATTGCCAACCTAAAAGATGGAAAATTTAAAATTGATGTTTGTAGTATTAAGATGGGTTATAAATCAAAAAGGAAAAATGATGGGAGGAAATGGTTTGGATAAAAATGTTTTAAATTGGCCTAAAAAGTATCTGTTAAAAAGAATTTTCGTCTATCGCTTAAGGTTACCAACTTAAGAACAAAAAATTGTTAAGATTGATGTTTCTAGTATTAAAATGAATAATAAATGGAAAAGTAATAATGATGGAAGAAAATATTTGAGACAAAAAATGTTCTAAATTAATCTAAAAATTGAGAGCTAAAAAGATTTTTCGTCCATCGTTCACGACTACCAACCTAAGAAAACAAAATTCTTAAAATGGACGTTTTTAGTATTAAAATTAGTTACAAGTGGAAAAGTATTAATGATGGAAAGAAATATTTCGGATAAAAATGTTCTAAATTAACTTAAAAAATGAGGGCTAAAAAGATTTTTCGTCCATCGTTTAAGGTTACCAACCTAAGAACACAAAATTGTTAAGATTGACGATTTGGTATTAAAATGGATAATAAATGGAAAAGTATTAATGATGGAAAAAAATATTTGATACAAAAAATGTTCTAAATTAATCTAAAAATTGAGAACTAAAAAGATTTTTCGTCCATCGTTCACGACTACCAACCTAAGAAAACAAAATTGTTAAAATGGACGTTTTTAGTATTAAAATTAGTTACAAGTGGAAAAGTATTAATGATGGAAAAAAATATTTTGGATAAAAATGTTCTAAATTAACTTAAAAAATGAGGGTTAAAGAGATTTTTCTTCCATCGTTTAAGGTTACCAACCTAAGTACACAAAATTGTTAAGATTGACGTTTTTGGTATTAAAATGGATAATAAATGGAAAAGCATTAATGATGGAAAAAAATGTTTGAGACAAAAAATGATCTAAATTAATCTAAAAATTAAGAGCTAAAAAGATTTTTCGCCCATCGTTCACGACTACCAACCTAAGAAAACAAAATTGTTAAAATGGACGTTTTTAGTATTAAAATTAGTTACAAGTGGAAAAGTATTAATGATGGAAGGAAATATTTCGGATAAAAATGTTCTAAGTAACTTAAAAAATAAGGGTTAAAAAGATTTTTGTCCATCGTTTAAGGTTACCAACCTAAGAACACAAAATTGTTAAGATTGACGTTTTTAGTATTAAAATGGGTAATAAATGGAAAAGTATTAATAATGGAAGAAAATATTTGAGACAAAAAATGATCTAAATTAATCTAAAAATTAAGAGCTAAAAAGATTTTTCGCCCATCGTTCATAACTACCAACCTAAGAAAACAAAATTGTTAAGATTGACGTTTTTAGTATTAAAATGGGTAATAAATGGAAAAGTATTAATGATGGAAGAAAATATTTGAGACAAAAAATGTTCTAAATTAATCTAGAAATTGAGAACTAAAAAGATTTTTCGTCCATCGTTCATAACTACCAACCTAAGAAAACAAAATTGTAAAAATGGTCGTTTTTAGTATTCGAATTAGTTAGAAGTGGAAAAGTATTAATGATGGCAAGAAATATTTTGGATAAAAATGTTCTAAATTAACTTAAAAAATGAGAGTTAAAAAGATTTTTCGTCCATCGTTTAAGGTTACCAACCTAAGAACACAAAATTGTTAAGATGGACGTTTTTAGTATTAAAATTAGTTACAAGTGGAAAAGTATTAATGATGGAAAGAAATATTTCGGATAGAAATGTTCTAAATTAACTTAAAAAATGAGAGCTAAAAAGATTTTTCGTCCATCGTTTAAGGTTACCAACCTAACAACACAAAATTGTTAAGATTGACGTTTTTAGTACTAAAATGGATAATAAATGGAAAAGTATTAATGATGGAAAAAAATATTTGAGACGAAAAATGATCTAAATTAATCTAAAAATTAAGAGCTAAAAAGATTTTTCGCCCACCGTTCACGACTACCAACCTAAGAAAACAAAATTCTTAAAATGGACGTTTTTAGTATTAAAATTAGTTATAAGTGGAAAAGTATTAATGATGGAAAAAAATATTTTGAATAAAAATGTTCTAAATTAACTTAAAAAATGAGGGTTAAAGAGATTTTTCGTCCATCGTTTAAGGTTACCAAGCTAAAAAGACAAAATTGTTAAGATTGACGTTTTTAGTATTAAAATGGGTAATAAATGGAAAACTATTAATGATGGAAGAAAATATTTGAGACAAAAAATGTTCTAAATAAATCTAAAAATTGAGAGCTAAAAAGATTTTTCGTCCATCGTTCACGACTACCAACCTAAGAAAACAAAATTGTAAGAATGGTCGTTTTTAGTATTCGAATTAGTTAGAAGTGGAAAAGTATTAATGATGGCAAGAAATATTTCGGATAAAAATGTTCTAAATTAACTTAAATAATAAGGGTTAAAAAGATTTTTCGTCCATCGTTTAAGGTTACCAACCTAACATCACAAAATTGTTAAGATTGACGTTTTTAGTATTAAAATGGATAATAAATGGAAAAGTATTAATGATGCAAGAAAATATTTGAGACAAAAAATGTTCTAAATTAATCTAGAAATTGAGAACTAAAAAGATTTTTCGTCTATCGTTCATAACTACCAACCTAAGAAAACAAAATTGTAAGAATGGTCGTTTTTAGTATTCGAATTAGTTAGAAGTGGAAAAGTATTAATGATGGCAAGAAATATTTCGGATAAAAATGTTCTAAATTAACTTAAAAAATGAGAGTTAAAAAGATTTTTCGTCCATCGTTTAAGGTTACCAACCTAAGAACACAAAATTGTTAAGATGGACGTTTTTAGTATTAAAATTAGTTACAAGTGGAAAAGTATTAATGATGGAAAGAAGTATTTCGGATAGAAATGTTCTAAATTAACTTAAAAAATGAGAGCTAAAAAGATTTTTCGTCCATCGTTTAAGGTTACCAACCTAACAACACAAAATTGTTAAGATTGACGTTTTTAGTACTAAAATGGATAATAAATGGAAAAGTATTAATGATGGAAAAAAATATTTGAGACGAAAAATGATCTAAATTAATCTAAAAATTAAGAGCTAAAAAGATTTTTCGCCCACCGTTCACGACTACCAACCTAAGAAAACAAAATTCTTAAAATGGACGTTTTTAGTATTAAAATTAGTTAGAAGTGGAAAAGTATTAATGATGGAAAAAAATATTTTGAATAAAAATGTTCTAAATTAACTTAAAAAATGAGGGTTAAAGAGATTTTTCGTCCATCGTTTAAGGTTACCAACCTAAGTACATAAAATTGTTAAGATTGACGTTTTTGGTATTAAAATGGATAATAAATGGAAAAGTATTCATGATGGAAAAAAATGTTTGAGACAAAAAATGATCTAAATTAATCTAAAAATTAAGAGCTAAAAAGATTTTTCGTCCATCGTTCACGACTACCAACCTAAGAAAACAAAATTGTTAAAATGGACGTTTTTAGTATTAAAATTAGTTACAAGTGGAAAAGTATTAATGATGGAAAAAAATATTTTGGATAAAAATGTTCTAAATTAACTCAAAAAATGAGGATTAAAGAGATTTTTCGTCCATCGTTTAAGGTTACCAACCTAAGAACACAAAATTGTTAAGATTGACGTTTTTGGTATTAAAATGGGTAATAAATGGAAAAGTATTAATGATGGAAGAAAATATTTGAGACAAAAAATGTTCTAAATTAATCTAAAAATTGAGAGCTAAAAAAATTTTTCGCCCATCGTTTACGACTACCAACCTAAGAAAACTAAATTCTTAAAATGGACGTTTTTAGTATTAAAATTAGTTACAAGTGGAAAAGTATTAATGATGGAAAAAAATGTTTTGGATAAAAATGTTCTAAATTAACTTAAAAAATGAGGGTTAAAAAGATTTTTCGTCCATCGTTTAAGGTTACCAACCTAAGAACACAAAATTGTTAAGATTGACGTTTTTAGTATTAAAATGGGTAATAAATGGAAAAGTATTAATGATGGATGAAAATATTTGAGACATAAAATGTTCTAAATTAATTTAAAAATTGAGAACTAAAAAGATTTTTCGTCCATCGTTCATAACTACCAACCTAAGAAAACAAAATTGTAAAAATGGTCGTTTTTAGTATTCGAATTAGTTAGAAGTGGAAAAGTATTAATGATGGCAAGAAATATTTCGGATAAAAATGTTCTAAATTAACTTAAAAAATGAGGGCTAAAAAGATTTTTCGTCCATCGTTTAAGGTTACCAACCTAAGAACACAAAATTGTTAAGATTGACGTTTTTAGTATTAAAATGGATAATAAATGGAAAAGTATTAATGATGGAAGAAAATATTTGAGACAAAAAATGATCTAAATTAATCTAAAAATTAAGAGCTAAAAAGATTTTTCGCCCATCGTTCACGACTATCAACCTAAGCAAACAAAATTGTTAAAATGGACGTTTTTAGTATTAAAATTAGTTACAAGTGGAAAAGTATTAATGATGGAAAGAAATATTTCGGATAAAAATGTTCTAAATTAACTTAAAAAATGAGGGTTAAAAAGATTTTTCGTCCATCGTTTAAGGTTACCAACCTAACAACACAAAATTTTTAAGATTGACGTTTTTAGTATTAAAATGGGTAATAAATGGAAAAGTATTAATGATGGAAGAAAATATTTGAGATAAAAAATGTTCTAAATTAATCTAAAAATTGAGAGCTAAAAAGATTTTTCGTCCAACGCTCACGACTACCAACCTAAGAAAACGAAATTGTAAAAATGGACGTTTTTAGTATTAAAATTAGTTACAAGTGGAAAAGTATTAATGAAGGAAAGAAATATTTCGGATAAAAATGTTCTAAATTAACTTAAAAAATGAGGGTTAAAAAGATTTTTCGTCCATCGTTTAAGGTTACCAACCTAAGAACACAAAATTATTAAGATTGACGTTTTTGGTATTAAAATGGGTAATAAATGGAAACTTGTTAATGATGGAAGAAAATATTTGAGACAAAAAATGTTCCAAATTAATCTAGAAATTGAGAACTAAAAAGATTTTTCGTCCATCGTTCACGACTACCAACCTAAGAAAACAAAATTGTAAGAATGGTCGTTTTTAGTATTCGAATTAGTTAGAAGTGGAAAAGTATTAATGATGGCAAGAAATATTTCGGATAAAAATGTTCTAAATTAACTTAAATAATAAGGGTTAAAAAGATTTTTCGTCCATCGTTTAAGGTTACCAACCTAAGATCACAAAATTGTTAAGATTGACGTTTTTAGTATTAAAATGGATAATAAATGGAAAAGTATTAATGATGGAAGAAAATATTTGAGACAAAAAATGATCTAAATTAATCTAAAAATTAAGAGCTAAAAAGATTTTTCGCCCATCGTTCACGACTACCAACCTAAGAAAACAAAATTGTTAAAATGGACGTTTTTAGTATTAAAATTAGTTACAAGTGGAAAAGTATTAATGATGGAAAAAAATATTTTGGATAAAAATGTTCTAAATTAACTTAAAAAATGAGGGTTAAAAAGATTTTTCGTCCATCGTTTAAGGTTACCAACCTAAGAACACAAAATTGTTAAGATTGACGTTTTTAGTATTAAAATGGGTAATAAATGGAAAAGTATTAATAATGGAAGAAAATATTTGAGACAAAAAATGTTCTAAATTAATCTAAAAATTGAGAGCTTAAAAGATTTTTCGTCCATCGTTCACGACTACCAACCTAAGAAAACAAAATTGTTAAAATGGACGTTTTTAGTATTAAAATTAATTACAAGTGAAAAAGTATTAATGATGGAAAGAAATATTTCGGATAAAAAGGTTCTAAATTAACTTAAAAAATGAGGGCTAAAAAGATTTTTCGTCCATCGTTTAAGGTTACCAACCTAAGAACACAAAATTGTTAAGATTGACGTTTTTAGTATTAAAATGGGTAATAAATGGAAAAGTATTAATAATGGAAGAAAATATTTGAGACAAAAAATGTTCTAAATTAATCTAAAAATTGAGAGCTTAAAAGATTTTTCGTCCATCGTTCACGACTACCAACCTAAGAAAACAAAATTGTTAAAATGGACGTTTTTAGTATTAAAATTAATTACAAGTGAAAAAGTATTAATGATGGAAAGAAATATTTCGGATAAAAATGTTCTAAATTAACTTAAAAAATGAGGGCTAAAAAGATTTTTCGTCCATCGTTTAAGGTTACCAACCTAAGAACACAAAATTGTTAAGATTGACGTTTTTAGTATTAAAATGGATAATAAATGGAAAAGTATTAATGATGGAAGAAAATATTTGAGACAAAAAATGATCTAAATTAATCTAAAAATTAAGAGCTAAAAAGATTTTTCGCCCATCGTTCACGACTACCAACCTAAGCAAACAAAATTGTTAAAATGGACGTTTTTAGTATTAAAATTAGTTACAAGTGGAAAAGTATTAATGATGGAAAGAAATATTTCGGATAAAAATGTTCTAAATTAACTTAAAAAATGAGGGTTAAAAAGATTTTTCGTCCATCGTTTAAGGTTACCAACCTAACAACACAAAATTTTTAAGATTGACGTTTTTAGTATTAAAATGGGTAATAAATGGAAAAGTATTAATGATGGAAGAAAATATTTGAGATAAAAAATGTTCTAAATTAATCTAAAAATTGAGAGCTAAAAAGATTTTTCGTCCAACGCTCACGACTACCAACCTAAGAAAACGAAATTGTAAAAATGGACGTTTTTAGTATTAAAATTAGTTACAAGTGGAAAAGTATTAATGAAGGAAAGAAATATTTCGGATAAAAATGTTCTAAATTAACTTAAAAAATGAGGGTTAAAGAGATTTTTCGTCCATCGTTTAAGGTTACCAACCTAAGAACACAAAATTATTAAGATTGACGTTTTTGGTATTAAAATGGGTAATAAATGGAAACTTGTTAATGATGGAAGAAAATATTTGAGACAAAAAATGTTCCAAATTAATCTAGAAATTGAGAACTAAAAAGATTTTTCGTCCATCGTTCACGACTACCAACCTAAGAAAACAAAATTGTAAGAATGGTCGTTTTTAGTATTCGAATTAGTTAGAAGTGGAAAAGTATTAATGATGGCAAGAAATATTTCGGATAAAAATGTTCTAAATTAACTTAAATAATAAGGGTTAAAAAGATTTTTCGTCCATCGTTTAAGGTTACCAACCTAAGATCACAAAATTGTTAAGATTGACGTTTTTAGTATTAAAATGGATAATAAATGGAAAAGTATTAATGATGGAAGAAAATATTTGAGACAAAAAATGATCTAAATTAATCTAGAAATTGAGAACTAAAAAGATTTTTCGTCTATCGTTCATAACTACCAACCTAAGAAAACAAAATTGTAAGAATGGTCGTTTTTAGTATTCGAATTAGTTAGAAGTGGAAAAGTATTAATGATGGCAAGAAATATTTCGGATAAAAATGTTCTAAATTAACTTAAAAAATAAGGGTTAAAAAGATTTTTCGTCCATCGTTTAAGGTTACCAACCTAAGAACACAAAATTGTTAAGATTGACATTTTTAGTGTTGAAATGGATAATAAATGGAAAAGTATTAATGATGCAAGAAAATATTTGAGACAAAAAATGTTCTAAATTAATCTAAAAATTGAGAGCTAAAAAGATTTTTCGTCCATCGTTCATAACTACCAACCTAAGAAAACAAAATTGTAAAAATGGTCGTTTTTAGTATTCGAATTAGAAGTGGAAAAGTATTAATGATGGAAAAAAATATTTTGGATAAAAATGTTCTAAATTAACTTAAAAAATGAGGGTTAAAGAGATTTTTCGTCCATCGTTTAAGGTTACCAACCTAAGAACACAAAATTGTTAAGATTGACGTTTTTGGTATTAAAATGGGTAATAAATGGAAACTTATTAATGATGGAAGAAAATATTTGAGACAAAAAATGTTCTAAATTAATCTAGAAATTGAGAACTAAAAAGATTTTTCGTCCATCGTTCATAACTACCAACCTAAGAAAACAAAATTGTAAAAATGGTCGTTTTTAGTATTCGAATTAGTTAGAAGTGGAAAAGTATTAATGATGGAAAAAAATATTTTGGATAAAAATGTTCTAAATTAACTTAAAAAATGAGGGTTAAAGAGATTTTTCGTCCATCGTTTAAGGTTACCAACCTAAGTACACAAAATTGTTAAGATTGACGTTTTTGGTATTAAAATGGATAATAAATGGAAAAGTATTAATGATGGAAAAAAATATTTGAGACAAAAAATGTTCTAAATTAATCTAAAAATTGAGAACTAAAAAGATTTTTCGTCCATCGTTCACGACTACCAACCTAAGAAAACAAAATTGTTAAAATTAACATTTTCAATATTGAAATAGGTTATAAATCAAAAAGTAAAGATGATGGAAAAAAATGTTTGTGACAAAAAATGTTCTAAATTAATTTAAAAGGTAATTGTAAAAAAGATTTTTCGTCCATTGTTTAAAATTACCAACTTATGAACACAAAATAGTTATAATTGAGGATTTATTCGTTAAAATGAAAAAATATTAATGATGAAAGGAAAGACTTTGGATAAAAAATGTTCTAAATTAATCAACAAAGTGGATGCTACAAGGAATTTTTGTCCATCGATTACGATTACCAACCTAAAAGAAAAAAGAATAAAAATTGGCAATTTTATCATTAAAATAGCTTATAAAACAAAAAATATTAATGATTTAACAATGAGTCATAAATGAATATTTTGTTCATCGAATAAAATTATAAATCTAAACAAAACAGATCTCGAATTATTTTTGTTTTATCTGAAATGGGTTATAAATCGAAAAATAAAAATTATGGAAAAAAATTAATCGAATAAAAATGTTCCAAATCAACTTAAAAAAAGAAATGGAAATGAAGCAGCTTCTGCAAAAATAAAATTTAAAGAAAAATAATTAATTATGACCAAATCTAACCTCGCAAAGAATAAGTCCCAACATCCATTTTGCCTCAAAACCCAACAACAACTAAATTATTTTTTAATCCAAACCAAATTTATACCAAAAAGCAATCAACAATTTCTACATAATTAATAATTACGAATAAATTTCCTAATTTGTGTAAAAACTCGAAAAGTTACAAAAACAATTTCCTTTTTTTGTTTGTATTTAGCAATAAGAGGGTGCTAGAAAGTCGTAGAAAACCGGTTAACCCACTTTTATTAGTAAAACCAACAGGGCGCATAATGGGCCGAACCCCGAAACTTTCTAAATGTAAAAAGTTTGATTGGATCCGAACCGTTGTAAATGTCGTCTCTAAATGGCTCAAACTCCCCCGATTTCATATACGCACACTTCCCAAGTATCAATTTATCCGAGCCCTTTTATTACACCCCTTAGACTTTTTTTAATTTTTTTTTAACTAACCTTATTCTATTCATCATCGTCGTCGTCGTCATCATCCGGTTTGATAATCCCCAAAGTTTTCGCGACCTTTTTAACGTTCGCTATCACCTCCTCTTGAACCAAATTGAAACTCATCGCTAATAAAGCGATTCCGAATAATAAATATAAACTGCAAAAGGCGATGTTTTGTTTGTATCCGCTTAAATCTTCGACGCGTTGAGACGGAAATAAATCGCCGAAGCCGATCGTTGTTAAAGTAATGAAGCAGAAGTATGCGGAATTTAGATAAGACCAAGATTCCCAATGCGCGAATAAAAAGGTTCCCGCTATTATGTAACTAATAACGAGGAAAACGCACAACCAGATCGGAACGGGGCGAGTTCGAACTCGTTCCGGGTCGTAATAATCGCTGTTGTCGGCGTAATCATCGTCGGAAACGGGATCGTCGAGATATTTGCTGCGATGGCCGTAACCTAAGGGTGACATGATGGCCGGGCTTGGATGATAGGCTGGTTTTTTCTTTTTTTGACGGGTTGTGGTTAAGGTGTTGGAGCTTTTTATTGAGGAATCTTCCCCTCCGCCCGTTTCGACTCTTTCGTGGTATAAAGAGGATGTTGGGGAGCTGTCTCTGGGGAGCTCTAAGTGGTATTGAGTGCGAGGCATGGAAATCGCCCTCCGACCGTGCGTTGGAGATGGGAATTGTTTCGGCCTCGAAAATTTCTTTGCTGTAATTAAAGAAAAATATTAGCTTATAAAATTAAGATTTTTGATGATAAAGTGGGGTAAATCAATATAGAAGAAAAATGTTCTAAATTGATTTAAAAAATGATTGGTAAAAGGATTTTTTGTTTATCGATTAAATCAACGAAGTTGAAAAGTCGAAATTATTAAAGAGGGAAATTTTGATATTAAGATGGATTATAAATTAAAAAATAAAAATGGTGGAATGGAATGCTTTGGATGAAAATGATCCAAATTAATCTAAAAAGTAAGTGCCAAAAAGTTTTTTCGTCCATCAATTAAAATTACCAACTTAAGAACATAAAATTGTTAAAATTTTCGTTTTTAGCATTAAATTAGATTATAAATGGAAAAGTATTAATGATGCAAGGAAATGTTATGGATGAAAAATGTTCTAAATTAAATAAAAATTTAAGTGCTAAAAAGATTTTTCGTCTATCGTGTAAGATTACCAACTAAACAACACAAAATTGTTAAAAATAACTTTTTATCATCAAAATGGACTATATATGGACAAATATTAATGATGAAATGGAATAATATGGATAAAATATGTTCTAAAATAAGCTAAAATGTAAGTGCTAAAAAGATTTTTTGTTCATCATTTAAGATTACCAACCTAATAACAAAAAAATGATGAAATGGGCGTTTTTAGCACCAAATATAGTTACAAATTAAAAAGTATTAATGATGGAAGAAAATGGATTGGATAAAAATGTTCTAAATTGAATTAAAATTTATATACTAAAAAGATTTTTCGTCTATCGTGTAAGATTACCAACTAAACAACACAAAATTGTTAAAAATAACTTTTTATCATCAAAGTGGGCTACATATGGAGAAATATTAATGATGAAATGGAATATTATGGATAAAAAATGTTCTAAAATAAGCTAAAATGTAAGTGCTAAAAAGATTTTTTGTTCATCATTTAAGATTACCAACCTAATAACAAAAAAATGATAAAATTGGCGTTTTTAATATTAAATATGGTTATAAATTAAAAAGTATTAATGATGGAACAAAATGGATTGGATAAAAATGTTCTAAATTGAATTAAAATTTACGTACTAAAAAGATTTTTCGTCCATCGTGTAAGATTACCAACTAAACAACACAAAATTGGTAAAAATGACTTTTTATCATCAAAATGGACTACATATGGACAAATATTAATGATTAAATGAAATATTATGGATAAAAAATGTTCTAAAATGTAAGCGCTAAAAAGATTTTTTGTTCATCATTTAAGATTACCAACCTAATAACAAAAAAATGATAAAATTGGCGCTTTTGATATTGAATATGGTTACAAATTAAAAAGTATAAATGATGGAACAAAATGGATTGGATAAAAATGTTCTAAATTGAATTAAAATTTAAGTACTAAAAAGATTTTTCGTCCATCGTGTAAGATTACCAACTAAACAACACAAAATTGGTAAAAATGACTTTTTATCATCAAAATGGACTACATATGGGCAAATATTAATGATTAAATGAAATATTATGGATAAAAAATGTTCTAAAATGTAAGCGCTAAAAAGATTTTTTGTTCATCATTTAAGATTACCAACCTAATAACAAAAAAATGATAAAATTGACGTTTTTAATATTAAATATGGTTACAAATTAAAAAGTATTAATGATGGAACAAAATGGATTGGATAAAAATGTTCTAAATTGAATTAAAATTTACGTACTAAAAAGATTTTTCGTCCATCGTGTAAGATTACCAACTAAACAACACAAAATTGGTAAAAATGACTTTTTATCATCAAAATGGACTATATATGGGCAAATATTAATGATTAAATGAAATATTATGGATAAAAAATGTTCTAAAATGTAAGCGCTAAAAAGATTTTTTGTTCATCATTTAAGATTACCAACCTAATAACAAAAAAATGATAAAATTGACGTTTTTAATATTAAATATGGTTACAAATTAAAAAGTATTAATGATGAAACAAAATGGATTGGATAAAAATGTTCTAAATTGAATTAAAATTTAAGTACTAAAAAGATTTTTCGTACATCGTGTAAGATTACCAACTAAACAACACAAAATTGGTAAAAATGACTTTTTATCATCAAAATGGACTATATATGGGCAAATATTAATGATTAAATGAAATATTATGGATAAAAAATGTTCTAAAATGTAAGCGCTAAAAAGATTTTTTGTTCATTATTTAAGATTACCAACCTAATAACAAAAAAATGATAAAATTGACGTTTTTAATATTAAATATGGTTACAAATTAAAAAGTATTAATGATGGAACAAAATGGATTGGATAAAAATGTTCTAAATTGAATTAAAATTTAAGTACTAAAAAGATTTTTCGTCCATTATGTAAGATTACCAACTAAACAACACAAAATTGTTAAAAATGACTTTTTATCATCAAAATGGACTATATATGGACAAATATTAATCATGAAATGAAATATTATGGATAAAAAATGTTCTAAAATGTAAGCGCTAAAAAGATTTTTTGTTCATCATTTAAGATTACCAACCTAATAACAAAAAAATGATAAAATTGGCGTTTTTAATATTAAATATGGTTACAAATTAAAAAGTATTAATGATGAAACAAAATGGATTGGATAAAAATGTTCTAAATTGAATTAAAATTTAAGTACTAAAAAGATTTTTCGTCCATCGTGTAAGATTACCAACTAAACAACACAAAATTGGTAAAAATGACTTTTTATCATCAAAATGGACTACATATGGGCAAATATTAATGATTAAATGAAATATTATGGATAAAAAATGTTCTAAAATGTAAGCGCTAAAAAGATTTTTTGTTCATCATTTAAGATTACCAACCTAATAACAAAAAAATGATAAAATTGACGCTTTTAATATTAAATATGGTTACAAATTAAAAAGTATTAATGATGGAACAAAATGGATTGGATAAAAATGTTCTAAATTGAATTAAAATTTAAGTACTAAAAAGATTTTTCGTCCATCGTGTAAGATTACCAACTAAACAACACAAAATTGGTAAAAATGACTTTTTATCACCAAAATGGACTACATATGGGCAAATATTAATGATGAAATGAAATATTATGCATAAAAAATGTTCTAAAATGTAAGCGCTAAAAGGATTTTTTGTTCATCATTTAAGATTACCAACCTAATAACAAAAAAATGATAAAATTGGCGCTTTTGATATTGAATATGGTTACAAATTAAAAAGTATAAATGATGGAACAAAATGGATTGGATAAAAATGTTCTAAATTGAATTAAAATTTAAGTACTAAAAAGATTTTTCGTACATCGTGTAAGATTACCAACTAAACAACACAAAATTGGTAAAAATGACTTTTTATCACCAAAATGGACTACATATGGGTAAATATTAATGATGAAATGAAATATTATGCATAAAAAATGTTCTAAAATGTAAGCGCTAAAAGGATTTTTTGTTCATCATTTAAGATTACCAACCTAATAACAAAAAGAAAAAGTAAAAATGGCGTTTTTAGCACCAAATATGGTTACAAATTAAAAAGTATTAATGATGAAACAAAATGGATTGGATAAAAATGTTCTAAATTAATCCATAAAATGAATGTTAAAAAGATTTCTCGTCCATCGTTGAAGTTGCCAACCTAAGAACATAAAATTATTAAAATTGACGTTTTTATCATTAAAATGGCTATAAATGGAACATTATTAATGATGGAAAAAATATTGTGGATAAAAAATGTTTTAAATTAAATTAAAAAGTGAGTGCAGAACACTACTATATTCTAAATTAATCAATAAAGTAAGCCTTAATAAGATTTTTCCCCCATCGTTTAAGATTACCAACCTGACAGCACAAAATCGGCAAAACTAACATTTTTATCATTAAAATGAGCTATAAATGGAAAACTATGTATGATGGAAAGAAATATTTTGGATAAAAATACTCTAAATTAATCTAAGAAGTGAATGCTAGAAAGATTTTTTGTCTTTAGTTTGAGATTTCCAACCTAAGAATACAAAATTGTTAAAATTGACGTTTTCACTATTAAATTGACCTACAAATGGAAAATTATTAATGATGGAAGAAAATATTATAGATAAAAAAATGTTCTAAATTAAACTAAAAGGTGAGTGCTAAAAAGATTTTTCATTCATTATTTACGATTACCAACCTAATAACAAAAAAATTGTAAAAATTGGCATTTTTATCATTGAACTGACCTATAAATAAAAAAATATTAGTGATGGATTGGAATATTATGGATAAAAAATGTTCTAAATTAAACCAAGAAGTGGGTGCGAAAAAGAGTTTTCATCCATCGTTCAAGATTACCAACCTTAAAAAGCAAAGTTGTTTAAATTAACTTTTTAGCATTAAAACTGGTTACAAATTAAAAAGTATTAATGATGGAAGAAAATGGATTAGATAAAAATGTTCTAATTTAATCTAAAAAGTGAGTGCTAAAAAAATTTTTCGTCCATCGTTCAAGATTGCCAACATAAGAACATAAAACTATTAAAATTGACATTTTTATCATTAAAATGGACTACAAATGGAAAATTATTAATGATGGATGAAAATATTATTGATGAAAAAGGTTCTAAATTAAATTAAAAAGAGAATGTTAAAAAGATTTTTCATCCACCGTTTAAGATTACCAACTCAAAAACACAAAATTGTTAAAATTGGTATTTTTAGGATTAAAAAAAATGATTAATATTTAATTTAAAAATTAAATTTTATTGATGATGGAATAAAATGGATTGGATAAAAACTTTCTAAATTAATCTAAAAAGGAAGTGCTGAAAGGATTTTTCATCCACCGTTTAAATTTACCAACCTAAAACCGCAAAATTTTTAAAATTGACGTTTTTAGCATTAAAATAGGTAATAAGTGGAAAAGTATAAAGATGGAAAGATATATTTTGGATAAGAATGTTCTAAATTAATTTAAAAGGTGAGTGCTGAGAGAATTTTTCATCCATCGTTCAAGATAACCAACCTAATAACACAAAACCGTTAAAATTGGTAATTTTAACATTATAATTGGTTATAAATCAAAAAGTATTAATGATGGAATGAAATGTTTTAGATAAAAAATGTTTTAAATTAATTTTAAAAGTGAGGATTAAACAGATTTTTCGTTCATCATGAAAAATAACCAACCTAAGAACACAAAATTGTTCAAATTGATGATTTTAACATTAAAATTAGTTACTAATTAAAAAATATTAATGATGGGATTAAATGTTTTTGATAAAAATGTTTTAAATTAATTTTAAAACTGAAGACTAAAAAGATGTTTCGTCCATCACTCACAATTACCAACCTAAGAATACAAAATTTTAAAAATTGGTGATTTTAGCATTAAATTTGGTTATAAATCAAAAAGTATTAATGATAGAATGAAATGTTTTAGATAGAAAATGTTTTAAATTAATTTTAAAAGTGAGGATTAAACAGATTTTTCGTTCATCATGAAAAATAACCAACCTAAGAACACAAAATTGTTCAAATTGATGATTTTAACATTAAAATTAGTTACAAATTAAAAAATATTAATGATGGGATTAAATGTTTTTGATAAAAATGTTTTAAATTAATTTTAAAACTGAAGACTAAAAAGATGTTTCGTCCATCACTCACGATTACCAACCCAAGAACACAACATTTTTAAAATTGGTGATTTTAACATTAAAATTGGTTATAAATTAAAAAAGTATTAATGATGGAATGAAATGTTTTAGATAAAAAATGTTTTAAATTCATTTTAAAAAGTGAGGATTAAAAAGATTTTTCGTTTATCATTAAAAATAACAAACCTAAGAATACAAAATTGTTAAAATTGATGATTTTAACATTAAAATTAGTTACAAATTAAAACATATTAATGATGGGATTAAATATTTTTGATAAAAATGTTCTAAATTAATTTTAAAAGTGAAGACTAAAAAGATGTTTCGTCCATCACTCACAATTACCAACCTAAGAATACAAAATTTTAAAAATTGCTGATTTTAGCATTAAAATTGGTTATAAATCAAGAAGTATTAATGATAGAATGAAATGTTTTAGATAAAAAATGTTTTAAATTCATTTTAAAAGTGAGGATTAAAAAGATTTTTCGTCCATCATTAAAAATAACCAACCTAAGAACACAAATTTGTTAAAATTGGTGATTTTAACATTAAAATTAGTTACAAATTAAAAAATATTAATGAAGGGATTAAATATTTTTGATAAAAATGTTCTAAATTAATTTTAAAAGTGAAGACTAAAAAGATGTTTCGTCCATCACTCACAATTACCAACCTAAGAACACAAAATTTTAAAAATTGGTGATTTTAGCATTAAAATTGGTTATAAATCAAGAAGTATTAATGATAGAATGAAATGTTTTAGATAAAAAATGTTTTAAATTCATTTTAAAAGTGAGGATTAAAAAGATTTTTCGTCCACCATTAAAAATAACCAACCTAAGAACACAAATTTGTTAAAATTGGTGATTTTAACATTAAAATTAGTTACAAATTAAAAAATATTAATGATGGGATTAAATGTTTTTGATAAAAATGTTCTAAATTAATTTTAAAAGTGAAGACTAAAAAGATGTTTCGTCCATCACTCACAATTACCAACCTAAGAATACAAAATTTTAAAAATTGGTGATTTTAGCATTAAAATTGGTTATAAATCAAAAAGTATTAATGATAGAATGAAATGTTTTAGATAAAAAATGTTTTAAATTAATTTTAAAAGTGAGGATTAAACAGATTTTTCGTTCATCATGAAAAATAACCAACCTAAGAACACAAAATTGTTCAAATTGATGATTTTAACATTAAAATTAGTTACAAATTAAAAAATATTAATGATGGGATTAAATGTTTTTGATAAAAATGTTTTAAATTAATTTTAAAACTGAAGACTAAAAAGATGTTTCGTCCATCACTCACAATTACCAACCTAAGAATACAAAATTTTAAAAATTGGTGATTTTAGCATTAAATTTGGTTATAAATCAAAAAGTATTAATGATAGAATGAAATGTTTTAGATAAAAAATGTTTTAAATTAATTTTAAAAGTGAGGATTAAACAGATTTTTCGTTCATCATGAAAAATAACCAACCTAAGAACACAAAATTGTTCAAATTGATGATTTTAACATTAAAATTAGTTACAAATTAAAAAATATTAATGATGGGATTAAATGTTTTTGATAAAAATGTTTTAAATTAATTTTAAAACTGAAGACTAAAAAGATGTTTCGTCCATCACTCACGATTACCAACCCAAGAACACAACATTTTTAAAATTGGTGATTTTAACATTAAAATTGGTTATAAATTAAAAAAGTATTAATGATAGAATGAAATGTTTTAGATAAAAAATGTTTTAAATTCATTTTAAAAGTGAGGATTAAAAAGATTTTTCGTCCATCATTAAAAATAACCAACCCAATAACACAAAATTGTTAAAATTTCTGATTTTAACATTAAATTGGTTATAAATCAAAAAATATTTATGATGGAATGAAATGTTTTTGATGTAAATGTTCTAAATTAATTTTGAAAATGACGGCTAAAAAGATTTTCTATCCATCATTTAGATTTACCAACCTAAAAACACAAAATTGTTAACATTGGTGATTTCAACATTGAAATGAGTTGGGTTGTTTTGGATAAAAAATGTTTCAAATTAATTTAAAAATTGAAGACTAAAAAGATTTTTCGTCCATCATTCAAGATTAATTGGTTACTAATCAAAAAATATTCATGATGGAAAAAAAAGTTTCGAATAAAAAATATCCTAAATTAATTTAAATATAGCTAAATGTCGTTTTCGCTTGAAAGCGCACCGGCATAAAAAATGGGCTTAATGTTAATACAAATATAATGGACAATCAGGTATAGTTTTTGGAGTTCGAACTTAGGTTCATATCATACTCCATTTCTTTAACTCCATTCCTTGCTTGGGTTGCAGAATTTTTTCTTTTCTGAGCTCTATCTCTTCATTACCTTCTGTTCTGTTCTGTTCTGCCCCGTGGATTTTTTTTCTTTTCCTTCCTTTCCATTTTTTTTAATTCAAATTAATTTTGTTCAAAACATTCACAAATACAAGCTAAAAGGATGATCTTTTAGGAGTTAGGTATCTGGTAACTCCTGTTATAGAGTCTAAGGGGACCCTCGTAATGTGTTTTTGGAAAAAGGAGGGTGAGTGAGATCTTTAGAGTGAGAGTTGAGGGTTCCTTTTCAGAAAATTAACTGTTATAGCCCTTAGTATCGCGTTCTGGCAGATGGATGGACTCCTTTATTCCCAAGGAATATATAAAATCAAGTTCCGTATTAAAATTCTAAGAATAATTTGACATGTTTGCTTAGTACATAGCCTATATACATTCAAAATAACTAATAATCTCTTTATATAAATAATTTTTTCTCTAAATATCCCCTTTCTTGAAGAATTAGAGCATAAGGTGCTGTGACGTCACCATTTTTTCCACTTTAATTGAAATCTGCATCTATCCCATTTTCTTTCTCATCCTCCTCTTCTCCTCTGGAATTTTTTGTTTAAGGGCGACCATATAGCTCCATCAATTTCTTGATTGGAGAATGCTTGGTCATAGAGAGTCGATTTATCAAACTGGCTTAACTCGGGTTGAGATTATCAAGTCAATTCGAGATAGACTGTTATAAAGGCGTTATAATAAATCATCATATCAGAAACCATCGGGAAGTCCAACTCGATCCCCAACAATTCTGAAATATGCTAGGATATTTGTGTTTATCAAATTTTGAAAAGATTGCTAAGAAGAATGTTTTGTCCATCGATCAAAATTAATTACTTATAAACCCAAAAGTGTCAAAATCTACGTTTTTAGGATTAAAATAGATTATAAATGAGAAAGAATTCACGATGGAAGAAAATGTTTTGAATAAAAATGTTTTAAATTAACTCCATAACCATTTTTTACCCATCAAAAAAATATTCAATCCATAAACTTTAAAACACCAAACCTCACAAAACAAACGATTTCAACATCAAAACTTTACTTGGATTGACATGATTCCCCACAGAATGATCCATCTTCTCCATAGCGTATCGATTACAATAAACGGAAGTCTTTTCAACATTGCTCGAATCGACCATAGCCTCCAAATTTCGAGAAGACGCCGCCTGCATTTTCCTCCTATCCAAAGAACCCCCACGACTTCCGGTTAAAGCGGGCGCAACCCCGACGGAAGCCGTTGTCGCTTCCGAATATCGCGAGCGATGCGATGACGAAACACCCCTTTCAATCCCAATCGAAGAATTCGGCCTATTTGGATGCTGGTGTTGCTGATGCCGATAAACATCCGACGGTGATGATCGTAATCGGGGCATTTCATCGTGATAACGAAGTTCAGTGTCTGAATGGCTAGTTGAGGCGAATTCTGATCTTCCAAAACCGCTATCTTGGGAGCGGGTTGATGTTCGCGCTGAGCGACGGAAAGAGGCGGTTCGAGATCTCCAAGTTCTATTACTAGAAATAAAATAAAAATAAAAAGAATTATTATTTTATTCGAATAAATAATTTATAAAACTCGACGATAAACGACGTCGTCGATTTTGTCGGTTTGAATGGGGGGCGGGGTAAAAGGCTAAAAACCGGGTTGTTGTCGTCGCTTTTACGACCCCTTTACGGCGTTTCCGGCCTTTACTCGCCCCCTCTTATTGTAGTTTCGTGTCGCAAATCTCCTCCGGGAATCGCATGTTTTGCATTTCCGGCGCGACCCACTCCAAAACTCTACGTGATCGAAATTTTATATCGTCGATTAATAATAATTAGAACCGAGAGAAAGGGTTAAATTGAAATTGAAATTGCGTTTGTAGCGAATTGAAATGAAACGAAATGATTGAAACTAAATATCGATTTGAAACTAAATAAATAAAAGCTTAATGCATTTTCTTATCCCGCGGGAAATTTTTAGGTATTGCTTAATGTAGCACAAATGTAACGAATACGTCTGAGAAAACAAAAAAATAAAAAAAAAACGGCGATTACTGGTGGGGTTTTTCTTTTGTTGAGCCGATGTTGCGATTCCCAACGGAGATTTTTTTACTTTAAAGTAAATCTAATCGAATTAAGCTTTTCTATTCTCAAGCGTCATTAACTCTAATTTTTTTATTCCGGTTCATTTGTAAAATAAAACGGTATGATCGAACGAAAAGCTTAAAAACGATTAATCAATGATATATAGTGGGAAATTAAAATGTTTCGAATAAAAGTTGTTCCTTTAAATGAAAAAAAATTATTAATAATAACCCTGTATTATTATTAATAATTTTTTTTTGATTCATTAGCACTATGACAAACTTTGGCAGATGAAAGGTGATGCGATTTTAAGGAAAAAATGTTATATGAATATGGGTCCGATTCATTTTGGTTAAAGAGTTACAAGCCTTTGAAAATTTTAATAGGAAAGATTCCTAACAATAATTATGAAACACAAAGTTTGCTATGATAACAAAACTGACAATGAATTCTTTATGTCAAACCTTTCAATTTACTCTACTCTATGTATTTCAAAGATTATAATTGTCAGAGTTTTGATCGAAAACGGAAATGCATGTATTTACTAGTATGTGTCGTCTATTTGATTCATAGACATCAACCTGTCCATACAGTGTACATTCCATTCGTCCCCATCAAGTGAATGTACAAAATAAAGAACGTGTAATTGATTTAGTACTTGACGACCCTTTAATTAGTACTCGCCGTATAACGCGCATGTTACAAATATCTCAAAGTTTTGTATGGCCAAAATGTTCAAGCACTACATCCTGAAGATATTGAGCAACGCTTAGCATTTTGCCACTGGATTATTTAGCAACATGCTCAAAATAATAACTTCATTTCCCAAGTTCTGTGGTCTGATGAAGCGTGTTTTACTAGGAGCGGCATAAATAATTATCATAACGAACTTGTATGGTCCTTGCAAAATCCATATGCAATTAGACCAGGAACGTTTTCGTGTAAACGTTTGGGTGGCATTTTTAACAATTCTTTGCTACCTGTATGGGTGATAAATAAACACTTAAATGCAGATATGTATAGAAATTTCTTTGAAAATAACTTTTCGGTTTCATCGATGACGTACCACTTCGTTCAAAATCGAGGAAGAATAGTCATCGCTTGGTTACATGAACATTTTGCAAACAAATGGACTGGCAATGAAGCTATATGGATTATTATTTCTGGAGACACATGAAATAGCTTATGTATCACGTAGAAACTACTACCCGTCAGCAACTACTGGGCAGAATTCAAGATGTAGCTAACATCATACGGAATGATCTAAATATTGTACTTTGTTAATGTACATTTCGAACAAATGTAATTTTAAAATTTATTTTTTATGTTACATTTTCATTTGCATATTAAATTGTGTAAAATTTTTAAAGGTTTGTAACTCTTTAACCAAAATGAATCGGACCGATATTCATATAACATATTTTCCTTAGAATCGCATCACCTTTCATCTACCAAAGTTTGTCATAGAACTAATGAATCACGTTGAATCATGTTGATTGTTATAACAGTATAGAGTATCATCTGATAGAGATATCGAAAATTTTCATCGATTCAAAATCTTATTATAAATAAATATTGTAAGAAAGATTTTTTGATTAACGCAAAAATTAATTGTTATATCATTATGATATAGGAAATGAAATTGAGTTGTATTAAAAAAACTATTAATAAAAGTTGTTCATAATTGGGCTTTAAACAAATATTATTTACAAAAAAATTTGCTTTTAATAATAATTAATGATATATTCTCAAAAATATTGATTTTTTATATCAGTGTAGAGCACCACCTGGCGGAGATATAAAATTATTTGAGTAAAATAATCGATTTAGAATTTAAATATGAATAAATATTGTAGGAAAAATTTTTGAATTAACACAAAAATTAATTTTTATATCATTATGATATGGAGACTAAAATTAAATTATATTAAAAAAAATGCTATTAATAAAAATTGTTCATAATTCAAATATTATTAATAAAAGTTGTACATTATTTAATTCTAAACAAATATTGTTTATAAAAGAAATTGATTCGAATAATAATTAATGATATATCATCAAAAACATTAAATGATATACTAATATAGAGCGCCACCTGGAGGAGATATCGAAAATTTTTATTAAAATAATCGTTTTAGATTCTCATTTTAAATAAATATGGTACAAAATTTTTCTTGATTAGATCAATTATTAGTTTTCATATCATTAATGATATGACGAATAAAAATTCAGTTATTGTAAAAAATATCATTAATAAAAGTTGTTCCTAATACAATTCTAAACAAATATTGTTTATAAAAGAAATTGATTCGAATAATAATTAATGATATATCATCAAAAACATTAAATGATATACTAATATAGAGCGCCACCTGGTGGAGATATCGAAAATTTTTATTAAAATAATCGTTTTAGAATCTCATTTTAAATAAATATGGTACAAAATTTTTCTTGATTGGATCAATTATTAGTTTTCATATCATTAATGATATGACGAATAAAAATTCAGTTATTGTAAAAAATATCATTAATAAAAGTTGTTCCTAATACAATTCTAAACAAATATTGTTTATAAAAGAAATTGATTCGAATAATAATTAATGATATATCATCAAAAACATTAAATGATATACTAATATAGAGCGCCACCTGGTGGAGATATCGAAAATTTTTATTAAAATAATCGTTTTAGAATCTCATTTTAAATAAATATGCTATAAAATTTTTCTTGATTAGATCAATTATTAGTTTTCATATCATTAATGATATGACGAATAAAAATTCAGTTATTATAAAAAATATCATTAATAAAAGTTGTTCCTAATATAATTCTAAACAAGTATTAATTACAAAAAAATTTGATTCACATCACTATTAATGATACATTCTCAAAGATATTAAATGATATACCAGCATAGACCTACCGTAAGTTATATCATTTATCATAAATAATATCATTTTAAAAATGTCAGTGACAACAGTTGTTCCAAATACAATTCTTAATAAGTATTTGTTTAAACAAAAAATTTGTTCGAATTTTAATTAATGATATATCATTAAAACATCATTAAATGATATACCAGCCATTATCTTTCCATTACCAGCATTATCTTTCTGTTAATAATTAATGATATATAGTGGAGATATCAACATTTTTGATTCGATTTTAAATCTTATTTCTAATAAATATTGTATAAACATTATTTGAGTAAAGTGATAATTAGTTTTGATATCATTATGATATGTATTATGATATGATATATACTATTCAATGGGAAATTAAAATTAAGTTATTTCAAAAAATGTTATTACAAAAAGGTATCCCCAATTCAATTATTTACAAATATTATTCATAAAAAAATTGATTCTAACAATAATTAATGATATATCTTCAAAAGTATTAAATGATATATCAATAAAGGGCGGGAGTATCATAAATTTTTATTAAAATAATCGATTTAGAATTTAATTATAAATAAATATTGTGGAGATAAATTTTTGATTAAAGCAAAAATTATTTCTTATATCATTATGATATGGGAAATTAAAATTAAATTGTATAAAAAAGTTGTTAATAAAAGCTATGCGCAGTTGAATTCTAAATAATAATTTTTTTACAAAAAAATTTGATTCGAATAACAATTAATGATATATCCTCAAATATAGTATGATAAATTTTTATTAAAATAATCGATTTAGAATTTAATTATAAACAAATTTTGCAGGAAAGTTTTTGGATTATCATAAAAATTTTTTTCAGATCATTATGATATGGATATATTACATGATATACCAGTGTAGAGCGCCTGGCTGATATATCACCAATTATTATTAAAATAATCGATTTAGAATTTAATTATAAATAAATATTGTACGGAAAATTTGTTGATTAACGCAAAAATTTATTTATATATCATTATGATATGAAAAATTAATATTAGTTATATTAAAAAATGGTATTAATGAAAGTTGTGCATAATTCGATTCTGAACAAATATTGCTTATAAAAAAATTTGATTTGGATAATAATTAATGATATATCATCAAAAATATTAAATGATATACCAGTATGGAACGCCACCTGGTGGAGATATCAAAAATTTCTTTTAAAATAATCGATTTAAAATTATATTATGAATAAATATTGTAGGAAGAATTTCTTGATTAGCGCAAAAATTAGTTTTCATATCATTGATGATATGGAAAATTAGTTTTCATATCATTATGATATGGGAAATTAAAATTCAGTTGCATTAAAAAGTATTATTAATGAAATTTGTTCCTTATTCAATTCTAAACAAATATTGGTTATAACAAAATTTTATTCAGATGACAATTAATGCTATATAATCAAAAATATTAAATGATATACCAGTGTAGAGCATTACCTGGTGGAGATATTGCAAATTTCTATTACAATAATCTATTTAAAATCTTATTATAAATAAATATTGTAGGAAGAATTTTTTGATTAATGCAAAAATTAGTTTTCATATCATTGATGATATGGAAAATTAGTTTTCATATCATTATCATATGGGAAATTAAAATTCAGTTGTACTAAAAAGTATTGTTAATGAAAGTTGTTCCTTATTCAATTCTAAACTAATATTGTTTACAACAAAATTTAATTCAAATGACAATTAATGCTATATCATCAAAAATATTAAATGATATACCAGTGTAGAGCATCACCTGGTGGAGATATTGCAAATTTCTATTAAAAGAATCTATTTAAAATCCTATTATAAATAAATATTGTAGGAAGAATTTTTTGATTCACGCAAAAATTAGTTTTCATATCATTGATGATATGAAAAATTAGTTTTTATATCATAATGATATGGGAAATTAAAATTAAGTTTTATTAAAAAATGTTATTAACAAAAATTGTTTCTAATTCAATTTTAAACAAATATTGCTTATAAAAAAATTTAATATAAATAATAATTAATGATATATCAACAAAAATATTAAATGATATATCAGTATAGAGTGCCACCTGGTGGAGATATCGAAAACTACTATTAAAATAATCGATTTGCAATCTTATTATAAACAAAAATTATAGCAAACATTTTTTAATTAACGCAAAAATATTTCATATCATTATGATATGGAAAATTAAATTAAGCTGTTTCAAAAAATGTTATTAACAAAAGTTGTTTTCAATTCAATTTCTGATGGCGGTCTATACTAGGACCGCCACCTGGTGGAGATATCAAAATTTTTATTAAAATAATCGTTTTAGAATGATATTTAAAAAAAATATTGTATGAAACGTCTTTCGTTTAAAGTAATATCGTTTTTAATGATATGTTCACAAGGAAATTAAAACTTGCTTTTCTCAAAAAATGATATTAATAAAATTTAAATTATAAATTCAAGCACTGATTTTAAATATATCCCCAAATTTGTCATTTTTACACCAACATTCAACGCCATCTAACGAAAATACGCAAAATACTCATTAAAATAATCGATTTAAAATTTGATTTTTAACAAATATTATATGAAACAAATTTCGAAAAAGCCAAAAATTTGATTATTTAGATAAATTGATATAAAACTTACGGTGCTCTTTGAACGCTCCGCGTAGATCGACTTCGTTTCGGCTTTTTCGGCTTTTTAGTACACACGTAACAACAAACCTTCCAATACAAAAACCGGAAGGACGTCGCCATGATATCGCCGATATTCGAAAGACACAGCAACATCAAGGGAATCCCCAAAATTGCGTAAACGATCGTTACCACCTTCCCCCATTGCGTTTTTGGCGCTATATGACCATAACCTAAAATAAAAATAAATTAAAATAAAATAAACAAAATTATTTATGAATTAAAAAATCTGAATGGATTAAAATAATGAATGAATCACAACATAATTCGCGTTCTTTTTGTGTGCGATTTTGTGTTATAAGGTCGAGGTCGATGAGTTTCGCATTGACCCAGATTTCGGGGTACCAAAAGCGATTTTTTTTAAAGGATTTCTTCAAGGAATTATCTCTAATTTTATGTTAATTATTCGTTTCCTTTTCAATTTTCGATTTGAAGGAGACCTCCACGAAAAAAAAAAAAATAAATATTAAAATAGTATTACGATAAAGACAAAAGATGAAGGTGAAAGTGAGGATAAAAGCGAAAATAACAAAGAAAACGAAGTTGAAGCCGAAAGTGAAACCGAATTGCTCCCCCCTCGTTTTATAATTTTAACCTCTATCTTCGTTTAAGACGTGGACGGAAGAAACGAAGCTATCCCTCCTCATTTTGAATTCTTGAGAATGTAAAAATCTATAAATTAACCCAATTCGCGGGTATTGCTTCATTATGTAATATTGCTCTCGTTTGAAAATGTTTTATTGTGAAATAATGAATAAAGGACTGAAATTGGGTGAGTTTTATAATATATTTTGTGAATTCCGCGGTATTCATTCAATCGAATAAAGAGAGGTTTAAATCATAAATCGATTGTATGATTCTTTTGTTGAAGCATTCGATGAAATTTCCCCATTATGTAATTAAAAGTTTTCGTTATATAATTAAAAAGAATATAATGCAAACGATAATATTAATATAATCAATTATTACTGATATATTCTCAAAAATATTGATTATTATATCAGTGTAGAGCACCACTTGGAGGATATATTGAAAATTTTCTTAATAAAATCGATTAAGAAACAAAAAATTTTAAGTAAATTTTGTATGAAACATTTTTTGATAAATTAAAATTTGCTCAAAATCGCTCTGAGTGATATGTACCATGATTTTTATATCACAATACAGCGCCATCTGATAAAGATATTGAAAATTTTTTGTAATAAAATCGATTTTAAAATAATTTTTAAGTAAATTTTGTATGAAACATTTTTTGATAAATTAAAATTAGTTCAAAATCACTCTGAGTGATATGTTCCATGATTTTTATATCAGTATACAGCGCCACCTGGTGAAGATATTGAAAAATTTTGTTAATAAAATCGATTTTAAATCGAATTCTAAGTAAACTTTGTATGAAACATTTTTTGATAAAATAAAATTTGCTCAAAATCGCTCTGAGTGATATGTACCATGATTTTTATAGCAGTATACAGCGCCATCTGGTGCAGATATTGACAAATTTTGTTAATAAAATCGATTTTAAATCAAATTCTAAATAAATTTTGTATGAAACATTTTTTGATAAAATAAAATTTGCTCAAAATCACTCTGAGTGATATGTACCATGATTTTATATCAGTGTACAGCACCATCTGGTGAAGATATTGAAAAATTTTGTTAATAAAATCGATTTTAAATCAAATTCTAAATAAATTTTGTATGAAACATTCTTTGATAAAATAAAATTTGCTCAAAATCACTCTGAGTGATATGTACCATGATTTTTATATCAGTATACAGCGCCACCTGGTGAAGATATTGAAAAATTTTGTTAATAAAATCGATTTTAAATCAAATTCTAAATAAATTTTGTATGAAACATTTTTGATAAAATAGAATTTGCTCAAAATCACTCTGAGTGATATGTACCATGATTTTATATCAGTATACAGCACCACTTCAGGTGAAGATATTGAAAAATTTTGTTAATAAAATCGATTTTAAATCAAATTCTAAATAAATTTTGTATGAAACATTCTTTGATAAAATAAAATTTGCTCAAAATCACTCTGAGTGATATGTACCATGATTTAATGTCAGTATACAGCGCCATCTGGTGAAGATATTGACAAATTTTGTTCATAAAATCGATTTTAAATCAAATTCTAAATAAATTTTGTATGAAACATTCTTTGATATAATAAAATTTGCTCAAAATAACTCTGAGTGATATGTACCATGATTTTATATCAGTATACAGCACCACCTGGTGAAGATATTGAAAAATTTTGTTAATAAAATCGATTTTAAATCAAATTCTAAATAAATTTTGTATGAAACATTTTTTGATAAAATAAAATTTGCTCAAAATCACTCTGAGTGATATATACCATGATTTTTATATCAGTATACAGCTCCATCTGGGGAAGATATTGACAAATTTTGTTAACAAAATCGATTTTAAATCAAATTCTAAGTAAACTTTGTATGAAACATTTTTTGATAAAATAAAATTTGCTCAAAATCACTCTGAGTGATATGTGCCATGATTTTTATATCAGTATACAGCACCACCTGGCGAAGAGATTGAAAAATTTTGTTAATAAAATCGATTTTAAATCAAATTCTAAGTAAACTTTGTATGAAACATTTTTTGATAAAATAAAATTTGCTCAAGATCGCTCTGAGTGATATGTACCATGATTTTTATATCAGTATACAGCGCCATCTGATGAAGATATTGACAAATTTTGTTAATAAAATCGATTTTAAATCAAATTCTAAGTAAACTTTGTATGAAACATTTTTTGATAAAATAAAATTTGCTCAAAATCACTCTGAGTGATATGTGCCATGATTTTTATATCAGTATACAGCACCACCTGGCGAAGAGATTGAAAAATTTTGTTAATAAAATCGATTTTAAATCAAATTCTAAGTAAACTTTGTATGAAACATTTTTTGATAAAATAAAATTTGCTCAAGATCGCTCTGAGTGATATGTACCATGATTTTTATATCAGTATACAGCGCCATCTGATGAAGATATTGACAAATTTTGTTAATAACATCGATTTTAAATCAAATTCTAAATAAATTTTGTATGAAACATTTTTTGATAAAATAAAATTTGCTCAAAATCACTCTGAGTGATATGTACCATGACTTTTATATCAGTATACAGCGCCGCCTGGTGAAGATATTGAAAAATTTTGTTAATAAAATCGATTTTAAATCAAACTCTAAATAAATTTTGTATGAAACATTTTTTGATAAAATAAAATTTGCTCAAAATCACTCTGAGTGATATGTACCATGATTTTATATCAGCATGCAGCGCCATCTGGTGAATAGATTGAAAAATTTTGTTAATAAAATCGATTTTAAATCAAATTCTAAATAAATTTTGTATGAAACATTTTTTGATAAAATAAAATTTGCTCAAAATCACTCTGAGTGATATGTACCATGATTTTTATATCAGTATACAGCGCCATCTGATGAAGATATTGACAAATTTTGTTAATAAAATCGATTTTAAATCAAATTCTAAATAAATTTTGTATGAAACATTTTTGATAAAATAAAATTTGCTCAAAATCACTCTGAGTGATATGTGCCATGATTTTTATATCAGTATACAGCGCCATCTGGTGAAGATATTGACTAATTTTGTTAATAAAATCGATTTTAAATCAAATTCTAAATAAATTTTGTATGAAACATTTTTTGATAAAATAAAATTTGCTCAAAATCACTCTGAGTGATATGTACCATGACTTTTATATCAGTATACAGCGCCGCCTGGTGAAGATATTGAAAAATTTTGTTAATAAAATCGATTTTAAATCAAATTCTAAATAAATTTTGTATGAAACATTCTTTGATAAAATAAAATTTGCTCAAGATCGCTCTGAGTGATATGTACCATGATTTTTATATCAGTATACAGCGCCATCTGGTGAAGATATTGACTAATTTTGTTAATAAAATCGATTTTAAATCAAATTCTAAATAAATTTTGTATGAAACATTTTTTGATAAAATAAAATTTGCTCAAAATCACTCTGAGTGATATGTACCATGACTTTTATATCAGTATACAGCGCCGCCTGGTGAAGATATTGAAAAATTTTGTTAATAAAATCGATTTTAAATCAAATTCTAAATAAATTTTGTATGAAACATTTTTTGATAAAATAAAATTTGCTCAAAATCACTCTGAGTGATATGTACCATGACTTTTATATCAGTATACAGCGCCGCCTGGTGAAGATATTGAAAAATTTTGTTAATAAAATCGATTTTAAATCAAATTCTAAATAAATTTTGTATGAAACATTTTTTGATAAAATAAAATTTGCTCAAAATCACTCTGAGTGATATGTGCCATGATTTTTATATCAGTATACAGCACCACCTGGTGAAGAGATTGAAAAATTTTGTTAATAAAATCGATTTTAAATCAAATTCTAAGTAAACTTTGTATGAAACATTTTTTGATAAAATAAAATTTGCTCAAAATCGCTCTAAGTGATATGTACCATGATTTTTATATCAGTATACAGCACCACCTGGCGAAGAGATTGAAGAATTTTGTTAATAAAATCGATTTTAAATCAAATTCTAAATAAATTTTGTATGAAACATTTTTTGATAAAATAAAATTTGCTCAGAATCACTCTGAGTGATATGTGCCATGATTTTTATATCAGTATACAGCACCACCTGGTGAAGAGATTGAAAAATTTTGTTAATAAAATCAATTTTAAATCAAATTCTAAATAAACTTTGTATGAAACATTTTTTAATAAAATAAAATTTGCTCAAAATCACTCTGAGTGATATGTGCCATGATTTTTATATCAGTATACAGCACCACCTGGTGAAGAGATTGAAAAATTTTGTTAATAAAATCAATTTTAAATCAAATTCTAAATAAACTTTGTATGAAACATTTTTTGATAAAATAAAATTTGCTCAGAATCACTCTGAGTGATATGTGCCATGATTTTTATATCAGTATACAGCACCACCTGGCGAAGAGATTGAAAAATTTTGTTAATAAAATCGATTTTAAATCAAATTCTAAATAAATTTTGTATGAAACATTTTTTGATAAAATAAAATTTGCTCAAAATCGCTCTGAGTGATATGTACCATGATTTTTATATCAGTATACAGCGCCACCTGGTAAAGATATTGAAAAACTTTGTTAATAAAATCGATTTTAAATTAAATTCTAAATAAATTTTGTATGAAACATTTTTTGATAAAATAAAATTTGCTCAAAATCACTCCGAGTGATATGTGCCATGATTTTTATATCAGTATACAGCACCACCTGGCGAAGAGATTGAAAAATTTTGTTAATAAAATCGATTTTAAATCAAATTCTAAGTCAACGTTGTATGAAACATTTTTCGATAAAATAAAATTTGCACAAAATCGCTCTGAGTGATGTGAACCATACCATTTAGTGAGAAATTAAAATTTCGTTTTATCAAAAAATGTTAATAAAAATTGCGTATAATTTCATTCCAAGTAAATATTGTTAACAAAAAATTTAAAATTTTTAATATTAAAAGTTAACATCAAAAATATAAAATTTTATGCAACGTTTAATCACGCGTTTTTACATTTCCAGCTTAATTCATTCGCGGAATCAATTCCAACCGTTTAAATGAATTTTCGGGATTATTTATTTCCCGCTCTTTTTTGTTTCCGCGAATTCGGTGTAAATCCCCTATTTGAGGTATATTTGACCGCTTCAAAAATTCGCGGAATTTTCATGTACATTCCGCGAAGTATTCCGGGCTTTGTCCAAAATTTAAATAACATAATGTTAAAACAAATAACGAGGGACGTACACAACAATCCCAATCCCATCGGATTTTAATCGAATAAATTTCCACGTAAAATAATCCACGTCAGACGATTATCGGTTTTCTATATTTATTTACATAAGCGTAGTTTATTTCGAGCGCGATCCTAAATTCTAATTTTGATTTATTTTAGCGGCTTTAACTTTATCTATAACCCTTTTATTACCCCCTAAATCGAGTTGCGAACGAGACGAATGGATTTGGAAAAAGGACGGCGACGACGGAACGAGGTAATTCAATTTAAGAAATATTTCAAAAACCTTTATAGCCCGATTTAATTTCGTTTTTTTAATTTATTTGTTTCTTTGTAGTCGCAAGATCGGGCCGAAGTACGAGATTTACGAGCCAAACTTAGAGGGGAACGGTCCCGAGTCGCCGGATGTTATCCCGCCGCGCCCTGGACAATTAAATAGACCCGGAAATTACGGCCCGCAAAGGTAAATATTCCGGCTGTAACAATTATAGCCGTAACCGTACCCGAAATCGACGGATTTCGGACGCATTTCGCAAACCCTCCCGCCCCAGTTAACGTTATTATATTCAGAGGCGAGAAACTAACGACGTTAAACCAAACAAGTTTCGTTTTAATTAAGTTATTTCGAAAAAAAAGGGATTTTCGTATAATTCGTTTCGATGATATGTACCATACTGTTTAATGAGATATTAAAATTTAAAAAAATTAAAAAAGGAAATTGGTTCGGATAATAATTAATATCCTAGAAAATATGGTGGAGATATCAAAATTTTTTATTAAAATAATCGATCTGAAATCACGTTCTAAATAAATATTGTAGGAAAATTTTTTTGATTTACGCAAAAATTAGTTTTCATATCATTGATGATATGGGAAATTAAAATTAAGTTGAATTAAATAATGTTATTAATGAAAGCTGTTCCTTATTCAATTCTAAACAAAATATTGTTTACAACAAAATTTAATTCGGATAATAATTAATGATATATCCTCAAAAATATTAAATGATATATCAGTATGGAGCATCACCTGGTGGAGATATCGAAAATTTTTGTTAAAATAATCGATTTAAAATGTTATTATAAACAATATTGGTAGGAAAAATTTTTTGATTTACGCAAAAATTAGTTCTCATATCATTATGATATGGGAAATTAGTTTTCATATCATTATGATATGGGAAATTAAAATTAAGTTATATTAAAAAATGTTATTAATGAAAGTTGTTCATATTTCAATTCTAAACAAATATTGTTCACAACAAAATTTGATTCGGATAATAATTAATGATATATCCTCAAAAATATTGAATGATATAGCAGTATGGAGCATCACCTGGTGGAGATATCGAAAATGTTTGTTAAAATAATCGATATAAAATGTTATTATAAACAATAATAGTAGGAAAAATTTTTTGATTTGTGCAAAAATTAATACTCATATCATTGTGATATGAGAAATTAATTTTCATATCATTATGATATGGGAAATTAAAATTCAGTTGTATTAAAAAATGTTATTAATGAAAGATGTTCCATATTCAATTCTAAACAAATATTGTTTACAACAAAATTTAATTCGGATAATAATTAATGATATATCCTCAAAAATATTAAATGATAGATCAGTATGGAGCATCACCTGGTGGAGATATCGAAAATTTTTGTTAAAATAATCGATTTAAAATGTTATTATAAACAATAATGGTAGGAAAAATTTTTTGATTTGTGCAAAAATTAATACTCATATCATTGTGATATGGGAAATTAATTTTCATATCATTATGATATATGGAAATTAAAATTCAGTTGTATTAAAAAATGTTATTAATGAAAGATGTTCCATATTCAATTCTAAACAAATATTGTTTACAACAAAATTTAATTCGGATAATAATTAATGATATATCCTCAAAAATATTAAATGATATATCAGTATGGAGCATCACCTGGTGGAGATGTCGAAAATTTTTGTTAAAATAATCGATATAAAATGTTATTATAAACAATAATGGTAAGAAAAATGTTTTGATTTGTGCAAAAATTAGTACTCATATCATTGTGATATGGGAAATTAATTTTCATATCATTATGATATGGGAAATTAAAATTCAGTTGTATTAAAAAATGTTATTCATGAGAGCTGTTCCATATTCAATTCTAAACAAATTTTGTTTACAACAAAATTTAATTCGGATAATAATTAATGATATATCCTCAAAAATATTAAATGATATATCAGTATGGAGCGTCACCTGGTGGAGATGTCGAAAATTTTTGTTAAAATAATCGATTTAAAATGTTATTATAAACAATAATGGTAGGAAAAATTTTTTGATTAACGCAAAAATTAGTATTCATATCATTATGATATGGGAAATTAATTTTCATATCATTATGATATGGGAAATTAAAATTAAGTTGTATTAAAAAATGTTATTAATGAAAGATGTTCCATATTCAATTCTAAACAAATATTGTTCACAACAAAATTTAATTCGGATAATAATTAATGATATATCCTCAAAAATATTAGATGATATATCAGTATGGAGCATCACCTGGTGGAGATGTCGAAAATTTTTGTTAAAATAATCGATTTAAAATATTATTATAAACAATATTGGTAGGAAAAATTTTTTGATTTATGCAAAAATTAGTACTCATATCATTATGATATGGGAAATTAAAATTAAGTTGTATTAAAAAATGTTATTAATGAAAGTTGTTCATATTTCAATTCTAAACAAATATTGTTCACAACAAAATTTGATTCGGATAATAATTAATGATATATCCTCAAAAATATTAAATGATATATCAGTATGGAGCATCACCTGGTGGAGATATCGAAAATGTTTGTTAAAATAATCGATTTAAAATGTTATTATAAACAATAATGGTAGGAAAAATTTTTTGATTTGTGCAAAAATTAATACTCAATCATTGTGATATGGGAAATTAATTTTCATATCATTATGATATATGGAAAGTAAAATTCAGTTGTATTAAAAAATGTTATTAATGAAAGATGTTCCATATTCAATTCTAAACAAATATTGTTTACAACTAAATTTAATTCGGATAATAATTAATGATATATCCTCAAAAATATTAAATGATATATCAGTATGGAGCGTCACCTGGTGGAGATATCGAAAATTTTTGTTAAAATAATCGATATAAAATGTTATTATAAACAATAATGGTAGGAAAAATTTTTTGATTTGTGCAAAAATTAGTACTCATATCATTGTGATATGGGAAATTAATTTTCATATCATTATGATATGGGAAATTAAAATTCAGTTGTATTAAAAAATGTTATTCATGAGAGCTGTTCCATATTCAATTCTAAACAAATTTTGTTTACAACAAAATTTAATTCGGATAATAATTAATGATATATCCTCAAAAATATTAAATGATATATCAGTATGGAGCGTCACCTGGTGGAGATATCGAAAATTTTTGTTAAAATAATCGATATAAAATGTTATTATAAACAATAATGGTAGGAAAAATTTTTTGATTAACGCAAAAATTGATACTCATATCATTATGATATGGGAAATTAGTTTTCATATCATTATGATATGGGAAATTAAAATTCAGTTGTATTAAAAAATGTTATTCATGAGAGCTGTTCCATATTCAATTCTAAACAAATTTTGTTTACAACAAAATTTAATTCGGATAATAATTAATGATATATCCTCAAAAATATTAAATGATATATCAGTATGGAGCATCACCTGGTGGAGATATCAAAAAATATTATTAAAATAATCGATTTTAATTCACATTATAAACACATATTGTAGGAAACATTTTTTGATTAAATCAATTATTAGGTTTGATATCATTAATGATATGTACTGTTCAGTGGGATATTAAAATTGCGATATTTTAAAAAAATGTTACTAAAATAAGTTGTTTCAAACACAATTTTGAATACAGTCTGTTCAGAAAAATATCAGATTCGGTTAATAATATTAAAATTAATGATATATCCTCAAAAAAAATTAAATGATATACTAGTGCAGAGCACCCCCTATTAGAGATATCGAAAAATTTTATTAACAAAATCAATTTTAAATCAAATTCTTCATAAATTTTATAGGAAACATTTTTCGATAAAAACAAGTTTGCCTTAAAGTACTTTTAATGATATGTATCATCACGATAAGTTCTGTGGGAAATTAAAATTAGCTTATTTTGAAAAAGAAATTATTTTCAAAAAGAAACCACTCAAAATTGAAACAAAACGAACGTATAGAATGAAACGGCAAAAAAAAAATAAAAATCAAAAAACGAACGAAGAAAGAAAGAGAATAACGACGCGAAAGTTGAACGAGCGAAACGAGCCCTGAAATTCTCCACCCCCGGCCGTCGTACTTTTAAGGGGCCACTTCGGCCGCGCGCAATTGCATTTTAAAGCGGCCCCCGCGGCCGACCTTTCACCGTCGTACTCCCTTTTCCGTCATCATCGTTTCAACGAACCGTTTATATTTTCTAGGGAGCCTCTTTCCCCCCACGAAACGCAACGTCACGATGTCTTGGTGGGACCATCGTACGGTCGGGGACCTTTCGAATACGTTGATAAATGTAAATGTACTGAGAGGTTTAATTGTCGTGGATTAGCTTACGTAAGTAAATTTGTAAGAAAAGCAAAAAAAATTAATTTGAGTCGTTTAGGGACATTGCGACGTTGGTAGACAGTATTGTTGCGAAGGGAGGAGATCAGGGTTGCCACCTTCGAGGCCGATTCATTCCCAGGAAAATGGGATATTAGTTGGGCCGGGTTTTGGGGGGGTTCCCCATCCTTTCCATCATGGAGATAGGTATGGGAGGGGGGATTATGATGGAGAAGTTCTTGTGGGCCCGGGAGGCCCGACTGGACATTTGGGACGACCCGGAAAAGGTAAATCTAAAATAAATTATCAATAATTTAAACGCCATTCATCGCTTGCATTAATATTCATCGGTTGATTTCATATTCATAAATATTATAAATTAAAATCGCTATTGGCAAGGCAATTAATGTCAAAAATATTTAAGTGCAATTCTAAACAAGTATTGTTTACAAAACAAGTTGATTCAGATAATAATTAATGACATATTTTTAAAAATATTAAATGATATATCGGGATATACCAGTATAGAGCGTCATCTGGTGGAGATAGCGAAAATTTTCATTAAAATAATTGATTTAGAATCTTATTAGAAAAAAGAATTGTAAGAAACATTTTTTGATTAACGCAAAAATTAGTTTTTATATCATTATGATATGGAAAATTAGTTTTCATATCATTATGATATGAGAAGCTAAAATTAAGTTGTATCAAAAAATGTTATTAACAAAACTTGTTTCTAATTCAATTTTAAACAAATATTATTTATAAAAAAAATTTATATAAATAATAATTAATGATATATCATCAAATATATTAAATGATATACCAATATAGAGCGTCACCTGGTGGAGATAGCGAAAATTTTCATTAAAATAATTGATTTAGAATCTTATTAGAAAAAAGAATTGTAGGAAACATTTTTTGATTAACGCAAAAATTTGTTTTTATATCATTATGATATGGAAAATTGGTTTTCATATCATTATGATATGAGAAGCTAAAATTAAGTTGTATCAAAAAATGTTATTAACAAAAGTTGTTTCTAATTCAATTTTAAAGAAATATTGTTTATAAAAAATTTATATAAATAATAATGAATGATATATCATCAAATATATTAAATGATATACCAATATAGAGCGTCACCTGGTGGAGATAGCGAAAATTTTCATTAAAATAATCGATTTAGAATCTTATTAGAAAAAAGAATTGTAGGAAACATTTTTTGATTAACGCAAAAATTAGTTTTTATATCATTATGATATGGAAAATTAGTTGTCATATCATTATGATATGAGAAGCTAAAATTAAGTTGTATCAAAAAATGTTATTAACAAAACTTGTTTCTAATTCAATTTTAAACAAATATTGTTTATAAAAAAAATTTATATAAATAATAATTAATGATATATCATCAAATATATTAAATGATATACCAATATAGAGCGTCACCTGGCGGAGATATCGAAAATTTTCATTAAAATAATCGATTTAGAATCTTATTAGAAATAAAAATTGTAGGAAAAATTTTTTGATTAACGCAAAAATTAGTTTTTATATCATTATGATATGGAAAGTTAGTTGTCATATCATTATGATATGAGAAGCTAAAATTAAGTTGTATCAAAAAATGTTATTAACAAAACTTGTTTCTAATTCAATTTTAAACAAATATTGTTTATAAAAGAAATTTATATAAATAATAATTAATGATATATCATCAAATATATTAAATGATATACCAATATAGAGCGTCTCCTGGTGGAGATATCGAAAATTTTCATTAAAATAATTGATTTAGAATCTTATTAGAAAAAAGAATTGTAGGAAACATTTTTTGATTAACGCAAAAATTAGTTTTTATATCATTATGATATGGTAAATTAGTTTTCATATCATTATGATATGAGAAGCTAAAATTAAGTTGTATCAAAAAATGTTATTAACAAAACTTGTTTCTAATTCAATTTTAATCAAATATTGTTTATAAAAAAAATTTATATAAAAAATAATTAATGATATATCATCCAAAATATTAAATAATTTACCAATATAGAGCGTCATCTGGTGGAGATAGCGAAAATTTTCATTAAAATAATCGATTTAGAATCTTATTAGAAAAAAGAATTGTAGGAAACATTTTTTGATTAACGCAAAAATTAGTTTTTATATCATTATGATATGGAAAATTAGTTTTCATATCATTATGATATGAGAAGCTAAAATTAAGTTGTATCAAAAAATGTTATTAATAAAACTTGTTTCTAATTCAATTTTAATCAAATATTGTTTATAAAAAAAATTTATATAAATAATAATTAATGATATATCATCAAATATATTAAATGATATACCAATGTAGAGCGTCACCTGGTGGAGATAGCGAAAATTTTCATTAAAATAATCGATTTAGAATCTTATTAGAAATAAAAATTGTAGGAAAAATTTTTTGATTAACGCAAAAATTAGTTTTTATATCATTATGATATGGAAAATTAGTTGTCATATCATTATGATATGAGAAGCTAAAATTAAGTTGTATCAAAAAATGTTATTAACAAAAGTTGTTTCTAATTCAATTTTAATCAAATATTGTTTATAAAAAAAATTTATATAAATAATAATTAATGATATATCATCAAATATATTAAATGATATACCAATATAGATCGTCACCTGGTGGAGATAGTGAAAATTTTCATTAAAATAATCGATTTAGAATCTTATTAGAAATAAAAATAGTAGGAAAAATTTTTTGATTAACGCAAAAATTAGTTGTCATATCATTATGATATGAGAAGCTAAAATTAAGTTGTATCAAAAAATGTTATTAACAAAACTTGTTTCTAATTCAATTTTAAACAAATATTGTTTATAAAAAAAAATTATATAAATAATAATTAATGATATATCATCAAATATATTAAATGATATACCAATATAGAGCGCCACCTGGTGGAGATAGTGAAAATTTTCATTAAAATAATCGATTTAGAATCAATCGATTATTAAATTAAAAATTTAAAAAAAAATTAATTAATCAAATCAATTATTAATATTCATATCATTAAAGATATGAGAAATTAAAATTCCATTATTTTAAAAAACGTTAATAATAAAAGTTGTTTCAAATTGAATTCTAAACAAACATTGTTTATAAAATATCTTGATTTGAATCCCAATTAATGATATATCCTCAAAAATATTTATTCGTATATCTTCTTTATATGAAAATTATTCAAATTAAAAACATCATTGATCACATTTTTGAGGGTTAATGTCACTTTGAAGTTAAACTTAATAATTTACCGGTTCCTTTTTTGTTGTGCGTATTGTATGGGTGACATTGCACGGGGGAAAAGAATGCAACAAGTCGGTTAGGAACGAGAATACAAAAAAAAGTAGGGGGGTTTATGGTAGAAACGCGGTGGATATTTCATTCATACAGACCGGATATGAAGGGATTCCAACTGCGGCACTTGGCGCTCGCAAGAAAAGCGACCGGGATTTCTCGCAATACTTGGCGAGACTTCCCGCAGAAAAAGGATTCGTGCTATTCCCTCTTGTCTTTACCTCGCCTTACCATTTAAGCCGGAAATAAGAAAATTCAAAAAATAACCACCCAAAAAGAAAAAAGAAAAGAATGAAAGAAAAAAGGGAATAAAAAGAAAGGGGGAACTCTGAAAAGTGTTCCTCGACGGGAAATGAACAGATTTCCCTTTTCATTTTAATTCTCTGTTTAACTTTTTATCATTTTTCTTTTTATTTTTTGCACGGAAAATAATTGGATTAATTTTTATCTTTATTTTTAGGGTTTGGATTAGAAAATGGCGTTTTAACCGGACCTAATCACCACCATCATAATAATTATTACCATCAAGGACAATATGGGAGATCAAGGGGTTAAAATAAAAAAAAAATAAAAAAGGGGGATTTTAATTTGATTAAGATGTGTTGATGTTACGTTAAATTTGACAGTTATTAAAAAATAAACCAAAGAATTTATATTCAAAAGATGATTAAATTTTATTTCCTCCCAAACTGTCATCGTTAGATTTTATCTGTTAACGAATTAAATATTTTGAGATAATTATCAACAATTTCTGTTAATAACATTTATTTCCACCCGTTTTAATTCTCGAGATACAACCTATACTTATAACCAAAAAAGTCGATTTTCACATTTTGATATTTCCCCCTACACTCATAAAGAATCGCCATCGTTAGACTTCATCTGGTTATCAATTACACATTTTGAGATAATTATCAACAATTATTCTTAATAACATTTATTTCCACCTATTTTAATTCTCGAGATACAACCTATGCTTATAAGCAAAAAAGTCGATTTTAACATTTTGATATTTCCCCCTACACTCATAAAGAATCGCCATCGTTAGGCTTCATCTGGTTATCAATTACACATTTTGAGATAGTTATCAACAATTTTTCTTAATAACATTTATTTCCATCTATTTTAATTCTTGAGATACAACCTATGCTTATAACCAAAAAAGTCGATTTTCACATTTTGATATTTTCCCCTACACTCATAAAGAATCGCCATCGTTAGGCTTCATCTGGTTATCAATTACACATTTTGAGATAGTTATCAACAATTTTTCTTAATAACATTTATTTCCATCTATTTTAATTCTCGAGATACAACCTATGCTTATAACCAAAAAAATCGATTTTAACATTTTGATATTTCCCCCTACACTCATAAAGAATCGCCATCGTAAGGCTTCATCTGGTTATCAATTACACATTTTGAGATAGTTATCAACAATTTTTCTTAATAACATTTATTTCCATCTATTTTAATTCTTGAGATACAACCTATGCTTATAACCAAAAAAGTCGATTTTCACATTTTGATATTTTCCCCTACACTCATAAAGAATCGCCATCGTTAGGCTTCATCTGGTTATCAATTACACATTTTGAGATAGTTATCAACAATTTTTCTTAATAACATTTATTTCCATCTATTTTAATTCTCGAGATACAACCTATGCTTATAACCAAAAAAATCGATTTTAACATTTTGATATTTCCCCCTACACTCATAAAGAATCGCCATCGTAAGGCTTCATCTGGTTATCAATTACACATTTTGAGATAGTTATCAACAATTTTTCTTAATAACATTTATTTCCATCTATTTTAATTCTCGAGATACAACCTATGCTTATAACCAAAAAAATCGATTTTAACATTTTGATATTTCCCCCTACACTCATAAAGAATCGCCATCGTTAGACTTCATCTGATTATCAATTAAATATTTTGAGATAATTATCAACAATTTTTGTTAATAACATTTATTTCCACCCATTTTAATTCTCGAGATACAACCTATGCTTATAACCAAAAAAGTCGATTTTCACATTTTGATATTTCCCCCTACACTCATAAAGAATCGCCATCGTTAGACTTCATCTGGTTATCAATTACACATTTTGAGATAATTATCAACAATTTTTCTTAATAACATTTATTTCCATCTATTTTAATTCTCGAGATACAACCTATGTTTATAACCAAAAAAGTCGATTTTAACATTTTGATATTTCCCCCTACACTCATAAAGAATCGCCATCGTTAGACTTCATCTGATTATCAATTAAATATTTTGAGATAATTATCAACAATTTTTGTTAATAACATTTATTTCCACCCATTTTAATTCTCGAGATACAACCTATGCTTATAACCAAAAAAGTCGATTTTCACATTTTGATATTTCCCCCTACACTCATAAAGAATCGCCATCGTAAGGCTTCATCTGGTTATCAATTACACATTTTGAGATAGTTATCAACAATTTTTCTTAATAACATTTATTTCCATCTATTTTAATTCTCGAGATACAACCTATGCTTATAACCAAAAAAATCGATTTTAACATTTTGATATTTCCCCCTACACTCATAAAGAATCGCCATCGTTAGACTTCATCTGATTATCAATTAAATATTTTGAGATAATTATCAACAATTTTTGTTAATAACATTTATTTCCACCCATTTTAATTCTCGAGATACAACCTATGCTTATAACCAAAAAAGTCGATTTTCACATTTTGATATTTCCCCCTACACTCATAAAGAATCGCCATCGTTAGACTTCATCTGGTTATCAATTACACATTTTGAGATAATTATCAACAATTTTTATTAATAACATTTATTTCCATCTATTTTAATTCTCGAGATACAACCTATGTTTATAACCAAAAAAGTCGATTTTAACATTTTGATATTTCCCCCTACATTCATAAAGAATCATCATCGTTAGACTTCATTTGATTATCAATTAAATATTTTGAGATAATTGTCAACAATTTTTATTAATAACATTTATTTCCACCCATTTTAATTCTCGAGATACAACCTATGCTTATAACGAAAAAATTGTCGATTTTAACATTTTGATCGATATCTCCGAAACGGTTCGGAATGAAAGAATGAAACTTTTTGTGGTTAAAAAGCAACTTCATACAATCTCAAAAAAAACTTAAATCTTTGATTTCGAGTTGAAGTCGCAGACAAAAGCTGCTTTAATAACTTTATCCATCATCATCCGGTCCATTGTTTGAGCCGAATCGTTCGGTCCAGTTTTGAAGGATTCCGCATCCATATGCAAATATTTGGGACCCCGTTGCGGACGCAACGTCACCACTTAAGCCTCCCGATAAACGTTTACCCTCAGCAAACATTCCCCCCTTTTTCAAAAGGAGCCATTCCACTTCAATCAAGAAGCGAAACGATCCACTTTCAAACCGCTTATTTATTTTATTTTATTTTCATCCCCAAAAACGAAACCAAAATAATAATTAAATCTTTAAAAAAATTTCGGGGAAATACAGAGAGTTTTTGTGTTGGTTTGAACGCGTTAAGCTATGTCGACATTTTTACGATGAAATGAGATGGGTTGGGGTAAGATGGGGTGGGTCGTTTCTCGCCTCGCCTTGTCCCTTTTGAGGGGGTTGGGTTGGGTTGAACATTTTTAACTTCCCGGGGGACGTCGATAACAAGACGAGAAAGAAAGAGGTGAATGTAAAAGGAGAAAGAACCGGGATCGACGGATAAGTTGTTAAAAAAATAAAGAAAGAAAAACTATAAAGATAAAAAGAGAAGCGCGCTGAAAGAGACTCAAAAAAAGAACGAGAGGAAATCGTCTCGCGTTAACGGGGTGAGAGTGAACCTCTTTGTTCCGGGTCCAATCGAAGCGACAACGGAGGTGTCGATTTCTGATTGGATTTGACCCAGTTTGTAATAAAAAGAAAATAAAAAGGGGATGAGGAAAAAGAGAGAAAAGAATTAATTTAATTTACTTACCGATTGTTGTAATAACGATTATCGAGTAAAATAGGGATCCTGCGAAGTTCCATTGCACTTTGTTCAAGTCTTCGTTCCCATCCCAACCGTGGTTCTTAATCGCCTTGATAAGTTCTTGCTCGAAATCGGTTAAAATGTCGATCGAGCTGTTGATGAAGGTATCCTCCTTTAGCACTTCTTCCCCGTGGTAAGTGATGTTCCATAATTTGTCCATTATATGATGTCGAATGCTGCTGATGTTTTTCTTAACCTGAAAGCATTTCAAAATTTAATTGCTAACCTATATGACGACGCTAAATCATATTAGGTCATATTAGGTTATATCTCAAAAATTAATCGAGATGGGATAAAACTTTTAATATAAAAAATCTTCAAAATTTTCATAAAAAGCATCTTTGATAATCGTATTCAACTTATTATGCATTGTTACCAACTCACACGCCGTTAAGCCAAATCATTAATTTGACTCAATCGATATCATATTGGGTTATATCTCAAAAATTAATCGAGATAGGAGAAAACCTTTATATAAAAAATCTTCTAAATTTTCATAAAAAGCATCTTTGATAATCGGATTCGAGTTATTACGCATTGTTACCAACTCACACGCCGTTAAGCCAAATCATTAATTTGACTCAATCGATATCATATTGGGTTATATCTCAAAAATTAATCGAGATAGGAGAAAACCTTTATATAAAAAATCTTCTAAATTTTCATAAAAAGCATCTTTGATAATCGGATTCGAGTTATTACGCATTGTTACCAACTCACACGCCGTTAAGCCAAATCATTAATTTGACTCAATCGATATCATATTGGGTTATATCTCAAAAATTAATCGAGATAGGAGAAAACCTTTATATAAAAAATCTTCTAAATTTTCATAAAAAGCATCTTTGATAATCGGATTCGAGTTATTACGCATTGTTACCAACTCACACGCCGTTAAGCCAAATCATTAATTTGACTCAATCGATATCATATTGGGTTATATCTCAAAAATTAATCGAGATAGGAGAAAACCTTTATATAAAAAATCTTCTAAATTTTCATAAAAAGCATCTTTGATAATCGGATTCGAGTTATTACGCATTGTTACCAACTCACACGCCGTTAAGCCAAATCATTAATTTGACTCAATCGATATCATATTGGGTTATATCTCAAAAATTAATCGAGATAGGAGAAAACCTTTATATAAAAAATCTTCTAAATTTTCATAAAAAGCTCTTTGATAATCGGATTCGAGTTATTACGCATTGTTACCAACTCACACGCCGTTAAGCCAAATCATTAATTTGACTCAATCGATATCATATTGGGTTATATCTCAAAAATTAATCGAGATGGGAGAAAACTTTTTATATAAAAAATCTTCTAAATTTTCATAAAAAGCATCTTTGATAATCGGATTCGAGTTATTACGCATTGTTACCAACTCACTCGCCGTTAAGCCAAATCATTAATTTGACTCAATCGATATCATATTGGGTTATATCTCAAAAATTAATCGAGATGGACGAAAACTTTTTATAAAAAAAATCTTCTAAATTTTCATAAAAAGCATCTTTGATAATCGGATCCGAGTTATTACGCATTGTTACCAACTCACACGCCGTTAAGCCAAATCATTAATTTGACTCAATCGATATCATATTGGGTTATATCTCAAAAATTAATCGAGATGGGAGAAAACTTTTTATATAAAAAATCTTCTAAATTTTCATAAAAAGCATCTTTGATAATCGGATCCGAGTTATTACGCATTGTTACCAACTCACACGCCATTAAGCCAAATCATTAATTTGACTCAATCGATATCATATTGGGTTATATCTCAAAAATTAATTGAGATGGGAGAAAACTTTTTGTATGAAAAATCTTCTAAATTTTCATAAAAAGCATCTTTGATAAACGGATTTAAGTTATTACGCATTGTTACCAACTCACACGCCGTTAAGCCAAATCATTAATTTGACTCAATCGATATCATATTGGGTTATATCTCAAAAATTAATCGAGATGGGAGAAAACTTTTTATATAAAAAATCTTCTAAATTTTCATAAAAAGCATCTTTGATAAACGGATTTAAGTTATTACGCATTGTTACCAACTCACACGCCGTTAAGCCAAATCATTAATTTGACTCAATCGATATCATATTGGGTTATATCTCAAAAATTAATCGAGATGGGAGAAAACTTTTTATATAAAAAATCTTCTAAATTTTCATAAAAAGCATCTTTGATAATCGGATTCGAGTTATTACGCATTGTTACCAACTCACACGTCGTTAAGCCAAACCATTAATTTGACTCAATCGATATCATATTGGGTTATATCTCAAAAATTAATCGAGATGGGAGAAAACTTTTTATAAAAAAAATCTTCTAAATTTTCATAAAAAGCATCTTTGATAATCGGATTCGAGTTATTACGCATTGTTACCAACTCACACGCCGTTAAGCCAAATCATTAATTTGACTCAATCGATATCATATTGGGTTATATCTCAAAAATTAATCGAGATGGGAGAAAACTTTTTATATAAAAAATCTTCTAAATTTTCATAAAAAGCATCTTTGATAAACGGATTCGAGTTATTACGCATTGTTACCAACTCACACGCCGTTAAGCCAAATCATTAATTTGACTCAATCGATATCATATTGGGTTATATCTCAAAAATTAATCGAGATGGGAGAAAACTTTTTATATAAAAAATCTTCTAAATTTTCATAAAAAGCATCTTTGATAATCGGATTCGAGTTATTACGCATTGTTACCAACTCACACGTCGCTAAGCCAAACCATTAATTTGACTCAATCGATATCATATTGGGTTATATCTCAAAAATGAATCGAGATGGGAGAAAACTTTTTATATAAAAAATCTTCTAAATTTTCATAAAAAGCATCTTTGATAAACGGATTCGAGTTATTACGCATTGTTACCAACTCACACGCCGTTAAGCCAAATCATTAATTTGACTCAATCGATATCATATTGGGTTATATCTCAAAAATTAATCGAGATGGGAGAAAACTTTTTATATAAAAAATCTTCTAAATTTTCATAAAAAGCATCTTTGATAAACGGATTTAAGTTATTACGCATTGTTACCAACTCACACGCCGTTAAGCCAAATCATTAATTTGACTCAATCGATATCATATTGGGTTATATCTCAAAAATTAATCGAGATGGGAGAAAACTTTTTATATAAAAAATCTTCTAAATTTTCATAAAAAGCATCTTTGATAATCGTATTCAACTTATTATGCATTGTTACCAACTCACACGCCGTTAAGCCAAATCATTAATTTGACTCAATCGATATCATATTGGGTTATATCTCAAAAATTAATCGAGATGGGAGAAAACTTTTTATATAAAAAATCTTCTAAATTTTCATAAAAAGCATCTTTGATAAACGGATTTAAGTTATTACGCATTGTTACCAACTCACACGCCGTTAAGCCAAATCATTAATTTGACTCAATCGATATCATATTGGGTTATATCTCAAAAATTAATCGAGATGGGAGAAAACTTTTTATATAAAAAATCTTCTAAATTTTCATAAAAAGCATCTTTGATAAACGGATTCGAGTTATTACGCATTGTTACCAACTCACACGCCGTTAAGCCAAATCATTAATTTGACTCAATCGATATCATATTGGGTTATATCTCAAAAATTAATCGAGATGGGAGAAAACTTTTTATATAAAAAATCTTCTAAATTTTCATAAAAAGCATCTTTGATAATCGGATTCGAGTTATTACGCATTGTTACCAACTCACACGTCGCTAAGCCAAACCATTAATTTGACTCAATCGATATCATATTGGGTTATATCTCAAAAATGAATCGAGATGGGAGAAAACTTTTTATATAAAAAATCTTCTAAATTTTCATAAAAAGCATCTTTGATAAACGGATTCGAGTTATTACGCATTGTTACCAACTCACACGCCGTTAAGCCAAATCATTAATTTGACTCAATCGATATCATATTGGGTTATATCTCAAAAATTAATCGAGATGGGAGAAAACTTTTTATATAAAAAATCTTCTAAATTTTCATAAAAAGCATCTTTGATAAACGGATTTAAGTTATTACGCATTGTTACCAACTCACACGCCGTTAAGCCAAATCATTAATTTGACTCAATCGATATCATATTGGGTTATATCTCAAAAATTAATCGAGATGGGAGAAAACTTTTTATATAAAAAATCTTCTAAATTTTCATAAAAAGCATCTTTGATAAACGGATTCGAGTTATTACGCATTGTTACCAACTCACACGCCGTTAAGCCAAATCATTAATTTGACTCAATCGATATCATATTGGGTTATATCTCAAAAATTAATCGAGATGGGAGAAAACTTTTTATATAAAAAATCTTCTAAATTTTCATAAAAAGCATCTTTGATAATCGGATTCGAGTTATTACGCATTGTTACCAACTCACACGTCGCTAAGCCAAACCATTAATTTGACTCAATCGATATCATATTGGGTTATATCTCAAAAATGAATCGAGATGGGAGAAAACTTTTTATATAAAAAATCTTCTAAATTTTCATAAAAAGCATCTTTGATAAACGGATTCGAGTTATTACGCATTGTTACCAACTCACACGCCGTTAAGCCAAATCATTAATTTGACTCAATCGATATCATATTGGGTTATATCTCAAAAATTAATCGAGATGGGAGAAAACTTTTTATATACAAAATCTTCTAAATTTTCATAAAAAGCATCTTTGATAAACGGATTCGAGTTATTACGCAATGTTACCAACTCACACGCCGTTAAGCCAAATCATTAATTTGACTCAATCGATATCATATTGGGTTATATCTCAAAAATTAATCGAGATGGGAGAAAACTTTTTATATAAAAAATCTTCTAAATTTTCATAAAAAGCATCTTTGATAAACGGATTTAAGTTATTACGCATTGTTACCAACTCACACGCCGTTAAGCCAAATCATTAATTTGACTCAATCGATATCATATTGGGTTATATCTCAAAAATTAATCGAGATGGGAGAAAACTTTTTATATAAAAAATCTTCTAAATTTTCATAAAAAGCATCTTTGATAAACGGATTTAAGTTATTACGCATTGTTACCAACTCACACGCCGTTAAGCCAAATCATTAATTTGACTCAATCGATATCATATTGGGTTATATCTCAAAAATTAATCGAGATGGGAGAAAACTTTTTATATAAAAAATCTTCTAAATTTTCATAAAAAGCATCTTTGATAAACGGATTTAAGTTATTACGCATTGTTACCAACTCACACGCCGTTAAGCCAAATCATTAATTTGACTCAATCGATATCATATTGGGTTATATCTCAAAAATTAATCGAGATGGGAGAAAACTTTTTATATAAAAAATCTTCTAAATTTTCATAAAAAGCATCTTTGATAAACGGATTTAAGTTATTACGCATTGTTACCAACTCACACGCCGTTAAGCCAAATCATTAATTTGACTCAATCGATATCATATTGGGTTATATCTCAAAAATTAATCGAGATGGGAGAAAACTTTTTATATAAAAAATCTTCTAAATTTTCATAAAAAGCATCTTTGATAATCGGATTCGAGTTATTACGCATTGTTACCAACTCACTCGCCGTTAAGCCAAATCATTAATTTGACTCAATCGATATCATATTGGGTTATATCTCAAAAATTAATCGAGATGGACGAAAACTTTTTATAAAAAAATCTTCTAAATTTTCATAAAAAGCATCTTTGATAATCGGATTCGAGTTATTACGCATTGTTACCAACTCACGCGCCGTTAAGCCAAATCATTAATTTGACTCAATCGATATCATATTGGGTTATATCTCAAAAATTAATCGAGATGGGAGAAAACTTTTTATATAAAAAATCTTCTAAATTTTCGTAAAAAGCATCTTTGATAAACGGATTTAAGTTATTACGCATTGTTACCAACTCACACGCCGTTAAGCCAAATCATTAATTTGACTCAATCGATATCATATTGGGTTATATCTCAAAAATTAATCGAGATGGGAGAAAACTTTTTATATAAAAAATCTTCTAAATTTTCGTAAAAAGCATCTTTGATAAACGGATTTAAGTTATTACGCATTGTTACCAACTCACACGCCGTTAAGCCAAATCATTAATTTGACTCAATCGATATCATATTGGGTTATATCTCAAAAATTAATCGAGATGGGAGAAAACTTTTTATATAAAAAAATCTTCTAAATTTTCATAAAAAGCATCTTTGATAATCGGATTCGAGTTATTACGCATTGTTACCAACTCACTCGCCGTTAAGCCAAATCATTAATTTGACTCAATCGATATCATATTGGGTTATATCTCAAAAATTAATCGAGATGGGAGAAAACATTTATATAAATAATCTTCTAAATTTTCATAAAAAGCATCTTTGATAAACGGATTCGAGTTATTACGCATTGTTACCAACTCACTCGCCGTTAAGCCAAATCATTAATTTGACTCAATCGATATCATATTGGGTTATATCTCAAAAATTAATTGAGATGGGAGAAAACTTTTTGTATGAAAAATCTTCTAAATTTTCATAAAAAGTATCTTTGATAAACGGATTAAAATTATCACTCATTATTACCAACTTATACATCGTTACAATAAAAATACTAAAATCGACGTTCTTGGTGACCTCAATATAGGGAGTTTTTTTTCTCCCAAACAATTTTAGATTAAATAAAAAGACTTTTTCTACTTATACAACAATATTTAACTTTAGATTACACCAAATTTCCACATTCTAAAGTAAAAACTTTTTGTTATGCAAAAAGATCTCAAAAATAATCTTCATCAGAGGAATATCAATAAAACTTGTCGGTTTATAAATTCGTTAAGCTTAACAAATAATTTTAAACCGAAGGTTTTAACAATTCATGTAAATTTGAGGAAAGCACTCCTGAGGGTCGTATAGGAAGGTTTCCAACTGAATAGTAGCGAAACGAGGGGGGACGGCGAAAACTACCGGGGACCGTGCGGAAAAGTCGGATTTGGGGAACGACGTGAGGGGTGGGACACGAAGAGCTAATTTCTAGCAAACAATGCGACGTGTTCGGCACGCCTCCCAAACGTTCATACACAGACGAGAACGTAGGGGATCGGTACGTGTCGCAAACTTCCGGTTTCACACGCCCAACTTTAACGCGTCAATATCTATGAAAGAATTTTAGACGAGAAAAAAAATTACGAACTGTAATCTCGTTGTCTTTTTCCAACTTTTCAAAAGTAACGTGCAATAAGAGAAAAAAGTGATATGCGTTAAAAGCGTTAAAATGAAGTAATCGATTTCAAATTAGGTCATAAAAAATTTAAGAAAAAAGAAAAAGAGAAGATTTGTGTTAATCAAAGTATCAATCCTTGTTTGATTATTAACAAGTTTTGTTTGAACAATTTTTTAATGCAAATAATAATTAACGCGATAGTACATGTATATGATGTTGAATATCATTTTGTACTATCCGATGGGAAACTAAAGAAATGATAATTTAAAAAAATGTTATTAAGAAAAGCTGTTCTTTTCTTAATTCTTAACAAGTTTTATTTGAAAAATATTTTAATGCATGTAATAATTAGCGAGATATGATTCAATTTTAATTTGACGTAACTGATATCATATTAGGTTATATCTCAAAAATTAATTGAGATAGAAAAAAACTTTATATACGAAAAATATTTCATTTTAACCTAAAAACATCTGTGATAAACGGCTTGAAGTTAGCACTCATTGTTACCAACTTATATGGTGTTGTAATCAAAATCGCGAATTTGATTTAATCGATATCATATTGGGTTATATCTCAAAAATCAATTGAGATAGAAAAAAACTTTATATACGAAAAATATTTCATTTTAACCTAAAAACATCTGTGATAAACGGCTTGAAGTTAGCACTCATTGTTACCAACTTATATGGTGTTATAATCAAAATCGCGAATTTGACGCAATCGATATCATATTAGGTTATATCTCAAAAATCATTTGAGATAGAAAAAAACTTTATATACGAAAAATATTTCATTTTAACCTAAAAACATCTGTGATAAACGGCTTGAAGTTAGCACTCATTGTTACCAACTTATATGGTGTTATAATCAAAATCGCGAATTTGACGTAATCGATATCATATTAGGTTATATCTCAAAAATCATTTGAGATAGAAAAAAACTTTATATACGAAAAATATTTCATTTTAACCTAAAAACATCTATGATAAACGGCTTGAAGTTAGCATTCATTGCTACCAACTTATACGGTGTTGTAATCAAAATCGCGAATTTGATTTAATCGATATCATATTAGGTTATATCTCAAAAATCATTTGAGATAGAAAAAAACTTTATATACGAAAAATATTTCATTTTAACCTAAAAACATCTGTGATAAACGGCTTGAAGTTAGCACTCATTGTTACCAACTTATATGGTGTTATAATCAAAATCGCGAATTTGACGTAATCGATATCATATTAGGTTATATCTCAAAAATCATTTGAGATAGAAAAAAACTTTATATACGAAAAATATTTCATTTTAACCTAAAAACATCTGTGATAAACGGCTTGAAGTTAGCACTCATTGTTACCAACTTATGTGGTGTTGTAATCAAAATCGCGAATTTGACGTAATCGATATCATATTAGGTTATATCTCAAAAATCATTTGAGATAGAAAAAAACTTTATATACGAAAAATATTTCATTTTAACCTAAAAACATCTGTGATAAACGGCTTGAAGTTAGCACTCATTGTTACCAACTTATATGGTGTTATAATCAAAATCGCGAATTTGACGTAATCGATATCATATTAGGTTATATCTCAAAAATCATTTGAGATAGAAAAAAACTTTATATACGAAAAATATTTCATTTTAACCTAAAAACATCTGTGATAAACGGCTTGAAGTTAGCACTCATTGTTACCAACTTATATGGTGTTATAATCAAAATCGCGAATTTGACGTAATCGATATCATATTAGGTTATATCTCAAAAATCATTTGAGATAGAAAAAAACTTTATATACGAAAAATATTTCATTTTAACCTAAAAACATCTGTGATAAACGGCTTGAAGTTAGCACTCATTGTTACCAACTTATGTGGTGTTGTAATCAAAATCGCGAATTTGATGTAATCGATATCATATTGGGTTATATCTCAAAAATTAATTGAGATAGAAAAAAACTTTATATACGAAAAATATTTCATTTTAACCTAAAAACATCTGTGATAAACAGCTTGAAGTTAGCACTCATTGTTACCAACTTATATGGTGTTATAATCAAAATCGCGAATTTGATTTAATCGATATCATATTGGGTTATATCTCAAAAATTAATTGAGATAGAAAAAAACTTTATATACGAAAAATATTTCATTTTAACCTAAAAACATCTGTGATAAACTGCTTGAAGTTAGCACTCATTGTTACCAACTTATATGGTGTTGTAATCAAAATCGCGAATTTTATTTAATCGATATTATATTGGGTTATATCTCAAAAATCAATTGAGATAGAAAAAAACTTTATATACGAAAAATATTTCATTTTAACCTAAAAACATCTGTTATAAACGGCTTGAAGTTAGCACTCATTGTTACCAACTTATATGGTGTTATAATCAAAATCGCGAATTTGATTTAATCGATATCATATTGGGTTATATCTCAAAAATTAATTGAGATAGAAAAAAACTTTATATACGAAAAATATTTCATTTTAACCTAAAAACATCTGTGATAAACGGCTTGAAGTTAGCACTCATTGTTACCAACTTATATGGTGTTGTAATCAAAATCGCGAATTTGATTTAATCGATATTATATTGGGTTATATCTCAAAAATCAATTGAGATAGAAAAAAACTTTATATACGAAAAATATTTCATTTTAACCTAAAAACATCTGTTATAAACGGCTTGAAGTTAGCACTCATTGTTACCAACTTATATGGTGTTATAATCAAAATCGCGAATTTGACGTAATCGATATCATATTAGGTTATATCTCAAAAATCATTTGAGATAGAAAAAAACTTTATATACGAAAAATATTTCATTTTAACCTAAAAACATCTGTGATAAACGGCTTGAAGTTAGCACTCATTGTTACCAACTTATATGGTGTTATAATCAAAATCGCGAATTTGACGTAATCGATATCATATTAGGTTATATCTCAAAAATCATTTGAGATAGAAAAAAACTTTATATACGAAAAATATTTCATTTTAACCTAAAAACATCTGTGATAAACGGCTTGAAGTTAGCACTCATTGTTACCAACTTATGTGGTGTTGTAATCAAAATCGCGAATTTGATGTAATCGATATCATATTGGGTTATATCTCAAAAATTAATTGAGATAGAAAAAAACTTTATATACGAAAAATATTTCATTTTAACCTAAAAACATCTGTGATAAACAGCTTGAAGTTAGCACTCATTGTTACCAACTTATATGGTGTTATAATCAAAATCGCGAATTTGATTTAATCGATATCATATTGGGTTATATCTCAAAAATTAATTGAGATAGAAAAAAACTTTATATACGAAAAATATTTCATTTTAACCTAAAAACATCTGTGATAAACTGCTTGAAGTTAGCACTCATTGTTACCAACTTATATGGTGTTGTAATCAAAATCGCGAATTTTATTTAATCGATATTATATTGGGTTATATCTCAAAAATCAATTGAGATAGAAAAAAACTTTATATACGAAAAATATTTCATTTTAACCTAAAAACATCTGTGATAAACGGCTTGAAGTTAGCACTCATTGTTACCAACTTATATGGTGTTATAATCAAAATCGCGAATTTGACGTAATCGATATCATATTAGGTTATATCTCAAAAATCATTTGAGATAGAAAAAAACTTTATATACGAAAAATATTTCATTTTAACCTAAAAACATCTGTGATAAACGGCTTGAAGTTAGCACTCATTGTTACCAACTTATATGGTGTTATAATCAAAATCGCGAATTTGACGTAATCGATATCATATTAGGTTATATCTCAAAAATCATTTGAGATAGAAAAAAACTTTATATACGAAAAATATTTCATTTTAACCTAAAAACATCTGTGATAAACGGCTTGAAGTTAGCACTCATTGTTACCAACTTATGTGGTGTTGTAATCAAAATCGCGAATTTGATGTAATCGATATCATATTGGGTTATATCTCAAAAATTAATTGAGATAGAAAAAAACCTTTATATACGAAAAATATTTCATTTTAACCTAAAAACATCTGTGATAAACAGCTTGAAGTTAGCACTCATTGTTACCAACTTATATGGTGTTATAATCAAAATCGCGAATTTGATTTAATCGATATCATATTGGGTTATATCTCAAAAATTAATTGAGATAGAAAAAAACTTTATATACGAAAAATATTTCATTTTAACCTAAAAACATCTGTGATAAACGGCTTGAAGTTAGCACTCATTGTTACCAACTTATATGGTGTTGTAATCAAAATCGCGAATTTGATTTAATCGATATTATATTGGGTTATATCTCAAAAATCAATTGAGATAGAAAAAAACTTTATATACGAAAAATATTTCATTTTAACCTAAAAACATCTGTTATAAACGGCTTGAAGTTAGCACTCATTGTTACCAACTTATATGGTGTTGTAATCAAAATCGCGAATTTGATTTAATCGATATCATATTGGGTTATATCTCAAAAATCAATTGAGATAGAAAAAAACTTTATATACGAAAAATATTTCATTTTAACCTAAAAACATGTGTGATAAACGGCATGAAGTTAGCACTCATTGTTACCAACTTTTATGGTGTTATAATCAAAATCGCGAATTTATCGTAATCTATATCGTATTAAGTTATATCCCAAAAAGGAATTAAGATAGAAAAAAACTTTATCTACGAAAAATCTTCCAGAAAACAACTTTTATGAACGGTTTGAAATTATCACTCATTATTACCAACACACAACACGTTAAGTTAAAATTTGAGTAAAAAAAAAGCTTTCCTACCGTAATTTCATTTTCTTTCTCCAACTTTTCAAAAGTAACGGCACCGAGGATGCAATAAGAGACGACCATCGAGACCAAAGTGATGTGTGAGAAAAAGAACGTTATCGTTTTCCACGTAAACTTTAAAAATCGCGAACAAACCGTTTCGTTTCGCCGATCCAAAGTTTCAGGATCCGATCCGTAATACATTTTTATGTCAAATCACCAATTAATTTCGAATTATCTATTTATATCTCAACGAAATCATTTTTAATCGATTACGATTAATTAAAAAATTAATTTTCAGTGAATTCAAGTGTTCGAAAAGATTTTAGGAATGAAATACTGCAACGGCAGCTCCTACCATACAGGATATTTATAAAATCCCGATTCTATTTTCGTAGAAACACACACACACAGATAAATCGGGGGGCTACTACAGCTACGCTACTCCAAAGTTCCAACGCGCTTTAAAAAGGGGGGGCTCTTTAAAAACAAAAAAATCGCCGACGAAAAAGAAGTGAAAAAATCGCAGTTTGAAAAGGTTCGCGAAACCGGCGTGTAAGGCTGAAAATAATTTTCGTTCGGGGCTCTTGTTATTATTATTATCATCGCTTCTGGTCTAAGATTTAATGAGCGTTTGAGGACTTTTTTCTTTGCCTTTGCGTGAGAAGAGTTGTTTTCTTTTTAAATGGGGATTATTAAAAGTAGACGATTTCGCGAGGATTTAACAAATTTTAATCGATACTTTTTTAGTGGAAAGTGATTAAAAAGTAATTTAGACTTTAATCAAGTTGATGCTGTGAGGTGTGTTGAGATTGAGGTTATAATCTTAAGAGGAGGAATGTAAGTGTTTAAATAATTTAATTTTTGAAAAATTGGTGATTTTCAAAAAATCGTAGATGGCTTATTTTTGGGATTGAAGCACTGATTTTGATACCAAATTAAAGACAACTTCCTACTTTAAGATACCACATCATGAAATTAAAAAAATTACCCCCACCTTTATCATTTTTGATCTATAGTCAATGACGTAAAAATGACAAATTTGAGAATTAAGTTAAATTGATGATTTTCAAAGAAATCGTAGAGAGGGGAATTTTGGGAGTGAAGAAATGATTTTGGTACTAAATGAAAGCCACAATTTCCTACTTTAAGACATCATATCGTGAAATTAAAAAAAATACCCCCTCCTTTATCATTTGTGATCCATAGTCAATGACGTAAAAATGACAAATTTGAGAACTAAATTAAATTGATGATTTTCAAAGAAATCGTAGAGGGGGGAATTTTGGGAGTGAAGAAATGATTTTGGTACCAAATGAGAGCCACAACTTCCTACTTTAAGACACCACATCATGAAATTAAAAAAATTACCCCCACCTTTATCATTTTTGATCCATAGTGAAGGACGTAAAAATGACAAATTTGAGAATTAAATTAAATTGATGATTTTCAAAGAAATCGTAGAGGGGGGAATTTTGGGAGTGAAGAAATGATTTTGGTACCAAATGGGAGCCACAACTTCCTACTTTAAGACACCACATCATGAAATTAAAAAAATTACCCCCACCTTTATCATTTTTGATCCATAGTGAAGGACGTAAAAATGACAAATTTGAGAATTAAATTAAATTGATGATTTTCAAAGAAATCGTAAAGGGGGGAATTTTGGGAGTGAAGAAATGATTTTGGTACCAAATGGGAGCCACAACTTCCTACTTTAAGACACCACATCATGAAATTAAAAAAATTACCCCCACCTTTATCATTTTGGATCTATAGTCAATAACGTAAAAACGACAAATTTAAGAATTAAGTATAATTGATCAAGAAATCGTAGATTGGGAAATTTTGGGAGTGAAGAAATGATTTTGGTACCGAATGAGAGCCACAACTTCCTACTTTAAGACACCACATCATGAAATTAAAAAAATTACCCCACTTTTATCATTTTTAATCCATAGTCAATGACGTAAAAATGACAAATTTGAGAATTAAGTTAAATTGATGATTTTCAAAGAAATCGTTTAGGGGGAATTTTGAGAGTGAAGAAATGATTTTGGTACTAAATGAAAGCCACAATTTCCTACTTTAAGACATCATATCGTGAAATTAAAAAAAATACCCCCTCCTTTATCATTTGTGATCCATAGTCAATGACGTAAAAATGACAAATTTGAGAATTAAATTAAATTGATGATTTTCAAAGAAATCGTAGAGGGGGGAATTTTGGGAGTGAAGAAATGATTTTGGTACCAAATGAGAGCCACAACTTCCTACTTTAAGACACCACATCATGAAATTAAAAAAATTACCCCACCTTTATCATTTTTAATCCATAGTGAAGGACGTAAAAATGACAAATTTGAGAATTAAATTAAATTGATGATTTTCAAAGAGATCGTAGAGGGGGGAATTTTGGGAGTGTAGAAATGATTTTGGTACCAAATTAAAGCCACAACTTCCTACTTTAAGACACCACATTATGAAATTAAAAAAATTACCCCCACCTTTATCGTTTTTGATCCATAGTCAATGACGTAAAAATGACAAATTTGAGAATTAAGTATAATTGATCAAGAAATCGTAGAGGGGGGAATTTTGGGAGTGAAGAAATGATTTTGGTACCAAATGAGAGCCACAACTTCCTACTTTAAGATACCACATCATGAAATTAAAAAAATTACCCCCACCTTTATCATTTTGGATCTATAGTCAATAACGTAAAAACGACAAATTTAAGAATTAAGTATAATTGATCAAGAAATCGTAGATTGGGAAATTTTGGGAGTGAAGAAATGATTTTGGTACCGAATGAGAGCCACAACTTCCTACTTTAAGACACCACATCATGAAATTAAAAAAATTACCCCACTTTTATCATTTTTAATCCATAGTCAATGACGTAAAAATGACAAATTTGAGAATTAAGTTAAATTGATGATTTTCAAAGAAATCGTTTAGGGGGAATTTTGAGAGTGAAGAAATGATTTTGGTACTAAATGAAAGCCACAATTTCCTACTTTAAGACATCATATCGTGAAATTAAAAAAAATACCCCCTCCTTTATCATTTGTGATCCATAGTCAATGACGTAAAAATGACAAATTTGAGAATTAAATTAAATTGATGATTTTCAAAGAAATCGTAGAGGGGGGAATTTTGGGAATGAAGAAATGATTTTGGTACCAAATGAGAGCCACAACTTCCTACTTTAAGACACCACATCATGAAATTAAAAAAATTACCCCACCTTTATCATTTTTAATCCATAGTGAAGGACGTAAAAATGACAAATTTGAGAATTAAATTAAATTGATGATTTTCAAAGAGATCGTAGAGGGGGGAATTTTGGGAGTGAAGAAATGATTTTGGTACCAAATGAGAGCCACAAGTTCCTACTTTAAGACACCACATCATGAAATTAAAAAAATTACCCCCACCTTTATCATTTTTGATCCATAGTGAAGGACGTAAAAATGACAAATTTGAGAATTAAATTAAATTGATGATTTTCAAAGAAATCGTAGAGGGGGGAATTTTGGGAGTGAAGAAATGATTTTGGTACCAAATGAGAGCCACAAGTTCCTACTTTAAGACACCACATCATGAAATTAAAAAAATTACCCCCACCTTTATCATTTTTGATCCATAGTGAAGGACGTAAAAATGACAAATTTGAGAATTAAATTAAATTGATGATTTTCAAAGAAATCGTAGAGGGGGGAATTTTGGGAGTGAAGAAATGATTTTGGTACCAAATGAGAGCCACAAGTTCCTACTTTAAGACACCACATCATGAAATTAAAAAAATTACCCCCACCTTTATCATTTTTGATCCATAGTGAAGGACGTAAAAATGACAAATTTGAGAATTAAATTAAATTGATGATTTTCAAAGAAATCGTAGAGGGGGGAATTTTGGGAGTGAAGAAATGATTTTGGTACCAAATGAGAGCCACAAGTTCCTACTTTAAGACACCACATCATGAAATTAAAAAAATTACCCCCACCTTTATCATTTTTGATCCATAGTGAAGGACGTAAAAATGACAAATTTGAGAATTAAATTAAATTGATGATTTTCAAAGAAATCGTAGAGGGGGGAATTTTGGGAGTGAAGAAATGATTTTGGTACCAAATGAGAGCCACAAGTTCCTACTTTAAGACACCACATCATGAAATTAAAAAAATTACCCCCACCTTTATCATTTTTGATCCATAGTGAAGGACGTAAAAATGACAAATTTGAGAATTAAATTAAATTGATGATTTTCAAAGAAATCGTAGAGGGGGGAATTTTGGGAGTGAAGAAATGATTTTGGTACCAAATGAGAGCCACAAGTTCCTACTTTAAGACACCACATCATGAAATTAAAAAAATTACCCCCACCTTTATCATTTTTGATCCATAGTGAAGGACGTAAAAATGACAAATTTGAGAATTAAATTAAATTGATGATTTTCAAAGAAATCGTAGAGGGGGGAATTTTGGGAGTGAAGAAATGATTTTGGTACCAAATGAGAGCCACAACTTCCTACTTTAAGACACCACATCATGAAATTAAAAAAATTACCCCCACCATTATCATTTTTGATCCATAGTGAAGGACGTAAAAATGACAAATTTGAGAATTAAATTAAATTGATGATTTTCAAAGAAATCGTAGAGGGGGGAATTTTGGGAGTGAAGAAATGATTTTGGTACCAAATGAGAGCCACAACTTCCTACTTTAAGACACCACATCATGAAATTAAAAAAATTACCCCCACCTTTAGCATTTTTGATCCATAGTGAAGGACGTAAAAATGACAAATTTGAGAATTAAATTAAATTGATGATTTTCAAAGAAATTGTAGAGGGGGGATTTTGGGAGTGTAGAAATGATTTTGGTACCAAATTAAAGCCACAACTTCCTACTTTAAGACACCACATTATGAAATTAAAAAAATTACCCCCACCTTTATCATTTTTAATCCATAGTCAATGACGTAAAAATGACAAATTTGAGAATTAAGTTAAATTGATGATTTTCAAAGAAATCGTAGAGGGGGGAATTTTGGGAGTGATGAAATGATTTTGATACCAAATGAAAGCCACAACTTCCTACTTTAAGACACCACAACATGAAATTAAAAAAAAATTACCCCCACTTTTATCATTTTTGATCCATAGTCAATGACGTAAAAACGACAAATTTGAGAATTAAGTTAAATTGATGATTTTCAAAGAAATCGTAGAGGGGGGAATTTTGGGAGTGAAGAAATGATTTTGGTACCAAATGAAAGCCACAACTTCCTACTTTAAGACACCACATCATGAAATTAAAAAAATTACCCCCACCTTTATCATTTTTAATCCATAGTCAATAACGTAAAAATGACAAATTTGAGAATTAAGTTAAATTGATGATTTTCAAAGAAATCGTAGAGGGGGGAATTTTGGGAGTGATGAAATGATTTTGATACCAAATGAAAGCCACAACTTCCTACTTTAAGACACCACAACATGAAATTAAAAAAAAATTACCCCCACTTTTATCATTTTTGATCCATAGTCAATGACGTAAAAACGACAAATTTCAGAATTAAGTTAAATTGATGATTTTCAAAGAAATCGTAGAGGGGGAAATTTTGGGAGTGTAGAAATGATTTTGGTACCAAATTAAAGCCACAACTTCCTACTTTAAGACACCACATTATGAAATTAAAAAAATTACCCCCACCTTTATCGTTTTTGATCCATAGTCAATGACGTAAAAATGACAAATTTGAGAATTAAGTATAATTGATCAAGAAATCGTAGAGGGGGGAATTTTGGGAGTGTAGAAATGATTTTGATACCAAATGAAAGCCACAACTTCCTACTTTAAGACACCACAACATGAAATTAAAAAAAAATTACCCCCACTTTTATCATTTTTGATCCATAGTCAATGACGTAAAAACGACAAATTTCAGAATTAAGTTAAATTGATGATTTTCAAAGAAATCGTAGAGGGGGAAATTTTGGGAGTGTAGAAATGATTTTGGTACCAAATTAAAGCCACAACTTCCTACTTTAAGACACCACATTATGAAATTAAAAAAATTACCCCCACCTTTATCGTTTTTGATCCATAGTCAATGACGTAAAAATGACAAATTTGAGAATTAAGTATAATTGATCAAGAAATCGTAGAGGGGGGAATTTTGGGAGTGTAGAAATGATTTTGATACCAAATGAAAGCCACAACTTCCTACTTTAAGACACCACAACATGAAATTAAAAAAAAATTACCCCCACTTTTATCATTTTTGATCCATAGTCAATGACGTAAAAACGACAAATTTCAGAATTAAGTTAAATTGATGATTTTCAAAGAAATCGTAGAGGGGGAAATTTTGGGAGTGTAGAAATGATTTTGGTACCAAATTAAAGCCACAACTTCCTACTTTAAGACACCACATTATGAAATTAAAAAAATTACCCCCACCTTTATCGTTTTTGATCCATAGTCAATGACGTAAAAATGACAAATTTGAGAATTAAGTATAATTGATCAAGAAATCGTAGAGGGGGGAATTTTGGGAGTGTAGAAATGATTTTGATACCAAATGAAAGCCACAACTTCCTACTTTAAGACACCACAACATGAAATTAAAAAAAAATTACCCCCACTTTTATCATTTTTGATCCATAGTCAATGACGTAAAAACGACAAATTTCAGAATTAAGTTAAATTGATGATTTTCAAAGAAATCGTAGAGGGGGAAATTTTGGGAGTGTAGAAATGATTTTGGTACCAAATTAAAGCCACAACTTCCTACTTTAAGACACCACATTATGAAATTAAAAAAATTACCCCCACCTTTATCATTTTTAATCCATAGTCAATGACGTAAAAATGACAAATTTGAGAATTAAGTTAAATTGATGATTTTCAAAGAAATCGTAGAGGGGGGAATTTTGGGAGTGTAGAAATGATTTTGGTACCAAATTAAAGCCACAACTTCCTACTTTAAGACACCACATTATGAAATTAAAAAAAAATTACCCCCACTTTTATCATTTTTGATCCATAGTCAATGACGTAAGAACGACAAATTTCAGAATTAAGTTAAATTGATGATTTTCAAAGAAATCGTAGAGGGGGGAATTTTGGGAGTGTAGAAATGATTTTGGTACCAAATTAAAGCCACAACTTCCTACTTTAAGACACCACATTATGAAATTAAAAAAAAATTACCCCCACTTTTATCATTTTTGATCCATAGTCAATGACGTAAGAACGACAAATTTCAGAATTAAGTTAAATTGATGATTTTCAAAGAAATCGTAGAGGGGGGAATTTTGGGAGTGTAGAAATGATTTTGGTACCAAATTAAAGCCACAACTTCCTACTTTAAGACACCACATTATGAAATTTAAAAAATTACCCCCACCTTTATCATTTTTAATCCATAGTCAATGACGTAAAAATGACAAATTTGAGAATTAAGTTAAATTGATGATTTTCAAAGAAATCGTAGAGGGGGGAATTTTGGGAGTGATGAAATGATTTTGATACCAAATGAAAGCCACAACTTCCTACTTTAAGACACCACAACATGAAATTAAAAAAAAATTACCCCCACTTTTATCATTTTTGATCCATAGTCAATGACGTAAGAACGACAAATTTCAGAATTAAGTTAAATTGATGATTTTCAAAGAAATCGTAGAGGGGGGAATTTTGGGAGTGTAGAAATGATTTTGGTACCAAATTAAAGCCACAACTTCCTACTTTAAGACACCACATTATGAAATTAAAAAAATTACCCCCACCTTTATCATTTTTAATCCATAGTCAATGACGTAAAAATGACAAATTTGAGAATTAAGTTAAATTGATGATTTTCAAAGAAATCGTAGAGGGGGGAATTTTGGGAGTGATGAAATGATTTTGATACCAAATGAAAGCCACAACTTCCTACTTTAAGACACCACAACATGAAATTAAAAAAAAATTACCCCCACTTTTATCATTTTTGATCCATAGTCAATGACGTAAAAACGACAAATTTGAGAATTAAGTTAAATTGATGATTTTCAAAGAAATCGTAGAGGGGGGAATTTTGGGAGTGAAGAAATGATTTTGGTACCAAATGAAAGCCACAACTTCCTACTTTAAGACACCACATCATGAAATTAAAAAAATTACCCCCACTTTTATCATTTTTGATCCATAGTCAATGACGTAAAAACGACAAATTTGAGAATTAAGTTAAATTGATGATTTTCAAAGAAATCGTAGAGGGGGGAATTTTGGGAGTGAAGAAATGATTTTGGTACCAAATGAAAGCCACAACTTCCTACTTTAAGACACCACATCATGAAATTAAAAAAATTACCCCCACCTTTATCATTTTTAATCCATAGTCAATAACGTAAAAACGACAAATTTGAGAATTAAGTTAAATTGATGATTTTCAAAGAAATCGTAGAGGGGGGAATTTTGGGAGTGAAGAAATGATTTTGGTACCAAATGAAAGCCACAACTTCCTACTTTAAGACACCACAACATGAAATTAAAAAAAAATTACCCCCACCTTTATCATTTTTAATCCATAGTCAATGACGTAAAAATGACAAATTTGAGAATTAAGTATAATTGATCAAGAAATCGTAGAGGGGGGAATTTTGGGAGTGAAGAAATGATTTTGGTACCAAATGAGAGCCACAACTTCCTACTTTAAGATACCACATCATGAAATTAAAAAAATTACCCCCACCTTTAGCATTTTTGATTCATAGTCAATAACGTAAAAACGACAAATTTTAGAATTAAGTATAATTGATCAAGAGATCGTAGAGGGGGGAATTTTGGGAGTGAAGAAATGATTTTGGTACTAAATGAAAGCCACAATTTCCTACTTTAAGACATCATATTGTGAAATTAAAAAAAATACCCCTACCTTTATCATTTCTGATCCATAGTCAATGACGTGAAAATGACAAATTTGAGAATTAAGTTAAATTGATGATTTCCAAAGAAATCGTAGAGGGGGTATTTTTGGGATTGCAGCAATGATTTTGATATCAAATTAACAAAGTCACAACCCCCTACTTTAAGACCAATTCCAAATTGACATGTGTCACTTATGTACATCATTTTAAATTTGACAGATGCTTATTTAAACGTAAAAATCATTTGAATTAATTCCAAACAATCCAAAAATGTCAGTTATTATATATACGTCATTTTAAATTTAGATAGAGTGTGCGTAAATATCGCTACAATTACTTCCAATTTCCTCCAAATGCTTCCAAAATGTCGGTTGTTATATGCAAGTATCATTTTGACGTTTTAAATTGACATCTGTCATTTACGTCATTTTGAATTTGATGTCTGTTATTACCTAAAAATGTCATTTGACATTCCAAATTAACATCTGTTTCAAAATTAAATATCGTTTAAATTTATTCCAAACTCACTCAACAAATTGGTTATTGCATAAAAGCGTGATTTTGACGTTCCAAGTTGCCATCTCTCACTTATATCATTTTGAATTTGACGGATACTTACATAAACTTGACAATCGTTTCAAATAATTCCAAACGCTTCCGAGATGTTTGTTATTCCCGAGTAATCTAGGGACCTTAGTCTGCTATTTCTCAAACTGAACTAAAATTTGTGTTGATAAAATTTAAATTTGACATTGACATATGTTACTAGCGCCATCTTGAGGTAGACACGATTTTTTTCAGACGGCAATGATTAAATTGATAGTTATTAAGTTAATAATAGAAGTTATTGATTTAAATGAAACGTCGTTTAAATTATACATTGGATCTGTCAGTTTGATGGATAAAATTTTGCAATGAAATAACGTATCGTATCCACTTGCGAGTGTATCTTTTTCAGTTTCCTCTCAGATTTTCCTCGCGTGTAGGAAATCTCGTTCGACAGCGACGTAATCGTTATTTATACGGTCCACTCGGTCCTAATATATGACGTAGTCCGGTTCGGTTGTAGTAGTACTCAATAGAAAACTCGTCTCGAGCACGTGTCCCTGACTCTATTTTCAATAAGAAGATATTTTTGGATTCGCACCGACCGACAAAGACGCGAAGACAAAGAGAAAACCGTCTCCCTCGTCGTTATTAACCTTTTAGGCGAAACTCGCGAAAACAATATTTTAAATATTTCAGAGTTGGGAACACTTGTCGCGTGTCCGCGCCGTTTATTTATTTTCCTTTTCATTTCCCACCCAGAAAATTCTCCCTCGTAACAAGTTCACTTCATGCATTTTAACGATCCACATAAACCCCATTCCCCCTCAACGTAGCGCTCACTTGTTTACGCTCTCCACCCAATTTTCCATCCTCTTTTTCTCCATTATCACCTCTCTTTATTTCACCTCTCCCATTCTTTCTTCTTCTTTTCGTTTAAGGGACATTTTTAAAATTTTTTCTTGAATAAAACTTATCCCGTTCCGAAGTAAGGCAAAAAACTTTACACACTTTGACTACTCAAACGAGGCAGGAAGGTGCGGTTGAGTTTCGCGGCGGTGATGTGGTGACTCTTTGATGTTTTCGCTCTTTCAGCCGCCCCATCCGCCCCCTCAAAGCGCATTTCGTCCCCCGAATCGTCTTTTCTTCGGGTGAAACCCCCGGAAAAGTGTGCGAAAAGTGGTAAATCCGCGTTAAATCTGCTTCTAAAGTTGTAAGTAAGCAAAGATGAGGGAGGGGTTGTTTTACTTTTTGTTTGTGAGATGTCGAAATTGTGACTTTGGGGGAGAGATCTAGTTTGAAAGGGCGGGAAATCGTTAATTAGACATCGGGTTGGCGTGTTTACACTGTCCCGGTGGGCCACGTTTGACGGAGATATCGCTAATTGGGTTCTTATCGGGACGATACAGCTTCCTCACGACGACTTCCGCCCCGACACCTTCTCCCCTTTCGCCTTTGCACTCCGTTTTGGGAATATCGTTTAAGAAATTGTCTTGAAGCCGCGAAATTAATAAATGATTTTGATCGTAATTGGCGTGATATTGAATGTCTTTGATATGAAAATTAAAAAATGTTCTTTATAAAAAAGATATTAACGTTATTCTTAATGTTAATGAGATGTTTTAACTTAAAAATAGCAAGAAATGGTAAATTAAATAAAGAAGGAAAGAAAAGTTTAAAAAAAGACACACTATCTAGTTATTGTCAAAAATTAAAAAGGTGGGGGTAACTTTTTTAATTTCGTGATATGGTGTCTTAAAGCAGGAAGTTGTGGCTTTAATTTGGTACCAAAATCATTGTTTCAGTCCCAAAAATATGCACCCTACGATTTTTTTGAAAATCATCAAGTTTACATAATTTTCAAATTTGTAATTTTTACTCTTTTGGTTAGAAATCAAAAAAAAAAGGAAAAGATGAAGACAGATTTCTTAATTTCTTTATATGGTATCTTAAATTAGGGAATTTTGGCTTTAATTTGGTATCAAAGTTATTTCTTCAATCCCAAAAATACGCCATCTACGATTGTTTGAAGATCATCAATTTTAATTAATTTTCAAATTTGTCATTTTTACTGTTTTGGTTAGAAATCAAAGAATGGAAAAGATGAAGATAGGTTTCTTAATTTCTTTCTGTGGTATCTTAAAGTAGGGGATTTTAGCTTTAATTTGGTACCAGAGTTATTTCTTCAATCCCAAAAATACGCCATCTACGATTGTTTGACGTAAATGACAGATGTCAATTGGAATGTCACACTTCTATGTAATAACCGATAACTTGGATCGTTTAGAAAAAATTAAAACGATTTTTACGTTTAAATAAGCACAATCTGTCAAATTTAAAATAACCTAAATGACAGATGTCAATTTGTAATGTCAAAATAACACTTTTATATAATAACTGACATCATAATAATAATAGATTTATTGACAAATTTGAAAATATATGCAACACAATTAACGTAATTAATATATTATGGAAGTGTTTAGAAGAAATTGCAACGATTTTTATGTTTACATAAGCATAATTTGTCAAAATTCAAATGATGTAAATTTGGAACGTCAAAATGACACTATGATGGAAGTAATCCACTTCGTGGATGTATTTAAATTTAACTTGAACGCCATTTATGTTGAAATCAGCTTAACCTGTCAAATTCAAATTGTCAGTGTCAATTATTAATGTCAAAATGTCAATTTAATGTAATATCCCACATCTGGGGGTAGTTTGAAATTAATATAAACAATATTTTTGTTGAATAATGCTTCAAACTTAAATGGCATAAGTGACAGGTGTCAATTTTTTGTTTAAATAACGGTAATATATCAAATTCAAAACGAAATATGTGACAGGTGTCAATTTAAAATGTCAAAAAGTCACTTTTTTGTAATTACCAACAACATGAACGTGCTTAGAATTAATTTAAACGATTTTTATGTTTAAACAAAGGATAATGTGTCAAATTCAAATTAACATAATTGACAGGTGTCAATTTGGAATGTCAAAATATCACGTTCATGTAATATCCCACATCTTGGGCTAATTTAAACGATTTGTATGTTAAATAACACGTCAAACTCACATTGACGTAAGTGACAGGTGTCAATTTTTTGTTTAAATAACGGTAATATATCAAATTTAAACGAAATATGTGACAGGTGTCAATTTAAAATGTCAAAAAGTCACTTTTTTGTAATTACCAACAACATGGACGTGCTTAGAATTAATTTAAACGATTTTTATGTTTAAATAAAGGATAATGTGTCAAATTCAAATTAACATAATTGACAGGTGTCAATTTGGAATGTCAAAATGTCACGTTTATGTAATATCCCACATCTTCGGCTAATTTAAACGATTTGTATGTTAAATAACACGTCAAACTCAAATTGACGTAAGTGATAGGTGTCAATTTTTTGTTTAAATAACGGTAATATATCAAATTCAAACGAAATATGTGACAGGTGTCAATTTAAAATGTCAAAAAGTCACTTTTTTGTAATTACCAACAACATGGACGTGCTTAGAATTAATTTAAACGATTTTTATATTTAAATAAAGGATAATGTGTCAAATTCAAATTAACATAATTGACAGGTGTCAATTTGGAATGTCACGTTTATGTAATATCCCACATCTTGGGCTAATTTAAACGATTTGTATGTTAAATAACACGTCAAACTCAAATTGACGTAAGTGACAGGTGTCAATTCTTTGTTTAAATAACGGTAATATATCAAATTCAAACGAAATATGTGACAGGTGTCAATTTAAAATGTCAAAAAGTCACTTTTTTGTAATTACCAACAACATGAACGTGTTTAGAATTAATTTAAACGATTTTTATGTTTAAATAGAGGATAATGTGTCAAATTCAAATTAACATAATTGACAGGTGTCAATTTGGAATGTCAAAATGTCACGTTTATGTAATATCCCACATCTTGAGCTAATTTAAACGATTTGTATGTTAAATAACACGTCAAACTCAAATTGACGTAAGTGACAGGTGTCAATTTTCTGTTTAAATAACGGTAATATATCAAATTCAAACGAAATATGTGACAGGTGTCAAATTTAAAATGTCAAAAAGTCACTTTTTTGTAATTACCAACAACATGAACGTGCTTAGAATTAATTTAAACGATTTTTATGTTTAAATAAAGGATAATGTGTCAAATTCAAATTAACATAATTGACAGGTGTCAATTTGGAATGTCAAAATGTCACGTTTATGTAATATCCCACATCTTGAGCTAATTTAAACGATTTGTATGTTAAATAACACGTCAAACTCGAATTGACGTAAGTGACAGGTGTCAATTTTCTGTTTAAATAACGGTAATATATCAAATTCAAACGAAATATGTGACAGGTGTCAAATTTAAAATGTCAAAAAGTCACTTTTTTGTAATTACCAACAACATGAACGTGCTTAGAATTAATTTAAACGATTTTTATGTTTAAATAAAGGATAATGTGTCAAATTCAAATTAACATAATTGACAGGTGTCAATTTGGAATGTCAAAATGTCACGTTTATGTAATATCCCACATCTTGGGCTAATTTAAACGATTTGTATGTTAAATAACACGTCAAACTCGAATTGACGTAAGTGACAGGTGTCAATTTTCTGTTTAAATAACGGTAATATATCAAATTCAAAACGAAATATGTGACAGGTGTCAATTTAAAATGTCAAAAAGTCACTTTTTTGTAATTACCAACAACATGGACGTGCTTAGAATTAATTTAAACGATTTTTATGTTTAAATAAAGGATAATGTGTCAAATTCAAATTAACATAATTGACAGGTGTCAATTTGGAATGTCAAAATGTCACGTTTATGTAATATCCCACATCTTGAGCTAATTTAAACGATTTGTATGTTAAATAACACGTCAAACTCAAATTGACATAAGTGACAGGTGTCCATTTTTTGTTTAAATAATGATAATATATCAAATTCAAAATGACATATGTGACAGGTGTCAATTTAGAACGTCAAAATGTCACTTTTATTTAATAATTTTGTGCTTGTTCGGAATTAATTTGAATGAGATTTATGTTCATATAAAAAGTGTCAAATGTAAATTGGTGTGACAGATCTCAAAATGATGTAAATGACAGGTATCATTCTAAAATGTCGCAATGTAACTTTCAAGCAATAAATAATATCAGTGGGACTTTTGTAAATAATTTAAACAATTTGTTATAAGTCAATAAAAATTAATTCAATCTATATCGACTTCAAAATCGTTCAATCTGTCAATGTCAAATGTCAAAAACGAGCAAAGAAATGACACGTGTCAATTTGGACTTTCAAAATGAAATTTTTTAACTAAAATTTGAACACATAGGCGCGTTTGACATTAATTTAACCGATTTTTTAGATAAAGCGAAATAAATTAATTCAATCAAAAGTCAAAATTGACATTCAAAGCTACTTCAATTTGGCTCAATCTGTCATTGTCAAACGTCAAATTTAATCTCTTATCATTTAACGCGCCTACTCATTTAGTCTCTAACTCATTTAGTAGAGTTGAATACCGAATCGAAACGATTTTTAATGCTGAAGCGAAAAAAATGTGTTAAATTCAAGATGGCCTAAATGACATTTTAAATGTCAAACTTCAATTTGAATCCAATAACTGATATTGTATTTGCGTTTTGTGTTAATTTAAAGATTATTTTCCTCAAAATGAATTAATTTAATCCGAGTGAAATTCAAGATGGCATCTGTATTATCTGTCAACGTCAACTGTCAAGCGAAATCTCTAATAATGATTAATTTTTTGACATTTTAAACGTCAAACTTCAACTTGAATCATATAACCGACATCACATTCGCGTTTTGTGTCAATTTTGAGATTCTTTTCCTCAAAATGACTTTGATTTCATTTGAATTAATCCAAGATGGCGTATGTATCATCTGTCAAATCAAACCCCTAATTAATAATTACATTTTAAACGTCAAATTTCAACTTGAATCATATAACTGACATCATATTCGCGTTTTGTGCAAATTTAGAGATTCTTTTCCTCAAAATGAAATTGATTTCATTTGAATTAATTCAAGATGGCGCATGTATCATCTGTCAAATGAAAAATGACATTTTCATGAAATGACATTTTAAACGTCAAACTTCAACTTGAATCATATAACTGACATCATATTCGCGTTTTGTGCAAATTTAGAGATTCTCTTCCTCAAAATGAAATTGATTTCATTTAAATTAATCCAAGATGGCGTATGTATCATCTGTCAAATGAAACCCCCAATTAATAATGACACTTTAAACGTCAAACTTCAACTTGAATCATATAACTGACATCATATTCGCGTTTTGTGCAAATTTTGAGACTCTTTTCCTCAAAATGAAATTGATTTCATTTAAATTAATCCAAGATGGCGTATGTATCATCTGTCAAATGAAACCCCCAATTAATAATGACATTTTAAACGTCAAACTTCAACTTGAATCATATAACCGACATCACATTCGCGTTTTGTGCAAATTTTAAGACTCTTTTCCTCAAAATGAAATTGATTTCATTTAAATTAATTCAAGATGGCGCATGTATCATCTGTCAAATGAAACCCCCAATTAATAATGACATTTTAAACGTCAAACTTCAACTTGAATCATATAACCGACATCACATTCGCGTTTTGTGCAAATTTTAAGACTCTTTTCCTCAAAATGAAATTGATTTCATTTAAATTAATCCAAGATGGCGTATGTATCATCTGTCAAATGAAACCCCCAATTAATAATGACATTTTAAACGTCAAACTTCAACTTGAATCATATAACTGACATCATATTCGCGTTTGGTGCAAATTTAGAGATTCTTTTCCTCAAAATGAAATTGATTTCTTTTGAATTAATCCAAGATGGCGTATGTATCATCTGTCAAATGAAACCCCCAATTAATAATGACATTTTAAACGTCAAACTTCAACTTGAATCATATAACTGACATCATATTCCCGTTTTGAGCAAATTTAGAGATTCTTTTCCTCAAAATGAAATTGATTTCATTTGAATTAATCCAAGATGGCGTATGTATCATCTGTCAAATGAAACCCCCAATTAATAATGACATTTTAAACGTCAAACTTCAACTTGAATCATATAACTGACATCATATTCCCGTTTTGAGCAAATTTAGAGATTCTTTTCCTCAAAATGAAATTGATTTCATTTAAATTAATTCAAGATGGCGCATGTATCATCTGTCAAATGAAACCCCCAATTTATAATGACATTTTAAACGTTAAACTTCAACTTGAATCATATAACTGACATCATATTCGCGTTTTGTGCAAATTTCGAGATTCTTTTCCTCAAAATGAAATTGATTTCATTTAAATTAATTTAAGATGGCGCATGTATCATCTGTCAAATGAAACCCCCAATTTATAATGACATTTTAAACGTTAAACTTCAACTTGAATCATATAACTGACATCATATTCGCGTTTTGTGCAAATTTCGAGATTCTTTTCCTCAAAATGAAATTGATTTCATTTGAATTAATCCAAGATGGCGTATGTATCATCTGTCAAATGAAACCCCCAATTAATAATGACATTTTAAACGTCAAACTTCAACTTGAATCTTATAACTGACATCATATTCGCGTTTTGTGCAAATTTAGAGATTCTTTTCCTCAAAATGAAATTAATTTCATTTAAATTAATCCAAGATGGCGTAGGTATCATCTGTCAAATGAAACCCCCAATTAATAATGACATTTTAAATGTCAAACTTCAACTTGAATCATATAACTGACATCATATTCGCGTTTTGTGCAAATTTTGAGACTCTTTTCCTCAAAATGAAATTGATTTCATTTAAATTAATTCAAGATGGCGCATGTATCATCTGTCAAATGAAACCCCCAATTAATAATGACATTTTAAACGTCAAACTTCAACTTGAATCTTATAACTGACATCATATTCGCGTTTTGTGCAAATTTAGAGATTCTTTTCCTCAAAATGAAATTGATTTCATTTGAATTAATCCAAGATGGCGTATGTATCATCTGTCAAATGAAACCCCCAATTAATAATGACATTTTAAACGTCAAACTTCAACTTGAATCTTATAACTGACATCATATTCGCGTTTTGTGCAAATTTAGAGATTCTTTTCCTCAAAATGAAATTAATTTCATTTAAATTAATCCAAGATGGCGTAGGTATCATCTGTCAAATGAAACCCCCAATTAATAATGACATTTTAAACGTCAAACTTCAACTTGAATCATATAACTGACATCATATTCCCGTTTTGAGCAAATTTAGAGATTCTTTTCCTCAAAATGAAATTGATTTCATTTCAATTAATTCAAGATGGCGCATGTATCATCTGTCAAATGAAACCCCCAATTAATAATGACATTTTAAACGTCAAACTTCAACTTGAATCATATAACTGACATCATATTCGCGTTTTGTGCAAATTTAGAGATTCTTTTCCTCAAAATGAAATTGATTTCATTTAAATTAATTCAAGATGGCGCATGTATCATCTGTCAAATGAAACCCCCAATTAATAATGACATTTTAAACGTCAAACTTCAACTTGAATCTTATAACTGACATCATATTCGCGTTTTGTGCAAATTTAGAGATTCTTTTCCTCAAAATGAAATTGATTTCATTTGAATTAATCCAAGATGGCGTATGTATCATCTGTCAAATGAAACCCCCAATTAATAATGACATTTTAAACGTCAAACTTCAACTTGAATCTTATAACTGACATCATATTCGCGTTTTGTGCAAATTTAGAGATTCTTTTCCTCAAAATGAAATTAATTTCATTTAAATTAATCCAAGATGGCGTAGGTATCATCTGTCAAATGAAACCCCCAATTAATAATGACATTTTAAACGTCAAACTTCAACTTGAATCATATAACTGACATCATATTCGCGTTTTGTGCAAATTTTGAGACTCTTTTCCTCAAAATTAAATCGATTTCATTTAAATAAATTCAAGATGGCGTATGTATCATCTGTCAAATCAAACTCCCAATTAATAATGACATTTTAAACGTCAAACTTCTTCAACTTGAATCCAAAAACCGACATCGTATTCGCGTTTTGTGTAAATTTAAACCATCTTCTCATTAAAATCAAATTAATTTAATCCGAGTGACATATGTATCACCTGTCAACGTCAACTGTCAAGTGAAATCCTTAATTAATAACGGAACCAAACAAATTTTCCGCGTATTATTTGGAAATTCCGTATTTTTAGTGGTATTTATAAAGGTTGCGGAGTTCGAAATCGAGCGTGAAAACCTCTCCCTTTGCGTCTGACAGCATTGATAAGGGTCGTTCGGTCACAGGATTTGCGGTTTTAATACAGAGATCCGGTTTATAATCCGAATTCGGAAACCGGAACCAGAAAATCGTTTTCCCTCCCCCCGAAACGGCACGGTTCGGGACGTTAATAGGGACGCCAAATGTGACCGCGTGGAGTCCCAAAATTCACTATTAACTTTTATGATTACTTAATAATAATTTATGTTAATTTTTGTGTTCACGACTATAATATAATGTATAAAATTATAATTATTTAATTAAAAATAAAAAATTACTTAGATTTTATTATGTAGTGATTTTAATTTTTCGATGTTGGCAGTAAAAAGATTCAACGTCAATATATAAATGTGAAACAATATGTTTTTACCCTCAATATGTTCAAATAATAATACAATATTATTGTTTTAGGTGATAAAATGAAAAGGAAACATAGAAAACCCCAAATTGGAGCGATTTGAGTCTTCAATGGACCGACAAAGATCGTTTCGAAGACGAAGAAGAAATCGCCAATCTCTGGCGAAGCAAGTCAAAGAATGTTTGAGGAAGTTTATTGCGTTTATGTTTAGTAATGTTGGGATAATCGGCTTAGTTGTAAGATTAATTATTCATTAATTAATCAATTTTTGTTAAACTTTTTATTATTTTTAGGTTGGTTATGCTATCGCGGGAGCTTTTATTTTTATAAGGATCGAGGAGGAAAGCGACTCGTCCGATTTAACGTCGGAAATGTTCGCGAATATGACGGTTTTAAAACGCAATATCGCGACGAGTTTATGGAACCTAACCGTTTCGACGAACATTTTGAATAAAACGCAATGGAGGAACGAAGTGAACGCGACCCTTTTGTCATTCCAGGAAACCGTTTCCGTCGAAGCCAAGGATCACGGTTATTCCGGCAAGAACAAGACTGCCAAAATGTGGACCGTTTCCGGCGCATTTTTATACTCACTAACAGTCATAACAACAATAGGTACGAAAAGTTACTTTTTAATGGTTATGATTATAAGTCGCCCCATTTTTATTCAAAATTGTTTATTATCCACTTTAAATCGATTTATTTGTTATACCATGTGTCCCATTAAGGATATGGAGCGGTTGTTTTAAAGTTGTTCATTATACACTATTGGAAATAATTCACGAGTACACCTCAAATTGAAGCAGTTTTGAGCCAAGTTGAACAGCTTTGAGTTAGGTAATTCACTTTTGACTAAAGTTGATGCAGTTCTGAGTCAGGTTGACCAGTTTTAACTTATGTTGATGCAGTTTGGAGTAAAGTTGATGAAGTTTTAACTCCTTTGACACACATACAATCAACTTAGACTTAAGCTGATGCAATTTTCAGTCAGGTTGACCAGTTTTAGTGCAAGTTGATAGTTTTGACTCCTTTGACACACCTACAATTAACTTAAACTTAAGTTGTTGCAACTTTGAGTTAGGTTGAGCCAGTTTGGCTTAGGTTGATGCAGTTTTGAGTCAGATTGATTCAGTTTTGACTCAGGTTGGTACAGTTTTGATTCCTTTGATATACCTACAACCAAGTTAAACTTAAGTTGATGCAACTTTGAATCAGATTGATCCAGTTTTGACTCAGGTTGATGCAGGTCTAACTCCTTTGACACATTCAATCAATTTTTGACTCAGGTTGATGCAGTTTTGAGTCAGAATGATCCAGTTTTGACTCATTTGACATACAAATAAACAACTTAGGTTTAGTTTGATGTAATTTTGACTCAAATTGAAGCAGTTTTGAGCCAAGTTGAACAGCCTTGAGTTAGGTAATTCACCTGTAGAATCTGAACACATCTGCCTAAGACAATGAAATTTGATATGGAAGTATGTACTAAAGTATTTAGTACTAAAATAGTATAACTTAGCCTCGCACTCTGCGGGTAAAAGAGATGATAATAAAGGTTGCAATAAAAAGGATGCATAAATTAAAAAAATCGAAGGAGGGAGTTTTGGCATGATACAAGATAGAAAGTGTGGTGGATTCAGAGTGACAGTGGCAATGGTGGAGCTAATGATAAATTATGGATAATGGGAGACTAACAAAAATTTAAGAGTTATGGATTAATGTGGGAAGGGGTAAGGCGGCTATATGGTAAATCCATAGTGTTGGTGATTCAGGAGCCATTTTTGAGAGAGGATATGTGTGAAAGAGGAGACGTGGTGTTAGGAAAGGGCAAATGGAGGGATATTTGAGGAAGGAGATGTGATTGAGGATAGAGATAAATTGAGGGTTGAGTGTGATAGAGATAAAGAGAGAGTGAAGCTGGTTTGTGTGTATGGAAGGCCATTAGATAGAATGGAAACAGCAAAGAGTGGGACTCAAAAGTGTGTAGCTGCTGGGAACTTCAATGCATGATATCCTATGTAGATAGACTGAGCATTCGCTATGTGTATCAAGAGAGGTATTTTAGTTTAAGAAAATGGACTGGGATAAATTTGAGAAAAAGCTTATGAATAAGGTACGAGAGATAGAGGCATAGGAGAATATACGGAAGGGGGCGGAAGGATCGAGGATTTGGAGCGAGTATGTCCGATGAGTTGGTGGAAAGTGTATGAAGAAGGAAATAGGGGGGTCAGGAGAAGCATAGCCAATGAATGGTGTAATGATAAGTAAAATGTGATGAGGAAAGAAATGCGAGTGACCAGATGGAATTATCAGGAAAATAGAAAGAATGGTGTGAAGCATTAAAAAGGAGACGATATGGAGAAGAGACGAAAATACAAGAAAAAGATTTTAGAGGCAAAAAGAGAATGGGTGGAGGAGCTGGGTGAAACAGTTAAAAAGAATAGAGTTATGAGATGTGGAAGGAGAGTAAAGAGAAGCCAAAAAGGCATATGTTGTTAGGTTGGGTTGAGTTATAACCAACAATGCCAGATCATCTGCATAACCTATAATCCCTACTTCGGCCTCAGTAGTAGATAATAGCCGATTCTAGAACCTCCTTTCAGAACCCAAGGTCAAGGTCAAGGCTACGTACACTCTGCGTGATCATGACCTTGACTTGGTTCTGAGAGGAGGTTCCAGAATCGGCTAATGGTAAGTGGGTCGCAGACCTTAATTAGTAGCAATGACCTTTACTTTGACCACTATGATGACCTTGACCTCGACTTGAAATGTAGTTAACCACTAACAAAAAATCAAGGCCAAGGTCACGCTGAGTGACTACGACCTTGACCGGAGGTTCTTAGGGGAGGTTACAGAATGGTAAGGGGTCGTAGACCTTGACCATTATCCTTGGCCTTAACAATAACTTTTACTTTGATCTCAACCTTAAATGTGAACGTTACATTCTCCTTGTACGTGACCTTAAATAGGAACAACCTTGAAGTCGATCTTATAAGAGGTGAAGGGTGCAAGTGTTGAAACCGGAGGAGGAGAAGTGTTATAAATACTCAACAGAAATACACACCGAGCATTCTATAAGCAAGGTTGTATTCAAACACATACAAAAAGATAAGTTCAAAGGAAATTTAAAAGTTTAAATAAGTATAAACTTAAAACTAAAATTTTTTTAAAATTTAAAAGTAAAGTGTAAAATGGCAGAAGCGCAATAAAAGTAATAGACATGCAATGTTTCTCAAAAGGTTCAGAATGTATGGTGAAGGAGCTGGCTATCAGTGATGGGAGGTTTATCTCTCAATTTATTTTTAAACCGGAAGTTCCGTACGAAAGACTAACAATTATTAGATTACAATTCCACTCTAAGGATTCTATCATAATATAAATTCCATAAAAGTGGACCTAATAGGGATCCTTCCAGCACTCTGCAAATCATATCGTAAACTTTCCCATTTCAAGCTATGATGTTTCTTTCAGACAAGTAGCTCTTAATACGGGCTTATATTTCAATTAATGAAGGATCCAACTATTTCTTTGATGTTCAAAAGAATTAAGGCACAAAATTTCCTATTCTTTAAAGCCTTTTCTTTTATCTTATCAATGTTTTTCCGTAGTTTTTCAATCGCTTGTCCAGTGGATCCTCCCTTCCTAAAACCATAATGTAGAAGAATGTTATTCTCATCCGCTTCTACAACCAGGAAGATCCAATAGACAAAGAGGATCTTCGGAAAAATACCCTTTGACACATAGTCATTATACACCTCTAAGAAATCCTTTGAATACTTAGATGCCAATAATCCAACTATTTCAGATGAAATGGTATTCGATCCCAAGGCTTTCTTTTTTCTTAAATTACCTACCTCCACTGTAAAACGAATTGAATATAGCCTCCCATGCAAAACCTTCATGTTTAGGGAGGATTTCTACTTTTCATTTTCAATCTTTTTGTAACTATTTGGAAAGCCTCACCCCAAACATCTTCCCAGTTCTAGAAGAGTCAGTTCACCAAATATTTCGTGCAGGATTTAGAGGATGAATATACAGAAGAAAATTAGGGATAAGATGAGAATAAGGATGGAGGAATATGTGAGAGGAAAGGATACTTGGAACGTGGAGAGGATGAGTGGGAGTGAGGTATAGGTGAAACAAATGTCCCGCGGTGTGATGCAATGAAGAGTATTATTGTGAAGGAATGTTGGAAAAGGGTTAGGCATGAATGGGTTATATTCAGGAGTGTTTGGAGGAAGGAGTTCTAATGGATGTTAGAAAAACAACAAGATTACCTAAACCAAATGGAGGAGTGAGACCCATATGTCTGACATCAATATTAGATAAGAGGGTATTCCGTTTTGTGAAAATGAATAGAATGGAAGGAAAGATGATTCAGACGATGGATGGGTTGGTGAGTTATATAAATAAATGTAAGGAGCATAGATGGCTTGGATTTTTTTTAAATTTAATTTAGATACTAGGGATTCTGAATCGTTGGGTTAAGATGGGTGTACTGTTGTAATTAATGTATGCGGTGAATAGTTGTTTGAGTGACAAGATACAAGAGTGTGTGAAAAAGGTAACTGGAAGGTGGAGAAAGTGAGTGTGTCTGAGTTGGAGGTAATTATAGGAGGTATGAGTGAAGGAAAGACCCCGGGATGTGATGGAATAAAGAGTATTGTTGTGAAGGAGTGATGGAAAAATATTAGGCATAAATGTGACTAATCCATAAGTCACATTTATACACATTTATTTATTCCATAAGTCACATCAGGCATAAAAAAGACTCAGGAGTAATTGGAGAAAAGAATTTTCCTGGATGTTTGAAAAACATCAAAGCTACCAAAACTAAGTGTATTAAGTTATATGTATTTACACCGAATATCTTTCGAAAGTGACTCATTTACTCCGAATATTTTTATGTTGAAGAAAGATTGTCTCCTAATGTTTCAAAATTGATTCAAATTTGCTCCTAATATCCCAAAATTTATGAAGTGATGACTCCTAACGATACTCAAAAGTCATTTACACCGAACATCTTTCGAAAGTGACTCATTTACTCCGAATATTTTTATGTTGAAGAAAGATTGTCTCCTAATGTTTCAAAATTGATTCAAATTTGCTCCTAATATCCCAAAATTTATGAAGTGATGACTCCTAACGACACTCAAAAGTCATTTGCAACGAATACCTTTCAAAAGTGACTCATTTACTCCGAATATTTCTATGTTGAAGAAAGATTGTCTCCTAATGTTTCAAAATTGATTCAAATTTGCTCCTAATATCCCAAAATTTATGAAGTGATGACTCCTAACGATACTCAAAAGTCATTTACACCGAATATCTTTCGAAAGTGACTCATTTACTCCGAATATTTTTATGTTGAAGAAAGATTGTCTCCTAATGTTTCAAAATTGATTCAAATTTGCTCCTAATATCCCAAAATTTATGAAGTGATGACTCCTAACGACACTCAAAAGTCATTTGCAACGAATACCTTTCAAAAGTGACTCATTTACTCCGAATATTTCTATGTTGAAGAAAGATTGTCTCCTAATGTTTCAAAATTGATTCAAATTTGCTCCTAATATCCCAAAATTTATGAAGTGATGACTCCTAACGACACTCAAAAGTCATTTGCAACGAATACCTTTCAAAAGTGACTCATTTACTCCGAATATTTCTATGTTGAAGAAAGATTGTCTCCTAATGTTTCAAAATTGATTCAAATTTGCTCCTAATATCCCAAAATTTATGAAGTGATGACTCCTAACGATACTCAAAAGTCATTTACACCGAATACCTTTCAAAAGTGACTCATTTACTCCGAATATTTCTATGTTGAAGAAAGATTGTCTCCTAATGTTTCAAAATTGATTCAAATTTGCTCCTAATATCCCAAAATTTATGAAGTGATGACTCCTAACGATACTCAAAAGTCATTTACACCGAATATCTTTCGAAAGTGACTCATTTACTCCGAATATTTTTATGTATTAAGTATTAAGTTTTAAGGTTTTTGACAGGCTCTTGATTGAGAGTGTTGCATTTTGCCGAAATAAATGGAAAGTTGGACGAGCGACCTTACGGTTTCAGGAAGAGAAGGGGAATTCAAGGACCATGGATGGCATGGAATTATGGTACCACTGGATATTTCGAACGCATTTAATGCGATTTGGTTAATTTGGTTTGATTAAGAAGGGTGTACTGGAGTATGTGATGAATAGTTTTCTGAGTGAGGCAATATCTTCAGGTGTGAGGAAGTGGAGATTTAATCTAATTAGGCGATGATATAGATATACACTGGTTCCTTGATGTCCGCAGGGATCCAATCTAAGGCCTGTTATGGATTTGTGGATTAAATGATTGGTTCGAAAGGGTTAGGACAGTTTTGGATGAGGAGAGTGGTATGGTTCAAGTTTTTCTTCAAGTCGATTTTTTTCGACTAATTGTTTTTCGAAGAAGATAATAAGAGGCCCAGTTTTGCGGGCGGATGGTGGAGTAATAAAAATGGGAGTTTGCATCAAATATTTGGGTGTGTTAGTGGATACAGCACTGCTCTGTATGTGATGTCTGTTAAAATGTTTGCCAACTTGCTGGTAGCATTAGATATTACTATTCCATAGACTGAATATTATTGTAAAGACTCCAATGTCATGCTCGCAAATTCTTTGGCAGTATGAGCTAATATATTTCCAAAGTTTTGCTCATCACTTTGAAATCTACCATCTTGTTGGCCACATGAAGTAAAATATCACCATAGTCATACTCATCAATTTGACGTCTGCCAACTTGTTGGTAAAACGAGCTATTATGTCTTCAAAGTTCTGCTCATCAGTTTGATGTCTGCCAACTTGTTGGCTGCATGAGCTATTCCTGTTCCACAGACTATATATCATCTTACAGACTGCCAACATGTTGGCAGCATGAACTATTCCTGTTCCACAGACTATATTTCACCTTGAAGACTGCCAACATGTTGGCAGCATGAGCTGTTATGTTTCCAAAGTCCTGCTCATCGATTTGAAATCTGCCAAGTTGTTGGCAGCATGAGCTATTCCTGTTCCACAGACTATATATCACTTTACAGACTGCCAACTTGTTGGCAGCATCAGCTGTTATGTTTCCAAAATACCGCTTATCGATTTGAAATCTGCCAACTTGTTGGCAGCATGAGCTATTCCTGTTCCACAGACTATATATCATCTTACAGACTGCCAACTTGTTGGCAGCATGAGCTGTTATGTTTCCAAAGTCCCGCTCATCGATTTGAAATCTGCCAACTTGTTTGCAGCATGAGCTATTCCTGTTCCACAGGCTATATATTATCTTACAGACTGCCAACTACGTGTTGGCAGCATAAACTGTTATGTTTCCAAAATACCGCTTATCGATTTGAAATCTGACAATTTGTTGGCAGCATGAGCTATTCCTGTCCCACAGATTATATATCATCTTACAGACTGACAACTTGTTGGCAGCATGAGCTGTTATGTTTCCAAAATCCTGCTCATCGATTTGAAATTTGCCAACTTGTTGGCAGCATGAACAGTTATGTTTCCAAAATACCGCTTATCGATTTGAAACCTGTCAACTTGTTGGCAGCATGAACTATTCTTGTTCCACAGACTATATACCATCTTACAGACTGACAACTTGTTGGCAGCATGAGCTGTTATGTTTCCTAAGTCCCGCTCATCGATTTGAAATCTGCCAACTTGTTGGCAGCATGAGCTATTACTGTTCCATCGACTATATATTATTTTAAAAACTGCCAACTTGCTGGCAGTATAAGCTATTATATCTCTAAAGTCATGCTCCTCAGTTGGATGTCTGCCAACTTGTTGGCAGCATGAGTTATTATGTCTCCAAATTTATGCTCATCAATTTGACGTCTGCCAACTTGTTGGCAACAGGAGCTGTTATGTTTCCAACGTCCTACTCATCAGTTGAATGTCAGCATGAGCTATTATTATTATATAGACTACATATTATTGTAAAGACTGCCAATAGCATGGGCAGCATGAGCTATTACGCCTTCAAAGTCCCGCTCATCAAGTTTTTCTACTAGATGGTGTCATACAAGGTAGGAAACCAATAACTCATGTTTCCAAAGTCTTAACGGAAGTTATGAAAATCACTTGAAAGACTCTTTACTTAATTTAAACTAAGAAAACGACTTTATCGGGCTAATTGTAAAGACGACGTTAAGGATTGGTGTAGAAAGTGTAAAATACGGAAAAGCATCAATGTGACGGTATAATTCGAGAAAATTGCCATTACATCGAGATTGATGCAAGTAACAAATACATCATTGTGGTGATGGACTACTTTAATAAATGGGTGTATTCCAAACCAAGAAGCTGCTACGATGTTAGAATCCATCGTCAAGGACTAGACCTGCAGTTTTGATGTACTTCTAGAAGTACACTCCGACCAAAGAAAAAATTTTGAGTAATCAAAATATTTGTCGGATTTAATCAAGAAGATAAAAACGACGTATTTAGTAGACGACTACGGGAGAAGTGCTCACCCATAGTCTAAAGGAATGGTAGAGTCGATGAATAGAACAATCAATCGATATCTAGCCAATGTTGATTCTGCTGGCATGTAGATCTGCAAAACATGAGTCAACGGAAAAAACGCAACCCAACCTTACGACTTGATATTTGGGTGCCCAGGCGAGAATATTTCTGAAGAAGATTATGTGAGTAATAGATATCCACGAACGGGTGTGCCTAAGCATCCACATCACTAATAATAGAATGAAGCATATTTATGATCTTAAAGCTGCTCCAACCAGGGGACCAAGCTTAGTTATACAATCCGTAGGAATGTCAAGTTATACAACTCTTGAGGTAGTCCGTACACTATCATGAATTAATATTTACCAAATTCAGAAATTAACTAATTCATTTCAATCGACTAGCACCATATGCTGGAGATCATCGAGAAGCTAGAACTAGGAGTCTACAAGAACACTTTGTACGAGCAGTTCATAAATTGAAAGTATAAGCAATGTTACGATGTAACACAAAAGAAGGAACAAAATATGTACAAAACTTTCAATAATTATGGGCTAAAACAGTGCGTAGCACAAGATCTTAATGAAGAATTACAGCCTCATTTAAGAAAAAATTCGGAATGCGAAAATAACACCCTCTCATTACCGAGGTATTACAGCACATCGACAAATAGAAGTGTCTTCTATTTGGTAACGAAGTACTCATCAAATACGAAACCAAAAAACTACAAGAAGTGTTATTGATTCAGAATAACAGTCAATTAGCTATCTCGTTGATTGGATGTGGGGTGGATGGTTCAGATTAGAAAGTTGTTCGTAATATTTTCATAATATTCTTTGAGACAATCTCAAAAATATCGATTTTTATTCTAAAGCAATAACAAAATGTAACAATAACAAAAAAACGATTTGTAATCACATTCCAAACAAATGTTATTTGATTTATTTTTCGTTAAAAGCAATAATAATACCAATATGACCTAATCATGTTAGGTACATGGCTCTATTAGTAACGTTAGGTAGATGGCGTTGAGTATACAACGCCATCTAGATATATTAAAAAATTGTTGCTTATTCAATTCTAATCAAATATTATTTGAGAATTTTTTTGTTACATTAACTCCATCCACCACATTAAAAGCCAAAGCAACAATGGCTACAAAAAATAGCTTTTAAACGATTATAAATCGCTTTTTATGCAAATGCAAAGTTCTTTTTTTTGAAACAGATTTTTTTATGTCATATTTTTGAGGTGAAAAAAACCGGATGAGTCGAAAATGGGAGACGGCCCCTCTAATTGGGATTTATTATCCTCTCCGTACCAATTTGTATCCCAGCAGAGTTTCAATTTTTCACCAAAAAATAAAAAATCAACAGCAAAACAACGAAACAAAATATCAACCCCAAAGTAAAAAAATAAAAGTAAATAAAAAGAAACCACACTCAAAGCGGACGTTTTCCAAGAGATTCCCCAAGGCTATAACTATAATTGGAGGGCGCACTTTACAAGCAACAAAGATAAATAAAAAAAAGGAAGTAGAAACGAATTGAAAGATATCCGGGATTATTAAGAAAATGCGCCATTAAAAGGCGTAAGACGATTTGAAAGCGAAGTTACAATGAGAAAGGTTTCTGACCAACATCTTTAATTCAACATGTCTCGTTCGTCTTTGGATCGTTTTTTGCCATTTTCTTTCTTCTGCTTCAGCGATTTTTATTGCTTCTTAACGAAATTTATTTCACCAAACATAAACAACTCAGTACCCTATTTAATTTAATTCTATTTAATTTATTTTAATTCAATTTAATTTATTTTAATTCAATTTAATTTATTTTAATTCAATTTAATTTATTTTTATTCAATTTAATTTAATTCAATTTAATTTATTTTATTTTAATTAGGATATGGTAACATTGTCCCGAAAACCGATTGGGGAAAAATCACAACGATCGTTTACGCCATCATAGGAATGCCTTTATTCTTATTGTACCTCTCAAACATCGGGGATATAATGGCGAGATCTTTTAAATGGCTCTACGCGACCTGTTGTTTATGCAAAGGATGTCCGAGCGTCTCGCAGAGGCGCTTAGAACGGGAAAAACGGCGAAGGGAGGTGCTCGAAATGACCACGTTTCAACAGATCGATAGCGAAATGTCCGAAACGACGAGTTGGAAGGTAAAACTAAATTAGAATTAATTTTCGGAAATATCGGGAAATTTTAACTTAATTTGATGTGTCGGACTCCGTATCGATCATTAAATTTCGATTTATTTTGATATAAATGGCGCTAATTCGTATATTTAATTTCTGCCAACTTGGTTTTAATAAAATTGAAAAATCGAAATATCTCTGAAAATATTAATCATAATTATGAATAACACGTAGTTCTTGTTCTCTTATTCATACAGCTGTTATAATTAAATTTTGTGCCTTGTAATATCAAAACCGTGCTATATAAGTACCGTGTTATACGAGGGATATTAATTTAGCCCATCATAAGTCTGAGGATGGGTTTTGGAGATGTTCAGAAAACGTCGATTTACCTTCCATTGTGGTTACTGTGCCAACTTTTGAAGTCGATTCAGTCGGGCCAACTTTCAGTCTAAGTACGGCAAGCTGTTCATGTCGATTTCTTTTTATGGAGATAAGATAAACGATTTTGAGAACGATTTTGAGGAAGATCTTTGCTCTACTCTAATCTCCCCTATTAACGATAGTTATAGGATTGCCCTCCATCTCATCCAATTTCTAAGTCATGTCAGTAAATAACATCGCATGTCTTATTCTAGGAGAATTGGTCCATAGTATGCAAAGTCTTTCCTCAGCCCACAGCCCTATCTTGTGTTTGGCTATCATAAATGATACACCATCTATTGACCCTAATCCCAGAACCGAAGAAAAAATGGAAAACACAAGAACATATATAGTTATTAAAAAGAAAATTTCCGTTATTTATGTCAGAAACTTCGAGGAAACTCGAAAAAGTGATTAGAATAAGATTATAGGAGTGTCGAAAAATCAGGCGGACTCTTTCAATCGACCGTCAACGCAATACCCCATATCCTCAACACTTTCTAGAATATGCTTATTCCTAGTAACCCTTGATATTAGAAATGCTTTTAACGCGATGAGATGGACCAACATACTGCTATAACTAGGGCAAACCTATTTGGCAATACCACCGAACTATACTACAATATAACGCATACGATACTATGACATACAATACTACGATGGTGTACTGAGGACGCACACCCCGAAGGTTCAATAATATCAATAATGACATCTACCACGTTATAAGACGCAAGATCCCGCTGAAAATTCATCTGATAATCAGCAATACGGAAGCTATCGCTGATATGACTGTTAAAGACTTTGAAGTCGCTTTGCTTTTCTTCGAAGATGTAGAGAGAAGAAAGTTACACCAACCTTCTTGGAACCATATCGACTCTGTTAGAACCCGTACAATCTTGATTAGGACAGAACAGGCACAGTGAGAGGTTACTGTTCCACCTCTCACTTTCCAATAGCATGTCTGGAGAAGATTGGCATAAAGTAGACAATCTAACAATGGATAAAGCTGATCGTGAATTCCAGAAGACCCGTGACATACACATCAAGAAATTTGAATCACTGGAACAACGGATAATGAAGAAGAATAATAATCTACCAGTAGAAACATTCGTCATCAACGGATCGGGTGTCTCACTAACGAAGGAAGAAACAATGATATTGGCCAAAGGATTGAATTACGCAATCAGAATATGTTCCAGATCTAGTAGAGTATTATATATCGCCGACGTATTTTAGTTGCAAAGGAGAGTTCTGAATTCGAAGATCTCCATTACAACCAATTATAGCTAATTTCTTCATAGAATTGTTCGAAGAAGGTGCTTTGAAGAAGAGCCAGTGGAAACCAAAGTTATGGCTCCGATATGCGGACGATACGTTTGTGATATGGCAACATGGTAGAGAACGCCTTCAAGAATTCTTCGATCACTTACACGCTTAACATCCCATTATCAAGTTTACCAAGGAAACAGAATCTGTAAAGCAGGTCCTTTCTAGATGTATTGGTCACTAGGATGAGAAATGGTGGTTGTGATTTAGAGACAACATCACAGCACCATCCCCAACAGAAGAGGTGTGATCTGCACTTAGTTCCAAAGAGCAGCAAGTATATGTGAAGGAGACAACCTAAAGAATGAGGATAGAAGGTTTCTACGAGACATAGTGCAGAACAATGGATATATTTTGAAGGATATCAACCGGACCTATCAGCCTATATGTTTCCGGTATAACGGAACAAATTGCAAGACACCTCAAGAAAAACGACATCATGGTCGTTTTTATCATGGACATATGGAACGTGGTGACCGTGAAATTCGGAATGCACTCCCGATAGCCAAGAACAAGCTATCTTTATTAAAAGGAGTAAAATGTTTTATCAAAGATCATGAGATGGATGTGAGGCTGATGAAGATTCAACAGTCGGCGATTGTGGAACATTGCCATTCAGAGAATACCGCTTATACATTTTATGGCTAAGTATGGAAAGAAAAGTGAGGGAAACAGGTACGAAGTGAATGAGAAGTGAAGAGCAGAGTAAGTAAGTGGTGTATTAGAATGGAAAATATGAAAGATGAGAGTGAATGCAAGTAAAGGATTGAAGAAATACATGTGGCTTTTGTGACCAGGACCAATAAGTGCTCATGCCACCATAGTTCATACCGAGGTGTAGGCGATCAGATTAGGAGTGAAATGGGCGAGATAGCAGGGGCAAAGATTTTTTTATAATTTGCAATGATAACTGTTTGACGATTGAGTGTATGAGAAGTGTGGAATTGAATGAAGTTGGGGGTACATGAAGGTGTGTAAAGATAAGAGCACTTATAAGAAGGAACAGAGAAAGAAAACGATGGAGAACTGGAGGGAAGGATGGAAAATATCGGAAGTAGGTCAAAGTTGGGTAAAAGATGGATATCGACGAAGAGGATTTAATTATTGAGTGGACATGAGCCATTCTGATATAAAGGTTCCCCATAAATTTTGAGTGATCTCACTACCTTACAAAGCAATTGGTCCTCAAAGGAGGGAAACAGGAAGGAGGCCTAAACAAGACATGAACATACCAATAATGGCTGCAAAGATGGGATCGAAAGACAAAGGGACGCTTAATTACTGACTTGGAGAATACGAGCCGAGGTCGCTTGCGACCGAGGTAGTACGTATGAGGGTATATACACTCATATAGATATCTGTATTGTATCAAAAATACAGGAGAATACGAGCCGAGGTCGCTTGCGACCGAGGTAGTAGATATGAGAGTATATACATTCATATAGATATCTGTATTGTATCAAAAAGACAGGAGAATACGAGCCGAGGTCGCTTGCGACCGAGGTAGTAGATATGAGAGTATATATACTCATGTAGATGTCTGTATTGTATCAAGAAGACAGGAGAACACGAGCCGAGGTCGCTTGCGACCGAGGTAGTACGTATGAGGGTATATACACTCATATAGATATCTGTATTGTATCAAAAATACAGGAGAATACGAACCGAGGTCGCTTGCGACCGAGGTAGTAGATATGAGAGTATATATACTCATGTAGATGTCTGTGTTGTATCAAGAAGACAGGAGAACACGAGCCGAGGTCGCTTGCGACCGAGGTAGTACGTATGAGGGTATTCATGGATGCAAGTAAAGGGTGGAAGAGATACATGTGACTTTTGTGGTGAGGACCAATAAGTACTCATGCTACCATAATTAGTTATCATAGTTCAAACCGAGATGTAGGCGATCAGATTAAGAGTGAAATAGGCGAGATAGCAGGGACAAAGGTTTTTTTATAATCTGCAATGATAACCGTTTGACGACTGAGTGTACGAGAAGTGTGGAATTGAATGAACTTGAGGGTACATGAATGGGTGTAAAGATAAGAGCGCTTATAAAAAGGAACAGAGAAAGAAGATAATGGAGAACTAGTTGGAAGGACGGAGAATATCGGAAGTAGGTCAATGTTGGGTAAATGGGCGATATCGACGAAGAGGATTTAATTATTGAGTGGACATCAGCCATTCTGATAGAAAGGTTTCTCATACAATTTCAATTGATCTCACGGCCTTGGAAAGCAACTGGTCCTCAAAGGAGAAAAACAGGAAGGAGACATGAACATTCCAAGAATGGCTGCAAAGATGGGATCGAAAGACAAGGGGACGCTTAATTACTGACATTGCGTCATGGAAAGAGAGAGTTCTTGGAGAGGTTAGCTACTCTACTTAGCTAAAAACCGAAAATTAAAAGAGAAATTGTTGGAATATTTTTAAAAATTCTCGTTAAGATTGAGACGGTGGCACGCTGGGACGGCAATTTTGGAAGAGGTAATCAAGAAACCGAGAAGGAGTAGGTCTTATTTCTAGAAGACACTTCCTGGGATCGAAGAACCCTCATCTAATCGTGACATCGTCGTTCCCTCATAAGAAATAGCTAGGAGGGTACTAGAAAAGAGAGGGAGGAGGTTACTGGGTACACTGTGTGTTAATAATTATTTCGATTATCAGTTGATTTTCATCATCCCGGACTCCCTGTATCTGAATAAATTGCGTCATGAATATTGTTTCAAGTTACACGTCCAAACAATTCAACAACCTGGTTCTTCAGTTGAATATTTTCTACTTTATATTCATTCATCGTACCACTAAGTGAGAAATTAAGAATTCAAAAATTTATTACAACCCAATATAAAGATACGAATTCGAACTAAATTTTTAACCAATTCGAAAATTATGTACGATGAAATATCGGCGTAAGGTCCACTTTGGAGTCTTTCCACCGAGGAATGTTCATTGTTTAGCGAGAATTTAGTATTCAAAAGGAAAATGTGGGGGTGGACGTATTATAGAAGTTGCCGGGGAACAATCGCGATACTAAAACAGAACTCCACGCGGAATTTCCGTGACGTTTAAATGATAAATTACGGCTTATGAGCACGTCGTAACACGTATCCATCTTTTCATGGGCGGGTAAGGTTCCGTTTGATCGTTAACCGACGATGACAAATTGATGGCGCGTCCTCGCATTTTCTTCGCCCATATCAATTCGCATAAAGAAACTTAAAAGAGACGAGTCGTTTTTATGGAAAATAATTAACAAAATTATTACAAAAAAAAGAATCGTGACTTTTTTATGATTGATCTATTTTGTGGAAAAAAAAATTCTCCAATTCTTTTTTTTTTGAAACCCGATAGCTTGATAAATGACGAAACCGTCGCTGAAAAATTGAATACCGACCCCGAACAAAAACCTATCGCCACTCGGGCACGATCGTCATTGTTCTCGTGTATTGTCGCGATTTTTCACAACCCAACAATTTGTCGTAGGATTTTTATTGTACCAAAAATTAATTTAAAACCCATCTTTTGTTCATCTTCAATATAACGAGATCAAATGAAAATTGTTCTTATTTCAATTCTAATAAAGTTTTATTTGAAATATTTTTGGTATCTCAAGTTTTTTCAAGGAGGCAGTAAAATTAAGAATATATAGACTCATACATATTTGTTACGTTTGAAGAAGATAGGAGATAATGTCGCTTGCGATGGAGATTGCTAGCCGAGGTCGCTTGCGACCGAGGCAGTAGAATTGACGATAAACTCATACAGATATCTGTTATGTATCAAAAAGATAGGAAAATACGAGCCGAGGTCGCTTGCGACCGAGGTAGCAGATATAAGGGCATATACACTTATAGGAGAACATGAGCCGAGGTCGCTTGCGACCGAGGTAGTAGATATGAAGGTATATATACTCATATAGATATCTGTATTGTATCAAAGAGATAGAAGAATACGAGCCGAGGTCGCTTGCGACCGAGGTAGCAGATATAAGGGCATATACACTTATAGGAGAACATGAGCCGAGGTCGCTTGCGACCGAGGTAGCAGATATAAGGGCATATACACTTATAGAAGAACATGAGCCGAGGGCGCTTGCGACCGAGGTAGCAGATATAAGGGCATATACACTTATAGGAGAACATGAGCCGAGGTCGCTTGCGACCGAGGTAGTAGGTATGAGGGTATATACACTCATATAGATGTCTGTATTGTATCAAAACGATAGGAGAATACCAGCCGAGGTCGCTTGCGACCGAGGTAGTAGATATAAGGGCATATACACTCATATAGATATCTGTGTTGTATCAAAATATATATACTCATATAGATATTTGTTATGTATCAAGAAGACAGGAGAATAAGCTGAGGCCACAGAATTGAGGATATATACATCACATTAAAAATAGGCGAATATGAGCCGAGATCGCTTGGCTTATATATAATAGCATTATTCATTAATAATAAGAATATCTTACCGTTATATTACCGATGTAGCCTTCACTTCACTTTTATCGCGTCGTCACGGGCCCATAACCTGTTGGGATTATTACCAATTATTACTTAAATACGATTTTAAACCAATTATACTTTATGTAATTGCGCATATTAAAGAATTTAGACTAAGAGAAAAAATTTTAAGATATAAACTTAACCTCAAAATTGATTTTAATTCATAATATTAAGACGATTATATTTTGAACCAAAAAAACTTGTTAAATACGTGCGTTTAACTTACGTTTACTCATTTCTTTAGTAAAATCGATTCATTTTCGATTATTTTAAGCAAAAAAACGTATTTATAAGGAATAAGTAATCTTTGACATTTATGTGTTGACGTTGAGTATTTTTTTACTGCCAACCTCGAAAAATTAAAATTACTACGTAATAAAATTTAAGTAATTAACCGAATTATTTCATATTTTTAATTAATTAATTACGATTTTACGTAAATATTTGAAATGAGAAAATCAAATTTGATATATCTATTAATAAAATTGATTTTAAATCGTAAAATTTTATCCTTACCTTTTGAAATGTCTCCAAATCTTGCATTTTCTTATTTTAACCAAAAAATTATAAGTTGATGTTAATCCCTGCTTAAATACGATTTTAAACCAAGTAAGCTTCATGTAATTGCGTAATATTAAAGAATTTGGACTGAAAAAGAAAAATTTTAAGATGTAAACTTAACCTCAAAATTGATTTTTATTCATAATATTAATACGATTATATTTTGAACCAAAAAAAATTGTTAAGTAGCTCCGTTTAACTTACATTTACTCATTGCTTTAGTAAAATCGATTCATTTTCGATTATTTTAAGCAAAAAAACGCATTTATAAGGCAAAAGTAATCTTTGACATTTATGTGTTGACGCCGAATCATTTTTTACTGCCAACCTCGAAAAATTAAAATTCCTACGTTACAAAATTTAAGTAATTAACCGAATCATTTCATATTTTTAATTAATTAATTTCGATTTTACGTAAATATTTGAAATGAGAAAATCAAATTTGACACATCTATCAATAAGATTGATTTTAAATCCTAAAATTTTATTCTTACCTTTTAAAATGTCTCGAAATCTTAAATTCTATGATTTTAACCACAAAATTATAAGTTGAGGTTAAATCCCTGCTTAAATACGATTTTAAACCAAGTATGCTTCATGTAATTGCGTAATATTAAAGAATTTGGACTGAAAAAGAAAAATTTTAAGATGTAAACATAACCTCAAAATTGATTTTTATTCATAATATTAATACGATTATATTCTGAACCAAAAAAAGTTGTTAAATAGGTGCGTTTAACTTACGTTTACTCATTTCTTTAGTAAAATCGATTCATTTTCGATTATTTTAAGCAAAAAAACGTATTTATAACGAATAAGTAATCTTTGACGTTTATGTGTTGACGTTGAATCTTTTTTACTGCCAACCTCGAAAAATTAAAATTACTACGTAATAAAATTTAAGTAATTAACCGAATTATTTCATATTTATAATTAATTAATTTCGATTTTACGTAAATATTTGAAATGAGAAAATCAAATTTGATACATCTATTAATAAAATTGATTTTAAATTGTAAAATTTCATTCTCACCTTTTCAAATGTCTCCAAATCTTGCATATTTTTTTATTTTAACCAAAAAAATTTATCAGTTGAGGTTAATCCTTGCTTAAATACGATGTTAAACCAGGTATGCTTCATGTAATTGCATAATATTAATGAATTTGGACTGAAAAAGAAAAATTTTAAGATGTAAACTTAACCTCAAAATTGATTTTTATTCATAATATTAATACGATTATATTTTGAACCAAAAAAAGTTGTTAAGTAGCTCCGTTTAACTTACATTTACTCATTGCTTTAGTAAAATCGATTCATTTTAGATTATTTTAAGCAAAAAAACGTATTTATAACGAATAAGTAATCTTTGACATTTATGTGTTGACGTTGAGTATTTTTTTACTGCCAACCTCGAAAAATTAAAATTACTACGTAATAAAATTTAAGTAATTAACCGAATTATTTCATATTTTTAATTAATTAATTTCGATTTAACGTAAATATTTGAAATGAGAAAATCAAATTTGACACATCTATCAATAAAATTGATTTTAAATCTTAAAATTTTATTCTTACCTTTTAAGATGTCCCCAAATCTTAAATGTTTTTTATTTTAACTAAAAAATCATAAGCTGAGGTTAATCCCTGCTTAAATACGATTTTAAACCAAGTATGCTTCATGTAAATGAGTAATATTAAAGAATTTGGACTGAAAAAGAAAAATTTTAAGATGTAAACATAACCTCAAAATTGATTTTTATTCATAATATTAATACGATTATATTTTGAACCAAAAAAAGTTGTTAAATACGTGCGTTTAACTTACATTTACTCATTTCTTTAATAAAATCGATTCATTTTCGATTATTTTAAGCAAAAAAACGTATTTATAACGAATAAGTAATCTTTGACATTTATGTGTTGACGTTGAGTCATTTTTTACTGCCAACCTCGAGAAATTAAAATTCCTACGTAATAAAATTTAAGTAATTAACCGAATCATTTCATATTTTTAATTAATTAATTTCGATTTTACGTAAATATTTGAAATGAGAAAATGAAATTTGATACATCTATTAACAAAATTGATTTTAAATCGTAAAATTTTATCCTTACCTTTTGAAATGTCACTAAAACTTAAAATATCTTTTACAATTTACAAAAATAAACAAATATCTTTGTTTATTTTCAGGACAAAGATGCCCATTTAGACGGGTACACCCCCGAAGACGCCGAAGACTACGCCAGCATCGCAACCTCCGACAATTTAACCGAAGAATCCTTCGACACCCAAACAGTAACAGTCCCAGTTTTGATTTGTTTGGCGATTATGGTCGGGTAAATCCCCCAATTATCCCATCTCCATCAAAAATAATCCTCATTATAATAATTTTTAGGTACATTTTATCGGGAGCTTGGCTCTTTTCTTCGTACGAACACGACTGGGGGATGTTAAACGCGTGTTATTTCTGTTTCATCTCATTAAGCACCATCGGTTTCGGAGATTTCGTTCCCGGAGATGAGATTTACGCCTCCGATGAAGACGACGACGAAGAAATCTTCGGATTTGAGTTGAGTTTTATCTTGTGCTCGATGTATTTGATGCTGGGGATGGCCCTAATCGCGATGTGCTTCAATCTAATGCAAGAAGAGGTGATACATAAATTTAGGAGTTGCGTCGCAACGATTAAATACGTTTTAAGATGCGGAAGATAATTAAATAAAATTAAATTAAATTAATTAAATAAGAAGATGGAAAAAGACGAAATGTGGGATTGAAGATTGATTTATTTTTTTTTTGTTTGATGAAGAGTAAGTAAGTTAATTTTTTTTGTTGATGAAATTTTTGATTTTGATTTTTGTTTCATTTTAGGGTTAAATTAATAATGTAAATGAGGCTCAAATAAATGATTATTGAAAAAAAAATGAAATGAAAGGTGGTTTTAATCAGAAATGTGTCGCCGTAAATTTTAAAATCTGCCAGTTTCCTATCGGTTTCATTGCGAAATGCGCACTCCGTCGTGAACTGCGTCGCTATATTATTAAAATCTCTATGAATATTTGAAAAGTTCGCGTTTGTAAACCGGATATCGACGACTGGGTCGTGTTGATTTTGTGGAAAACACAACGAAAAAAATTTCATTAAAAGTTTTATGTTTAGAGGGAAATTTTGGCTATATAGGAGGATTTGGCAAAAATTTTGGAAAATTTTTCAAATAGAAAATGTTGCTAAATTGATTCTAAAAAAATATTATTTGAAAAAAGGTCATAACTCGAAGATTTAAAAATTTGGAAAAAGAATCTTTGGCGCGTTAAATACCAAATAAATTTGCTTAAAAATGCTTCTTATTTCATTCCGATATCTTAATTAGTTCTTGAGATACGATTATTTGAAGATGGTCCGATTTTTCTATAACACGTTTTTTGAGAGTTTTAATTAAAAAGTTATAACTCGGATATTTAAAGATTTGGAGAAAGAATCTTTGGGGTGTTAAATACCAAATAAATTTGCTTCAAATTGCTTTTTATTTCATTCCGATATCTTAATTAGTTCTTGAGATACGATTCTTTGAAGATGGTCCGATTTTTCTATAACACGTTTTTTGAGAGTTTAAATCAAAAAATCATAACTCGGAAATTTAAAGATATGAAGAAAGAATCTTTTTGATGTTAAGTATCAAATAAATTTGCTTCAAATTGCTTCTTATTTCATTTCGATATTTCAATTAATTCTTGAGATACGATTCTTTGAAGATTGCCCGATTTTCATCTAACACGCTTTTGGAGAGTTTTAATCAAAAAATCATAACTTGGAGATTTAAAGATTTGGAGAAAGAATCTTTGGGGTGTTAAATACCAAATAAATTTGCTTCAAATTGCTTCTTATTTCATTGCGATATCTCAATGAGTTTTTGAGATACGACTCTTTGAAGATTACTCGATTTTTATCTAACACGTTTTTAGAGAGTTTTAATAAAAAAATCATAACTTGGAGATTTAAAGATTTGGAGAAAGAATCTTGGGGGCATCAAATACGAAATAAATTTGCTTCAAATTGATTCTTATTTCATTGCGATATCTCCATTAGTTCTTGAGATACGATTCTTTGAAGATAGCTCGATTTTTTTCTAACACACTTTTGGAGAGTTTTAATTAAAAAATCATAACTCGGAGATTTAAAGATTTGGAGAAAGAAACTTTGGGGTGTTAAATACGAAATAAATTTGCTTCAAATTGCTTCTTATTTCATTCCGATATCTCAATTAGTTCTTGAGATACGATTCTTTGAAGATTGCTCCATTTTTATCTAACACGCTTTTGGGCAGTTTTAATAAAAAATCATAACTCGGAGATTTAAAAATTTGGAAAAAGAATCTTTGGGGCGTTAAATACCAAACAAATTTGTTTTAAACCGCTTCCTATTTCATTCCGATATCTCAATTAGTTCTTGAGATACGATTCTTTGAAGATTGCTCCATTTTTATCTAACACGCTTTTGGGCAGTTTTAATAAAAAATCATAACTCGGAGATTTAAAGATTTGGAAAAAGAATCTTTGGGGCGTTAAATACCAAACAAATTTGTTTTAAATCGCTTCCTATTTCATTCCAATATCTCAGTTAGTTCTTGAGATACGATTCTTTGAAGATTGCTCCATTTTTATCTAACACGCTTTTGGGCAGATTTAATAAAAAAATCATAACTTGGAGATCTCAAGATTTGGAAAAAGAATCTTTGGGGCGTTAAATACCAAATAAATTTGCTTTAAATTGCTTCCTATTTCATTCCAATATCTCAATTAGTTCTTGAGATACGATTCTTTGAAGATTGCTCCATTTTTATCTAACACGCTTTTGGGCAGTTTTAATAAAAAATCATAACTCGGAGATTTAAAGATTTGGAAAAAGAATCTTTGGGACGTTAAATACCAAACAAATTTGTTTTAAATCGCTTCCTATTTCATTCCGATATCTCAGTTAGTTCTTGAGATACGATTCTTTGAAGATTGCTCCATTTTATCTAACACGCTTTTGGGCAGATTTAATAAAAAAATCATAACTTGGAGATCTCAAGATTTGGAAAAAGAATCTTTGGGGTGTTAAATACCAAATAAATTTGCTTTAAATTGCTTCCTATTTCATTTCGATATCTCAATTAGTTCTTGAGATCTGATTCTTTGAAGATTGCCCAATTTTCATTTAACACGCTTTTGGAGAGTTTTAATCAAATAATCATAACTCGGAGATTTAAAGATTTGGAAAAAGAATCTTTGGGGCGTTAAATCCCAAACAAATTTGTTTTAAATCGCTTCCTATTTCATTCCGATATCTCAGTTAGTTCTTGAGATACGATTCTTTGAAGATTGCCCAATTTTCATTTAACACGCTTTTGGAGAGTTTTAATCAAATAATCATAACTCGGAGATTTAAAGATTTGGAAAAAGAATCTTTGGGGCGTTAAATCCCAAACAAATTTGTTTTAAATCGCTTCCTATTTCATTCCGATATCTCAATTAGTTCTTGAGATACGATTCTTTGAAGATTGCTCCATTTTTATCTAACACGCTTTTGGGCAGATTTAATAAGAAAATCATAACTTGGAGATCTCAAGATTTGGAAAAAGAATATTTGGGACGTTAAATTCCAAATAAATTTGCTTTAAATCGCTTCCTATTTCATTCCGATATCTCAGTTAGTTCTTGAGATACGATTTTTTGAAGATTGTTCCATTTTTATCTAACGCGCTTTTGAGCAGTTTTAATAAAAAAATCATAACTTGGAGATTTCAAGATTTGGAAAAAGAATCTTTGGGGCGTTAAATACCAAATAAATTTGCTTTAAATCGCTTCCTATTTCATTCCGATATCTCAATTAGTTCTTGAGATACGATTCTTTGAAGATTGCCCGATTTTCATCTAACACGTTTTTGGAGAGTTTTAATCAAAAAATCATAACTTGGAGATTTAAAGATTTGGAGAAAGAATCTTTGGGGTGTTAGATACCAAATAAATTTGCTTTAAATTGCTTCTTATTTCATTCCGATTTCTCAATTAGTTCTTGAGATACTATTCGTTGAATATTGTATAATTTTTATCTAACACATTTTTGATACGTTTCAATCAAAAAATCGTATCTCAGAGATTAAAAGATTTAAAGAAAGAATCTTTTGGGCATTAAATACCAAATAAATTTGGTTCAAAATGCTTCTTATCTTTTTCCGATATCTCAATTAGTTCTTGAGATACGATTCTTTGAAGATTCTTTGCCTTATTAGTCAACAGATCTACATTTCTTCAAGTAATATTTAGGTTTCTGCCAACAATCTCATTCTTTTATCATCAAATCTAGCATTATATAAGTATTATCTAGATTTTAGCAACATATATAATCTTCTGCCACTAATCGTAGAGTTTGGTAAATAGTATCGTATCTTCTCAAAGCAGTATATCAACAAATCTAATATTCTACAACTAAAATCTAACTTTTTCTAAGGAATATATAGTCTTTTTCAACAAATTTATCGTATTGTAATAATACATCAATAATATCATTAATTATTCTTGCAGATCTTGATAATCGTATTCATCGTAAGATGATGTTATGAATAATAAATTAAAAAAATTGTTTTAGTACTAACAAAATACAATAAATATATAGAATTTATGATGTATTATCGGCAATTTACGTTAATTTTCTAATTTAAACCATATAAACTCGAAACGAAGTAATTTTAAAGAATCTTTGACACTTACATAACCTCAAATTAATTTTTCATTAATTTCTTCTTATAATTCATATTAATCCGATTAAACGTCACAATTGATAAGTTTAGCATATCAAGAACGAAATCCACCCATAATTTCCGAGTTTTAATGAAATATTGGCCAAAAATTTATAAATACACCATTCGATTATATTTTTGAAGTTGAATTGGGAAATATAAAAGAAAAAATTCCATAATCTACAAAACAAGATAAAAATCATTAAAAGAACAACATTTCATACAAAATTAATGTTAAAATAAAATTATTTTATTAATTTTAATTTTGACATTTGACATTTCGATGTTGGTCATACTGGAAAAATTTAAATTACGAATTTCAAGTTGATTAATTCAACCAATCAGGAAGCGTTATTTGAATTGTTGTAGCAATAAACAAACGAATTTGCCGAGTTTAGAGTGATTTTGAACGCGATGGGGAGAGCACGCAAATTTTGGTCTCGAATTCCAAACAATCTGTCAATCATAATAGTGACATAACCTCAAAATTATTGTTAGAACGATTTAAATAGAAGAAAAGAATATTTTTGATTACCTAATATTGAACAACAAGAAAAATAAAGGGTTCCTGATTCAAATAAAATCATTCCGAAGAAATTTTCCATAAACTCCAATTTTAATCCATGAAGAAATCCTTAATCGAGAAATCCAATTATCTACAAAAGTAAGTTAAATTTTAATTTTTATTATCAAATATTTCGCTTACCTTTTTACGATTAATTTGACAATTTTTTATATAAAATTTTTTATTATTATGTTAAAAATATTTATCCAATATTCGATTAACATTGATTACTTCGTATTAATTGAGTAAAATTGATCAATTTCACCTAAAACGTTATTGTATTTACGTTTTATTTTCATGACGTGTTAACTAAAGTGTTGAACTCACAACAAAGAACCCTGATGTCTGAGATGTCTCATGTTTACCTGAGAAAAGAAAGGACAAATTGACAACGTTGTAAAATTTTAGTTTGAATTTGATTATTTCTTCATTAAAAGGTGAACGTAAAAACGAAATTCGGCGCAATTCCCATTAATTTATTAATTATAATTAAAACAATTAGCTTAGATTCTTCCAATCTTCGCCTGCATGTAATTTAATTTAATTTTTATTATTATTTTTATGTATGTGTATATTTAAGTTAATAAAGTCCTTTATTATCATAAAGATCGCGGTGATAAGAGAGGTCGTTTCTCTCAATCCGGTAATAATAATAATAATAATAATACACAGTATTTAATATCAATGATATTAAAAAATTCTTCAAATATAAGTGTCCGGTTTCTCGTACGTATTCATAAATTAAAATTGAACCGATATTGCATTGTTGTTTGATAACTTGGGCAATAACGGTCAATTGGGTTTTTGAAAGGGCCAATATCGGATGTATCGACTCGATAAATGTGATTAATGACAGAGTGATGTGTTTCAAAAGTGATCCTTAATTTATATGGAATTTTAAAAAGTAAAATTCCACATAAATTAAGTTAATGGAAAGTTCTCTGGCTACTTTTGGATACAGGAGTGACGAAGCTTATTATCTAGTTCACTATGGTACAAAAATCAGGAAAGGTTAAACTGATGAAATGGAAATTTCGTACTTCAATAGAAGAACTGACATTGATCTACGATGAAGAGGATATTAACATCCTCATAGCACCGGATACGTGGATGCTCTGAATGTGCAAACATCCATACAAAGTACTTAATGCTCAGAGCAATCATGCATACAAATGTTTAGAGATGATGTTGCTTCAATTAGACTTGATTCACTTCCGGAAGACTTGACATTGCTTTTAGATGACTTGGTATTGCTTTCAAAAGATGTACAGAAGTATTTCAAATTTCCACAAGACTTGAAATGGTTCTAGAAGACTTGATATTGCTTCCAGAAGACTTGAAATGCTTTCAGGTGACTTGAAATGGTTCAAGATGACTAGAACTGCCTTGCTAAGACTCGATACTACTACCTCTGGATGATTTGATACTGTTTTTGAAAGACTTGAAATGCTTTTAGAAAGCTTGAACTGCTTCCAAAAGACTTAATATTACCCCTAGAAGACTTGATACTGGAGGAAGAAGGTTTTCAGAAATACTTCAAATTTTCACAAGACCTGTTATGGTTCTAGAAGACTTGATACTGCCTTTAGATTACTTGAAATATTTTGAAAAGGCTTGAAATGCTTCCAGAAGACTTGAACTGCTTCCATATGACTTGAAAAAAAGACTAGAACTGCCATAGTAAGACTTGATATTACCTATGGACGACTTGATACTGCTTTTGAAAGACTTGAAATGCTTTCAGAAGGGTTGAACTGCTTCCAAAAAAATTAATATTACCCCTAGAAGACTTGATACTGCTCCCAGAAAATTTAATATTACTTCCAGAAGATTTCCAGAAATATATCAAATTTCCACAAGACTTGATATGCTTCTAGAAGACTTGATACCGCCTTCAGATGACTTGAAATACTTTCAAAAGACTTGAAATTGCTTCCAGAAGACTTGAAATGCTTTCAGGAGACTTGAAATGCTTTCAGGAGACTTGAAATGCTTCAAGATGACTAGCACTGCCTTGCTAAGACTCGATACTACTACCTCTGGATGACTTGATACTTCTTTTGAAAGACTTGAAATGCTTTTAGAAAGCTTGAACTGCTTCCAAAAGACTTAATATTGCCCCTGGAAGAAGAAAATTTTCAGAAATACTTCAAATTTCCACAAGACCTGTTATGGTTCTAGAAGACTTGATACTGCCTTTAGACCACTTGAAATATTTTCAAAAGGCTTGAAATGCTTCCAGAAGACTTGAACTGCTTCCATATGACTTGAAAAAAAGACTAGAACCGACATAGTAAGACTTGATATTACCTATGGACGACTAGATATTGCTATTGAAAGACTTGAAATGCTTTCAGAAGAGTTGAACTGCTTCCAAAAAAGTTAATATTACCTCTAGAAGACTTGATACTGCTCCCAGAAAATTTAATATTGCTTCCAGAAGATTTCCAAAAATATTTCAAATTTCCACAATACTTGATATGCTTCTAGAAGACTTGATACCGCCTTCAGATGACTTGAAATACTTTCAAAAGACTTAATATTGCTTCCAGAAAACTTGATATGCTTCCGGGAGACTTGAAATACTTCCGGATGACTAGAACTGCTTTGATAAGACTCGATATTACTATCTCTGGATGACTTGATACTTCTTTTGAAAGACTTGAAATGCTTTAGAAAGCTTGAACTGCTTCCAAAAGACTTAATATTACCCCTAGAAGACTTGATACTGGAAGAAGAAGATTTTCAGAAATACTTTAAATTTCCACAAAACTTGTTATGGTTCTAGAAGACGTGATACTGACTTTAGACCACTTGAAATATTTTCAAAAAGCTTGAAATGCTTCCAGAAGACTTGAACTGCTTCCATATGACTTGAAAAAAGACTAGAACTGCCATAGTAAGACTTGATATTACCTATGGACGACTTGATATTGCTTTTGAAAGACTTGAAATGCTTTCAGAAGAGTTGAACTGCTTCCAAAAAAGTTAATATTACCCCTAGAAGACTTGATACTGCTCCCAGAAAATTTAATATTGCTTCCAGAAGATTTCCAGAAATATTTCAAATTTCCGCAAGACTTGATATGCTTCTAGAAGACTTGATACCGAATTCAGATGACTTGAAATACTCTCAAAAGGCTTGATATTGCTTCCAGAAGACTTGAAATGCTTTCAGGTGACTTGAAATGCTTCCAGATGACTAGAACTGCCTTGACAAGATTCGATACTACTACCTCTGGATGACTTGATACTTCTTTTGAAAGACTTGAAATGTTTTTAGAAAGCTTCAACTTCTTCCAAAAGACTTAATATTGCCTCTAGAAGACTTGATACTGGAAGAAGATTTTCAGAAATACTTCAAAATTTCCACAAGACTTGTTATGGTTCTAGAAGACTTGATACTGCCTTTAAATTACTTGAAATACTTTCAAAAGACTTGAAATGCTTCCAGAAGGCTTGAACTGCTTCCAGGTGACTTGAAGTGCTTCCAGAAGACTAGAACTACCTTGGTAGGACTCGATACTACCTCTGAGCGACTTGATATTGCTTTTGAAAGACTTGAAATGCTTTCAGAAGGGTTGAACTGCTTCCAAAAAAGTTAATATTACCCCTAGAAGACTTGACACTGCTCCTAGAAAATTTAATATTGCTTCCAGAAGATTTCCAGGAAAATTTCAAATTTCCGCAAGACTTGATATGCTTCTAGAAGACTTGATACTGGCTTCAGATGACTTGAAATACTTTCAAGAGACTAGATATTGCTTCCAGAGGACTTGAAATGCTTCAAGATGACTAGAACTGCCCTGATAAGATTCGATGCTACTACTCCTGGATGACTTGATACTGCTTTTGAAAGACTTGAAATGCTTTTAGAAGGCTTGAATTGCATCCAAAAGACTTAATTCTACCCCTAAAAGACTTGATACTGCTCCTAGAAGACTTAACATTGCTTCCAGAAGGTTTTCATAAATACTTCAAATTTCCGCAAGACTTGTTATGATTCTAGAAGATGTGATACTGCCTTTAGATCACTTGAAATACTTTCAAAAGACTTGAAATGCTTTCAGAAGGGATGAACTGTTTCCAAAAGAGTTAATATTACCCCTAGAAGACTTGATACTGCTCTTAGAAAATTTAATATTGCTTCTAGAAGATTGTCAGATATATTCCAAATCTCCACAAGGATTGATATGCTTCTAGAAGACTTGATATTGCCTTCAGATGACTTGAAATACTTTCAAGAGACTTGATATTGCTTCCAGAGGACTTGGAATGCTTCAAGATGACTAAAACTGCCCTGATAACATTCGATACTACTACCCCTGGATGACTTGATACTGCTTTTGAAAGACTTGAAATGCTTTTAGAAGGCTTGAATTGCATCCAAAAGACTTAATTCTACCCCTAAAAGACTTGATACTACTGCTCCTAGAAGACTTAACATTGCTTCCAGAAGATTTTCAGAAATACTTCAAATTTCCGCAAGACTTGTTATAGTTCTAGAAGATGTGATACTGGCTTTAGATCACTTGAAATACTTTCAAAAGACTTGAAATGCGCCCAGAAGATTAGAACTGCCTTGGTAAGACTCGATACTACCTCTGAATGACTTGATGCTACTTTTGAAAGACTTGAAATGCTTTCAGAAGGGTTGAACTGTTTCCAAAAGAGTTAGTATTACCCCTAGAAGACTTGATACTGCTCCTAGAAAATTTAATATTGCTTCCGGAAGTGTTCCAGAAATATTTCAAATTTCCAGACAACGATATGCTTCTAGAAGACTTGATACTGCCATCAGATGACTTGAAATACTTTCAAAAGACTTGATATTGCTTCCAGAGGACATGGAATGCGACTTGATACTGCTTTTGAAAGACTTGAAATGCTTCTAGATGACTAGAACTGCCTGGTAAGACTCGATACTACCTTTGGACGACCTGATATTGCTTTTGAAAGACTTGAAATGCTTTGAGAAGTCTTGAACTGCTTCCAAAAGACTTAACACTGCCCTTACAAGACTTGATACTGCTCCTAGAAAACTTAACATTATATCCAGAAGACTTAAAATGCTTCCGCAAAACTAGAACAGTTCCATAAGTCTCGATACTACCTTATGAGTAGTATTGAGTTAATAATTTATGGATCTAAACCAAACATTTTTGTGTGAATCGTCATCATTTCAAGTTTAGTATTTGTGATTAAAATAATGCCACAACTTACAGGGACATACCCTATATATACACAAGGTGAATCAATAGTGTTATTACTTTAAATTTGTCAAAAAACACTTAAAATTATTTTAACCACCACTTCATTTAAAATAGCGAAGTGGTGGTCTATTTTTTGTAGACCAGAATTGACGGCCTTCTTGAGAACATTTTAGATCGAATGGATTAGCATAAATAAGTAAAATAATAAATAAAATAAAAATAGCACTTTGCACGCTTATTTAGCCACCCTGTATATACAACTCAACTCACAACTCATAGCCATTTTTTCGAATATATCAGCATAAGATGTGCTACATAAAAAATACTCAGAATTTAATAACGTAGAACTCATAAATGTAAGAAAAAATGGGGATTCCTACTTAAGAATGGCAACTTACGCATGATATCTCAATTTTCGGACACCTGTACATATTTGTTGCTTTATGAGCAGATATTTCGTCAAGATCTCACTTGACATCTTCAGTTCGTTGTCGTAGTCTTCTATTGGCAGACTATCAAGCCAGGAAACTAAATATCCAAAGATATTACATGCACTATACAGGGAGTTCATAAAGTTCAGTTACTTTGATGTTTATAAAATGGCGTGGTGTTCAGTTTTTTAAATGGAACACCATGTATAGCCCCTTTAATCATGTTGCATTTAATTAATGGTAAGTATGTTATGTGTCTAACTTTAATAGTTTTCTTTGAATTCTAAATATCAGGAAAATATTAAGCTTAAACATATGATATATTAATTATTACTTGAAGGGAACTTGATGAGCAATTCAACCAGAACAAAACATATAGGGTGTTCCATTGACAAAATTTAAGAAAAAGGTAAAACAGTGGTTATATTTTTGAACAGCCATTTAGCCTTCTTATCATGGTGGTTTTGATTGTGATTCTCTCGTCAATTATTTTGCCGAACCTCCCATTACTCTCGATGACTCAGTTAAGGCATCAACTATTACCGCTATTATTGCCTCTGCTAATGTCAATTCCAAATTTTCCTTGGAGCTGTTTGACGAGCTTCAAGTCCGCCAGGCTCTCAGTCATTCTAAGTCCACTAGTGTTGGTGCTGATGGTGTCAGCATTAAGCAGCTCCTTCCTATTTTGGATGTAATCATTCCTCCACTACTCCACATATTTAACTTCTCCATTGAGACATCGACCTTCCCCTCTATTTGGAAACTAGCTTACGTTGTACCCATACCTAAACTTAAATGTCCCACTTGTCTGAGTGATTTTCGTCCTATATCCATTATTTCTGTAATTTCTAAAGCACTAGAGCGCTTGGTATATATGCAGATGCAGCAGTATTTTGATGAGCATAAAATTATCACTGATTTTCAATCAAGTTTTCGGCCAGGCCATAGCACGACATCGGCGCTCATCAAGATTACTGATGATATTAGACGTGGTTGTGATGATCGGCGTTTGACCTTATTGGTCTTGCTCGATTTCAGCAAGGCATTTGATTCTGTTGATCATGGTTTGTTGGTGGCAATTCTTTCTTCTGTGGGTTTTTCGTCGAGCTGTGTCGCGTGGTTTCAATCGTACCTTTCTAATCGTTCGTTGTGTGTACGTGACTCCTCATCACCTTCGTCTATAGTTGCAAGCCACTGTGGTGTGCCCCAGGGCAGTGTCTTGGGTCCACTCCTATTTTCAGTATTTATAAACTCCATTTCTAAAATAATTAAGTGCAACTTTCACCTATATGCAGATGACCTCCAAATTTATACAACTGCAGCTGTGGATGCACTTCCAGCAGCGGTGATGCGGCTTAATAGGGATCTTGCTAGCGTTCTGGACTGGTCTAGATGCCATGGCTTGGGTTTAAATGTGGCAAAGACTCAGGCTATTGCTTTTGGATCAAGGCCTCTGGTAACAAAATTTTACTCCCTTAACAATACCTATTTGTCACTTGACGGTAATATTATGCAATTCTCTCGAACTGTTAAAAACTTGGGTGTGATGATGGATTCTGCATTGTCCTGGCAGCCCCAGATTCAGTCTATCTGTAGGAAGGTCTATTTCTGTTTCTACTCCCTACGCAAGCTTGGTTGTTTCCTTCCACCTACTGTTCGTCGTAACCTTTGTTACTCTTTAATTCTTCCCCATTTGGACTATGCCGATACCGTATACCCGGACCTTTCGATTGGTCTTCGTAACAAATTAGAGAGGTTACAAAATAATTGTGTGCGCTTTATCTTCGATCTGAGAAAATGTGAGCATGTTACACCTTATCGTAATCACCTCGAAATGCTTACCGTTGAGAACCGTAGATCTTTCCGTATACTAACTACCTTATACAAGATTCTTTCCTCTCAGTCTCCAATCTATCTGTTCACTACATTTGAGTTCATGGCCTCTCGCGGTCTTCCTACTAGAGCACAATCTGGTGTCTCATTCATGTTTCCGATTCATCGTACCGAAATATATCATGGGTCATACACAGTGCAAGCTATAACTCTCTGGAATAACTTACCCACTGAGTTGCGGGAAGCCCGTAGTTTTTCTGTATTCAGAGCATCGCTTAAAGATCGCTTGTTGTCACAACAGTTGTCTCAGACTGTTTCCTGATTTAATCTGCCTCTTCTCTTTCCGTTCTCAGCTGACAGCTTTATTTCTTCTTCTCCAATCATTTTTTTTTGTTTAATTCGAGTCTCTTTCCTTCTTGTTCTTGCGTACTCTTTTTTCTAATACTTTATACATAAATTTATTATTTTTTTTTTACTTATATTCGCCATATCAATTTATTTTTTTTTAACATACATTGCTGATTGGGTCGTTTTGAAAACATCGCCTCTGGCGATAAATCGACCTTTTGTTAACCTTGTACCAATGTTAAGGAATGATGTGTACATTTTTTTTTCTTTTATTGTATATCTTGGTGGCAATAAATTGTATTGTATTGTATTGTATTGTATTGTATTGTAAAGACGACATCCAAGCACCAGCTATGACAATTTTTAACTTTCTAGCTCAATCAGCCTCTGAGATATTCAGAATTAAAAGGCACAGTGTTAATTGCTAAGAAATGTTTGTAATTAAAATAACTCAAAAACCAAAAGCACTATGTATCAACATATTTTATCAAAGTCGACATATTTTGTTTGTGTAAAACTAAATTATTCCAATTAAAATAAGATGTGTATGTTTGGGTGGGTACGTTAGTATGGAACATTCTGTACATATAAAAATATTTTACGTTTAAAATTTCTACAACTAACTTTTGGCTAAAGAAGAACTTTATATTTCAATTTTTTAATGCCATTATAATAAAATCAATATTTATCGAGATACCCTCGAGAAATATTAACATTTTGTGCCTACGCCATCTAACGGAGATATTGAAAGTTCGATTAAAGCTACATACTCGTATATTATTAAAATCTCAATGAATATTTGAACATTTCGGATATCGACGAATACCTTCTGTTTATTTTGTGACTAAAAACACAACGGGAAAAAATGTCATTAACTTTTTTAATAGTGTTGAAGTTAGCCCGATAAAAAAAATTCAAAAAGAGAATTTGAGGAGAAATAAAAATAATAAATAGATTTCCGTTTTAATTTCGTTTATTTTATCTTCCGCGGCTCGGAGGGTAAATTTTACCCCGGGGTTTTCGAGGGCTTTGAGAATTTAAGTTTGACGACACGAAAATTTTAAAACGAACTCCTCGGAATTTCTTAATTACCTCCATCTTCTTACTCCTTTACCCGAAAGTCCTCCCGGTTTATTTTACCGGTTCCCCATCCCCCCGAACTTTTTAAACATCCCCCCCCTCCCACTCGTCATTCCAAACCGCCCTCCCCGTTTTTACTCCGAAACTAAACTAAAACTTATCGATCTCTCGGTTTTAAAATAAATCACGGCGACGTTTTAATTAATTAATACAACAAACTACACTTTCCCGAACCCCACTTTTCATTAAAAAGATTTCGCCATAAATTTACATTCAAGATTAATATTAAAAGTTGCTTACCAAAAAAAAAAATTTCACCGAAAAATAATATAAAAAGAAAAAGGTAAAGCGCAAATAAAACGTTAAAAAAAACCTCGAGGGTAACCGGTAAACATCTCTTAGTCGGCAATTAACACAAAATCAACACGAAGGGCAAAAGAAAAATCCGCAAACACACAATGGGTGGTAAATTAGACTTTGCTTAAGGAAAAAATATAACGACTTTGCGAAAGTTTCCCCCTTTAATAAAAAATAAATATAAATAAATTAAAAAGGGGTTTTTGTTTTTGGTGAATAATCGATTTTATAAGAATGGACTTTTTCTTCTTTTTTTATGTGAAAAATGGATGGAAAAAAGACTTAAAGTGAGGTTAATAGTCCATTATCTCGACTTAATTAGGCTTTTAGCGGGGCTTAATTGTGAAAAATACGAACTGAAGGGACGATATAAAAGGTCCCAACGTTGAGTGAGTGAAAAAATTAATATAAAGTGATGTGATGGTGTTAAAAAATTTGCGCTAAAATTATTTCACCATATTTTACTACCTCAAAGTAAAAATGATGCAAAATATATATTCATCCTGTATAATCTTATACAGGGTGAATCAGTAATGCGAGCATGGAAGATTGTGGTTAATATTATATAGGGTGGTTACCAAAATCGAAATTCTTAGTTAAAAAAAGAATATTATTAAGAGGAGAAAAATTATGATGTTGCAATTAATCGAATTATATGAATCCTAATTTGTCTGATTAACGATATAACGAAAATCAGCCGAAAAAATTCTTAGTATGTATTATCGAATTAACTTCAAAACCACGTTGGACATAATCTCATAAAAATGACAACAATCTTTAATCAAACATTAAAGCTACATAAAAACAATCTTTAAGATAATCTATAATGGATTTCTTGGGTTATACGAAACATGTTTTAAGGTTATATTAAAAAAAAAAACATAAGATAGAACAAATTTTCATATTTTCAACTATATTGGGATAACTTATTGCAAAAACTTTTTTTGTAATATGTTTCATTTCCGAATAGGTACCATGGATTACTTGAAAACGCAAGGAATTCATCAGATTGTCATATTCTCGATTTTTCTCGACATTAATGCATTTGAGAGCAAAAATAGAAGAGAACAATAATATTAAGAATACAATTTCCTACAATTTTTGTTCGAAAAGTTTTCTTGCAATACGCTTCGTTTCCGAAATGGTACCATGCACTACTTGAAATTGCAAGAAATTCATTAAATTGTCATATTTTCACATTTTTTATGATTATGGCTTACTTGAGAGCAATATTCTTAAGAAGAAAATTTGCAAATCTTCGTTAGAAAAGTCTTCTTATAACATGTTCCATTTTCAGAGTGATTCCATTGATTGCTTAAAAGGGAACAAATTCGTAAAATTATACTATTTTCGATTTTTCTCGACATTAACGCGTCAAAGAGCAAAATTAGAACAATAATGTTAGGAATACAATTTCCTACAACTTTTGTTCGAAAAGTTTTCTTGCATTACGTTTCGTTTCCGAAATGGTACCATGCACTACTTGAAATTGCAAGAAATTCATTGAATTGATTATGGCATATTTGAGAGAAAAAGTACAAGAGAGCAATATTCTTAAGAATAAAATTTGCAAAAACCTTCGTTACAAACGTTTTCTTATAACATGTACAAAATGATGAACAAATTCATCAAAATATTATATTTTCGATTTTTCTTCGATATTAACGCATCCGAGAACAAGAGTAGAACAAAACAATAATGTTAAGAATAAAATTTTATAAAACTTTTGTTCGAAAAGTTTTCTTGTAATATGTTTCATTTCCGAAATGGTAGCATGGACTGTTTAAAAACACAAGAAATTCATCAAATTGTCATATTTTCATATTTTTATATAATTGGTATTTAATATATAATTGGCTTATTGTCGAGTAAACGTGCAAGAGAGCAATATTGTTTAGAATACAATTTGCTACAAATTTTGTTTAAAAATTTTTCTTGTAATATATTTCTTTTCTAGATTGTTACCATTAATCGCTCGAGGAAGTTACAATTTCATCAAATTGTCATATTCATTTACGCATATTTCTCGATATTGACAATGCAATAGAGCAATATTGTTAACAATAAAATTTGCTACAGCTTTCGTCACCAAGTTTTCTTGTAATAGACTTTGTTTCTAAAATAATACCATTAGTTACTTTAAAAAGTAACAAATCCATTAAATTTTGATATTTTTCTCGATATTGACGCATCTGAGAGCAATAGTACAGAATAGCAATATTGTCTAGAATTTAATTTGCTACAACTTTTTTTCAAAGAGTTGTTTGCTAACATACTTAGATTTTCAAATACAATCATGCATTTATAAAACAACGAATTTCATAAAATTTCTAAGAGCAATAGTATAACAAAGCAATATTGTTTAAAAACAAATTTCCTACAAATTTTGTTTTAAAAATTGTTTCCTACCATACTTAGACTTTAGAGTAGAAGCATTAACTTATAAAACAACGAATTTTATAAAATTTTAACCTTTTCGTATTTTTCTCGATGTTGGCGCATCAAAGAGCAATAGTATAGCAAAGCAATATTGTTTAAAATTAAATTTTCTACAAATCTTGTTCTAAAAGCTACTTCCTACCATACTTAGACTTTTAAATATAAGCATTAACTTATAATACAACGAATTTAATAAAATTTTAACACTTTCGTCGTTTTCTTGATGTTGACGCATTTGAGAACAATAGTATAGAACAGCAATATTTCTTAAAATTAAATCTCCTACATGTTTTGTTTCAAAAACTCTTTCCTAGCATGCTTAGATTATAGAAATTCATCAAAATTTTACATTTTCCTATTTTTCTTGATGTTGACGCATCTAAGAGCAATAATATACAAAAACAAAATTGTTTAAAATTAAATTTTCTACAAATTTTCTTTAAAAAGTTTTTTCCTAACATGCTTAGATTTCCGAGTAAAATCATACACTTACAAAACAACAAATTTCATCAAATTTTAACATTTTCGTCTTTTTCTTGATATTGACGCATTTGAGAGCAATAGTATAGAATAGCAATATTTCTTAAAATTAAATTTCCTACATGTTTTGTTCCAAAAGTGTTTTTCTAGCATGCTTAGATTCCAAGTACAATCATGCACTTATAAAACAACGAATATCATAAAATTTTGACCTCTTTCGTTTTCTCGATATTGACACATCTGAGAGCAATAGTATAGTAGAGCAATATTCAAAATTGACGCTTTTAAGAGTAATAATGAAAGAGAACAATATTGTTAATTTTAAAATTTGCTACTACCTTCATTTGAAAACTTTTTCTATAATATGATTCGTTTCAACAGTGCTACCTACCATTCACTCATTGCAAAAACAACAAATTTAACATATTCTCATATTTTTGCATATTTTTCGATATTGATGCAATTGAGAACAATAATGTAAGAGATTAATATCGTTAAGAAAAAAATTGCTATAATTGTCATTTGAGGAGTAATTTTCTAACATTATTTAAATCCACAGTGCTACCATTCACTCATTGCAAAAGCAATAAATTTATGAAACTTTCATATTTCTCAATATTGACGCATTTAAGAGCAAGATTGCTGAAGAGCAATATTATTAAGAAGAAAATTTGCTACAATTTTTAATTGAATTATTTAATTAAATTATTTTGAAATATTGATGCATCTAAGAGCAATAATGCAAAAATTAATATTACTAAGCAGAAAATTTGCTACAATTTTTGCTCGAAAACTTTTTCTCTAAAACGTTTCCCTACTCATAATCATCCTATGCAACAATGCGTCGAAATACAATTTTATCAAAATTTTACTTTTTTCAATTTTCCTCAATATTGACGCATCTAAGAAGAAAAGTGCAAGAGAACAATATTGTTGGCAATAAAGTTAGCTATAGCTTTCGTTTAAAAGATTTTCTTGAAATATGTTTTGTTTCTAATTCATCAAAATTTGACGTTTTCGTATTTTTCTCGTAATTGACGCTTCCAAGAGCAAAAGTAAAAGAGAGCAATATTGCTTAGAACACAATTTGCTACAAACTTTTTTTGGAAATTTTTCTTGATATGCTTCGTTTCCAGGATAGCGTCATTAAGTACTTGAAAAGCGATAAATTCATCAATTTGTCATATTATCGTATTCTTCTCAATATTGACGCATCTAAGCATAAAAGTACAAGAGAGCAATATTGTTACGAATAAAATTTGGTATACCTTTTGTCTAAAAGATTTTCTTGGAGCATGTTTTGTTTCTAATGTGGCACCATTAACTTCTTGAAAAATTAACAAATTCATCAAATTCTGATATTTTCGAATTTTTCTCGTTTTTGACATATCTAAGAGCAAAAGTAGAAGAGAGCAATATTGCTTAGAACACAATTTGCTACAATTTTTGCTGATAAACTTTTTCTCTAAACCGTTTCCATTCCCACAATCATCCTACAGTCATGCATCAAATTACGATTTTATCAAAATTTCACTTTTTGTTAATTTTCACCAATATTGATGAATCTAAGAGCAATAATGCAAGAAAGCAATATTATTAAGAAGAAAATTTGCTACAACTCTTGCTCAAAAACTACTTCTCTAAAACGTTCCCTTCCCCATAGTCATCCTACAATAATGCATCAAATTACGATTTTATCAAAATTTCACTTTTTTTAATTTTGCTCGATATTGATGCATCTGAGAGCAATAATGCAAGAAAGCAGTATTATTAAGAAAAAATTTGCTACAATTTTTCCTCGAAAACTTTTTCTCTAAAACGTTCCCCTCCCCAAAACCATCCTACAGTCATGCATCAAATTACGATTTTATCAAAATTTCACTTTTTTAATTTTCGCCTATATTGATGCATCTAAAAGCAACAATGCAAGAAAGCAATATTATTAAGAAGAAAATTTGCTACAACTCTTGCTCAAAAACTACTTCTCTAAAACGTTCCCTTCCCCATAATCACCCTACAGTCATGCATCAAATTACGATTTTATCAAAATTTCACTTTTTTTAATTTTGCTCGATATTGATGCATCTGAGAGCAATAATACAAGAAAGCAATAAAATTAAGACAAAATTTACCACAATTTTTCCTCGAAAACTTTTTCTCTAAAACATTCCCTTCCCCCACAATCATCCTACAGTCATGCATCAAATTACGATTTTATCAAAATTTCACTTTTTGTTAATTTTCACCAATATTGATGCATCTAAGAGCAATAATGTAAGAAAGCAATATTATTAAAAAGAAAATTTGCAGCAACTCTTGCTCAAAAACTACTTCTCTAAAGTTTCCCTCTCCCCTAATCATCCTACAACAATGCATCAAATTACAATTTTATCAAAATTTCACTTTTGAATTTTCCTCGATATTGATGCGTCTAAGAGCAATAATGCAAGAAAGCAGTATTATTAAGAAAAAATTTACCACAATTTTTCCTTGAAAACTTTTTCTCTAAAACGTTCCCCTTCCCCATAAAAATCCTACAGTCATGCATCAAATTACGATTTTATCAAAATTTCACTTTTTGTTAATTTTCACCAATATTGATGCATCTTAGAGCAATAATGCAAGAAAGCAATATTATTAAGAAGAAAATTTGCAGCAACTCTTGCTCAAAAACTACTTCTGTAAAGTTTCCCTCTCCCCTAATCATCCTACAACAATGCATCAAATTACGATTTTATCAAAATTTCACTTTTTTGAATTTTCCTCGATATTGATGCGTCTGAGAGCAATAATGCAAGAAAACAGCATTACTAAAAAAAAATTTGCTACAATTTTTCCTTGAAAACTTTTTTTCTAAAACATTCCCTCCCCCCACAATCATCCTACAGTCATACACCAAATTACGATTTTATCAAAATTTCACTTTTTTGAATTTTCCTCGATGTTGATGAATCTGAGAGCAATAATGCAAGAAAGCAGTATTATTAAGAAAAAATTTGCCACAATTTTTCCTTGAAAACTTTTTCTCTAAAACGTTCCCTTCCCCATAATCACCCTACAATAATGCATCAAATTACGATTTTATCAAAATTTCACTTTTTTAATTTTGCTCGATATTGATGCATCTGAGAGCAATAGTGCAAGAAAGCAGTATTATTAAGAAAAAAATTTGCTACAATTCTGCCTCGAAAACTTTTTTTCTAAAACGCATCAAATTACGATTTTATCAAAATTTCCCTTTTTTTTAATTTTTCTCGATATTGATGCATGTATGAGTAAATGTACAAGAAAACAATATTATTAGCAATAAAATTTGCTATAGCTTTCGTCTAAAAGTTTTCTTGTAATATGTTTTGTTTCTAAGTTGGTATCATTAACTGTTTGAAAAAATACAAATTCATCAAATTGTTGTATTTTGACGTTTCTCTCATTATTGATGCTTCTATGAACAAAAGTAGAAGAGATCAATATTGTTTAGAACACAATTTGGTACAACTTTTATTTGAAAAGTTTTCTTGTAATATGTTTTGTTTCCAGAGTAATACCATTAAGTACATTGAGAAAGTCATCAATTTGTCATATTATCTCATTTTCCTCAATATTGACGCATCTAAGAGCAAAAGTATAAGAGAGCAATATTGTTAAGAACAAAATTTGTCACAACTTTCTTCGTAAAAGTTTCCTTGTAACATGCTCCGATTCTTGTATCTCAGCTATTAGTGATTAGTAGTGGCATCAATCATTTTTCAAACTGGTAAAAGTGGCCCTTTATGAAGCAAATTTTTGATCTCTAAGCCATAAATCTCAATATTTCGGTCACGGCTCACCCATAAACAAACTCAAAACAAATGTAAAAATTTTCCTTAATTATTTCAAAACGAAAAAATTTCCCCAACTTAATTTATTTGGTGGAAATTTTTTCTCCACCTTTTTCGGAATAAATGTAGATATCGAAAAGGCCCCCGAGGGATTTTAATATGTGTCTGTGGCAGCGAAATTTAGGGCGCATGCCCGGAAACACTCGCAATCCAGAGAGATTTTCATCCAGTGAGAGACAGTATTTCGTTGAAAACGCACCAGAAACGTACGTTCTCGAAGGGACAACGCGAAAAAAGCCCCAACTGAAGCTTCAGCAAAACCACACAAAAAAATCGTTAATTCGCGCAGTGTTCGAGCATCAAATCGAGGTCCATCGATTTCGTTCGAAACGGTTTATTAAGACAATTTCGATTAAAAAAAAAATAAAAGGATTTTTTTTTAAATAAAACAATTTTCCCAAAAAAGAAAGTGAAAAAGAATTATGATGAATTAAATTAATTAAAAATAATAAAAAAATGTGATTTATTTTTCGTGATGATTGATGAAGATGGATTTTCGAGGTTTCGGTGAGTTTCTTTTACGTAATCATCCCCCTTTTTATTATTTATTTTAAAAAGAAATTTTAAAACATAAAGAAGTAGATTCGATCTCATAAAGGGCGAAGATCCTTTCTAAAAGAAGGTTAAAACGCGGGTTCATAATCGATTTTCTGTCATCAATAAGAAAAGAATTCAATTTCGAGATTTAAATTCCTATTTCAATTCGCGTTCTTAGGAACACGACGACGTCCCCTTTTAAGAGGGCAAAGAGCACCTTCGAATTAGAATGATTCGTTACAATCGACAAAAAAATTTAATAAGAACCAACTTCTTTTAAAGGAAAAAATTCGTTTTAACATCAAGGGAAGTCGAAAAAAAGTCGAAATGTCAAATTTGACGTTTAAGACGTCACTTTTGTTTTTAGATATTAATAAAATCGTTTAAGTTGACATTTAACCCACAAAAATTGACGTTGACAAGTTAAGTTGGAGTAAAATGTCACTTGAGATGTCAAATCGTTTTTTGATATTGTTTAGATTAAAATTTAGTACATTTTTTGTCTTAAATATTTTTTTAGAACATTATTCATTATGATCATTATTTAGTAAAACAACTAAATTCATCTACCTTTTATATGTTTACACATTTCTTTATAATGACGTATCTGAGAGCAAAAGTGCAAGAGAGCAATATTGTTTACAATCAAATTTGTGACAATTTTTGTCCTAAAAGTTCTTTTATAACGTGCTTCGTTTCTCCAATCTTACCATGGTCTTTTAATAAAACAACAAAATTCATCTAAATCTCGAAATATTGCAAATTTCTCGATATTGACGCATCTGAGAACAAAAATGCAAGAGAGCAATATTGCTTACAATCAAATTTGCTACAATTTTTAGTCTTAAAAGTTCTTTTATAACGTGCCTCGTTTCCTGAGTCTTACCATGGTCTTATAATAAAGCAACAAAATTCATCTAAATCTCGTATTATTGCAAATTTCTCGATATTGATGCATCTGAGAGCAAAAGTGCAAGAGAGCCATATTGTTCATAATCAAATTTGTTACAATTCTTGTCCCAAAAGTTCTTTTATAACGTGCTTCGTTTCCCGAGTCTTACCATGGTCTTTATAATAAAATTCATCTAAACTTCGTATTATTGCAAATTTCTCGATATTGACGCATCTGAGAGCAAAAGTGCAAGAAAGCAATATTGTTTACAATCAAATTTGTGACAATTTTTGTCCCAATAGTTCCTTTATAATATGCTTTGTTTCCTAAGTCTTACAATTCGTCTTATAATAAAACAACAAAATTCATCTAAATTTCGTATTTTGACATATTTCCCGATATTGACGCATCTGAGAGCAAAAGTGCAAGAGAGCAATATTGTTTATAATCAAATTTGTTACAATTTTTGCCCCAAAAGTTCTTTTATAAGGTGCTTCGTTTCTCGAATCTTACCATGGTCTTGTAAAAAAGCAACAAAATTAATCTAAATCTCGTATTATTGCAAATTTCTCGGCATTGACGCATCTGAGAGCAAAAGTGCAAGAGAGCAATATTGATTACAATCAAATTTGTCACAATTTTTGTCCCAAAGGTTCTTTTATAACGTGCTTCATTTCTCGAATCTTATCATGGTCTTGTAATAAAGCAACAAAATTCATCTAAATCTCGTAATATTGCAAATTTCTCGATATTGACGCATCTGAGAGCAAAAATGCAAGAGAGCAATTTTGTTTACAATCAAATTTCTTACAATTTTTGTCCCAAAAGTTCTTTTATAACGTGCTTCGTTTCCCGAGTCTTACCATGGTCTTATAATAAAGCAACGAAATCATCTAAATTTCGTATTTTGACATATTTCTCGATATTGATGCATCTGAGAGCAAAAGTGCAAGAGAGCAATATTGTTTACAATCAAATTTGTTACAATTTTTGTTCCAAAAGTTCTTTTATAACGTGCTTCGTTTCTCGAATCTTACCATGGTCTTCTAATAAAGCAACAACATTCATCTAAATCTCGTATTAATGCAAATTTTTCGGTATTGACGCATCTGAGAGCAAAAGTGCAAGAGAGCAATATTGTTTACAATCAAATTTGTTACAATTTTTGCCCCAAAAGTTCTTTTATAAGGTGCTTCGTTTCTCGAATCTTACCATGGTCTTGTAATAAAGCAACAAAATTCATCTAAATTTCGTATTATTGCAAATTTTTCAATATTGACGCATCTGAGAGCAAAAGTGCAAGAGAGCAATATTGATTACAATCAAATTTGTCACAATTTTTGTCCCAAAGGTTCTTTTATAACGTGCTTTGTTTCTCGAATCTTATCATGGTCTTGTAATAAAGCAACAAAATTAATCTAAATCTCGTATTATTGCAAATTTCTCGATATTGACGCATCCGAGAACAAGAGTGCAAGAGAGCAATATTATTTACAATCAAATTTGTTACAATTTTTGTTCCAAAAGTTCTTTTATAACGTGCTTCGTTTCTCGAATCTTATCATGGTCTTGTAATAAAGCAACAAAATTTATCTAAATCTCGTATTATTGCAAATTTCTCGATATTGACGCATCCGAGAACAAGAGTGCAAGAGAGCAATATTGTTTACAATCAAATTTGTTACAATTTTTGTTCCAAAAGTTCTTTTATAACATGTTTCGTTTCTCGAATCTTACCATGGTCTTGTAAAAAAGCAACAAAATTCATCTAAATCTCGTATTATTGCAAATTTCTCGATATTGACGCATCCGAGAACAAAAGTGCAAGAAAGCAATATTGTTTACAATCAAATTTGTTACAATTTTTGTTCCAAAAGTTCTTTTATAACGTGCTTCGTTTCTCGAATCTTACCATGGTCTTCTAATAAAGCAACAACATTCATCTAAATCTCGTATTAATGCAAATTTTTCGGTATTGACGCATCTGAGAGCAAAAGTGCAAGAGAGCAATATTGTTTACAATCAAATTTGTTACAATTTTTGCCCCAAAAGTTCTTTTATAAGGTGCTTCGTTTCTCGAATCTTACCATGGTCTTGTAATAAAGCAACAAAATTCATCTAAATTTTGTATTATTGCAAATTTTTCGATATTGACGCATCTGAGAGCAAAAGTGCAAGAGAGCAATATTGATTACAATCAAATTTGTCACAATTTTTGTCCCAAAGGTTCTTTTATAACGTGCTTTGTTTCTCGAATCTTATCATGGTCTTGTAATAAAGCAACAAAATTAATCTAAATCTCGTATTATTGCAAATTTCTCGATATTGACGCATCCGAGAACAAGAGTGCAAGAGAGCAATATTATTTACAATCAAATTTGTTACAATTTTTGTTCCAAAAGTTCTTTTATAACGTGCTTCGTTTCTCGAATCTTATCATGGTCTTGTAATAAAGCAACAAAATTTATCTAAATCTCGTATTATTGCAAATTTCTCGATATTGACGCATCCGAGAACAAGAGTGCAAGAGAGCAATATTGTTTACAATCAAATTTGTTACAATTTTTGTTCCAAAAGTTCTTTTATAACATGTTTCGTTTCTCGAATCTTACCATGGTCTTGTAAAAAAGCAACAAAATTCATCTAAATCTCGTATTATTGCAAATTTCTCGATATTGACGCATCTGAGAACAAAAGTGCAAGAAAGCAATATTGTTTACAATCAAATTTGTTATAATTTTTGTTCCAAAAGTTCTTTTATAACGTGCTTCGTTTCTCGAATCTTACCATGGTCTTCTAATAAAGCAACAACATTCATCTAAATCTCGTATTAATGCAAATTTTTCGGTATTGACGCATCTGAGAGCAAAAGTGCAAGAGAGCAATATTGTTTACAATCAAATTTGTTACAATTTTTGTTCCAAAAGTTCTTTTATAACGTGCTTCGTTTCTCGAATCTTACCATGGTCTTCTAATAAAGCAACAACATTCATCTAAATCTCGTATTAATGCAAATTTTTCGGTATTGACGCATCTGAGAGCAAAAGTGCAAGAGAGCAATATTGTTTACAATCAAATTTGTGACAATTTTTGTCCCAAAAGTTCTTTTATAACGTGCTTCGTTTCTCGACTCTTACCATGGTCTTGTAATAAAGCAACAAAATTCATCTAAATATCGTATTATTGCAAATTTCTCGATATTGACGCATCCGAGAACAAGAGTGCAAGAGAGCAATATTGTTTACAATCAAATTTGTTACAATTTTTGTTCCAAAAGTTCTTTTATAACGGTGCTTCATTTCTCGAATCTTATCATGGTCTTGTAATAAAGCAACAAAATTAATCTAAATCTCGTATTATTGCAAATTTTTCGGTATTGACGCATCTGAGAATAAAAGTGCAAGAGAGCAATATTGTTTACAATCAAATTTGTTACAATTTTTGCCCCAAAAGTTCTTTTATAAGGTGCTTCGTTTCTCGAATCTTACCATGGTCTTGTAATGAAATAACAAAATTCATCTAAATTTCGTATTATTACAAATTTCTCGATATTGACGCATCTGAGAGCAAAAGTGCAAGAGAGTAATATTGTTTACAATCAAATTTGTTACAATTCTCGTTCCAAAATTTTTTTTATAACGTGGTTCGTTTCTCGAATCTTACCATGGTCTTTTAATAAAACAACAAAATTCATCTAAATCTCGTAATATTGCAAATTTCTCGATATTGACGCATCTGAGAGCAAAAATGCAAGAAAGCAATTTTGTTTACAATCAAATTTGTTACAATTTTTGTTCCAAAAGTTCTTTTATAACGTGTTTCGTTTCTCGAATCTTATCATGATCTTGTAATAAAGCAACAAAATTCATCTAAATCTCGTATTATTGCAAATTTCTCGGCATTGACGCATCTGAGAGCAAAAGTGCAAGAGAGCAATATTATTGACAATCAAATTTGTTACAATTTTTGTCCCAAAAGTTCTTTTATAACGTGCTTCGTTTCTTGAATCTTACCATGGTCTTGTAAAAAAGCAACAAAATTCATCTAAATCTCGTATTATTGCAAATTTCTCGGCATTGACGCATCTGAGAGCAAAAGTGCAAGAGAGCAATATTATTGACAATCAAATTTGTTACAAGTTTTGTCCCAAAAGTTCTTTTATAACGTGCTTCGTTTCTTGAATCTTACCATGGTCTTGTAATGAAGCAACAAAATTCATCTAAATCTCGTACTATTGCAAATTTCTCGATATTGACGCATCTGTGAGCAAAAATACAAGAGAGGAATATTGTTTACAATCAAATTTCTTACAATTTTTGTCCCAAAAGTTCTTTTATAACGTGCTTCGTTTCTCGAATCTTACCATGGTCTTGTAATGAAGCAACAAAATTCATTTAAATCTCGTATTTAGGCAAATTTCTCGATATTGACACATTTAGGAACAAAAATGAAAGAGAGCAATGTTATTAAGGATAAAATTTGCTACAAATTTTATTCACAAACTTTTCTTGCAATATGCCCCGTTTTCGAGATGTTACGTTACCGTTAAGAAGCAACGAATTCCTCGAAAAAATAATCAAATTTGAGTTCTACGATTTTCATTTAAGCATTATGTCAAGAATATAAATAAGACGGTTAAAAGTCCATCTTGACATTAAAAGTCAAGATGGATTGAATTAAAGTTTAAATTTGACACTTAATCCATCAAATCGAGAGTAAGATATTCGAAAAAGATGCAATTTGTTATTCATATCTTGCGTTTAAAATGATGGAGTGTGCTTTGAGTCGAAACAAATGAATTTAATTTTGACATTTTTAACATGTTTTAACCTAACTTTTTCATTTTTTTCATTCTTAAACCCAAATATGGTCGTGTTTGGAATCAAATGAAACAATTTTTAGAATTATTTGGCAATATTTTGTGTTGATAAGTTCTGTCAATATTAAAATGAAATTTATGACAGTTTCGTAGAAATAATTGTTCTAAACGTTGTTGCCCGGTTGATTAATGAACCATTTAAGCGGCGAAGTGCGATTAATATCGGCCCGAATCGGCCCCAAATTGACAATTCTATTAGACCCTAATGGATAACTCTATCTGTGTGCTTACCGTGGGCAAAATTTAAATTTACGATCAAACGTCAACCGGAAAATTGGTAACATTTTCAAACTCAATTATCTCAACCCTTCCAAAAATAATCCCAAATCATATTTATTTCAATTAATTAATCGTAATCGCTTTAAAATTAAAATTAAACTCAACAATTTCACCGGGGAATTTAACTCAATTTAAAATTTTTCGAATAATTCGAATTTCTTTTGGGGTTAAATCTCATTATAACACGTCCAGCGTTTCCGGTAACAAGCTTTAACCCTTAGTTCGGTTCAGTGGTGTAGTTGGCGCCCTAACCCAATTTCCTTTAGAGTTCGATTAGTTAGGCAGATATTAGTTCTTGGTACGGACAGACGAGGGCGAGGACGGAAGCGGAGATTGTTAAATGGACAAGTAAAACCATCCCTTCCAAAGGACACGTACTCGTGAGTTTCCTAGACCCTACAGTGTACGTACTCTGAGGGAGTTTAAGGGAAACCGACGGAGTTGTGAGTTTCCGTTTTCATACGGGATAACCGCAGAGATAACTTTGCTAATAATTACGGTTTAGGGGTTAAACACGAATTAAAAATCGAACCCTATACTCAATGGGGATGATAAGATTTCAGAAAATGATTTCAATGAAATTGTGGAGTGATGTAAAGGCGATGGAAAGTAGAAAAAGTGCATTGGTGTCGGTTGAAATGGCTTTAATCGGTTAAAAAAGTCGCTGGGATGATTATTAACGAAGAAAATATTAGTTACAATCATTTTGACACTTTTTGAAATTGATTCAAGATTTTTGGAAATATAAAATATTGAGTCAAAATGGTTCTAATCGACTCAGAATGACCCAGAAATGTTTATTAATAAAGAAAGAATTAATTAATATTATTTAGACACATTTTGAAATGGATTTAAAGATTTTTGGAAATACAGAAAGTTGATTGGTGATTGCCAAGATTGTTTTAGTCGATACAAAATGCCTCTGGAATGTTTATTAATGAAGAAAGAATTAGTTAAAATCATTTAGACACATTTTGAAATGGATTTAAAGATTTTTGGAAATACAAAAAGTTGATTGGTGATTGCCAAGATTATTTTAGTCGACACAAAATGCCTCAGGAATGTTTATTAATGAAGAAATGATTTAATAAAAACATTTAGACACTTTTTGAAATGGATTCAAAGATTTTTGGACTAAGAAAATGTTGATTGGTGATTGCCAAAATTATTCTAATCAACTCAAAATGCCTTAGGAATGTTTATTAATGAAGAAAGAATTAATTAAAATTATTTAGACACTTTTTGACATGGATTCAAAGATATTTGTAAATAGAAAATGTTGATTGGTGATTGGAAAAATGGTTCTAATCGACTCAAAATGTCTTAGGAATGTTTATTAATGAAGAAAGAATTAGTTAAAACCTTTTAGACACTTTTTGAATTGGGTTTAAAAATTTTTAGAACTGCAAAATGTTGATTGGTGATTACCAAAATTATTCTAATTGACTTAAAATGCCTCAAAAATGTTTATTAATGAAGAAAGAATTAATTAAAATGTTTTAGACACTTTTTGAAATGGTTTCTAAGATTTTTAGAAATAGAAAATGTTGAGCCAAAATGTTTCTAATCGACTCAAAATGAACATGGAATGAAAAATGTTGATTGGTGATTGTCAAAATGATTGTAATTAATTAAAATCACCTCTAAGAAACTGAGACCGACCGAAAAGTAGGAAAAATGATTTTAACCCTTTTTCAAGGTGATTCAAAGATGACATGAAATGAAAAAAGTTGATTGGTGATTGTCAAAATGATTGTAATCGATTAAAATCATCTCCAAGACATTGAAAGGGATCGATTAAAGTAGAAAAAATGATTTTAACCCTTTCCTAAAGTGATTCAAAGATGACACGAAATGAAAAAAGTTGATTGGTGATTGTCAAAATGATTATAATCGATTAAAATCACCTCTAAGACACTGAAAAGGAACGATTAAAGTAGGAAAGATGATTTAAGCCCTCTCCGAAAGTGATTCATAAAAAATATAAAAAAATATAAAAGTGATGCTATGAAATGAAAAAAGTTGATTGGTGATTGTCAAAATGATTATAACCGATAAAAATCACCTCTAAGACACTAAAAATGACCAATTAAAGTAGGAAAAATAATTTTAACCCTTTCCCAAAGTGATTCAAAAAAGATGTGAAATTAAAAATGTTAGTTAGTGATTGTCAAAATGATTGTAATCAATTAAAATCACCTCTAAGACACTGAAAAGGGAGGATTAAAGTTAAAAAAGTGATTTTAACCCTTTTTCAATGTAATTCAAAGATGACATGAAATGAAAAAAGTTGATTGGTGATTACCAAAATGATGGTAATCGATTAAAATCACCTCTAAGACACTGAAAAGGATCGATTAATGTAGGAAAAATGACTTTAACCCTTTCTCAAAGTGGTTCAAAGATGACATGAAATGAAGAAAGGTGATTGGTGATTATTAAAATGTTTGTAATCGATTAAAATCATCTCTAAGACACTGAAAAGGAACGATTCAAGTGGAAAAATGACTTTAATTCTTTCCCAAAGTGATTCAAAGATGACATGAAATGAAAAAAGTTGATTGGTGATTTAAAATTATCATTAAATTATCATCCAAAATTATTGCAATCACCTCTAATCACCTCTAAAACACTGAAAAGGAACGATTAAAGTAGGAAAAATGATTTTAACCCTTTCTCAAAGTGATTCAAAGATGACATAAAATGAAAAAAGGTGATTGGTGATTGTAAAAATGATTGTAATCGATTAAAATCACCTTTAAGACACTTAAAAGGACCGGTTAAAGTAGGAACATTAATTTTAACCCTTTCTCAAAGTGATTCAAAAATGACACGAAATGAAAAAAGTTGATTGGTGATTGGCAAAATGATTGCAATCAATTAAAATCACCTCAAAGATACTGAAAAGAAACGATTAAAGTAGGAAAAATGATTTTAACCCTTTCTCAAAGTGATTCAAATATGATATGAAATGAAAAAAAGTTAATGGTGATTATCAAATTGATTGTAATCGATTAAAATCATCTCTAAGACACTGAAAAGGAACGATTAAAGTAGGAAAAATGATTTTAACCCTTTCTCAAAGTGATTCAAAGATGACATAAAATGAAAAAAGGTGGTTGGTGATTGTCAAAATGATTGTAATCGATTAAAATCACCTTTGAGACACTTAAAAGGACCGACTAAAGTAGGAAAATTAATTTTAACCCTTTCTCAAAGTGATTCAAAGATGACATAAAATGAAAAAAGGTGATTGGTGATTGTAAAAATGATTGTAATCGATTGAAATCACCTTTAAGACACTTAAAAGGACCGATTAAAGTAGGAACATTAATTTTAACCCTTTCTCAAATTGATTCAAAAATGACATAAAATGAAACAAGGTGATTGGTGATTGTAAAAATGATTGTAATCAATTAAAATCACCTCTAAGATACTAAAAAGAAACGATTAAAGTAGGAAAAATGATTTTAACCCTTTCTCAAAGTGATTCAAAGATGATATGAAATGAAAAATAGTTAATGGTGATTATCAAATTGATTGTAATCGATTAAAATCATCTCTAAGACACTGAAAAGGAACGATTAAAGTAGGAAAAATGATTTTAACCCTTTCTCAAAGTGATTCAAAGATGACATAAAATGAAAAAAGGTGATTGGTGATTGTAAAAATGATTGTAATCGATTAAAATCACCTTTAAGACACTTAAAAGGACCGACTAAAGTAGGAAAATTAATTTTAACCCTTTCTCAAAGTGATTTAAAGATGACATGAAATGAGAAAATGTGATTGGTGATTGCCAAAATGATTGCAATCAATTAAAATCACCTCCAAGACACTGAAAAGGAACGATTAAAGTAGCAAAAATGATTTTAACCCTTTCCCAATGTAATTCAAAAATGATATGAAATGAAGAAAGTTAATTGGTGATTGTCAAAACGGTTCTAATTAATTAAAAACATGATCATGGGCATCGAATACATTGTTTTTAACGAAACGAAATACAGGATTCGAAACGTATATAAAATAAATTAATACAAATTCAAAAATTATCGATCTTTGGCTCCAAACATTTACTCAATTATCCCATTTGTCAATTAATTACAACCACCTAATTGACGTTAATTATTGATATAAGCCTACATCAATTTGATAATGGTTGGTCCAAATTTGGTGTTTATACCGGCATACGGTGAAACGCAATCCCCTACGTCAGCAATACCAATACACTACAAGTCTAGGAGCTAACTCTAATGCGTGACGGGGATGAATACGGAGAAAGATAGAGATATGTTTGGTAGCTAGTTGGTTATCGATTGAGTTTGAAAATGGGAATTCGCCCTCTCCTCTCAGTTTTAGTTGTTGGCGTTTCGGCGGCACGAAAATATCGCCGAACATATATCTAAATATCACGTAGTAGGCGACTGAGAACGCCCCCTCCCGGCATGTTCAGCATAAATTTATATATGTGGTGAAAAGCGGTCGGTGACGACGACGACGACGACGGAAACGAGAACGGAACTTTTCAGTCGCTTTAAAAGTTTTTCCGAGGAAAATGGAATAAACACGAAAGTGAACTTTTAGATTTCATTTGAAATGTATACAGGAAGGGGATTAAAATAAATAAAAATCCGATCGAGGGGTTTTAAACTAGATGTAGATGAAAAGAATGATGTAATTTTAATTTCCGTCTGAATAGTGCTGTTGTGTAATATCTGTCACAATGATATGACATGTTTGGCTTAAATCGATTTATTCAAAAGGAGTCTCGTACGATATTTGCTTAAAATATGGTTTAAAATCGGTTATTTTGATAAAAATGTTCGATATTTCCGCTAGATGGGGTCATATGTTTATATATCATTTAATTTTTTTAAGAATATATCATTAATTATTAGCTGAATTAAATTTTTAATGAATAATGTTTGTATATAATTGAATTGGGAACAATTTTTATTAATAACATTTTTTGAAATAATTTCCCATTGAACAGTACATATCATATAATACATATCCTAATGATATCAAAACTAATTATTGTCTTAATCAAAAAATGTTTTCTACAATATCTGTTCGTAATGTGATTTGAAATGGATTATTTTAACAAAAATTTTCGATATCTCCACCAGATGACGCTTTATACGGGTATATCATTCAATATATTTGATGATATATCATTAATCATTGTTAGAATCAATTTTTTATTAATAATGCTTGTATATAATTGAATTGGGAACAACTTCTATTAACAACATTTTTTGAAATAACTTAATTTTAATTTCCCATTGAATAGCACATATCATATCATGATACATATCATGATGATATAAAAACTAATTATTGTCTTAATCAAAAAATGTTTCCTACAATATTTGTTTGCAAGGTGATTTAAAATCGATTATTTTAACAATAATTTTCGATATCTCCACCATATGGCGCTTTATACTGGTATATCATTCAATATTTTTGATGATATATCGTTAAATATTGTTAGAATCATTTTTTTATTAATAATACTTGTATATAATTGAATTGGGAACAACTTCTATTAACAACATTTTTTGAAATAACTTAATTTTAATTTCCCATTGAATAGCACATATCATATCATGATACATATCATAATGATATAAAAACTAATTATTGTCTTAATCAAAAAATGTTTCCTACAATATTTGTTTGCAAGGTGATTTAAAATCGATTATTTTAACAATAATTTTCGATATCTCCACCAGATGACGCTTTATACTGGTATATCATTCAATATTTTTGATGATATATCGTTAAATATTGTTAGAATCATTTTTTTATTAATAATACTTGTATATAATTGAATTGGGAACAACTTCTATTAACAACATTTTTTGAAATAACTTAATTTTAATTTCCCATTGAATAGCACATATCATATCATGATACATATCATAATGATATAAAAACTAATTATTGTCTTAATCAAAAAATGTTTCCTACAATATTTGTTTGCAAGGTGATTTAAAATCGATTATTTTAACAATAATTTTCGATATCTCCACCAGATGACGCTTTATACTGGTATATCATTCAATATTTTTGATGATATATCGTTAAATATTGTTAGAATCATTTTTTTATTAATAATACTTGTATATAATTGAATTGGGAACAACTTCTATTAACAACATTTTTTGAAATAACTTAATTTTAATTTCCCATTGAATAGCACATATCATATCATGATACATATCATAATGATATAAAAACTAATTATTGTCTTAATCAAAAAATGTTTCCTACAATATTTGTTTGCAAGGTGATTTAAAATCGATTATTTTAACAATAATTTTCGATATCTCCACCAGATGACGCTTTATACTGGTATATCATTCAATATTTTTGATGATATATCGTTAAATATTGTTAGAATCATTTTTTTATTAATAATACTTGTATATAATTGAATTGGGAACAACTTCTATTAACAACATTTTTTGAAATAACTTAATTTTAATTTCCCATTGAATAGCACATATCATATCATGATACATATCATAATGATATAAAAACTAATTATTGTCTTAATCAAAAAATGTTTCCTACAATATTTGTTTGCAAGGTGATTTAAAATCGATTATTTTAACAATAATTTTCGATATCTCCACCAGATGACGCTTTATACTGGTATATCATTCAATATTTTTGATGATATATCATTAATTATTGTTAGAATCAATTTTTTTATTAATAATACTTGTATATAATTGAATTGGGAACAACTTCTATTAACAACATTTTTTGAAATAACTTAATTTTAATTTCCCATTGAATAGCACATATCATATCATGATACATATCATGATGATATAAAAACTAATTATTGTCTTAATCAAAAAATGTTTCCTACAATATTTGTTAGTAATGTGATTTAAAATGGATTATTTTAACAAAAATTTTCGATATCTCCACCATATGGCGCTTTATACTGGTATATCATTCAATATTTTTGATGATATATCATTAATTATTGTTAGAATCATTTTTTTATTAATAATACTTGTATATAATTGAATTGGGAACAACTTCTATTAATAACATTTTTTGAAATAACTTAATTTTAATTTCCCATTGAATAGCACATATCATATCATGATACATATCATAATGATATAAAAACTAATTATTGTCTTAATCAAAAAATGTTTCCTACAATATTTGTTTGCAAGGTGATTTAAAATCGATTATTTTAACAATAATTTTCGATATCTCCACCAGATGACGCTTTATACTGGTATATCATTCAATATTTTTGATGATATATCATTAATTATTGTTAGAATCAATTTTTTTATTAATAATACTTGTATATAATTGAATTGGGAACAACTTCTATTAACAACATTTTTTGAAATAACTTAATTTTAATTTCCCATTGAATAGCACATATCATATCATGATACATATCATGATGATATAAAAACTAATTATTGTCCTAATCAAAAAATGTTTCCTACAATATTTGTTAGTAATGTGATTTAAAATGGATTATTTTAACAAAAATTTTCGATATCTCCACCATATGGCGCTTTATACTGGTATATCATTCAATATTTTTGATGATATATCATTAATTATTGTTAGAATCATTTTTTTATTAATAATACTTGTATATAATTGAATTGGGAACAACTTCTATTAATAACATTTTTTGAAATAACTTAATTTTAATTTCCCATTGAATAGCACATATCATATCATGATACATATCATAATGATATAAAAACTAATTATTGTCTTAATCAAAAAATGTTTCCTACAATATTTGTTTGCAAGGTGATTTAAAATCGATTATTTTAACAATAATTTTCGATATCTCCACCATATGGCGCTCTATACTGGTATATCATTCAATATTTTTGATGATATATCATTAATTATTGTTAGAATCATTTTTTTATTAATAATACTTGTATATAATTGAATTGGGAACAACTTCTATTTATAACATTTTTTGAAATAACTTAATTTTAATTTCCCATTGAATAGCACATATCATATCATGATACATATCATGATGATATAAAAACTAATTATTGTCCTAATCAAAAAATGTTTCCTACAATATTTGTTAGTAATGTGATTTAAAATGGATTATTTTAACAAAAATTTTCGATATCTCCACCATATGGCGCTTTATACTGGTATATCATTCAATATTTTTGATGATATATCATTAATTATTGTTAGAATCATTTTTTTATTAATAATACTTGTATATAATTGAATTGGGAACAACTTCTATTAATAACATTTTTTGAAATAACTTAATTTTAATTTCCCATTGAATAGCACATATCATATCATGATACATATCATAATGATATAAAAACTAATTATTGTCTTAATCAAAAAATGTTTCCTACAATATTTGTTTGCAAGGTGATTTAAAATCGATTATTTTAACAATAATTTTCGATATCTCCACCATATGGCGCTTTATACTGGTATATCATTCAATATTTTTGATGATATATCATTAATTATTGTTAGAATCATTTTTTTATTAATAATACTTGTATATAATTGAATTGGGAACAACTTCTATTTATAACATTTTTTGAAATAACTTAATTTTAATTTCCCATTGAATAGCACATATCATATCATGATACATATCATGATGATATAAAAACTAATTATTGTCCTAATCAAAAAATGTTTCCTACAATATTTGTTAGTAATGTGATTTAAAATGGATTATTTTAACAAAAATTTTCGATATCTCCACCATATGGCGCTTTATACTGGTATATCATTCAATATTTTTGATGATATATCATTAATTATTGTTAGAATCATTTTTTTATTAATAATACTTGTATATAATTGAATTGGGAACAACTTCTATTAATAACATTTTTTGAAATAACTTAATTTTAATTTCCCATTGAATAGCACATATCATATCATGATACATATCATAATGATATAAAAACTAATTATTGTCTTAATCAAAAAATGTTTCCTACAATATTTGTTTGCAAGGTGATTTAAAATCGATTATTTTAACAATAATTTTCGATATCTCCACCATATGGCGCTCTATACTGGTATATCATTCAATATTTTTGATGATATATCATTAATTATTGTTAGAATCATTTTTTTATTAATAATACTTGTATATAATTGAATTGGGAACAACTTCTATTAATAACATTTTTTGAAATAACTTAATTTTAATTTCCCATTGAATAGCACATATCATATCATGATACATATCATAATGATATAAAAACTAATTATTGTCTTAATCAAAAAATGTTTCCTACAATATTTGTTTGCAAGGTGATTTAAAATCGATTATTTTAACAATAATTTTCGATATCTCCACCATATGGCGCTCTATACTGGTATATCATTCAATATTTTTGATGATATATCATTAATTATTGTTAGAATCAATTTTTTATTAATAATACTTGTATATAATTGAATTGGGAACAACTTCTATTAATAACATTTTTTGAAATAACTTAATTTTAATTTCCCATTGAATAGCACATATCATATCATGATACATATCATAATGATATAAAAACTAATTATTGTCTTAATCAAAAAATGTTTCCTACAATATTTGTTTGCAAGGTGATTTAAAATCGATTATTTTAACAATAATTTTCGATATCTCCACCATATGGCGCTTTATACTGGTATATCATTCAATATTTTTGATGATATATCATTAATTATTGTTAGAATCATTTTTTTATTAATAATACTTGTATATAATTGAATTGGGAACAACTTCTATTAATAACATTTTTTGAAATAACTTAATTTTAATTTCCCATTGAATAGCACATATCATATCATGATACATATCATAATGATATAAAAACTAATTATTGTCTTAATCAAAAAATGTTTCCTACAATATTTGTTTGCAAGGTGATTTAAAATCGATTATTTTAACAATAATTTTCGATATCTCCACCATATGGCGCTCTATACTGGTATATCATTCAATATTTTTGATGATATATCATTAATTATTGTTAGAATCAATTTTTTATTAATAATACTTGTATATAATTGAATTGGGAACAACTTCTATTAATAACATTTTTTGAAATAACTTAATTTTAATTTCCCATTGAATAGCACATATCATATCATGATACATATCATAATGATATAAAAACTAATTATTGTCTTAATCAAAAAATGTTTCCTACAATATTTGTTTGCAAGGTGATTTAAAATCGATTATTTTAACAATAATTTTCGATATCTCCACCATATGGCGCTCTATACTGGTATATCATTCAATATTTTTGATGATATATCATTAATTATTGTTAGAATCATTTTTTTATTAATAATACTTGTATATAATTGAATTGGGAACAACTTCTATTAATAACATTTTTTGAAATAACTTAATTTTAATTTCCCATTGAATAGCACATATCATATCATGATACATATCATAATGATATAAAAACTAATTATTGTCTTAATCAAAAAATGTTTCCTACAATATTTGTTTGCAAGGTGATTTAAAATCGATTATTTTAACAATAATTTTCGATATCTCCACCATATGGCGCTCTATACTGGTATATCATTCAATATTTTTGATGATATATCATTAATTATTGTTAGAATCAATTTTTTATTAATAATACTTGTATATAATTGAATTGGGAACAACTTCTATTAATAACATTTTTTGAAATAACTTAATTTTAATTTCCCATTGAATAGCACATATCATATCATGATACATATCATAATGATATAAAAACTAATTATTGTCTTAATCAAAAAATGTTTCCTACAATATTTGTTTGCAAGGTGATTTAAAATCGATTATTTTAACAATAATTTTCGATATCTCCACCATATGGCGCTTTATACTGGTATATCATTCAATATTTTTGATGATATATCATTAATTATTGTTAGAATCATTTTTTTATTAATAATACTTGTATATAATTGAATTGGGAACAACTTCTATTTATAACATTTTTTGAAATAACTTAATTTTAATTTCCCATTGAATAGCACATATCATATCATGATACATATCATGATGATATAAAAACTAATTATTGTCCTAATCAAAAAATGTTTCCTACAATATTTGTTAGTAATGTGATTTAAAATGGATTATTTTAACAAAAATTTTCGATATCTCCACCATATGGCGCTTTATACTGGTATATCATTCAATATTTTTGATGATATATCATTAATTATTGTTAGAATCATTTTTTTATTAATAATACTTGTATATAATTGAATTGGGAACAACTTCTATTAATAACATTTTTTGAAATAACTTAATTTTAATTTCCCATTGAATAGCACATATCATATCATGATACATATCATAATGATATAAAAACTAATTATTGTCTTAATCAAAAAATGTTTCCTACAATATTTGTTTGCAAGGTGATTTAAAATCGATTATTTTAACAATAATTTTCGATATCTCCACCATATGGCGCTCTATACTGGTATATCATTCAATATTTTTGATGATATATCATTAATTATTGTTAGAATCATTTTTTTATTAATAATACTTGTATATAATTGAATTGGGAACAACTTCTATTAATAACATTTTTTGAAATAACTTAATTTTAATTTCCCATTGAATAGCACATATCATATCATGATACATATCATAATGATATAAAAACTAATTATTGTCTTAATCAAAAAATGTTTCCTACAATATTTGTTTGCAAGGTGATTTAAAATCGATTATTTTAACAATAATTTTCGATATCTCCACCATATGGCGCTCTATACTGGTATATCATTCAATATTTTTGATGATATATCATTAATTATTGTTAGAATCAATTTTTTATTAATAATACTTGTATATAATTGAATTGGGAACAACTTCTATTAATAACATTTTTTGAAATAACTTAATTTTAATTTCCCATTGAATAGCACATATCATATCATGATACATATCATAATGATATAAAAACTAATTATTGTCTTAATCAAAAAATGTTTCCGACAATATTTGTTTGCAAGGTGATTTAAAATATCATTAATATATATCATTAATTATAATTCTAACAAATTTTTTTGTATAAGCAAATGTTTGTTAAGAATTGTATTTGGAACAACTTTTATCAATGACATTTTTGAAATTATATCATTTATGATAAATGATATCATTTACAGTAGCTCTGTACTGGTATATCATTTAATATTTTTGGGAATATATCATTAATTATGATGCGAATCAAACTTTTATGTAAATAATACTTGTTTAGAATTGTATTAGGAACAATTTTTATTAATGATATTTTTTTAAAATAATCGAATTTTTATTTGAGATATCATTAATGATATGAAACCTAATAATTGATCTAATCAAAAAATTTTTCCTACAATATTTATTTAAAATGAGATTCTAAATCGATTATTTTAATAAAAATTTTCGATACCTTAACCAGATGGCGATGTACACTAGTATATCATGCAATATTTTTGAGGATATATCATTAATTATTATTCGAATCAATTTCTTTATAAACAATATTTGTTTAGAATTGCATTAGAAACAAGATTTATTAATAACATTTTTTAAAATAATCGAATTTTCAAATTGGACTCTATACAACTATATCATTCGATATTATCCCAACAAAATTGTTGATTTTATTAAATTTATTGAAGGAAATTTTAGTATGTGAATTCTCACACATCTCTAATCTTCATGCATAAATCCATTTATTAGTTTAACGACATCCGCTTTAGGCGCTGGATGCTTTCTGAGAACAATAATCGCCCGTAGATAATCTGAATTCACCGGATGAATTATTGCTGGTGTTAAGGGAAGCGTAAAATTTTTCTTTCAAAACTATTTTATCCAAAATTTCCGAATATATTTATAATAATTTTAATAAAAATTATATTTTTACAATTTTAATTTTTCAAAACAGTCCTTTTTTAATGGCCCAAATTAACTAAAAACGAACGTTTCGAGTTTCGCGGTGTCATTTTACCCGAAAAATTCGAGCGAGCGGGCGAAACGATTTATGTTAAGGGAGTTGGGGAATTTCAAGAATTTTTACGAACCCATTTCACCCCTTTTTTCACCGACATTCTCGTTTTGCTTTTCGTTTTTTTTTTTTTGGTTTTATTTCAATTACATTTTCCATTTATTATCTTGTTACAAATCAAAAAAAACCAAACTGGGCGTAAAAAAACTTTTTGATCCATTAAGTTAATTGGATTTTTTCCTAAATTTATTAACAATTTTTTTTGAAAAAATGAGAAAATAATTTTATTAGCTGCACGGTGGCTGTGAAGGGCTTTAAATTTCGAGTTTCTAGTGTCCACTAAAACAAAATTGACCGATTTACGGTTTTAACAGCTAGAGAATTTATCTCCCCTTGTTTCCGGAACGTAAAACAAGAGTTGTAAACACTCGAAACGGGTTTTAGGGGACGTTGAGTTTGAGGTAATAATAAAAAGGGCTTTATGGTTTTTTATAGGTTCCTACTATAAAAACCTCTCAATCGGTTCTCTTTTTCGTCTCGATTTTTATTTTATTTCGAACCCAATCCAATCGTATTCATCTAGATTTTAAGCAAATAACTGGAGAGTTGGAAATGTTGAAACATACCATATGAAATAATACTGTTATTAATAAAAGTTGTTCCTAATGCAATTCTAAACATATTTGTAAAAATGATATATCCTTAAAAATATTAAATGATATACCAATAAAGAGCGCCACGTGGTGGAAATACAGAAAATTTTTATTGAAATAATCGATTTAGAGTATCATAAATAAAAATTGTAGGAACATTTTTTGATTAAATCAATTATTAGTTTTCTTAATTAAATAATTAAAAGTTGTTCTTAATATAATTCTAGATAAGTATTATTTACAAAAAAAATTGATTCGGATCATAATTAATCATATATTCCCAAAAATATTAAATGATATACCAATTTAGAGCTCTATCTGGTGGAGATGAAGAAAAGTAGACAGAAAAAATGTTATCAACAACAGTTGTTCCTAATTCAATTAGCCAAATTAACAACCAAATGCTATTTACAAGAAATTTATGATTCGACTAATAATTAATGATCTATCCTCAGTAGTATAGCTATACAGGTTCTGGACCAAAATCCCATAAGGTTTAACATAGGGGTCTGAAAACACTTTTTATCCCCACCATTTCCCCCTTACGCGGTTCCGGCCACGCCCACATTTCAAATCCAACCAATCAGAACGGATCATTATTCAAGTTGCTTTTTTGGCGGGAAATTTGAACTAGATCATCTTTTTTGGTGGTTAAAACCGATCCGACCGGATAAAAGCGCTTGGTCGGATAAGACAGTCGGTTAAAACCGAACTGACCAGATAAAAGCGGATGATCGGACAACCGATCCGACTGACCACTTTTATCCGGTTAAGTCGGTTTTAACCGACTGTTTCATCCGACTGACACATCCGATCAACCGCTTTTATCCGGTCAGATCGCTTTTAACCCCCAAAAAAGATGTATTATAGATGATGTCATCATCATAAGGCCATCGATCCAGTTCAAATTTCCCGCCAAAAGAGCATCTTGAATGATGCTACCGCGAAAGGGGGTAGTGGTGGGGATAAAAAGTGTTTTCAGACCCCTATGTTAAACCTTATGGGATTTTGGTTCAGAACCTGTATAGCTATACTACTATCCTCAAAAATATTGAGTGATATACTAAAGTCCCTAGATTTCTAAAGTACCGCGGTTTGCCGCCATTTTGGCTCGAATAATCAGGTGGAAAATTTAAAATTCCAATAAAGGGTTATTTAGTAAAACAACATAAAAGATCAATGAAGTTAAAGGGTCTAGATTCCCTAATTTTTGATTACTTTAACTAATTCAAAATTCCACATGGCGGTTTGATCAAAGGGATCAAAAGGTTTTTCACATTATTATGAAGAAACTCTAACTAATTTCACAAAGCCTTTGCAGTGACATGCATTGTCAAGCTATCAAGCCACCATTTTGGATCGAATAGTTTGAATATACAGGCTTCATGAACTGGTACTTTAGAAATCTAGGGACATTATGATATATGTGCTAAAGTTCCTAGATTCCTAAAGTACGCGGCAAATTTAAAATTCCAAAAAGAGGATTATTTAGTATAACAACATAAAAAATCAATCAAGTAACTTCTCTAGATTCTTAAGTTTTAATTATATTGATTAGTTCTCTACTTGGAGGTTTCATCAAGCATTTATTAACAATAAACTAACTTCACCAAGTTTTTTCCCAACTCCGGAGATATGGGTATTTGTGTATCGGGTATTCCGTTCGGATTGGTTGTTGGTGGCCAATCTGAACGTGACGTCAGAAACTTCATCAGCCAATCCGAACAAATCCCCAATCTCCGAAATTGGGGAATCTCCTTCACACTCACTAAACGCAGCTTTAGTGAATCGCGGTAGATATCAAAAATTGTAAAAATCGTTAAGTAGAAATTTCGATTTGGAAGCGGAAGTGATCATCAGAGGATCCGTGGATCATCTGACGGTAGCGCTACCTAACGGTGTGCGATAGAACTAAGCAACTGGCGTAACCTAGCGGCGGACAATGCAACTAAAAAAAGACAATTTTCAAGGATCGGGCGACGGTGGCGCCACCTAGCAGCGGGTGGTGGAACTTCTGGAGCGGAAGCTGTATTGCCGATTCTGTACAGGAAATCCTCCTCGGAGGATCGGTTCGACGGTGACGCTATCTAACAGTGAGTGGTAAAACTAAGCAAATGGCGATCCTCGAGACGATGGTGGCGCCACCCATGTATTGTTTATATCTCCAATTGTCTGCCCTCCCGCCGCTACGTGATGTCATCATCGGTCGATCCTCGAGGATCAAAGCATAGGTTCCACAACCAATGGTAGAACTATGCAAGTAGTGGGTAGTTGCATAATTCTACTGTTCACCGATAGGTAGTGCCACCATCGGCCGATTCTTAAGCATCGTTTCTTTGAGGATCGCTTTTTTAGTTCGACCATCCGCCAATTGCTTAGTTTCACCGCTCATTGCCAGGTAGCGTCACCGCTGACCGATCCTCCGAGGAGGATTTTCTGTTCAGAATCGGCATTACAGTTTCCGCTCCAGAAATTGCATCGCCCGCCGCTAGGTGTCGCCACCGTCGGCCGATCCTCTCATGAAGATTTTCTATCTAGAATCGGTATTACAGTTTCCGCTTAAGCAGTTTCGCCGGCAGGTGGCGCTACACCAACCAATCCTCGGAATCGGTATAATTACAGTTTCCGCTCCAAAAGTTCAAGCCGATTCTTTGAGGATCACTTCCGCTCCAGGATCATCATCTTATACAACTACTTTATATCAAAATATATTTTTTTGAAAACTGCTATTAAAAATTTAGCTTTTGCGTAGTACTCAACGACTGTCAAAACACTACATTTTTGCTCACAGGACGTAAAAGTTACGTCCAGCTCAAAAATCAAAGAATTTGGTACTATTAATGTTTGATTTATTGTTATGGACAAATTGCAAACACACCGTATGCGTTGTTGTTTATAAAATTAACGGATTTTTGATAAAACATAGCTTGTTGCGTATCAAATTGAAGAATTTTTGATGTTCTTTATGAATTAATTAAAAAAGTAAAGTTAAAACTTCATTCAAGATGGCGGCTGTCAACGTTAAACTTGAATATTATGATATATCGTTTAAAATATGGATTTTTGGTTGATACCCAATAACTGAATTATTGAAAAATTTAAGAATTATCGATTATTTTAACGATTTTAAGAAAATAATGAATTTGATGATGAATTCTTAATGCATCGATTCAAATAAATTTTCTAAATTATTAATTAATCAGGTTAAAAACGTTTTAGATCGATTTAAAATTAAATAACGAGTTATTCGAGCCCAAACACGATGGGTTTATTTCAAATATTACGGAAGATATACAGAGAAAATAAAATTCAAGATGGCGGATGTCAATGTCAATCTTAATTTTATGATATATCGTCTAAAATATGGGTTGTTGGGTATTTAATTGAAGAACTTTTTATGGATTTATGAATTAATTAAAAAAATTAAGTTAAAAACTTAATTAAAGGTGACGGCTGTCAACGTCAACTTGCAGATTGTGATATATCACCAAAAATATAGGTTGTTGGGTATCAAATTAAAGGATTTTTGATGTTCTTCATGAATTATTTACGAATTAACTAAAGAAGTAAAGTTAAAAACGTGATTGAAAGTGACAGCTGTCAACGTCAATTTACAAAGTATGATATATCACCAAAATATATAGGTTGGTGGATATCAAATTGAAGGATTTTTGATGATCCTCATGAATTATTCACGAATTAATTAAAGAAGTAAAGTTAAAAGCGTAATTGGAAGTGACAGCTGTCAACGTCAATTTACAAAGTATGATATATCACCAAAAATATAGTTTATAGAGTATCAAATTGAAGGATTTTTGATGGTTTTTATGAATTATTTATAAGTTAATTAAAAAAGTAAAGTTAAAAGCATTATTAAAAATGACAGCTGTCATCGTCAACTTATAAAGTATGATATATCACCAAAAATATGGTTTGTTGAGTATCAAATTGAAGGATTTTTGATGGTTTTTATGAATTATTTATAAGTTAATTAAAAAAGTAAATTTAAAAACATGATTAAAAATGACAGCTGTCAATGTCAACTTATAAAGTATGATATATCACCAAAAATATGGTTTGTTGAGTATCAAATTGAAGGATTTTTGATGATCCTCATGAATTATTCACGAATTAATTAAAGAAGTAAAGTTAAAAGCGTAATTGGAAGTGACAGCTGTCAACGTCAATTTACAAAGTATGATATATCACCAAAAATATAGTTTATAGAGTATCAAATTGAAAGATTTTTGATGGTTTTTATGAATTATTTGCAAGTTAATTAAAAAAGTAAAGTTAAAAGCATTATTAAAAATGACAGCTGTCACCATCAACTTATAAAGTATGATATATCACCAAAAATATGGTTTGTTGAGTATCAAATTGAAGGATTTTTGATGGTCTTTATAAATTATTTATAAATTAATTAAAAAAGTAAAGTTAAAAATACGATTAAAAATGACAGCTGTCAACGTCAACCTACAATGTATGATATATCACCAAAAATATAGGTTGTTTGGTATCAAATTGAACGATTTTGGATGTACTTTATGTATAAATTAAACAAGTGAAGTTAAAAACGTGATATAAAATGACAGCTGTCAATGTCTACTTACAAATTATGATATATTACCAAATATTCAGGTTGTTGGGTATCAAATTGAAGGATTTTTGATGTTCTTTATAAATTATTTACGAATTAATTAAAAATAAACATAAAAATATGATTTAAGGTGACAGCTGTCAACGTCAACCTACAAAGTATGATATATCACCAAAAATATAGGTTGTTTGGTATCAAATTGAACGTTTTTTGATGTACTTTATGTATAAATTAAACAAGTGAAGTTAAAAACGTGATATAAAATGACAGCTGTCAATGTCTACTTACAAATTATGATGTATTACCAAATATATAGGTTGTTGGGTATCAAATTGAAGGATTTTTGATGTTCTTTATAAATTATTTACGAATTAACTAAAAATAAACATAAAAATATGATTTAAGGTGACAGCTGTCAACGTCAACCTACAAAGTATGATATATCACCAAAAATATAGGTTGTTTGGTATCAAATTGAACGATTTTTGATGTACTTTATGTATAAATTAAACAAGTGAAGTTAAAAACGTGATATAAAATGACAGCTGTCAATGTCTACTTACAAATTATGATATATCACCAAATATATAGTTTGTTGGGTATCAAATTGAAGGATTTTTGATATAGTTTATGAATTAATTAAAAGAGTGAAGTTAAAAACATGATTAAAAGTGACAGCTGTCAACGTCAACTTACAAAGTATGATAAATCCCCATAAATATAGGTTGTTGGGTATCAAATTGAAGGATTTTTGATGTTCTTTATAAATTATTTACGAATTAATTAAAAATAAACATAAAAATATGATTTAAGGTGACAGCTGTCAACGTCTACTTACAAATTATGATGTATTACCAAATATATAGGTTGTTGGGTATCAAATTGAAGGATTTTTGATGTTCTTTATAAATTATTTACGAATTAACTAAAAATAAACATAAAAATATGATTTAAGGTGACAGCTGTCAACGTCAACCTACAAAGTATGATATATCACCAAAAATATAGGTTGTTTGGTATCAAATTGAACGATTTTTGATGTACTTTATGTATAAATTAAAAAAAGTGAACTTAAAAACGTGATATAAAATGACAGCTGTCAATGTCTACTTACAAATTATGATATATCACCAAATATATAGGTTGTTGGGTATCAAATTGAAGGATTTTTGATATAGTTTATGAATTAATTAAAAGAGTGAAGTTAAAAACATGATTAAAAGTGACAGCTGTCAACGTCAACTTACAAAGTATGATAAATCCCCATAAATATAGGTTGTTGGGTATCAAATTGAAGGATTTTTGATGTAGTTTATGATTTAATAGAAAAGTGAATATTAGAAATTTGATTCAAACGATTAATAATGATATGTCCTCAGAAATATTGAATGATATATCATTGTAGAACGCCACCTGGTAGAGATATCGAAAATTCATTCTGGAAAACATTCTTAACAAAAGCTGTGCGTAATTTAATTCTAAACAAAATTTCTTTATCAAAAGATTTGATATACCAATAATTATTAAGTTAATCTCAAAAATATTAAGGTTTATATGAATATGAACCTAAAAACTAGAACTAAAACCAGAACTAGCCGTGTACCTAATATAATTTTAAACATATTTTGTTTATAAAAAAATTCATATATTTTCATATTTTAATATCATTATTCTGCTTAAATCCGGTGCTTTATAAAGGGAGAAACATTACGTTACAAACCTTTAAATAATAAAGGGAGTAAGTGCATTTATGGTTTTAATATTTAAAACGAAAACTAAAATAACAAGCTTTCGCTCGAAAATGTTAGATTTGCATGATTTTTAAATGAAACGTCAAAACGTCTATTAGCATGCGATGGATGTAATAAAAAAAATCGAAAATGAAAGAGAAATAATAACGTACGTCCGTCCGTCAATTGCGACACGATTTTCAGTTACACTTCAATTATATCGGGGGATCCCACCCCCATTCATTGCAACGCAACCGGATTTCCGACCCCCAAAAATTGAAAATGCCGGACGCTTTTAATTCGGTCCCTAACCGGTTAAAAGCCATAACTAAAATAAAAAAGCTGATTTTAAAAGGGTTTTTCCCTTTCAAAGGCGGATTGTAGTCTTTTGATGTTGCGATGGGAGCCGATTTTTTATGGGAACATTCAAGGTGGTGTTTCAGGGTGTTACATAGATGGGGACGCATACGTCTTGGGGGCTTACTTCCTTGATAAACCCCACGAGCGAGACGACCTGCAAATTTATGTGACCCTATTAATCATTCCGGTTGCATACCGGATAAAAGCGGGGAAGGGTTACGTTGGAGGTGTTTGGAAGAGATCCGGAAGATGCACGCGGAGACTTTTGAGGGGGAAAAATGATGACCTAGTTCCATCTGACACTAGTAGGTGGCTGCACCACGTTTCTCAACGTCATATTTCACACTCGCCCAGGAAAATTACCCAGACGTCGTATTTCCGGTTATTTACTTTACAAAGAACGAAAAACGAAAAAAAAAATTTATTCTGCGTTGAGAGAAAATTAAATTTTAAATAAGTTTATAACGTTTAAAAACTGCTATCCAAATTGATCAAACGTTTCGGCGATTATTCAACAAAAAAGCTCGATTTAAACGGTCGTTTCCGGTGTATTTCGAACGAATCGAGCGCGCAATAACGACACCAATTGAGCGGCTTCGAAACGATAACGGCCGATGGCGCTAATTTTTAGAAAAAAAGAAAAATACGTTTAATAAATACTATCAATTTCTAGCACCCCGAGTAAATATATGGGGAGCTCATGTGGGATTTAAACGGATGCGCACGTATGCAGCTGATTCGGACCGCGCGATAAACCGTGAATAATGAGATAATAAATGGAGATAATAACGAAAACATTAACCGACTACCTTTCTCGCTCGCTCGTTCATTTTGCTAGCCAATTTTCGAAATACCTCTTCGTGAGCGGGGAAATCTAATTAGATTTATGTTTGTTTATAATTAAAACGGTTATGAGAGAGTAGAAATTCGTTTTTGAGGGTTAAAATTATGTTAGATAGATTTAAAATGAAAAAACGAGTTATTTGAGTACAAACACGATGGGGTTATTTTAAAAATTATGGGAGATATATCGAAAAAATAAAATTCAAGATGGCGGATGTCAAATTTAAGGGTTTATGTATAAGATGTAGGTTGAAATTAATAGATTTTTAAGGATTTTAACGATTTTTAAGAAATTTTTGATTATCGATTCAACTTAATTTTTTAATTAGTAATTAATTAGATGAAAAAAATATTCTGGATGGATTTAAAATTAAAAAACGAGTTATTTGAGTCCAAACACGATGTGTTTATCTCAAATATTACGGAAAATGCACAGAAAATGAAATCCAAGATGGCGGATGTCAATGTCAAATGTCAAATTTGAGGTTATGTTGTTATGTATGAAATGTAAATTGTTTTATATCAAATTGAAGGATGTTTCCTTCAATAAATATATGGGTTATTGGGTATCAAATTAAAAGATTTTTGATATACTTTATAAATTAATTAGAGAAGTGAAGTTAGAAACTTAATTCAAGATGGCGACTGTCAACATTAAACTTGAAAGTTATGATATATCACATAAGATATGGGTTGTTGGGTATCAAATTAAAGGATTTTTGATATACTTTATGAATTAATAAGAAAAGTGAAGTTAAAAACTTAATTCAAAATGACAGCTGTCAACGTCAAACTTGAAAATTATGATATATCACCCAAAATATGGGTTGTGGGATACCAAATTAAAGGATTTTTGGCATACTTTATGAATTAAATTGAGAAGTGCAGTTAGAAACTTAATTCAAGGTTTTCGATTATTTTTAAGATTTTTAAGACGATAATAAATTTGATGATGGATTTATAATGCATCGATACAACTTAATTCTTTTTTAGTTATTAATTAATTAGGATAAAAGATGTGTTAGATCAATTTAAAATTAAATAACGAGTTATTTGAGCCCAAACACGACCGATTTATCTCAAATATTACGGAGGATACGAAAAAAATTAAATTCAAGATGGCGGATGTCAATGTCAATCTTAATTTTATGATATATCATATAAAATATGGGTTGTTGGGTATTAAATTGAAGATTTTTTTATGTTTTTTTATGAATTAATTAAAAAAATGGAGTTAGAGACTTAATTAAAGATGTTTATTAATTAAAAATGACAGCTGTCAACGTCAACTTGCAAAGTATGATATATCACCAAGAAGATAAGTTGTTGGGTATCAAATTGAAGGATTTTTGATGATCCTTGTGAATTATTTACGAATTACTTATAAAAGTGAAGTTAAGAACATGATTGAAAGTGACAGCTGTCAACGTCAATTTACAAAGTATGATATATCACCAAAAATATTGGTTGTTGGGTATCAATTTGAAGGATTTTTATTGTTCTTTATGAATTATTTACGAATTAATTAAAAAATAAAGTCAAAAACATGATTAAAAGTGACAGCTGTCAACGTCAACTTACAAAGTATGATATATCACCAAAAATAAACGTTGTTGGGTATCAATTTGAAGGATTTTTAATGTTCTTTATGAATTACTTACGTATTAATTAAAAAATAAAGTCAAAAACATGATTAAAAGTGACAGCTGTCAACGTCAACCCACAAAGTATGATATATCACCAAAAATATACGTTGTTGGGTATCAATTTGAAGGATTTTTGACGTTCTCTATGAATTATTTACGAATTAATTAAAAAATAAAATCAAAAACATGACTAAAAGTGACAGCTGTCAACGTCAACTCACAAAGTATGATATATCACCAAAAATATAAGTTGTTGGGTATCAATTTGAAGGATTTTTGACGTTCTCTATGAATTATTTACGAATTAATTAAAAAATAAAATCAAAAACATGACTAAAAGTGACAGCTGTCAACGTCAACTTACAACGTATGATATATCACCAAAAATATACGTTGTTGGGTATCAAATTAAAGGATTTTTAATGTTCTTTATGAATTATTTACGAATTAATTAAAAAAATAAAATCAAAAACATGACTAAAAGTGACAGCTGTCAACGTCAATTTACAACGTATGATATATCACCAAAAATATACGTTGTTGGGTATCAAATTAAAGGATTTTTAATGTTCTTTATGAATTATTTACGAATTAATTAAAAAAATAAAATCAAAAACATGACTAAAAGTGACAGCTGTCAACGTCAACTTACAACGTATGATATATCACCAAAAATATACGTTGTTGGGTATCAAATTAAAGGATTTTTAATGTTCTTTATGAATTATTTACGAATTAATTAAAAAAATAAAATCAAAAACATGATTAAAAGTGACAGCTGTCAACGTCAACTCACAAAGTATGATATATCACCAAAAATATAAGTTGTTGGGTATCAATTTGAAGGATTTTTAATGTTCTTTATGAATTACTTACGAATCAATTAAAAAGTAAAGTCAAAAACATGATTAAAAGTGACAGCTGTCAACGTCAACTTACAAAGTATGATATATCACCAAAAATATAAGTTGTTGGGTATCAATTTGAAGGATTTTTAATGTTCTTTATGAATTATTTACGAATTAATTAAAAAACAAAGTCAAAACATGATTAAAAGTGACAGCTGTCAACGTCAACTCACAAAGTATGATATATCACCAAAAATATTGGTTGTTGGGTATCAATTTGAAGGATTTTTGACGTTCTCTATGAATTATTTACGAATTAATTAAAAAATAAAGTCAAAAACATGATTAAAAGTGACAGCTGTCAACGTCAACTTACAAAGTATGATACATCACCAAAAATATAAGTTGTTGGGTATCAATTTGAAGGATTTTTAATGTTCTTTATGAATTATTTACGAATTAATTAAAAAATAAAGTCAAAAACATGATTAAAAGTGACAGCTGTCAACGTCAACTTAAAAAGTATGATATATCACCAAAAATATTGGTTGTTGGGTATCAATTTGAAGGATTTTTGACGTTCTCTATGAATTATTTACTAATTAATTAAAAAATAAAGTCAAAAACATGATTAAAAGTGACAGCTGTCAACGTCAACTTGCAAAGTATGATATATCACCAAAAATATTGGTTGTTGGGTATCAATTTGAAGGATTTTTGACGTTCTCTATGAATTATTTACGAATTAATTAAAAAGTAAAGTCAAAAACATGATTAAAAGTGACAGCTGTCAACGTCAACTCACAAAGTATGATATATCACCAAAAATATTGGTTGTTGGGTATCAATTTGAAGGATTTTTGACGTTCTCTATGAATTATTTACGAATTAATTAAAAAATAATGTCAAAAACATGATTAAAAGTGACAGCTGTCAACGTCAACTTGCAAAGTATGATATATCACCAAAAATATTGGTTGTTGGGTATCAATTTGAAGGATTTTTGACGTTCTCTATGAATTATTTACGAATTAATTAAAAAATAAAGTCAAAAACATGATTAAAAGTGACAGCTGTCAACGTCAACTTACAAAGTATGATATATCACCAAAAATATTGGTTGTTGGGTATCAATTTGAAGGATTTTTGACGTTCTCTATGAATTATTTACGAATTAATTAAAAAGTAAAGTCAAAAACATGATTAAAAGTGACAGCTGTCAACGTCAACTCACAAAGTATGATATATCACCAAAAATATTGGTTGTTGGGTATCAATTTGAAGGATTTTTGACGTTCTCTATGAATTATTTACGAATTAATTAAAAAATAATGTCAAAAACATGATTAAAAGTGACAGCTGTCAACGTCAACTTGCAAAGTATGATATATCACCAAAAATATTGGTTGTTGGGTATCAATTTGAAGGATTTTTGACGTTCTCTATGAATTATTTACGAATTAATTAAAAAATAAAGTCAAAAACATGATTAAAAGTGACAGCTGTCAACGTCAACTTACAAAGCATGATATATCACCAAAAATATTGGTTGTTGGGTATCAAATGAAAGGATTTTTCACGATCTTTATGAATTAATTTAAAAAGTAAAGTTAGAAGCTTAATTACAAAATCACGTCAACTCGAAAATTATAATATATCGTCTTAAATGTAGGTTGTTGGGTATCAAATTACAGGATTTTTTACGATCTTTATGAATTTAAACCATAAATCTTCAAAACATTTTCTAATATATTCGAAATACAGTCTTTAGAGCATACTGGAGCAAAATTGATTTAGATTTCTAGATTTACCTAGTAAAGAGACGTCGACAATTTCAAAAAATATTCAATTTTCTAGCTCTTCAGCGTTCAGAAAGAACGTGCGAATAAAATACCCGTAGCGGGGCCTTCTTAAGCAGCAGGGGCGCCGCGTCGAAAAGAAGCAATCGAATTTGTTCGAATACAGCCTAACGCGTATCCCCGAAAATGGCGTTGGACGTGAATGGGGCAGCTCGAATTGAATCTACCTTTTATCGCATTCGAACCAATTTTTATTCTTATTTTTTTTTTGCCACTTCCACTGATTTTATTCCGATTTCAATAATAACAATAATCAGATTGAAAAAGTGTACGCAAATTGTCGATACAAAACAATTGTAATAAATTGTAGGGGAGATGCTGCAAACACATTTAATGAGTTTGTCGAACGCAGCGAAGGGAATTAATATTAAATCGAGCTCGACGTCCCGTTTACAACCAACCCAACAACCCTCCCTCTCGCGCTTTGTTTTGTCTATCTATCCGGGCGGCTCGTTCGTTTCGGACATTGTATTTGAACAGAAGCGCGGTCGAAACTCCGCTTCTGCGATTGACGCTGTTTGGACACCGAAAGCGAATCGAGGTAAATAATCAAATATTTGCCGTTAATTTGTTACCGTTTTGTGAATATTTTTTCCTTCTCCGTTCAAATATGTTTTCAAATTTAATAACGTTTTAATCAAAATGGGTCGTTTATCTAACAAAAATTGAATTTACGCCAAACTGCATTACGTCGTTTAAAGTAATCGAATCAATACGGGGTGTTCGAGATGCAAATTGGATCAAACTAAGTGAGATGCGTGATCTAATTTAGGTTTTAAAATCATTTCGTTTATAAAAAAATTTTATTCGAAGATTGATTAATGATATATCCTCAATGATATTGATTTTCACGCAGTATGTAGCACCTTTTAGTGGGTATATCGAATAATCTTATTAATAAAATCGATTTAAAATTGAATTTTGAAGAAATATTAGGAAGTAGCAAAAATTTTTTGATTAAAGCAATAATTAGTTTTCATATCATTAATGATAAGTCAAATTAAGATTCAGTTATATTAAAAAATGTTATTAATCAAAGTTATTTCTAATTCAATTTTAAACAAATATCGTTTATAAAAAAAATTCATACCAATAGTAATTAATGATATATCATCAAAAATATTAGTGTAGAGGAAATATCAAAAATTTGCATTAAAATAATTGCTTTAATATCTTATCAATCAATATCATTACTATACAGTATCTGTTTTTCTACAAAATTATTCAATTTAGAAAACAGAAGTGGGTGCAAAATGGGTTATTTTGGGTTGCTGTTGTATCCGGATTGTTGGAAATTAAAAATACTTTAAAACGAGTCCAAACACGACGGGGTTATCTTCAAAAATAAAAAAGTTATGATATATAAAATGAATTAAAACAATTGAAAATCGGCTGTCAAAATGTTTCTTTAAATCATCATATCTCGGTTGTTTTTAAAGATAACCTGATCGAGTTTGTACTCGTTTTAAAGCATTTTTCATCTAGGTTATGAATTTTCATTCAAAATTTGACAAATCATCACTTATTTAAAATCGATCAAAAAATAATGAATTTTGAATTTGACATTTGACAGTTTATAACCTAACTTTTCCATTTTTTAACCTAAATACGTCGTCTTTGGTGTCAAACTAAAACATTTTTAATCCTTATCATTACTTATACAGTATCTATCAAAAAATAATCAATTTTGAATTTGACATTTGACAGTTTATAACCTAACTTTTCCATTTTTTAACCTAAATACGTCGTCTTTGGTGTCAAACTAAAACATTTTTAATCCTTATCATTACTTATACAGTATCTATCAAAAAATAATGAATTTTGAATTTGACATTTGACAGTTTATAACCTAACTTTTCCATTTTTTAACCTAAATACCTCGTCTTTGGTGTCAAACTAAAAGATTTTTAATCCTTATCATTACTTATACAGTATCTATCAAAAAATAATGAATTTTGAATTTGACATTTGACAGTTTATAACCTAACTTTTCCATTTTTTAACCTAAATACGTCGTCTTTGGTGTCAAACTAAAACATTTTTAATCCTTATCATTACTTATACAGTATCTATCAAAAAATAATGAATTTTGAATTTGACATTTGACAGTTTATAACCTAACTTTTCCATTTTTTAACCTAAATACCTCGTCTTTGGTGTCAAACTAAAAGATTTTTAATCCTTATCATTACTTATACAGTATCTATCAAAAAATAATGAATTTTGAATTTGACATTTGACAGTTTATAACCTAACTTTTCCATTTTTTAACCTAAATACCTCGTCTTTGGTGTCAAACTAAAACATTTTTAATCCTTATCATTACTTATACAGTATCTATCAAAAAATAATGAATTTTGAATTTGACATTTGACAGTTTATAACCTAACTTTTCCATTTTTTAACCTAAATACGTCGTCTTTGGTGTCAAACTAAAACATTTTTAATCCTTATCATTACTTATACAGTATCTATCAAAAAATAATCAATTTTGAATTTGACATTTGACAGTTTATAACCTAACTTTTCCATTTTTTAACCTAAATACGTCGTCTTTGGTGTCAAACTAAAACATTTTTAATCCTTATCATTACTTATACAGTATCTATCAAAAAATAATCAATTTTGAATTTGACATTTGACAGTTTATAACCTAACTTTTCCATTTTTTAACCTAAATACGTCGTCTTTGGTGTCAAACTAAAAGATTTTTAATCCTTATCATTACTTATACAGTATCTATCAAGAAATAATGAATTTTGAATTTGACATTTGACAGTTTATAACCTAACTTTTCCATTTTTTAACCTAAATACGTCGTCTTTGGTGTCAAACTAAAACATTTTTAATCCTTATCATTACTTATACAGTATCTATCAAAAATAATGAATTTTGAATTTGACATTTGACAGTTTATAACCTAACTTTTCCATTTTTTAACCTAAATACCTCGTCTTTGGTGTCAAACTAAAACATTTTTAATCCTTATCATTACTTATACAGTATCTATCAAAAAATAATGAATTTTGAATTTGACATTTGACAGTTTATAACCTAACTTTTCCATTTTTTAACCTAAATACGTCGTCTTTGGTGTCAAACTAAAACATTTTTAATCCTTATCATTACTTATACAGTATCTATCAAAAAATAATCAATTTTGAATTTGACATTTGACAGTTTATAACCTAACTTTTCCATTTTTTAACCTAAATACGTCGTCTTTGGTGTCAAACTAAAACATTTTTAATCCTTATCATTACTTATACAGTATCTATCAAAAAATAATGAATTTTGAATTTGACATTTGACAGTTTATAACCTAACTTTTCCATTTTTTATCCTAAATACGTCGTCTTTGGTGTCAAACTAAAAGATTTTTAATCCTTATCATTACTTATACAGTATCTATCAAAAAATAATGAATTTTGAATTTGACATTTGACAGTTTATAACCTAACTTTTCCATTTTTTATCCTAAATACGTCGTCTTTGGTGTCAAACTAAAAGATTTTTAATCCTTATCATTACTTATACAGTATCTATCAAAAAATAATGAATTTTGAATTTGACATTTGACAGTTTATAACCTAACTTTTCCATTTTTTATCCTAAATACGTCGTCTTTGGTGTCAAACTAAAAGATTTTTAATCCTTATCATTACTTATACAGTATCTATCAAAAAATAATGAATTTTGAATTTGTAATTTGACAGTTTATAACCTAACTTTTCCATTTTTTATCCTAAATACGTCGTCTTTGGTGTCAAACTAAAAGATTTTTAATCCTTATCATTACTTATACAGTATCTATCAAAAAATAATGAATTTTGAATTTGACATTTGACAGTTTATAACCTAACTTTTCCATTTTTTATCCTAAATACGTCGTCTTTGGTGTCAAACTAAAAGATTTTTAATCCTTATCATTACTTATACAGTATCTATCAAAAAATAATGAATTTTGAATTTGACATTTGACAGTTTATAACCTAACTTTTCCATTTTTTAACCTAAATACGTCGTCTTTGGTGTCAAACTAAAAGATTTTTAATCCTTATCGTTACTTATACAGTATCTATCAAAAAATAATGAATTTTGAATTTGACATTTGACAGTTTATAACCTAACTTTTCCATTTTTTAACCTAAATACGTCGTCTTTGGTGTCAAACTAAAAGATTTTTAATCCTTATCGTTACTTATACAGTATCTATCAAAAAATAATGAATTTTGAATTTGACATTTGACAGTTTATAACCTAACTTTTCCATTTTTTAACCTAAATACGTCGTCTTTGGTGTCAAACTAAAAGATTTTTAATCCTTATCGTTACTTATACAGTATCTATCAAAAAATAATGAATTTTGAATTTGACATTTGACAGTTTATAACCTAACTTTTCCATTTTTTAACCTAAATACGTCGTCTTTGGTGTCAAACTAAAAGATTTTTAATCCTTATCGTTACTTATACAGTATCTATCAAAAAATAATGAATTTTGAATTTGACATTTGACAGTTTATAACCTAACTTTTCCATTTTTTTAACCTAAATACGTCGTCTTTGGTGTCAAACTAAAACATTTTTAATCCTTATCATTACTTATACAGTTTCTATCAAAAAATAATGAATTTTGAATTTGACATTTGACAGTTTATAACCTACCTTTTCTATTTTTTAACCTAAATACGTCGTCTTTGGTGTCAAACTAAAAGATTTTTAATCCTTATCATTACTTATACAGTATCTATCAAAAAATAATGAATTTTGAATTTGACATTTGACAGTTTATAACCTAACTTTTCCATTTTTTAACCTAAATACGTCGTCTTTGGTGTCAAACTAAAAGATTTTTAATCCTTATCGTTACTTATACAGTATCTATCAAAAAATAATGAATTTTGAATTTGACATTTGACAGTTTATAACCTAACTTTTCCATTTTTTAACCTAAATACGTCGTCTTTGGTGTCAAACTAAAAGATTTTTAATCCTTATCATTACTTATACAGTATCTATCAAAAAATAATGAATTTTGAATTTGACATTTGACAGTTTATAACCTAACTTTTCCATTTTTTAACCTAAATACGTCGTCTTTGGTGTCAAACTAAAACATTTTTAATCCTTATCATTACTTATACAGTATCTATCAAAAAATAATGAATTTTGAATTTGACATTTGACAGTTTATAACCTAACTTTTCCATTTTTTAACCTAAATACGTCGTCTTTGGTGTCAAACTAAAACATTTTTAATCCTTATCATTACTTATACAGTATCTATCAAAAAATAATGAATTTTGAATTTGACATTTGACAGTTTATAACCTAACTTTTCCATTTTTTAACCTAAATACGTCGTCTTTGGTGTCAAACTAAAACATTTTTAATCCTTATCATTACTTATACAGTATCTATCAAAAAATAATGAATTTTGAATTTGACATTTGACAGTTTATAACCTAACTTTTCCATTTTTTAACCTAAATACGTCCTCTTTGGTGTCAAACTAAAACATTTTTAATCCTTATCATTACTTATACAGTATCTATCAAAAAATAATGAATTTTGAATTTGACATTTGACAGTTTATAACCTAACTTTTCCATTTTTTAACCTAAATACGTCGTCTTTGGTGTCAAACTAAAACATTTTTAATCCTTATCATTACTTATACAGTATCTATCAAAAAATAATGAATTTTGAATTTGACATTTGACAGTTTATAACCTAACTTTTCCATTTTTTAACCTAAATACGTCGTCTTTGGTGTCAAACTAAAACATTTTTAATCCTTATCATTACTTATACAGTATCTATCAAAAAATAATGAATTTTGAATTTGACATTTGACAGTTTATAACCTAACTTTTCCATTTTTTAACCTAAATACGTCGTCTTTGGTGTCAAACTAAAACATTTTTAATCCTTATCATTACTTATACAGTATCTATCAAAAAATAATGAATTTTGAAATTGACATTTGACAGTTTATAACCTAACTTTTCCATTTTTTAACCTAAATACGTCGTCTTTGGTGTCAAACTAAAACATTTTTAATCCTTATCATTACTTATACAGTATCTATCAAAAAATAATGAATTTTGAATTTGACATTTGACAGTTTATAACCTAACTTTTCCATTTTTTAACCTAAATACGTCCTCTTTGGTGTCAAACTAAAACATTTTTAATCCTTATCATTACTTATACAGTATCTATCAAAAAATAATGAATTTTGAATTTGACATTTGACAGTTTATAACCTAACTTTTCCATTTTTTAACCTAAATACGTCGTCTTTGGTGTCAAACTAAAACATTTTTAATCCTTATCATTACTTATACAGTTTCTATCAAAAAATAATGAATTTTGAATTTGACATTTGACAGTTTATAACCTAACTTTTCCATTTTTAACCTAAATACGTCGTCTTTGGTGTCAAACTAAAAGATCTTTAATCCTTATCATTACTTATACAGTATCTATCAAAAAATAATCAATTTTGAATTTGACATTTGACAGTTTATAACCTAACTTTTCCATTTTTTAACCTAAATACGTCGTCTTTGGTGTCAAACTAAAAGATCTTTAATCCTTATCATTACTTATACAGTATCTATCAAAAAATAATCAATTTTGAATTTGACATTTGACAGTTTATAACCTAACTTTTCCATTTTTTAACCTAAATACGTCGTCTTTGGTGTCAAACTAAAAGATCTTTAATCCTTATCATTACTTATACAGTATCTATCAAAAAATAATCAATTTTGAATTTGACATTTGACAGTTTATAACCTAACTTTTCCATTTTTTAACCTAAATACGTCGTCTTTGGTGTCAAACTAAAAGATCTTTAATCCTTATCATTACTTATACAGTATCTATCAAAAAATAATCAATTTTGAATTTGACATTTGACAGTTTATAACCTAACTTTTCCATTTTTTAACCTAAATACGTCGTCTTTGGTGTCAAACTAAAAGATCTTTAATCCTTATCATTACTTATACAGTATCTATCAAAAAATAATCAATTTTGAATTTGACATTTGACAGTTTATAACCTAACTTTTCCATTTTTTAACCTAAATACGTCGTCTTTGGTGTCAAACTAAAAGATCTTTAATCCTTATCATTACTTATACAGTATCTATCAAAAAATAATCAATTTTGAATTTGACATTTGACAGTTTATAACCTAACTTTTCCATTTTTTAACCTAAATACGTCGTCTTTGGTGTCAAACTAAAAGATCTTTAATCCTTATCATTACTTATACAGTATCTATCAAAAAATAATCAATTTTGAATTTGACATTTGACAGTTTATAACCTAACTTTTCCATTTTTTAACCTAAATACGTCGTCTTTGGTGTCAAACTAAAACATTTTTAATCCTTATCATTACTTATACAGTTTCTATCAAAAAATAATGAATTTTGAATTTGACATTTGACAGTTTATAACCTAACTTTTCCATTTTTTAACCTAAATACGTCGTCTTTGGTGTCAAACTAAAAGATCTTTAATCCTTATCATTACTTATACAGTATCTATCAAAAAATAATCAATTTTGAATTTGACATTTGACAGTTTATAACCTAACTTTTCCATTTTTTAACCTAAATACGTCGTCTTTGGTGTCAAACTAAAACATTTTTAATCCTTATCATTACTTATACAGTTTCTATCAAAAAATAATGAATTTTGAATTTGACATTTGACAGTTTATAACCTAACTTTTCCATTTTTTAACCTAAATACGTCGTCTTTGGTGTCAAACTAAAAGATCTTTAATCCTTATCATTACTTATACAGTATCTATCAAAAAATAATCAATTTTGAATTTGACATTTGACAGTTTATAACCTAACTTTTCCATTTTTTAACCTAAATACGTCGTCTTTGGTGTCAAACTAAAACATTTTTAATCCTTATCATTACTTATACAGTATCTATCAAAAAATAATGAATTTTGAATTTGACATTTGACAGTTTATAACCTAACTTTTCCATTTTTAACCTAAATACGTCGTCTTTGGTGTCAAACTAAAAGATCTTTAATCCTTATCATTACTTATACAGTATCTATCAAAAAATAATCAATTTTGAATTTGACATTTGACAGTTTATAACCTAACTTTTCCATTTTTTAACCTAAATACGTCGTCTTTGGTGTCAAACTAAAAGATCTTTAATCCTTATCATTACTTATACAGTATCTATCAAAAAATAATCAATTTTGAATTTGACATTTGACAGTTTATAACCTAACTTTTCCATTTTTTAACCTAAATACGTCGTCTTTGGTGTCAAACTAAAACATTTTTAATCCTTATCATTACTTATACAGTATCTATCAAAAAATAATGAATTTTGAATTTGACATTTGACAGTTTATAACCTAACTTTTCCATTTTTTAACCTAAATACGTCGTCTTTGGTGTCAAACTAAAACATTTTTAATCCTTATCATTACTTATACAGTATCTATCAAAAAATAATGAATTTTGAATTTGACATTTGACAGTTTATAACCTAACTTTTCCATTTTTTAACCTAAATACGTCGTCTTTGGTGTCAAACTAAAACATTTTTAATCCTTATCATTACTTATACAGTATCTATCAAGAAATAATGAATTTTGAATTTGACATTTGACAGTTTATAACCTAACTTTTCCATTTTTTAACCTAAATACGTCGTCTTTGGTGTCAAACTAAAAGATTTTTAATCCTTATCATTACTTATACAGTATCTATCAAAAAATAATCAATTTTGAATTTGACATTTGACAGTTTATAACCTAACTTTTCCATTTTTAACCTAAATACGTCGTCTTTGGTGTCAAACTAAAAGATTTTTAATCCTTATCATTACTTATACAGTATCTATCAAAAAATAATCAATTTTGAATTTGACATTTGACAGTTTATAACCTAACTTTTCCATTTTTAACCTAAATACGTCGTCTTTGGTGTCAAACTAAAAGATTTTTAATCCTTATCATTACTTATACAGTATCTATCAAGAAATAATGAATTTTGAATTTGACATTTGACAGTTTATAACCTAACTTTTCCATTTTTTAACCTAAATACGTCGTCTTTGGTGTCAAACTAAAAGATTTTTAATCCTTATCATTACTTATACAGTATCTATCAAAAAATAATGAATTTTGAATTTGACATTTGACAGTTTATAACCTAACTTTTCCATTTTTTAACCTAAATACGTCGTCTTTGGTGTCAAACTAAAACATTTTTAATCCTTATCATTACTTATACAGTATCTATCAAAAAATAATGAATTTTGAATTTGACATTTGACAGTTTATAACCTAACTTTTCCATTTTTTAACCTAAATACGTCGTCTTTGGTGTCAAACTAAAACATTTTTAATCCTTATCATTACTTATACAGTATCTATCAAAAAATAATGAATTTTGAATTTGACATTTGACAGTTTATAACCTAACTTTTCCATTTTTTAACCTAAATACGTCGTCTTTGGTGTCAAACTAAAACATTTTTAATCCTTATCATTACTTATACAGTATCTATCAAAAAATAATGAATTTTGAATTTGACATTTGACAGTTTATAACCTAACTTTTCCATTTTTTAACCTAAATACGTCGTCTTTGGTGTCAAACTAAAACATTTTTAATCCTTATCATTACTTATACAGTATCTATCAAGAAATAATGAATTTTGAATTTGACATTTGACAGTTTATAACCTAACTTTTCCATTTTTTAACCTAAATACGTCGTCTTTGGTGTCAAACTAAAAGATTTTTAATCCTTATCATTACTTATACAGTATCTATCAAAAAATAATCAATTTTGAATTTGACATTTGACAGTTTATAACCTAACTTTTCCATTTTTAACCTAAATACGTCGTCTTTGGTGTCAAACTAAAAGATTTTTAATCCTTATCATTACTTATACAGTATCTATCAAAAAATAATCAATTTTGAATTTGACATTTGACAGTTTATAACCTAACTTTTCCATTTTTAACCTAAATACGTCGTCTTTGGTGTCAAACTAAAAGATTTTTAATCCTTATCATTACTTATACAGTATCTATCAAGAAATAATGAATTTTGAATTTGACATTTGACAGTTTATAACCTAACTTTTCCATTTTTTAACCTAAATACGTCGTCTTTGGTGTCAAACTAAAACATTTTTAATCCTTATCATTACTTATACAGTATCTATCAAAAAATAATGAATTTTGAATTTGACATTTGACAGTTTATAACCTAACTTTTCCATTTTTAACCTAAATACGTCGTCTTTGGTGTCAAACTAAAAGATCTTTAATCCTTATCATTACTTATACAGTATCTATCAAAAAATAATCAATTTTGAATTTGACATTTGACAGTTTATAACCTAACTTTTCCATTTTTTAACCTAAATACGTCGTCTTTGGTGTCAAACTAAAACATTTTTAATCCTTATCATTACTTATACAGTATCTATCAAAAAATAATCAATTTTGAATTTGACATTTGACAGTTTATAACCTAACTTTTCCATTTTTTAACCTAAATACGTCGTCTTTGGTGTCAAACTAAAACATTTTTAATCCTTATCATTACTTATACAGTATCTATCAAAAAATAATGAATTTTGAATTTGACATTTGACAGTTTATAACCTAACTTTTCCATTTTTTAACCTAAATACGTCGTCTTTGGTGTCAAACTAAAACATTTTTAATCCTTATCATTACTTATACAGTATCTATCAAAAAATAATGAATTTTGAATTTGACATTTGACAGTTTATAACCTAACTTTTCCATTTTTTAACCTAAATACGTCGTCTTTGGTGTCAAACTAAAACATTTTTAATCCTTATCATTACTTATACAGTATCTATCAAGAAATAATGAATTTTGAATTTGACATTTGACAGTTTATAACCTAACTTTTCCATTTTTTAACCTAAATACGTCGTCTTTGGTGTCAAACTAAAAGATTTTTAATCCTTATCATTACTTATACAGTATCTATCAAGAAATAATGAATTTTGAATTTGACATTTGACAGTTTATAACCTAACTTTTCCATTTTTTAACCTAAATACGTCGTCTTTGGTGTCAAACTAAAAGATTTTTAATCCTTATCATTACTTATACAGTATCTATCAAGAAATAATGAATTTTGAATTTGACATTTGACAGTTTATAACCTAACTTTTCCATTTTTTAACCTAAATACGTCGTCTTTGGTGTCAAACTAAAAGATCTTTAATCCTTATCATTACTTATACAGTATCTATCAAAAAATAATGAATTTTGAATTTGACATTTGACAGTTTATAACCTAACTTTTCCATTTTTTAACCTAAATACGTCGTCTTTGGTGTCAAACTAAAACATTTTTAATCCTTATCATTACTTATACAGTATCTATCAAAAAATAATGAATTTTGAATTTGACATTTGACAGTTTATAACCTAACTTTTCCATTTTTTAACCTAAATACGTCGTCTTTGGTGTCAAACTAAAACATTTTTAATCCTTATCATTACTTATACAGTATCTATCAAAAAATAATGAATTTTGAATTTGACATTTGACAGTTTATAACCTAACTTTTCCATTTTTAACCTAAATACGTCGTCTTTGGTGTCAAACTAAAAGATCTTTAATCCTTATCATTACTTATACAGTATCTATCAAAAAATAATCAATTTTGAATTTGACATTTGACAGTTTATAACCTAACTTTTCCATTTTTTAACCTAAATACGTCGTCTTTGGTGTCAAACTAAAAGATCTTTAATCCTTATCATTACTTATACAGTATCTATCAAAAAATAATCAATTTTGAATTTGACATTTGACAGTTTATAACCTAACTTTTCCATTTTTTAACCTAAATACGTCGTCTTTGGTGTCAAACTAAAACATTTTTAATCCTTATCATTACTTATACAGTATCTATCAAAAAATAATGAATTTTGAATTTGACATTTGACAGTTTATAAACCTAACTTTTCTATTTTTTAACCTAAATACGTCGTCTTTGGTGTCAAACTAAAACATTTTTAATCCTTATCATTACTTATACAGTATCTATCAAAAAATAATCAATTTTGAATTTGACATTTGACAGTTTATAACCTAACTTTTCCATTTTTTTAACCTAAATACGTCGTCTTTGGTGTCAAACTAAAACATTTTTAATCCTTATCATTACTTATACAGTATCTATCAAAAAATAATGAATTTTGAATTTGACATTTGACAGTTTATAACCTAACTTTTCCATTTTTAACCTAAATACGTCGTCTTTGGTGTCAAACTAAAAGATCTTTAATCCTTATCATTACTTATACAGTATCTATCAAAAAATAATGAATTTTGAATTTGACATTTGACAGTTTATAACCTAACTTTTCCATTTTTTAACCTAAATACGTCGTCTTTGGTGTCAAACTAAAACATTTTTAATCCTTATCATTACTTATACAGTATCTATCAAAAAATAATGAATTTTGAATTTGACATTTGACAGTTTATAACCTAACTTTTCCATTTTTTAACCTAAATACGTCGTCTTTGGTGTCAAACTAAAACATTTTTAATCCTTATCATTACTTATACAGTATCTATCAAAAAATAATGAATTTTGAATTTGACATTTGACAGTTTATAACCTAACTTTTCCATTTTTAACCTAAATACGTCGTCTTTGGTGTCAAACTAAAAGATCTTTAATCCTTATCATTACTTATACAGTATCTATCAAAAAATAATCAATTTTGAATTTGACATTTGACAGTTTATAACCTAACTTTTCCATTTTTTAACCTAAATACGTCGTCTTTGGTGTCAAACTAAAAGATCTTTAATCCTTATCATTACTTATACAGTATCTATCAAAAAATAATCAATTTTGAATTTGACATTTGACAGTTTATAACCTAACTTTTCCATTTTTTAACCTAAATACGTCGTCTTTGGTGTCAAACTAAAACATTTTTAATCCTTATCATTACTTATACAGTATCTATCAAAAAATAATGAATTTTGAATTTGACATTTGACAGTTTATAAACCTAACTTTTCTATTTTTTAACCTAAATACGTCGTCTTTGGTGTCAAACTAAAACATTTTTAATCCTTATCATTACTTATACAGTATCTATCAAAAAATAATCAATTTTGAATTTGACATTTGACAGTTTATAACCTAACTTTTCCATTTTTTTAACCTAAATACGTCGTCTTTGGTGTCAAACTAAAACATTTTTAATCCTTATCATTACTTATACAGTATCTATCAAAAAATAATGAATTTTGAATTTGACATTTGACAGTTTATAACCTAACTTTTCCATTTTTTTAACCTAAATACGTCGTCTTTGGTGTCAAACTAAAACATTTTTAATCCTTATCATTACTTATACAGTTTCTATCAAAAAATAATGAATTTTGAATTTGACATTTGACAGTTTATAACCTAACTTTTCCATTTTTTTAACCTAAATACGTCGTCTTTGGTGTCAAACTAAAACATTTTTAATCCTTATCATTACTTATACAGTTTCTATCAAAAAATAATCAATTTTGAATTTGACATTTGACAGTTTATAAACCTAACTTTTCTATTTTTTAACCTAAATACGTCGTCTTTGGTGTCAAACTAAAACATTTTTAATCCTTATCATTACTTATACAGTATCTATCAAAAAATAATGAATTTTGAATTTGACATTTGACAGTTTATAACCTAACTTTTCCATTTTTTTAACCTAAATACGTCGTCTTTGGTGTCAAACTAAAACATTTTTAATCCTTATCATTACTTATACAGTATCTATCAAAAAATAATGAATTTTGAATTTGACATTTGACAGTTTATAACCTAACTTTTCCATTTTTTTAACCTAAATACGTCGTCTTTGGTGTCAAACTAAAACATTTTTAATCCTTATCATTACTTATACAGTATCTATCAAAAAATAATGAATTTTGAATTTGACATTTGACAGTTTATAACCTAACTTTTCCATTTTTTTAACCTAAATACGTCGTCTTTGGTGTCAAACTAAAACATTTTTAATCCTTATCATTACTTATACAGTATCTATCAAAAAATAATGAATTTTGAATTTGACATTTGACAGTTTATAACCTAACTTTTCCATTTTTTTAACCTAAATACGTCGTCTTTGGTGTCAAACTAAAACATTTTTAATCCTTATCATTACTTATACAGTATCTATCAAAAAATAATGAATTTTGAATTTGACATTTGACAGTTTATAACCTAACTTTTCCATTTTTTTAACCTAAATACGTCGTCTTTGGTGTCAAACTAAAAGATCTTTAATGCTTATCATTACTTATACAGTATCCATCAGAAAATAATGAATTTCGATTCAAAATCGAAATTCAGTTGACAGATTGTAAACCAAATTCCGCATTTGTTAACCTAAATAGGTCGTGTTTGATGTCAAATTAAAGAATTTTCAATCCTTATCAAGATACTTGCAATATTTATCAACAAACATTTGGTGTAAAACCAGTTTGGTGTAAAACATAAGTTATTATGTCTATCAGGTTATAGGAAATTGAAAATCCTTTAAAATGAGCCCAAACACGATGATTTTATCTTAAAAAACAAAAAAGATATTAAGTAGAATTAAAATAAAAACAAATGAAAATCGGTTGTCAAAATGATTTTTAAATTAACATATCTCAGCCGTTTTTGAAGATAACTCATTCGAGTTTGGACTCATTTCAAAGCATTTTAGACCTATTTTACGAAATTATATTCATACTTCAACAGAATTTTGGTTTAGGTCGATTTATTGTTGTTGCTGCTGATTTCGGATTGTAGGAAATTAAAAATCCTTTAAAATGAGTCCAAACACGATGGGGTTTTCTCCAAACATAAAAAGGTTACAAAACAAAAATGCACTAAAACAATTGAATATCGGCTGTCAAAATGTTTCATTAAATCATCATATCTCGATTGTTTTAAAAGATAACCCAGTCGAATTTGGACTCATTTTAATTTAAAATGTTTTCTGCATGGTTTATTTATAATAAGATTATTTTATTACAAAATTTCGATATTTCCACCAGATGGCTCTGTATATCATTGAATATTTTTGATGATATATCGTTAATTATGCTCCGAATTAACTTTTTTTGTAAACAAATTTCGTTTAAAATTGAATCAGGAACATTTTTTATCAAAAGCATTTTTTGAAATAACTTAATTTTAACTTCCCACTGAACAGCACATATCATTATATCATAATGATATGCCAAATTAAGATTCAGTTATATTAAAAAATGTTATTAATAAATGTTATTTCTAATTCAATTTTGAACAAATATCATTTATAAACCATACCATAATAAAAATTAATGATATATCAATTAGTGTAGAAGAAATCTTATTTAAAGCAAATTTTGTGTAAAAATGCTTTGCTTAAAGCACCAATTTGTTCATGAGAGGTATAAAGTTAATCAATACGGGCTTGGTGATGCAAATTGGATGAAACGAGGAGACGACGCTTCACGCGTGATCAAATTGAAGTTATAAAATAAATTAGCTTTATAAAATGGGGGTAAAGGGTGCGCTCACTAACTAAGTAAATAAGTAACGGGCGTCGTAAGTGGCTTTCGCATAACTCAAAACTCACGCTGTTATCCAATTTTCGGAGGGCGGAGTCCTGCAGGTCCATTAGCAGGAGCCGTCGTCGACAATTTAACACCAATTAGTGTCAATGCGTTCCGATGGGAATTCTACCTCCATGGTATTTCGACCTAATTCGGTCCCTCTCATGTCCGCGTCCGGTTCTGTTCCAATTTCGAACTCAATTTTCAAATCGATACTCCGACGCAACCTAATTTGCAACAAAGAAAACGAAATCTTTTAATATCGTTTATTAAAATTGCACATCCATCTCAATCCCATCCCATCTCATCCCATCCCCGGGAATCGGGAGTTGAGGGGGTTGGGTTAATACGCAACAGAGGGGCACATATTACTTTGAGAGGAATATGGTTCCACGTTTAATAAGCGGAAAATTCATCTCGCCCCCATTCGAGGGGGACCGGTGCAACAATAATGGGAAATGTGCAAACATTCTCTCCCGTCGGCGGTTCATATGTCGGGCAATAAAGCAGGATGGCGTTTTCTCCATCCTGGCGTGTGTTCACTTAGGTGGATGCGCGTCCGTGCATCTGTATCCCAACGGGGGGATTTCAAGGCAAATTAGCAGGGAGTTCAAGTCCCCGGATGAAAATCTAATTAGATTCCCTTCGAAATCAACGGCTCCCTTGTAATCAACCTATACCTAATGCGAAAACGGAATAATTAAACCCCAATCTACGAGCAATTTTCTCGATGACGGTGTTTTCAGGTGGGATTAATGCTAATAAGACCGTCTTGAAAATGTTTACGGATATAAAACAATTTCTTAGAGGCGTTACGAATATATTAGAGAAGATATCATATAGATAAAGTTATAAAAATACGAAAAATTAATGATATATCTTAAAAATTGTTGATTATTAAACAGTATACAGCCCCCCCTGCTGGGAATATCGAAAAATTTTATTAAAATAATCGATTTAAAATCTCATTTTAAATGAATATTGTAGGAAACATTTTTTGATTAAATCAATTATTAGTTTTCATATCATTAATGATATGACAAATAAAAGTTCGGTTATTTTAAAAATTTCATTAATAAAACTTGTTCCTAATACAATTCTAAACAAATATTGTTTATGAATGAAATTGATTCGAACAATAATTAATGATATATCATCAAAAAAATTGAATGATATACCAGTATAGAGCGCCCTCTAGTGGAGATATCGAAAATGTTTATTAAAATAATCGATATAAAATCACGTTGTGAATAAATATTGTAGGAAACATTTTTTGATTAAATCAATTATTAGTTTTCATATCATTAATGATATGACAAATAAAAATTCGGTTATTTTAAAAATTTCATTAATAAAAGTTGTTCCTAATACAATTCTAAGCAAATATTGTTTATGAATAAAATTGATTCGAACAATAATTAATGGTATATCATCAAAAAAATTGAATGATATACCAGTATAGAGCGCCATCTGATGGAGATATCGAAAATTTTTATTAAAATAATCGATATAAAATCACGTTGTGAATAAATATTGTAGGAAACATTTTTTGATTAAATCAATTATTAGTTTTCATATCATTAATGATATGACAAATAAAAATTCGGTTATTTTAAAAATTTCATTAATAAAAGTTGTTCCTAATACAATTCTAAGCAAATATTGTTTATGAATAAAATTGATTCGAACAATAATTAATGGTATATCATCAAAAAAATTGAATGATATACCAGTATAGAGCGCCATCTGATGGAGATATCGAAAATTTTTATTAAAATAATCGATATAAAATCACGTTGTGAATAAATATTGTAGGAAACATTTTTTGATTAAATCAATTATTAGTTTTCATATCATTAATGATATGACAAATAAAAATTCGGTTATTTTAAAAATTTCATTAATAAAAGTTGTTCCTAATACAATTCTAAGCAAATATTGTTTATGAATAAAATTGATTCGAACAATAATTAATGGTATATCATCAAAAAAATTGAATGATATACCAGTATAGAGCGCCATCTGATGGAGATATCGAAAATTTTTATTAAAATAATCGATATAAAATCACGTTGTGAATAAATATTGTAGGAAACATTTTTTGATTAAATCAATTATTAGTTTTCATATCATTAATGATATGACAAATAAAAATTCGGTTATTTTAAAAATTTTATTAATAAAAGTTGTTCCTAATACAATTCTAAGCAAATATTGTTTATGAATAAAATTGATTCGAACAATAATTAATGGTATATCATCAAAAAAATTGAATGATATACCAGTATAGAGCGCCATCTGATAGAGATATCGAAAATTTTTATTAAAATAATCGATATAAAATCACGTTGTGAATAAATATTGTAGGAAACATTTTTTGATTAAATCAATTATTAGTTTTCATATCATTAATGATATGACAAATAAAAATTCGGTTATTTTAAAAATTTCATTAATAAAAGTTGTTCCTAATACAATTCTAAGCAAATATTGTTTATGAATAAAATTGATTCGAACAATAATTAATGGTATATCATCAAAAAAATTGAATGATATACCAGTATAGAGCGCCATCTGATGGAGATATCGAAAATTTTTATTAAAATAATCGATATAAAATCACGTTGTGAATAAATATTGTAGGAAACATTTTTTGATTAAATCAATTATTAGTTTTCATATCATTAATGATATGACAAATAAAAATTCGGTTATTTTAAAAATTTCATTAATAAAAGTTGTTCCTAATACAATTCTAAGCAAATATTGTTTATGAATAAAATTGATTCGAACAATAATTAATGGTATATCATCAAAAAAATTGAATGATATACCAGTATAGAGCGCCCTCTAGTGGAGATATCGAAAATGTTTATTAAAATAATCGATATAAAATCACGTTGTGAATAAATATTGTAGGAAACATTTTTTGATTAAATCAATTATTAGTTTTCATATCATTAATGATATGACAAATAAAAATTCGGTTATTTTAAAAATTTCATTAATAAAAGTTGTTCCTAATACAATTCTAAGCAAATATTGTTTATGAATAAAATTGTTTCGAACAATAATTAATGATATATCATCAAAAAAATTGAATGATATACCAGTATAGAGCGCCCTCTAGTGGAGATATCGAAAATTTTTATTAAAATAATCGATATAAAATCACGTTGTGAATAAATATTGTAGGAAACATTTTTTGATTAAGACAATAATAAGTTTTGATATCATTATGATATGTATTATGATATGATATGTACTATTCAATGGGAAATTAAAATTAAGTTATTTCAAAAAATGTTATGAATAAAAGTTGCTCCGAATTCAATTATATACAAATATTATTCATTAAAAAATTTGATTCTAACAATAATTAATGATATATCATCAAAAATATTTAATGATATATCAGTATAAAGAGCCATATGGTGGAGATATCGAAAATTGTTATTAAAATAATCGATTTAAAATCTTATTAAAAATAAATATTGTGGGAAAGATTTTTTGATTTAAGTAAAAATTAGTTTTGATATCATTATGATATAATGATATGTACCGTTCAGTGGGAAGTTAAAATTAAGTTATTTAAAAAAATTTTTTCAATAAAAGATATTTCTAATTCAATTTTAAACACAATTTATTTACAAGAAAGGTTGATTCGGAGAATAATTAATGATATATCATCAAAAATATTTAATGATATACCGGTATAGAGCGCCATATGGTGGAGATATCGAACATTTTTATTAAAATAATCGATCTAAAATCTTATTATAAATAAATATTGTAGGAAAGATTATTTGATTTAAGTAAAAAATTAGTTTTGATATCATCATGATATAATGATATGTACTGTTCAGTGGGAAATTAAAATTAAATTATATAAAAAAAGTTCCTTAATAGAAGTTGTTCCTAATTCAATATTAACCAAATGTTATTTATAACAAATTTTGATTTAACTAACAATTAAGGATATATCATCAAAAATATTAAATGATATATCAGCGCCACCTGGTGGAAATATCGAAAATTTTCAATAAAATAACCTTGTTATAAATAAACCATGCAGGAAACATTTTAGATTAAACTCGGCCGAGTTATCTTTTAAAACAACCGAGATATGATGATTTAAAGAAACATTTTGACAGCCGATTTTCAATTGTTTTAATGCATTTTTGTTTTGTAATCTTTTTATTTTTGGAGATAACCCCATCATGATTGGACTCATTTTAAAGGATTCTTAATTTCCTACAATCCGAAAACAACAGCAACAACAATAAATCAACCTAAACCAAAATTTTGTTGCAATATGAATATGATTTCGTAATCTAGGTGTAAAATGCTTTAAAATGAGTCCAAACTCGAATGAGTTATCTTCAAAAACGGCTGAGATATGTTAATTTAAAAATCATTTTGACAAGCGATTTTCATTTGTTTTTATATTAATTCTACTTAATATCTTTTTGTTTTTTAAGATAAAATCATCGTGTTTGGGTTCATTTTAAAGGATTTTCAATTTCCTATAACCTGATAGACATAATAACTTATGTTTGACACCAACTTAGACGTATTTAAGAGAAGATATGAAAAAGCTTGGTTATTTACGGACAAATATCAAAATTGAAAATCAAAGTTTGTTGATAAATGTTGCAAGTATTTTGATAAGGATTGAAAATTCTTTAATTTGACACCAAAAATGAATGATCATGTTAAAAAATGAACAAGTTAGGTTATAAACTGTCAAATATCAAAGTCGAAATTGATTATTTTTTGATAGATACTGTATAAGTAATAATAAGGATTAAAAATGTTTTAGTTTGACACCAAAGACGACGTATTTAGGTTAAAAAATGGGAAAGTTAGGTTATAAACTGTCAAATATCAAATTCAAAATTCATTATTTTTTGATAGATACTGTATAAGTAATAATAAGGATTAAAAATGTTTTAGTTTGACACCAAAGACGACGTATTTAGGTTAAAAAATGGGAAAGTTAGGTTATAAACTGTCAAATGTCAAATTCAAAATTCATTATTTTTTGATAGATACTGTATAAGTAATAATAAGGATTAAAAATGTTTTAGTTTGACACCAAAGACGACGTATTTAGGTTAAAAAATGGGAAAGTTAGGTTATAAACTGTCAAATGTCAAATTCAAAATTCATTATTTTTTGATAGATACTGTATAAGTAATAATAAGGATTAAAAATGTTTTAGTTTGACACCAAAGACGACGTATTTAGGTTAAAAAATGGGAAAGTTAGGTTATAAACTGTCAAATGTCAAATTCAAAATTCATTATTTTTTGATAGATACTGTATAAGTAATGATAAGGATTAAAAATGTTTTAGTTTGACACCAAAAACGACGTATTTAGGTTAAAAAATGGAAAAGTTAGGTTATAAACTGTCAAATGTCAAATTCAAAATTCATTATTTTTTGATAGATACTGTATAAGTAATAATAAGGATTAAAAATGTTTTAGTTTGACACCAAACGCGACGTATTTAGGTTAAGAAATGAATAAAGTTGGGTTACAAATGTCAAATGTTAAAGTCGAAATTGATTATTTTTTGATAGATGCTGTATGGAAAGTAATGATAAGGATTAAAAATCCTTTCTTTTGACACCAAACATGACGTGTTGAGATTAAGAAATAAAAAAGTTAGATCAATAAATGAAGAATTTAGGCTACTATCTGTCAAATGTCGAAATTGAAATTAAATATTGTTTGATAGATATTAAATAAGTGATGATTGGAGAAATTTTTACTAAAAATTCATAATCTAGATGACAAATGTTTTAAAATGAGTCCAAACTCGATGGGGTTATTTTTAAAAACAATTAAGATATGATGATTTAAAAAACATTTTGACAGCTGATTTTCGATTGTTTTAATTAATTTTTGTTTTCCAACTTTTTTATTTTTGAAGATAACCCCATCGTGTTTGTACTCATTTTAAAGGATATTTAATTTGCTACAACCCGAAAACAACACCAATCCAAAATAATCAATTTTTCGTAAACTTCCGGCTTCCGAATTAAATAGTTTTTAAGAAAAACATTTCTGTTTCACAATTTGTAACTAATATGACGAGAATAATTATATGAGGAGAATAATTGATGAATTCGTGAAATAAATAATTCATAAACATTTTATAAAAAAAAAATAAATCGACTTAAAACAAAATTTTGTTGAAATATAAATAAAATTACGTAATCTAGGTGGAAAATGCTTTAAAATGAGTCCAAACTCGATCAGGTTGTCTTTAAAAACAACCGAGATATGATGATTTAAAGAAACATTTTGACAGCCGATTTTCAATTGTTTTAATACATTTTTGTTTTGTAACTTTTTTATTTTTGGAGATAACCTCATCGTGTTTAGACTCATTTTAAAGGATTTTTAATTTCCTACAACTCGAAAATAATACTAACCCAAAATAACCATTTTTACATCCCCATCCGGTTTTTAAATCGAATAATTTTTAAGAAAAACATTTTTTCCATAATTTGAAACTAACACGAGGAGAATAATTGACGAATTCGAGAAATAAATTATTTATAAAAATGTTGTATAAAAAATAAATCGACCTAAAACAAAGTTTTGTTGAAATATGAATATAATTTCGTAATGTAGGTGGAAAATGCTTTAAAATGAGTCCAAACTCGATCGGGTTGTCTTTAAAAACAACCGAGATATGATGATTTAAAGAAACATTTTGACAGCCGATTTTCAATTGTTTTAATACATTTTTGTTTTGTAACTTTTTTATTTTTGGAGATAACCTCATCGTGTTTAGACTCATTTTAAAGGATTTTTAATTTCCTACAACTCGAAAATAATACTAACCCAAAATAACCATTTTTACATCCCCATCCGGTTTTTAAATCGAATAATTTTTAAGAAAAACATTTTTTCCATAATTTGAAACTAACACGAGGAGAATAATTGACGAATTCGAGAAATAAATTATTTATAAAAATGTTGTATAAAAAATAAATCGACCTAAAACAAAGTTTTGTTGAAATATGAATATAATTTCGTAATGTAGGTGGAAAATGCTTTAAAATGAGTCCAAACTCGATCGGGTTGTCTTTAAAAACAACCGAGATATGATGATTTAAAGAAACATTTTGACAGCCGATTTTCAATTGTTTTAATACATTTTTGTTTTGTAACTTTTTTATTTTTGGAGATAACCTCATCGTGTTTAGACTCATTTTAAAGGATTTTTAATTTCCTACAACTCGAAAATAATACTAACCCAAAATAACCATTTTTACATCCCCATCCGGTTTTTAAATCGAATAATTTTTAAGAAAAACATTTTTGTTTCATAATTTGAAACTAATACGAGGAGAATAATTAACGAATTCGTGATATAAATTATTTATAATATATTTAAATTTCATATATTTTCAACGAGTTTATTTTTTATAATATATTAAGATGAGTAACTACTTTAAAGCAATTATAAATTTCTTCTTCTCAAATTTCAAATAAACGTCAAATTTTGACGTAAACAAGTTAAAAGTGTCTAAAAGAGCCCCAAACGACTTAATTACCCTCTTAAAAGTCAATTGGAGTAAAGAAACTTTTTGTCCGAGTTCATTTTGATGGCATTGTGATAGAGCCGGTCGGTTTAAAAATATATTTAGTATCTTTTGGGTCGACTTGAAAACGTAGAGCTTTCGCGATTCTTGTAGTCCGATTTAAAACCGAGGTAATTACTTTTTAGAAGCACTCCGGAGAGATAACGAGAAAACGTTGCCGTGCGATTCGTTACTCCGGAATATCGTTATATTCTCTTTTCGCCCCCACCCAGTTCACCTCACTGATTTAAATTAGAAAATAAATTGCGAGCGGGAGTTTTATCTGGAGAACGATGGCGAGTGGTGCAAGTGGTGAGGACGAGGACGAGGACGAGGACGAGGGTCGGTTTACGCGGGCGTATCGAATAATAATAAAACGAAATAATAAATATAGGACGGCTCACGTACCCCCGGGACAAACAATAATTAATAAAACAAAACCGACCCCATCGGTTTTATTTGCGGAAATTTGTGTACATTCGAGCAATTAATGACTTTGTATAGTAGATGCGTTTATTGTAAGCGAATAAACAAAAGGGGATATTTATATTTTGGGGTTGGTGCAATTAAACGGGAGTTTCAACTCGAATATTATGTTGGTTTTTAATAAACGTCAAATTTGACGGCTCCAATTACACCAATTGTAAATATGAAAAAGTACTATTTGTTCTTTTTTCTATTTGATTAATATTAAATCAAGAAAAATTGATTTTGATTTTAACTTGATACCTTGTCGTTAGATTTATGCCCAACCTGGTACACACAAGAAAAAGAAATTGTGTACAGTATCTATCAAAAAATAATGAACGTCGATTTTGACATTTTTGAGTGTTTATAACTTAGATTTTTCGTTTCTTAACTTAAATAAGTCGTATTTGGGGTCAAATTAATGTATTTTGATAGATATCAAGCTTTTTACAATATCTATCAAAATATTATGAACTTCGATTTTGACATTTGACAGTTGCTTGATGTCAAACATAAGTTTGAGTTGGTTGTTATGCCTTCCAAGTTATAGAAAATTAAAAATCCTTTAAAATGAGACCAAACACGATGGGGTTAACTTCAAAAATAAAAAAGTTACATAACAAAGATGAATTAAAACAATTGACAATTGGCTGTCAAGATGTTTCGTTAAATCATCATATCTTGGTTATTTTTAAAGATATTCCGATCGAGTTTGGACTCATTTTAAAGCATTTTCCACCTAGATTACGAAATTATATTCATATTTCAACAAAATTTTGTTTTAGGTCGATTTATTTTTTATACAACATTTTTATAAATAATTTATTTCTCGAATTCGTCAATTATTCTCCTCGTATTAGTTTCAAATTATAGAAAAAAATGTTTTTCTTAAATACTATTGAATTTAAAAAGCGGATGTGAACGTAGAATGGGTTATTTTAGGTTGATGTTGTTTCCAGATTAAAGGAAATTAAAAATCCTTTAAATTGAATCCAAACACGATGAGGCTATCTTTAAAAATAAAGAAGTTACAAAACAAAAATGAATTAAAATAATAGAAAATCGACTGTCAAAATGTTTCGTTAAATCATCATATCTCGGTTGCTATTAAAGATAACCCGATCGAGTTTGAACTCATTTTAAAGCATTTTCAATCTAGATTACGAAATTATATTCATATTTTTTCTTAAAAATCTTTCAACTTAGAAACCGGAAGTAGATGCAAAATGGGTTATTTTGGGTTGTTGTTGCTTTCGTGTTGTAGGAAATTAAAAATCCTTTAAAATAAGTTCAAACACGATGGGGTTATCTCCAAAAATAAAAAAGTTATTATACTAAAATGAATTAAAACAATTGAAAATCGGCTGTCAAAATGCTTCTTTAAATCATCATATCTCGGTTGTTTTTAAAGACAACCCGATCGAGTTTGGACTCATTTCAAAGCATTTTCCACCTAGATTACGAAATTATATTCATATTACAACCAAATTTTGTTTTGGGTCGATTTATTTTTTATATAAACTTTTTATAAATAATTTATATCACGAATTCGTTAATTATTCTCCTCGTATTTGTTTAAAATTTTGTGAAAAAAATGTTTTTCTTAAAAATTATTCAATTTAGAAGCCGGAAGTGGATGTAAAATGGGTTATTTTGGGTTGGTGTTGTATCCGAATTATTGGAAATTAAAAATTATTTAAAATGAGTCCAAACACGATGGGGTTATCTTGAAAAATAAAAAAGTTGATACAATGAATTAATTAAAACAATTGAAAATCGGCTGTCAAATTGTTTCTTTAAATCATCATATCTCGGTTGTTCTTAAAGATAACCTGATCGAGTTTGGACTCATTTTAAAGCATTTTCCACCTAGATTACGAAATTATATTCACATTTCAACAAAATTTTGTTTTAGTTCGATTTACTTTTTAAATAACATTTTTAAAAATTATTTATTTTGCAAATTCGTCAATTATTCTCCTCGTATTTGTTTAAAATTTTGTAAAAAAAAATGTTTTTCTTAAAAATTATTCAATTTAGAAGCCGGAAGTGGATGTAAAATGGGTTATTTTGGGTTAGTGTTGTATCCGAATTGTTGGAAATTAAAAATTATTTAAAATGAGTCCAAACACGATGGGGTTATCTTGAAAAATAAAAAAGTTATGATACAATGAATTAATTAAAACAATTGAAAATCGGCTGTCAAATTGTTTCTTTAAATCATCATATCTCGGTTGTTCTTAAAGATAACCTGATCGAGTTTGGACTCATTTTAAAGCATTTTCCACCTAGATTACGAAATTATATTCACATTTCAACAAAATTTTGTTTTAGTTCGATTTACTTTTTAAATAACATTTTTAAAAATTATTTATTTTGCAAATTCGTCAATTATTCTCCTCGTATTTGTTTAAAATTTTGTAAAAAAAAGGTTTTTCTTAAAAATTATTCAATTTAGAAGCCGGAAGTGGATGTAAAATGGGTTATTTTGGGTTGGTGTTGTATCCGAATTGTTGGAAATTAAAAATTATTTAAAATGAGTCCAAACACGATGGAGTTATCTTGAAAAATAAAAAAGTTATGATACAATGAATTAATTAAAACAATTGAAAATCGGCTGTCAAATTGTTTCTTTAAATCATTATATCTCGGTTGTTTCTAAAGACAACCCGATCGAGTTTGGACTCATTTTAAAGCATTTTTCACCTAGATTACGAAATTATATTCATATTTCAACAAAATTTTGTTTTAGTTCGATTTACTTTTTAAATAACATTTTTAAAAATTATTTATTTTGCAAATTCGGCAATTATTCTCCTCGTATTTGTTTAAAATTTTGTAAAAAAAAAATGTTTTTCTTAAAAATTATTCAATTTAGAAGACGGAAGTGGATGTAAAATGGGTTATTTTGGGTTGGTGTTGTATCCGAATTGTTGGAAATTAAAAATTATTTAAAATGAGTCCAAACTCGATGGGGTTATCTTGAAAAATAAAAAAGTTATGATACAATGAATTAATTAAAACAATTGAAAATCGGCTGTCAAATTGTTTCTTTAAATCATTATATCTCGGTTGTTTTTAAAGATAACCTGATCGAGTTTGGACTCATTTTAAAGCATTTTCCACCTAGATTACGAAATTATATTCATATTTCCACAAAATTTTGTTTTAGGTCGTTTTATTTATTTTTTATAAAATTTTTATGAATTATTTATTCCACGAATTCATCAATTATTCTCCTCATATAATTATTCTCGTCATATTAGCCACAAATTACGAAACAAAAATGTTTTTATTAAAAACTATTTAATTTGGAAACCGGAAGTTTACGTAAATAAAATTTTGGATTGGTGTTGTTTTCGGATTGCAGGAAATCAAAAATCCTTTAAAATGAGTCCAAACACGATGGGGTTATCTTTAAAAATAAAAAAATTACAAAACAAAATTTAATTAAAACAATTGAAAATCAGCTGTCAAAATGTTTCTTTAAATCATCATATCTTAATTGTTTTTAAAAATAACCCCATCGAGTTTGGACTCATTTTAAAGCATTTTTCATCTAGATTATGAATTTTTAATCAAAATTTCACCAATCATCACTTATTTAATATCTATCAAACAATATTTAATTTTAATTTTGACATTTGACAGATAGTATCCTAAATTCCTCATTTATTGATCTAACTTTTTTATTTCTTAATCTCAACACATCATGTTTGGTGTGAAAAGAAATAATTTTTAATCCTTATCATTACTTATACAGTATCTATCAAAAATAATCAATTTTGACTTTGACATTTGACATTTTATAATCCAACTTTTTCATTTTTTAACCTAAATATGTCGTGTTTAGTATCAAATTAAGGCATTTTTAACCCTTATCACGATTTTCTCAACATATTTGGGTTGAAATGGGTTGAGTTTTATATCAAATCAAAGCATTTTTAATCCCCATCATAATTTCTTCAATATTTATCAAAAATTAGCAAAATAGGTTGCGTTTTTTGGTCAAAACGAACAGGAAATGAGTCAAAATCGTTCGCTTGAATTCGAATGGAGCGCTAATAGAGTAACAGGAAGTCGAAAACATATCGGAAATTCGATGAAATATCGAAATGGGAAGATCCGCCTCGAAAACGGAGCCATATAAATTTTCTATCTTCCCGCGCAAAATGGTCCGAGCGACAATATTGCCGAAGTCTTTTCGAAATCCAATTTCCTGCATCACCCCCATCCCATCCTCCGACTGCGCAACGCCGCATTGAAAGAATTCACCGACGAGTGAATTTCGGCGGAACAAAGAATTTCCTTTTTCCCCCATTTCGAGACCATTTCAATGTCAATAATCGACGGTTTAACGACCAATTTTTATCCATTTTTCTCGTTTTGAGTTGAAGCAGCTCGGTAACATAACCTAATTTAAAGTTGTAACGAAACCAAGACCGCGTTTTAATGTAATATCGAGGGGCACACGTGGTGCGGTGTGCGAAGTAGCTGCTTAAAGGGATATAACCTCTAAGGGGTTGAGATGGGTTGGGTTGGATGAAGTGGCAAATGCAAATATATGCAGAACTTGTTATGAGTGTGTCTTAGATTTTACCCCATCTCGTGGTTTATGTAGGAAATGTATATATTAAGGTTAAATTATGTTTCGTTTTGTTTCAGAGGCAACCCCAATTAGATAGTATTATACGTAATCGATTAAAAAGGGACGATAAAGTGAAAGAAAAAAAATGTTGGGAGGGTCGTCCTCGCCGAATTCGGCGCCTGCTTACCCGGGATTCCCCCGATCCCCTTACATCCGTCGAATTTCACCCCCGGGTAGTCCAGCTCCAACAAAATCTTGTTGTTACGAACTCCATCGAGGCGGGGAAGTACCCTCGCCGTATCCGCATCACCAACAACACCAACAACAACAACAGCAACAACCATCGCCGCTTCCATCCCCGAATACATCGGAAACTTTCTTGTGTTGCTGTTACACGATTCCCAGCGCGAAATCTTCAACATCAATTTTAGCGACTTTGGGAGTCTGTTTCTTGGTGTTGGGTTACACCGTTTTGGGGGCATTCACTTTTATGGCGCTGGAAGGTCCTGGAACGACGATCCAAAAAATTAATAACAATTTATTAATGGGGAAAAAGGGGGGATTAAAAGAAATCGAAGGATTCGTCGGGTTCGGGATCGCGAACGAATTAAGAAGCCAAACAGTCGATCGATTATGGAGCATCACCGAGAATTTAAACATACTTTACAGGGAGAATTGGACCAAGTTGGCCGCCGAAGAGGTCTTGGAGTTTCAAGAGGCGTTATTTAAAGTCTTAAAGAACACCAAGGTTTTTTTAACCGAAGAAAACGACGGGGAATTTTATTACAACCGAAGGGCGAATCATAAATGGACTTTTACCTCATCCTTTTTGTACTCCCTGACGTTAATAACAACGATAGGTAAGTTATTTAATAATAAAAAATCGTAAAAGGGGCTTTTAAGGCCCCCCTCGCTACGCTTCACGTTAGAATTCGATTTCGCGCTTTTCGTTCGAGTTTGGGGGTAGGAATTTTTGTTTTTCCGGACAATTACCGTCGGTCGCGGTTCTTTCCGGGGCGGCACTTTGAAAGACGCGAAGAACGGGGAGAATTTGCGCGACGTTCCGATGAAAAACTTCAAAAGGATGCGAGCAAACAAAGCACTTCAAAGCGAAAAGATTTCCGTCGCGCCGCGTTTTATACGAAAAAGGTATTGTCTTTTTTTTAAGCGTTTCCGGTTATTATTATTATTTATTACTTTTTTTATGAAAAGATATTAAGTAAACAAAGATTAAACAAAAATAATGTTGCAAATACGTTGGAAATGCTTTAATTTTTGAAGCGTTTTTTATTTAATTAGGGTTTATTTTAAGTTAAAGCTTAAAGTTTTTGCTTTAAAATGATGCATATGAAATTATTATTTTGAAAATTGATCTGTTTATGTAAAAATACGATCTCCGATTCCTCATTTTCCCTTTTATATCATCCTCCAACCTCCAATATGATGAATATAGCCGGGGAAAAAATTAGGTTGGTATTGAAAAAGGAACTAGATTTGTATCTAATTATCTAGTTATTTTTTTAACAAATTTACCCGATCTGGTTACTTTTTAAATACCAACCTAGTTTGAAAAACGAAAATTGACGAAATTTTTTCACAAAATTGTTCACATCCATCAAGAACATCTTAAAAGATCTGTCAACATTTTTTTCATCTCTTCTGTGCCATCATATACTCATACATTGTATATTCATTGTATTCTCATACATTGCATACTCATACATTGTATATGACGGCTTGAAATTACATCACCTTCTTGAGGATATTTTAGCCCTTTTTTTCAATTTTAGCAGGAAATTGTTCCAATCAAAGTTTGTCCCTTTCTAGCTCTTTAGGAAATGAAATCTTGTAATATAGGCTGGTACGTAGGGTGTATAAGTAGACAGCATGAGCTATTACTGTTCCACAGATTATATAATATCTTAGATTACCAACTTGCTAACAGCATGAAGTATTATTGTTCCACAGACTATATTTCTCCTTGAAGACTGCCAACTTGTTGGCAGCATGAGCTGTTATGTTTCCAAAGTCCTGCTCATCGATTTGAAATCTGCCAACTTGTTGGCAGCATGAGCTATTCCTGTTCCACAGACGATATATCATTTTACAGACTGCCAACTTGTTGGCAGCATCAGCTGTTATGTTTCCAAAGTCCTGCTCATCGATTTGAAATCTGCCAACTTGTTGGCAGCATGAGCTATTCCTGTTCCACAGACGATATATCATTTTACAGACTGCCAACTTGTTGGCAGCATGAGCTGTTATGTTTCCAAAGTCCCGCTCATCGATTTGAAATCTGCCTACTTGTTGGCAGCATGAGCTGTTATGTTTCCAAAGTCCCGCTCATCGATTTGAAATCTGCCAACTTGTTGGCAGCATGAGCTACTCCTGTTCCACAGACTATATATTATCTTATAGACTGCCAACTACGAGTTGGCAGCATGAACTGTTATGTTTCCAAAATACCGCTTATCGATTTGAAATCTGCCAACTTGTTGGCAGCATGAGCTATTATTATTTCATAGACTATATATCATTTTAAAGACTGCCAATTTGTTAACAGCATTAGCTATTATATTTTCAAAGTTCGGCTCATCAGTTGGAAGTCTGCGAATTTATTGGCAGCATAAGTTATTACTGTTTCATAGACTATATATCATCTTACAGACTGTCAACTTGTTGGCAGCATGAGCTGTTATGTTTCCAAAGTCCCGCTCATCGATTTGAAATCTGCCAACTTGTTGGCAGCATGAGCTATTCCTGTTTCACAGACTATATATCATCTTACAGACTGCCAACTTGTTGGCAGCATGAGCTATTCCTGTTCCACAGACTATATATCATCTTACAGACTGCCAACATGTTGGCAGCATGAGCTGTTATGTTTCCAAAGTCCCGCTCATCGATTTGAAATCTGCCAACTTGTTGGCAGCATGAGCTATTCCTCTTCCACAGCCTATATATCATCTTACAGACTGCCAACTTGTTCGCAGCATGAGCTGTTATGTTTCCAAAGTCCCGCTCATCGATTTGAAATCTGCCAACTTGTTGGCAGCATGAGCTATTCCTGTTCCACAGACTATATATCATCTTACAGACTGCCAACTTGTTGGCAGCATGAGCTGTTATGTTTCCAAAGTCCCGCTCATCGATTTGAAATCTGCCAACTTGTTGGCAGCATGAGCTATTCCTGTTCCAGAGACTATATATCATCTTACAGACTGCCAACTTGTTGGCAGCATGAGCTGTTATGTTTCCAAAGTCCCTCTCATCGATTTGAAATCTGCCAACTTGTTGGCAGCATGAGCTATTCCTGTTCCACAGCCTATATATCATCTTACAGACTGCCAACTTGTTGGCAGCATGAGCTGTTATGTTTCCAAAGTCCCGCTCATCGATTTGAAATCTGCCTACTTGTTGGCAGCATGAGCTATTTCTGTTCCACAGACTATATATCATCTTACAGACTGCCAACTTGTTGGCAGCATGAGCTGTTATGTTTCCAAAGTCCCGCTCATCGATTTGAAATCTGCCAACTTGTTGGCAGCATGAGCTATTCCTGTTCCACAGACTATATATCATCTTACAGACTGCCAACTTGTTGGCAGCATGAGCTGTTATGTTTCCAAAGTCCCTCTCATCGATTTGAAATCTGCCAACTTGTTGGCAGCATGAGCTATTCCTGTTCCACAGCCTATATATCATCTTACAGACTGCCAACTTGTTGGCAGCATGAGCTGTTATGTTTCCAAAGTCCCGCTCATCGATTTGAAATCTGCCAACTTGTTGGCAGCATGAGCTATTTCTGTTCCACAGACTATATATCATCTTACAGACTGCCAACTTGTTGGCAGCATGAGCTGTTATGTTTCCAAAGTCCCGCTCATCGATTTGAAATCTGCCAACTTGTTGGCAGCATGAGCTATTCCTGTTCCACAGACTATATATCATCTTACAGACTGCCAACTTGTTGGCAGCATGAGCTGTTATGTTTCCAAAGTCCCTCTCATCGATTTGAAATCTGCCAACTTGTTGGCAGCATGAGCTATTCCTGTTCCACAGCCTATATATCATCTTACAGACTGCCAACTTGTTGGCAGCATGAGCTGTTATGTTTCCAAAGTCCCTCTCATCGATTTGAAATCTGCCAACTTGTTGGCAGCATGAGCTATTCCTGTTCCACAGCCTATATATCATCTTACAGACTGCCAACTTGTTGGCAGCATGAGCTGTTATGTTTCCAAAGTCCCGCTCATCGATTTGAAATCTGCCAACTTGTTGGCAGCATGAGCTATTTCTGTTCCACAGACTATATATCATCTTACAGACTGCCAACTTGTTGGCAGCATGAGCTGTTATGTTTCCAAAGTCCCGCTCATCGATTTGAAATCTGCCAACTTGTTGGCAGCATGAGCTATTCCTGTTCCACAGACTATATATCATCTTACAGACTGCCAACTTGTTGGCAGCATGAGCTGTTATGTTTCCAAAGTCCCTCTCATCGATTTGAAATCTGCCAACTTGTTGGCAGCATGAGCTATTCCTGTTCCACAGCCTATATATCATCTTACAGACTGCCAACTTGTTGGCAGCATGAGCTGTTATGTTTCCAAAGTCCCGCTCATCGATTTGAAATCTGCCAACTTGTTGGCAGCATGAGCTATTTCTGTTCCACAGACTATATATCATCTTACAGACTGCCAACTTGTTGGCAGCATGAGCTGTTATGTTTCCAAAGTACCGCTCATCGATTTGAAATCCGCCAATTTGTTGGCAGCATGAGCTATTCCTGTTCCACAGACTATATATTATCTTACAGACTGTCAACTTGTTGACAGCATGAGCTGTTTTGTTTCCACAGTCCCGCTTATCGATTTGAAATCTGCTAACTTGTTGGCAGCATGAGCTGTTATGTTTCCAAAATCATTTTTATCGACTTGAAATCTGCCAACTTGTTGCCAGCATGAGCTATTCCTGTTCCACAGACTATATATTATCTTACAGACTGTCAACTTGTTGACAACATGAGCTGTTTTGTTTCCACAGTCCCGCTTATCGATTTGAAATCTGCCAACTTGTTGGCAGCATGAGCTATTTCTGTTCCACAGACTATATATCATCTTACAGACTGCCAACTTGTTGATAAAGTTTTTTCCAACAACATCGTAGGAAATATATAAAAAGAAAAAGCTTTGGTATGGCTTAAAACGATGTATTTAAATTATTCAATCAATACTATAATCTATATACTATAATCAAAAATATACAGGAGGGTTCTATCAACTTCGACATCTATAGGAAGTCTACTACTACTGATTGTGTCATCCCTTTTAACTCCTACAACTGTACAGCTCACAAAAAAGCTGCTTTCAATTTTTTATTTAATAGACTTTATAATGTACCTCTCAGTAAAGACTGTTTCAGTATTGAAGTTAACAACATCATAAAAATAGGCATTAATAACGGTTATAGTATCAAATTTCTTCAAAATATTATTAATAATATTCATAAAAATAACATTAAAAAATTAGTCTATCCTAACTTTCAATTTAAAAAACATTTTTTAACACTTACTTATAACCATAACCTTAACAAATTTACAAATAATATCACCAAATACAACATCACTCCGGCCTTCTTGTCTGGTGTTAAGACCAGCCAATTGATTATCAACAATAAACATAAATTTAATGATTTACAAAAAAGTGGTGTATACCTTATTAAGTGTGGAGATTGTGATTGCAGATACGTGGGGCAGACGGGAAGGTGCCTCTTGTCCAGATTTAAAGAACACAAAAATAAACAACTCTCTAATGTTTTTAAACACCTACAACTTCACAAACATAACATCGAAACTAACAACATATCACTACTAAAAAACATTAATAAATCTAAAAAGCTGGATCTGTATGAGGAATTTTTCATTATTAAATATAAAAACGAAAGTGAAGAACACCTACTAAATTATCTCTCAGATATTAACGAACACAGGTTCTTCTTAAAGATGTTGTAATAATTTTTAATAATTCAAATTTCAAATTCGAATCTCCCGCCATCATATAAATTTAACATAACCTAATACAAATCGCTAACGCATACTCAGTCCGCTTAAACATGTCATTGATTAAGGGTGACTCAAGTTTAGTTTAATTTTATTATCTTCAAACATCAGTTTTCAAAATTCTAAATTTGTAACAAATATTGTTTTGGCGTAAATTTTGACTTCAATTTATTTAATTTTTGGTTTAATTTTTTAAATTTTTTAAATATTTCATACAAATTAGCGTGGGTGGGTTTAAAAATAAGGTAATTTCAAATTTCTTTTTCGTTAATTTTACACTTGACCTATTTGAATATAGTTTTCAGGCTCAAATTTGTAAGATCAAGCTTTTCCAATGTATATTTCTAAAATGTCCTTTCCGCTGTTCATGTACTCAACATAACAACGTGTCCATTGACGGTAATAATTATAAATAATTTAACGATTTTATATTTTAACATAATTTTCTCTCTTTTATAAACGTAGTCGTGCCTGTCGATGCCGTTACTGGCGAAACACGTGTCGCACTGAAGATTTGATTGAATAATTTAAATACATCGTTTTAAGCCATACCAAAGCTTTTTCTTTTTATATATGCCAACTTGTTGGCAGCATGAGCGGTTATGTTTCCAAAGTACCGCTCATCGATTTGAAATCCGCCAATTTGTTGGCAGCATGAGCTATTCCTGTTCCACAGACTATATATTATCTTACAGACTGTCAACTTGTTGACAGCATGAGCTGTTTTGTTTCCACAGTCCCGCTTATCGATTTGAAATTTGCTAACTTGTTGGCAGCATGAGCTGTTATGTTTCCAAAATCATTTTTATCGACTTGAAATCTGCCAACTTGTTGCCAGCATGAGCTATTCCTGTTCCACAGACTATATATTATCTTACAGACTGTCAACTTGTTGACAACATGAGCTGTTTTGTTTCCACAGTCCCGCTTATCGATTTGAAATCTGCCAACTTGTTGGCAGCATGAGCTATTTCTGTTCCACAGACTATATATCATCTTACAGACTGCCAACTTGTTGATAAAGTTTTTTCCAACAACATCGTAGGAAATATATAAAAAGAAAAAGCTTTGGTATGGCTTAAAACGATGTATTTAAATTATTCAATCAATACTATAATCTATATACTATAATCAAAAATATACAGGAGGGTTCTATCAACTTCGACATCTATAGGAAGTCTACTACTACTGATTGTGTCATCCCTTTTAACTCCTACAACTGTACAGCTCACAAAAAAGCTGCTTTCAATTTTTTATTTAATAGACTTTATAATGTACCTCTCAGTAAAGACTGTTTCAGTATTGAAGTTAACAACATCATAAAAATAGGCATTAATAACGGTTATAGTATCAAATTTCTTCAAAATATTATTAATAATATTCATAAAAATAACATTAAAAAATTAGTCTATCCTAACTTTCAATTTAAAAAACATTTTTTAACACTTACTTATAACCATAACCTTAACAAATTTACAAATAATATCACCAAATACAACATCACTCCGGCCTTCTTGTCTGGTGTTAAGACCAGCCAATTGATTATCAACAATAAACATAAATTTAATGATTTACAAAAAAGTGGTGTATACCTTATTAAGTGTGGAGATTGTGATTGCAGATACGTGGGGCAGACGGGAAGGTGCCTCTTGTCCAGATTTAAAGAACACAAAAATAAACAACTCTCTAATGTTTTTAAACACCTACAACTTCACAAACATAACATCGAAACTAACAACATATCACTACTAAAAAACATTAATAAATCTAAAAAGCTGGATCTGTATGAGGAATTTTTCATTATTAAATATAAAAACGAAAGTGAAGAACACCTACTAAATTATCTCTCAGATATTAACGAACACAGGTTCTTCTTAAAGATGTTGTAATAATTTTTAATAATTCAAATTTCAAATTCGAATCTCCCGCCATCATATAAATTTAACATAACCTAATACAAATCGCTAACGCATACTCAGTCCGCTTAAACATGTCATTGATTAAGGGTGACTCAAGTTTAGTTTAATTTTATTATCTTCAAACATCAGTTTTCAAAATTCTAAATTTGTAACAAATATTGTTTTGGCGTAAATTTTGACTTCAATTTATTTAATTTTTGGTTTAATTTTTTAAATTTTTTAAATATTTCATACAAATTAGCGTGGGTGGGTTTAAAAATAAGGTAATTTCAAATTTCTTTTTCGTTAATTTTACACTTGACCTATTTGAATATAGTTTTCAGGCTCAAATTTGTAAGATCAAGCTTTTCCAATGTATATTTCTAAAATGTCCTTTCCGCTGTTCATGTACTCAACATAACAACGTGTCCATTGACGGTAATAATTATAAATAATTTAACGATTTTATATTTTAACATAATTTTCTCTCTTTTATAAACGTAGTCGTGCCTGTCGATGCCGTTACTGGCGAAACACGTGTCGCACTGAAGATTTGATTGAATAATTTAAATACATCGTTTTAAGCCATACCAAAGCTTTTTCTTTTTATATATGCCAACTTGTTGGCAGCATGAGCGGTTATGTTTCCAAAGTACCGCTCATCGATTTGAAATCCGCCAATTTGTTGGCAGCATGAGCTATTCCTGTTCCACAGACTATATATTATCTTACAGACTGTCAACTTGTTGACAGCATGAGCTGTTTTGTTTCCACAGTCCCGCTTATCGATTTGAAATTTGCTAACTTGTTGGCAGCATGAGCTGTTATGTTTCCAAAATCATTTTTATCGACTTGAAATCTGCCAACTTGTTGCCAGCATGAGCTATTCCTGTTCCACAGACTATATATTATCTTACAGACTGTCAACTTGTTGACAACATGAGCTGTTTTGTTTCCACAGTCCCGCTTATCGATTTGAAATCTGCCAACTTGTTGGCAGCATGAGCTATTTCTGTTCCACAGACTATATATCATCTTACAGACTGCCAACTTGTTGATAAAGTTTTTTCCAACAACATCGTAGGAAATATATAAAAAGAAAAAGCTTTGGTATGGCTTAAAACGATGTATTTAAATTATTCAATCAATACTATAATCTATATACTATAATCAAAAATATACAGGAGGGTTCTATCAACTTCGACATCTATAGGAAGTCTACTACTACTGATTGTGTCATCCCTTTTAACTCCTACAACTGTACAGCTCACAAAAAAGCTGCTTTCAATTTTTTATTTAATAGACTTTATAATGTACCTCTCAGTAAAGACTGTTTCAGTATTGAAGTTAACAACATCATAAAAATAGGCATTAATAACGGTTATAGTATCAAATTTCTTCAAAATATTATTAATAATATTCATAAAAATAACATTAAAAAATTAGTCTATCCTAACTTTCAATTTAAAAAACATTTTTTAACACTTACTTATAACCATAACCTTAACAAATTTACAAATAATATCACCAAATACAACATCACTCCGGCCTTCTTGTCTGGTGTTAAGACCAGCCAATTGATTATCAACAATAAACATAAATTTAATGATTTACAAAAAAGTGGTGTATACCTTATTAAGTGTGGAGATTGTGATTGCAGATACGTGGGGCAGACGGGAAGGTGCCTCTTGTCCAGATTTAAAGAACACAAAAATAAACAACTCTCTAATGTTTTTAAACACCTACAACTTCACAAACATAACATCGAAACTAACAACATATCACTACTAAAAAACATTAATAAATCTAAAAAGCTGGATCTGTATGAGGAATTTTTCATTATTAAATATAAAAACGAAAGTGAAGAACACCTACTAAATTATCTCTCAGATATTAACGAACACAGGTTCTTCTTAAAGATGTTGTAATAATTTTTAATAATTCAAATTTCAAATTCGAATCTCCCGCCATCATATAAATTTAACATAACCTAATACAAATCGCTAACGCATACTCAGTCCGCTTAAACATGTCATTGATTAAGGGTGACTCAAGTTTAGTTTAATTTTATTATCTTCAAACATCAGTTTTCAAAATTCTAAATTTGTAACAAATATTGTTTTGGCGTAAATTTTGACTTCAATTTATTTAATTTTTGGTTTAATTTTTTAAATTTTTTAAATATTTCATACAAATTAGCGTGGGTGGGTTTAAAAATAAGGTAATTTCAAATTTCTTTTTCGTTAATTTTACACTTGACCTATTTGAATATAGTTTTCAGGCTCAAATTTGTAAGATCAAGCTTTTCCAATGTATATTTCTAAAATGTCCTTTCCGCTGTTCATGTACTCAACATAACAACGTGTCCATTGACGGTAATAATTATAAATAATTTAACGATTTTATATTTTAACATAATTTTCTCTCTTTTATAAACGTAGTCGTGCCTGTCGATGCCGTTACTGGCGAAACACGTGTCGCACTGAAGATTTGATTGAATAATTTAAATACATCGTTTTAAGCCATACCAAAGCTTTTTCTTTTTATATATGCCAACTTGTTGGCAGCATGAGCGGTTATGTTTCCAAAGTACCGCTCATCGATTTGAAATCCGCCAATTTGTTGGCAGCATGAGCTATTCCTGTTCCACAGACTATATATTATCTTACAGACTGTCAACTTGTTGACAGCATGAGCTGTTTTGTTTCCACAGTCCCGCTTATCGATTTGAAATTTGCTAACTTGTTGGCAGCATGAGCTGTTATGTTTCCAAAATCATTTTTATCGACTTGAAATCTGCCAACTTGTTGCCAGCATGAGCTATTCCTGTTCCACAGACTATATATTATCTTACAGACTGTCAACTTGTTGACAACATGAGCTGTTTTGTTTCCACAGTCCCGCTTATCGATTTGAAATCTGCTAACTTGTTGGCAGCATCAGCTGTTATGTTTCCAAAATACCACTTATCGATTTAAAATCTGCCAACTTGTTGGCAGCATGAGGTATTCCTGTTCCACAGACTATATATCATCTTACAGACTGCCAACTTGTTGGCAGCATGAGCTGTTATGTTTCCAAAGTCTCGCTCATCGATTTGAAATCTGCCAACTTGTTGGCAGCATGAGTTATTCCTGTTTCACAGACTATATATTATCTTACAGACTGCCAACTACGTGTTGGCAGCATGAACAATTATGTTTCCAAACTACCGCTTATCGATTTGAAACCTGTCAACTTGTTGGCAGCATGAGCTATTCTTGTTCCACAGACTATATACCATCTTACAGACTGACAACTTGTTGGTAGCATGAGCTATTATTATTTCACAGACTATATATCATTTTAAAGACTGCCAATTTGTTGACAGCATTAGCTATTATATTTTCAAAGTCCGGCTCGTCAGTTGGAAGTCTGCGAACTTGTTGGCAGCATAAGTTATTACTGTTTCATAGACTCTATATCATCTTACAGACTGTCAACTTGTTGGCAGCATGAGTTATTACTATTCCACAATTTATACAGAATGTCTTTGAAATGCGTATACAACGGAAGACCATAGATACCTTGGTTTAGAATAGATCGATTTAAGTTAACCTATCTATATCCATAGTTGCATTCTTTATAACTCGAAAACGCGATAATCAATCTAAACCATTTTTGAGATTGAGTTCGTAGGTTCAATTAACGTCTTTTTATGGTTTTGGGTAAAATTTTGAAAACATAGAAATGATGGAAAAGCCATGTCGTCAGAAGTTATTACTCCACACTTTATTGCACACACTATTTTAAGTAAAAAAAAGTGTCTTGTTAAATGTGTCAAATACAGTGTTTTTGAAACTTTTCAGCTTTCTACTTTATTTCCAAAATTAGTATTAAAAAAAATTGCCCATCTTATTTGCCAAAAATATAGCGCTCAAGTGTTAAGACTCTAAACAAACACAAAATAAATATGTAACATATTTGGTTTTATTCACCACACATAATCTACACACTAAAGCTTATATCTAAATAAAAGACATCATCTGCTTATTAAGAAAATGCGTAACTCCATTTTTTTAAAAGAATGAGATTTTGATGTAATTATGCAAATAAAACCTTAGCGATTTAGATTTTTCCGGTTTTCTTAAAAATTGTTCAAAATATAGTTACGCGGTTTTTTCTAAGCCGATATTCCTGAAACATTCTTTATGGAAAACGTAATTAGAAATAAATATAAAATTGGTTGTGAAATAAAATTTCTTTTTTATTTAAAAAAAGAAATTAAATAAAATTGGTTTCAAGTTTAGCTATAAAGTTTGAATTTTGTGAAACAAAACGTCTTCGAAGTCGACCAAGATGATGCAGAATAAGATATCTAGAGATGATTTTTAAAGCTACTCACAGCTTGTCAGGAAGTAATTCCAAACATTTTTGCAATTTCAGTTTTACTCATATCTCGAGAGACATCGATGACTCCAAATGTTTTCAATGTTTTGGTAACTTACCTCAATATCCTTGACACTTCAAAACATTACTCCTCAGTACGATAATCCACGTCGATCCCATTCTAATTTCCAAACCACGCTTGATTCCATCAATTTCCTCATTTCCCCAATTCCATATGATACTCTGAAACGATACAAAATAAAGATTACTTTAACAGGAATCATATTGCGATATAAAAGTGACGTGTTGAAGAAGTCCGTTCGGTTTAAATTTTTAATTCCAACATTGTTATAATTCCAATCGGGATGTGGATAATTCCATCCTCGGAATTGCACTGCGTGATTACGAACGAGGTGGTTGACGATCAATTACGGATACGAGAGCAAACAGAGGGGAACTCCGCGCGGGCGGAGAAGGTTGTGGCATGTTGTGGCAGAACTGGAGGATTCCGTTCCGAGTCTCAATTAGAATTCTGCCCCAAATCATAACGAAACTCACCTTAACCCACCTTTCGTACAAAAGCGCATTTCCCAAATGCGGAAATTGCTCGGAAATTTCCAAAACTTTTAATTAATATTCACCCCGCGCCATTAAATTATTTAATAATTTTATTTTAAAATAAGGATCGTTTTGAATAAGAACGGTAATGAGCGGGGTATTGATTTCTAATTTTTGGGGAGATGAAGGTGTGGGGATTTGGACGAGGGCCAATAATCCGGGAGATCTCCTTTAATTTATAAAAAACCAAAATTTTTTTTCACCATTTAAGGCTATTTAAACTAAGTTTGTATGAAAGTGTTTTTTGAATGTGAATAAAAACGGAAGCGATCGCCGTCTATGTTGAGACGCGTCGCTACAGATGTCGCCTTCGGGCTTCCGGTGGCGTCGACGTCGCATGGAACTCGTATGTATGCAAATTCAGGCTCTTTCGCCTCCTCGAAATAACCCTCCACTATACAAACTCGACCCTTTTTTTCCGCCTCTTTCTTCTTCTTCTTCTTCGACTCCTTCCGCAACATCCGATTTGTTTTTTTTATCTACATATTTTTTTTAATACACCCCCATCGGAATTTATTTATATTCGATATCGTTCAATATGTTCTTTGTGTTTTGCGCGCGATGGAGGCCATATTTTATATTTTATGTTTTATATTCAGCGAAAAAAATGTATGTGTATCGGAATATAAATTTTATGATTTATAGAGGCGGAATTTATTTTAAATAAAGTTTAGCGATTTTTTTTAATATCTATTTTGTAATCAAATTTATTGCTGTTTTATTGGATACATTTTTACGCAATAGCAACGTATTTTTTTCATATTTTTTCGCATAAATCTGAGTTTTGTGTGTTTAATATAGCGATAAAAAATATGTTAAAAAAGTTTTGAATATCCTAAATGAACGGATTTTTCTTAATTAAATGATTTCGAACGAGATACTAAAAGTAGTACTAAGCAAATACTCGATACTTGTTGATAGTATCGATACCGGCAAAGTATCGAAAATTAATGGAAAAATAGCACATATTAACATATCTGTGATTAGCTAGTAGCTAGTCATTGGACGGCTTCTTTTCGAGATGCAGCTGATAGATTTAATATTAGCATTATTTCCCCACAACTTGTAATTAATAATCACAACGAAATATTTATTTTATAAAGGCTGGCTTACTTAAAGGATTAATAAAGGATTACATAAAGGATGGCTTACTGAAACTGAGATATTTTCGAATAAATGGATATCCTCAGTAATCAGATGTGATCCATTTCTCAATTTTTTCGTATAATCTCGTATTAACACAAAACTGAAACTCACCATATATTTAAAGTACCAAAATATCAAAAAAAATTGTTAATAAGTTAACAAACTTCAAACTAAGGAACAACATTCTGGAAATATAGTAACTCACCCTGCCAACAGTAATGGCTCAGATTTCAAACTGATGAACAGAATTGAAGATATAACAGCTCATGCTACCATCCAATTAGCAGACATTAAACTGCTGAGAATTACTCTGGAGACATAGTAACTCATGTTGCTGATAAGTTAGCAGTCATTAAGATAACATTGAGTCTGTCAAACAGCAATAACTTATGCTGTCCACAAGCTGATAGTGTTTAAAATAATGCCAACAAGTTAACAGACTTTATGCTGATGAGCAGATTTTGAAAGTATAAACACTCACAATGTCAACATGTTGGCAATCTTTATGATAACATACAGTGTTTGGAAAAATAATAGCTCATGCTGCCAACAAGTAAGCAGCTTTTAAGATAATTTACAGTGTTTGGAACAGTATCAGCTTATGCTGCCAACAAGTTGGCGGACATCTAACTGATGAACTAGACTTTGGAGACATAACAGCTCATACTGCCAACAAGTTGGCAGACTTCAATCTGATAAGCAGGACATTGGAGACATAACAGCTCATGCTGCCAACAAGTTGGCAGATAAAGTGCTATACAGTCTGTGGTACAATAATAGCTCATGCTGCCAACAACTTGGCAGATTTTAATCTGGTAAGCAAGACTTTGGAGACATAATAGCTCATGCTGCCAACAAGTTGGCAGACTTGAATCTGATAAGCAGGACTATGACATAACAGCTCATGCTACCAACAAGTTGGCAGATAAAGTGATATACAGTCTGTGGTACAATAATAGCTCATGCTGCCAACAACTTGGCAGATTTCAATCTGATAAGCAGGACTTTAGAGACATAACAGCTCATGCTGTCAACAAGTTGGCAAATTTTAATCTGGTAAGCAGGACTTTGGAGACATAACAGCTCATGCTGCCAACAAGTTAGCAGATAAAGTGCTATACAGTCTGTGGTACAATAATAGCTCATGCTGCCAAGAACTTGGCAGATTTCAATCTGATAAGCAGGACTTTGGAGACATAATAGCTCATGTTGCCAACAAGTTGGCAGACTTGAATCTGATAAGCAGGACTTTGGAGAACTAACAGCTCATGCTGCTAACAAGTTAGCAGATAAAGTGCTATACAGTCTGTGGTACAATAATAGCTCATGCTGCCAAGAACTTGGCAGACTTGAATCTGATAAGCAGGACTTTGGAGAACTAACAGCTCATGCTGCTAACAAGTTAGCAGATAAAGTGCTATACAGTCTGTAGTACAATAATAGCTCATGCTGCCAACAACTTGGCAGATTTCAATCTGATAAGCAGGACTTTGGAGACATAATAGCTCATGTTGCCAACAAGTTGGCAGACTTGAATCTGATAAGCAGGACTATGACATAACAGCTCATGCTGCCAACAAGTTGGCAGATAAAGTGATATACAGTCTGTGGTACAATAATAGCTCATGCTGCCAACAACTTGGCAGATTTCAATCTGATAAGCAGGACTTTAGAGACATAACAGCTCATGCTGCCAACAAGTTGGCAAATTTTAATCTGGTAAGCAGGACTTTGGAGACATAACAGCTCATGCTGCCAACAAGTTAGCAGATAAAGTGCTATACAGTCTGTGGTACAATAATAGCTCATGCTGCCAAGAACTTGGCAGATTTCAATCTGATAAGCAGGACTTTGGAGACATAATAGCTCATGTTGCCAACAAGTTGGCAGACTTGAATCTGATAAGCAGGACTTTGGAGAACTAACAGCTCATGCTGCTAACAAGTTAGCAGATAAAGTGCTATACAGTCTGTGGTACAATAATAGCTCATGCTGCCAACAACTTGGCAGATTTCAATCTGATAAGCAGGACTTTGGAGACATAATAACTCATGCTGCCAACAAGTTGGCAGACTTGAATCTGATAAGCAGGACTTTGGAGACATAACAGCTCATGCTGCCAACAAGTTGGCAGATAAAGTGCTATGCAGTCTGTGGTACAATAATAGCTCATGCTGCCAACAACTTGGAAGATTTCAATCTGATAAGCAGGACTTTGGAGACATAATAGCTCATGCTGCCAACAAGTTGGCAGACTTGAATCTGATAAGCAGGACTTTGGAGACATAACAGCTCATGCTACCAACAAGTTGGCAGATAAAGTACTATACAGTCTGTGGTACAATAATAGCTTATGCTGCCAACAACTTGGCAGATTTCAATCTGATAAGCAGAACTTTGGAGACCTAAAAGCTCATGCTGTCAACAACTTGGCAGATTTTAATCTGGTAAGCAGGACTTTAGAGACATAACAGCTCATGTTGCCAACAAGTTGGCAGATAAAGTGCTATACAGTCTGTGGTACAATAATAGCTCATGCTGCCAACAATTTGACAGATTTCAATCTGATAAGCAGGACTTTGGAGACCTAATAGCTCATGCTGGCAACAAGTTGGCAGACTTGAATCTGATAAGCAGGACTTTGGAGACATAACAGCTCATGCTGCCAACAAGTTGACAGATAAAGTGCTATACAGTCTGTGGTACAATAATAGCTCATGCTGCCAACAACTTGGCAGATTTCAATCTGACAAGCAGGACTTTAGAGACATAACAGCTCATGCTGCCAACAAGTTAGCAGATAAAATGCTATACAGTCTGTGGTACAATAATAGCTCATGCTATCAACAACTTAGCAGATTTTAATCTGGTAAGCAGGATTTTGGAGACATAACAGCTCATGCTGCCAACAAGTTAGCAGATAAAGTGCTATACAGTCTGTGGTACAATAATAGCTCATGCTGCCAACAACTTGGCAGATTTCAATCTGGTAAGCAGGACTTTGGAGACATAATAGCTCATGCTGCCAACAAGTTGGCAGACTTGAATCCGATAAGCAGGACTTTGGAGATATAACAGCTCATGCTGCCAACAAGTTGGCATATAAAGTGCTATACAGTCTGTGGTACAATAATAGCTCATGCTGCCAACAACTTGTCAGATTTCAATCTGATAAGCAAGACTTTGGAGACATAATAGCTCATGCTGCCAACAAGTTGGCAGACTTGAATCTGATAAGCAGGACTTTGGAGACATAACAGCTCATGCTGCCAACAAGTTGGCAGATAAATTGCTATACAGTCTGTGGTACAATAATAGCTCATGCTGCCAACAAGTTGGCAGACTTGAATCTGATAAGCAGGACTTTCGAGACCTAATAGCTCATGCTGACAACAAGTTGGCAGACTTGAATCTGATAAGTAGGACTTTGGAGACATAACAGCTCATGCTGCTAACAAGTTGGCAGATTTTAATCTGGTAAGCAGGACTTTGGAGACATAACAGCTCATGCTGCCAACAAGTTGGCAGATTTTAATCTGGTAAGCAGGACTTTGGAGACATAATAGCTTATGTTGCCAACAAGTTGGCAGTTTGTAAAGTGCTATACCACAGACTGTCTGTGGTACAGTAACAGCTCATGCTGCTAATAAGTTGGCAGATTTTAATCTGGTAAGCAGGACTTTAGAGACATACAGCTCATGCTGCCAACAAGTTGGCAGATTTTAATCTGATAAGCAGGTTATATACATTAATCCCATAAACCGTTTCAATTCGGGTTCAAACAAGGACATTCAACAAGTCACCAACTCCAACGAATAGTTGAAGTAATAGAAGATGGTTTCGAAAACAAGGTGTACACAACAGCGCTCTTTCTGAATTTTTAATTAACATTGCACAAGCTTGCGATCGAATTTGATTGGATGGATTGAAATTGAAGATTCTTAAACTTGATATACTACAATACCTCAAATCAATCCTTCTATCTTTCCTAACAAACCGAACCTTTTCCACCAAAATCCACAACTGCCTCTCCTCCAAATCACCAATACGAGCAGGTGCTCCACAAGGCAATGTCCTGACCCCCATTCTTTTTATTTATTTATTTATTTGTGTTCTTTGGGATGCAAACAGGACAAGCCCAGTGAAGCATCCACTAATAATACATAATAGAAACAATAACAACAATTAATGTTAATAATACATACAAATATATATTTGTATGCTTTTTGCTGGTTTTTGCTTACTTTTATATATATAAAAAGATATGATAAAAACAAAATGAAAAAATATTTAACGTTTTTTTTAAAATAATGTGATTATCAACGACTAAAGATGACTAACGCAATGCCAGTGATAATGCAAGTGGCGAAAGTTTTTCTTGAATGTCGCCGTAGAGGTGTTAAACATATCAAAATTTGAGCAATAGCGATTAAACAAGTGCATAAGGCGTGGAACCGCAGCGTTTGAAAAAGTACTCGTATTAGTACGAGGCATCAAAAATAAAGGCAAGACGCGAGACGGTCGGACAGGAACTTTAAATTTTAACTCTGACAAGATCACGGGGCAGTCAATAAGGCCATTGCAAACTTTATGAAGTACGATTGAGTCATTAAATTTTACGTTTGGTGGAAAGCAGTGTGAGGCAAAAAAAATGTGAATCTTTGCCCATAACTACAGTACGGTAAACAAAATTTATGCGACAAATACCGAGCAAAACGCTTCTGGACTTGTTCTAAGCGGTCGATGTAGATATGATATTGAGGATTCCAAACAGCAGATGCATAGTTAAGGACAGAGGATACAAAGGCAGAATGAAGAGAACGAATACATGATAGATCCAAAAGGGCATGCGAGAAGCCTTATTAACAGTATAGTCAATATGAGCCGAAAAAGAGAGTTTAGTGTCAAAGATAACTCCAAGGTCCTTCACGCATTCGGATTGTTTGAGGATAGCGTTTGCGCGTAAATGTGATTTTACTGCATTTATCAAGGTTTAAGAACAAGTTATTTCTTATACAATATTCATGCAATCTATTTAAATCGTCCTGCAGTCTTGCACAGTCGTCGGTAGAACAGATGCGGCTAAATATTTTGCTATCATCGGCATAAAGGAGACAATTTGAATGGTGAAAGCATGCATGGATATCGTTTATATAGAGTAGAAACAGAAGCGGTCCAAGATGACTACCCTGAGCGACACCAGAAGTAATATCCCTAAATGCAGAGCGATAGTTACCGATACTAACGGCCTGCGATCTGCTGGAGATGTAAGATGAAATCCAGGAAATTAAGCCAGTTGGAATGTTAAAATTGGTTAGTTTAGTTAAAAGGATCCCGTGATCAATTTTGTCAAACACCTTGCTATAATCAGTGTAGATAGCGTCTACGAGGTAATTGTCATCAAGAGAGCTTAAGTTGGAGTAAGAAATTAGATTCGATTCCACCGACCTGCCACGGTAGAAGCCATGCTGTTCAGGGATTATAGATGATTTAACGCTAAACATTACACGATCGTAACACAAAATAAACAATATAAAATTATTTGAATTGTTTTTATGTAATCCTATCCCTAAATCAAAAAGAAAATTTGAATTAATACGCCATCTGTTTACTGATAGTTAAACTTTAATTTGATAAAGGTTCGGTCATCCAAAAATAGATGGCACTAAATCTATAAAATAAAATTATTAAATATATGTGGCGCCATCTCTTGCCCAGAAGCGAAACTAATACAAAGTTTTATTTCGGTAAGTAAATCATAGATGTCGCTGTTGCCATTTAAATCTTAATATCAAAAAGAAGACCAACTTAAAAATTTAAGAAATATTTTTCATTTTTCATTTTCGTGAAGATGGATTAGAGGTCGTTCAAGGTGAGTTCAAGGAGAGTACCGAAATTTTTCGTTAAAATTTTTCGATGAAGGTCGATTAGAGGTCATTCAAGGTGACTTCAAGGAGAGTATCGAAATTTTTCGAACGATTTCGTTAAAATTTTTTGATGAAGGTCGATTAGAGGTCATTCAAGGTGACTTCAAGGAGAGTACCGAAATTTTTCGAACTATTTCGTTAAAATTTTTCGATGAAGGTCAATTAGAGATCATTCAAGGTGATTTCAAGGAGAGTGCCGAAATTTTTCGAACGATTTCGTTAAAATTTTTCAATAAAGGTCGATTAGAGGTCATTCAAGGTGACCTCAAGGAGAATACCGAAATTTTTCGAGCGATTTCGTTAAAATTTTTCGATGAAGGTCAATTAGAGATCAATCAAGGTGATTTCAAGGAGAGTACCGAAATTTTTCTGAACGATTTCGTTAAAATTTTTCGATGAAGGTCAATTAGAGATCATTCAAGGTGATTTCAAGGAGAGTACCGAAATATTTCGAACGATTTCGTTAAAATTTTTCGATGAAGGTCGATTAGAAGTCATTCAAGGTGACTTCAAGGAGAGTACCGGAATTTTTCTGAACGATTTCGTTAAAATTTTTCGATGAAGGTCAATTAGAGATCATTCAAGGTGATTTCAAGGAGAGTACCGAAATATTTCGAACGATTTCGTTAAAATTTTTCGATGAAGGTCGATTAGAAGTCATTCAAGGTGACTTCAAGGCGAGTACCGGAATTTTTCTGAACGATTTCGTTAAAATTTTTCGATGAAGGTCAATTAGAGATCATTCAAGGTGATTTCAAGGAGAGTACCGAAATTTTTTGAACGATTTCGTTAAAATTTTTCGATGAAGGTCAATTAGAGATCATTCAAGGTGATTTCAAGGAGAGTACCGAAATTTTTCGAACGATTTCGTTAAAATTTTTCAATAAAGGTCGATTAGAGGTCATTCAAGGTGACTTCAAGGAGAGTACCGGAATTTTTCTGAACGATTTCGTTAAAATTTTTCGATGAAGGTCAATTAGAGATCATTCAAGGTGATTTCAAGGAGAGTACCGAAATTTTTCTGAACGATTTCGTTAAAATTTTTCGATGAAGGTCAATTAGAGATCATTCAAGGTGATTTCAAGGAGAGTACCGAAATTTTTCGAACGATTTCGTTAAAATTTTTCAATAAAGGTCGATTAGAGGTCATTCAAGGTGACTTCAAGGAGAGTACCGAAATTTTTTGAACGATTTCGTTAAAATTTTTCGGTGAAGGTCGATTAGAGGTCATTCAAGGTGAGTTCAAGGAGAATACCGAAATTTTTCGAACGATTTCGTTAAAATTTTTCAATAAAGGTCGATTAGAGGTCATTCAAGGTGACTTCAAGGAGAGTACCGAAATTTTTCTGAGCGATTTCGTTAAAATTTTTCAATAAAGGTTGATTAGAGGTCATTCAAGGTGACTCCAAGGAGAGTACCGAAATTTTTCGAACGATTTCGTTAAAATTTTTCGATGAAGGTCGATTAGAGATCATTCAAGGTGCTTCAAGGAGAATACCAAAAAATTTTGACTCGAAAATTTTTCGCGAATCTCCTTGAAATCACCTTGAACGACCTCTAATTGACCTTCATCGAAAAATTTTTACGAAATCGTTCAAAAAATTTCGGTATTCTCCTTGAAGTCACCTTGAATGACCTCTAATCGACCTTCATCGAAAAATTTTAACGAAAAATTTCGATAATCTCCTTGAATTCACCTTGAACGACCTCTAATCGGCCTCTAACAGAATAAAAATTGAAAATCATCCTGAAATTTTTGGGTAATCTCTTTGAACTGATCTTCGAAAAATGTTGATTTTATTTTTAATTCGTTGTATTAGTTTAGCTATTCTCCAAGAGATGGCGCATTTAAAATAAATTAATTTTTATAGCACCATCTATTATTCAAAGACTCAATGTTGACTAAATATTTAGAAACCACCCAAGAGATGGCGTATTATTTTTTTAAAATTTATTTTGTTACATGGATTTTGGATTCGAATGATTAAAAATAAGTGTAAATGTTTTATTATAATTAATACAGTTTATTTATTCCGATAACATTTTTGAGCCCACCTTAAATAACGTTTAATTAAACACAACCTAACTTATAAAGAAGATCTTATAACATTTTGAATACCATAATAAGTAGACCAGAAAATGAATTAAGGAGAATGTACTGGTCAAGACATGATTAATCGAAAGGGAGAGAATGGAAATTAATGACGGGTGTGAAAAGAATGGGAAAAAATCTTATTTATAACAACAATTACAATATTGCGATTTAAAGGTCTATAAAAGATAAATGAGGGGTTATGTTAATTTCCGCCTGAGGTAGCCAATAATGGTTGGATTGAGTACCTCGTAAGGATTGGTCCTAAGTCCTTAGAAGAGGGACTCTTAATGATAGATAAATCTCTGTGAAATCCACTAAATGCTTAAAAAAGAGTCAAACTATAAAAAGTTAAATTAAAATATTACAAATAGGTTAAATTAATAATGGATAGTAAATACATAAAGCCATGTCCAAAACATAAAGGAGGAAATCTTGATAGGTATGGAGTGATGGAGGAAATTACCAATATTTTATTGATTATTGAATACGATAGCGAAGAAAAATACTCTTTGAAGGTGAAGACTGAAGCTTTTCAAAAAATTTTGCAGACGGTAAGATGTTTTTTTCCGTTCAAAATGGCTTCTTATCTGATTAGAAGAAACGAAGAAGATAATGAAAGCTGTAGAACATAAATGCCCCGAAAAATGTGCAGCGTATTCAACGCGGGCATTTATTTGCCTATCGCAAATTTTATGATTATAAAAATTTTTTTTAAATTATTGTCTTAAAAAGAATACAAATTAAAGTCTCTAGATTTATAAAGTACCGCGGCTTCCAGAAGACTGTTACTGCTTCTAAAGGATTTAAAATACTTCCAGACGACTTACAATGCTTTTAGATAACTTGATATAGCATCTAGAAAACTTAAACTGTTTCCAGAAGACTTGATGTTGTTACCTCTAAGTGATTTGATACTGTTTTAAGAAAACTTTATATTGCTTTCAGAAGACTTGAATTTCTAGACTGATATTTCTAGAAGACTTAAAATGATGAATTTACAGATGTCTTACAATGCATCCAGACGACTTACAATGCTTACAGATGACTTACAACGCTTTTAGAAGCCTTGATATTGCATCTAGAGGACTTGAAGTGTGTCCAGACGACCTACAATGCTTCCAAAGTACTTTATGTCGCTGTTAGAAGACTGAAGATGCTTCCAGAAGACTTGATATTGTATCTAAGAAACTTGATATGGTTTCCAGAATACTTGGAATGTTTCCAGAAGACTGATACTGCTTCTAGAAGACTTAAAATATTTCCAGATGACTTACAATACTTCCAGACGACTTACAATGTTTCCAGAAGACCTTATATTTACTTTTAGAAGACTTGAAATACTTCAAAATTACTTGAAGTGCTTCCAAAAGACTGGATACTACTTCCAGAAGACTTGATACTGCTTCTAGATGTAATAAAATGCCTCCTAAAGCTTTGATACTGCCCCTATAAGACTTTATACTGCTTCTAGACGATTTCAAATACTTTCAGAAGACTTGAAAAGTTTCCAAAAGACTTGATACTGCTTCTAGAAAATTTTAATAATTAAGAATCGATACTGCTTCTAGATATTTTAAAATGCTTTCAAAAGATTAGATATAGCCCCTGTAAGACTTTATACTATTTCTGGAAGATTTGAAATGCTTTCAGAAGACTCGAGAAGATTCCAGAAGACTTGATACTGCTCCCAGATATTTTAAAATGCTTCCAAAAGATTAGATATAGCCCCTGTAAGACTTTATACTGTTTCTGGAAGATTTGATATGCTTTCAGAAGACTACAAATACTTCCAGAATACTTAACACCTCTTCTACAATACTTTATATTGTTTCCAAAAGACTTGAAATGGTGCAAAAAAATTCAAAATACTTCCAGAAGGCTTGATATTGCCTCTGGAAGATTTGAGATACTTCCAGAAGATTTGATATTGCTTCCAGAAGACTACAAATACATCCAGAATACTTAACACCTCTTCTACAATACTTTATATTGTTTCCAAAAGACTTGAAGTGGTGCAAAAAAATTCAAAATACTTCCAGAAGGCTTGATATTGCCTCTGGAAGATTTGAAATACTTCCAGAAGATTTAATATTGCTTCCAGAAAACCACAAATACTTCCAGAATGTTTTATACCACTTCTACAATACTTTATATTGTTTCCAAAAGACCTGAAGTGGTGTAAAAAGCTTCAAAATTCTTCTAGAAGACTTGATATTGCCTCTGAAAGATTTGATATACTTCCAGAAGATTTGATATTGCTTCCAGAAGACTACAAATACTTCCAGAATACTTAACACCTCTTCTACAATACTTTATATTGTTTCCAAACGACTTGAAGTGGTGCAAAAAAAAATTCAAAATACTTCCAGAAGGCTTGATATTGCCTCTGGAAGATTTGAAATACTTCCCGAAGATTTAATATTGCTTCCAGAAAACCACAAATACTTCCAGAATATTTTATACCACTTCTACAATACTTTATATTGTTTCCAGAAGACTTGAAGTGGTGAAAAAAGCTTCAAAATTCTTCTAGAAGACTTGATATTGCTTCTGAAAGATTTGAAATACTTCCAGAAGATTTGATACTGTTTCCAAAAGACCTGAAATACTTCCAAAATACTTGATACTACTTCTACAATACCTTATGTTTCCAAAAGCCTTGAAATGGTTTCAGAAGACATCAAAATGCTTCCAGAAGACTTGATATTGCTTCTAGGAAGCCTGAAATAGTTCCGGTATACTTGATACTACTTTTATAATACTTTATATTGTTTCCAGAAGACTTGAAATGTGTTGAGAAGACTTGAAACGGTTCCAGAAGACTTGAACTGTTGCAAAAGCTTTCAAAATGCTTTCGAAAGGCTTGATATTACCTTTGGAAGATTTGAAATACTTCCAGAAGACTTCAAATACTTCCAGAATACTTGATACTAGTTCTAAATTACTTTATATTGTTTCCAGAAGACTTGAAATGGTTTCAGAAGACTTCAAAATGCTTCCAGAAAACCTGAAATAATGGAATACTTGATACTACGTCTACTATACTTTATTTTATTTCCAGAAGACTTGAAATGGTGCAAAAGTCTTCGAAATGATTCCAGAAGGCTTGATATTGCCTCTGGAAGATTTGAAATGGTTCCAGAAGTCTTAAGATGGTCACAGAAGACTTCGAAATGTTTCCTGAAAACTTGCGATTGCCTCTGGAAGATTTAAATGGTTCCAAAAAATTTGATACTGCTTCTAAAAGACCTAAAATACTTCCAGAATACTTGATACTACGTTTACAAGACTTTATATTGTTTCCATAAGACTTGAAATGGTTCCAGAAGACTTCAAAGTATTTCCAGAAGACTTAATATTGCCTGTGGAAGATTTGAAATGGTTCCAGAAGACTTAATACAGTATTCTAGAAGCCCATAAATACTTCCAGAAGACTTGTTATTACTTCTACAAGACTTGATATCATTTCCAGAAGACTTGAAATGCGTTCCGACGATTTGAAATGATTCCAAAAGACTCCAAAATGCTGTCACAAAACATGACATTATCTCTGGAAGATTTGAAATGGTTCTAGAAGACTTCGAAGTATTTCCAGAAGACCTAATATTGCCTGTGGAAGATTTGAAATGGTTCCAGAAGACTTAATACAGTATTCTATAAGCCCATAAATACTTCCAGAAGACTTGATACTGCTTCTAGAAAATTTTAATAATTAAGAATCGATACTGCTTCTAGATATTTTAAAATGCTTTCAAAAGATTAGATATAGCCCCTGTAAGATTTTATACTATTTCTGGAAGATTTGGAATGCTTTCAGAAGACTCGAGAAGATTCCAGAAGACTTGATACTGCTTCTAGATGTTTTAAAATGCTTCCTAAAGGCTTGATACTGTCCCTGTAAGACTTTATACTGCTTCCAGAAGATTTCAAATGCTTTCAGAAGACTTGATACTGCTTCTAGAAGATTTTAATAATTAAGACATGATACTGCTTCTAGATATTTTAAAATGCTTCCAAAAGATTAGATATAGCCCCTGTAAGACTTTATACTATTTCTGGAAGATTTGAAATGCTTTCAGAAGACTCGAGAAGATTCCAGAAGACTTGATACTGCTTCTAGATGTTTTAAAATGCTTCCTAAAGGCTTGATACTGTCCCTGTAAGACTTTATACTGCTTCCAGAAGATTTCAAATGCTTTCAGAAGACTTGAGAAGTTTCCAAAAGACTTGATACTGCTTCTAGAAGATTTTAATAATTAAGACATGATACTGCTTCTAGATATTTTAAAATGCTTCCAAAAGGTTAGATATAGCCCCTGTAAGACTTTATACTGTTTCTGGAAGATTTGAAATGCTTTCAGAAGACTCGAGAAGATTCCAGAAGACTTGATACTATTTCTAGAAGATTTAAAATGGTTACAAAAGTCTCGATATTGCTTCAGGTAGGCTTAATATTGCTTCTAGAAGATCTAAATTGCTTCCAAAACATTTGGAATGCTAACAAAAGATTTGATATTGCTGTCAGAATACTTAACATTGCGTCTATAAGGCTTGAAATGCTTCCAGAAAATTAATTTATTTGGTGCCAATCGTATTTTCATTGCAAATCTTTCTTAATGCTCCCAGACTTCTAAACGATAAATCTTCTTTCATGAAATCCCGGCATGAACCCGGAATATACTGGGACTGGACTGAAACTGAAATGTACAAGTATCTTAAAATTGAGATACCATTCCTAAGATGACTAATTGTTTAATTGCTAAGATTTCAAGGCATTAAAGATGATATTTGCACCTCCTAGCGGTCATTTCAGAATCCTGAAAATAATTTCCTGTATTTTCTCTTAGCCACTTTAGTCATAAAGTTTTTTTCCTGCAAGTCTGCTGTCAAATAATTTTCAGTATTTTCTCTTAGCCACGATTTTATGATTAATAAAATCTTTTCCTGCAAGTTTAACTATCGACTTACAGAGTCTTTTAGCAATTTGCAACCACTGGTTCGGCGGACCGCAACCATTCAAGTTAACATTTTTTTTTTAATATATCCGTTCTTGTCTACGAAAAAAAGGACTTACTTTCGAAAATAAGTTTTGGTGGAAACAGCTAATAAAGGTAAATAGGTCATTTCGCCAGTTTCTAGTTAGTTAATCTTTTTTCTGTATTTGCCAATGTTGAAGGACGTCCAAGTATTATTTCACATCAGAATGTTGTCGTTGTTAATGGCGTTAGTTGTTAGTTTCAGATTTCTAAATATATAATACTGTAGAAGTGAGTTTGTAAATATAATTATATTGGACTCTTTTATTACTGATTGCGCAAGTGAGGAATAATCTTGGGATTAAATGAGAACACAAGCTGAGTAACTCATCTCCACAAAGCTCGAAATCAAGTAGAGGATTATCAAAATTTATGTGGAAATACAGATAGCTCAAACGGTTCGTCGTTTTAACTACACTGAGGTCACTCTGGAAGTGCTGCCAATGAAACGGCAGATGAGCTAGTGCTAAAGCGTTTTTAGGACCAGAACCAACAATTTGTGTAAGATTTACGATGCCCAAATAGAGGATTCGAAGAATTCTGCAGCTAACTGATTTATCTTTAGATCGTCAGTGGTACATCTAACACAATCTTCGTAGCTTCATAAGCGCCGGTTTTTGAAAATAAGTATGGGTGCTGGATAGTGAAAAAACTGAATTGGGAAAAGATTCAAACGACGAATGACTGTTCTCAAAACAAAAGTTACATGAAAAACGTCCATGTATCTGGCGCCTATGGTTAATTTGCAATAGAAATGCCTTATATCAACAGTGCTTACACCTTCACAAGCAATATTTGGTCTATAATTGAAATTTTTTCAACTTTTGAAATGAACATTTTGTATCCTAGCAGTATTTGGTATTTTGGAAGCAAAATCAAATTGTATTAACAATTTCGTGCCTTTTACAATAAAAATGTCTTCTTTAAGACTTTGCATTTTCAAACATTTTTTTGCCAGTAGTTTTACAAACGGTATCAAGTCTTTTGGAATCATTTAAAATCTCTAGAAATAGTATCAAGTCTTTCAGCTGCAGTATAAAATCTTGAGGAAGCAGTTCAAGCCTTCTGAAAGCTATGTTAAGGCTTCTAGAAGCATTATCAAAGTCTTCCAGAGGTAGTATCAACATTTTTGAAAGCAATTCAAGGCTCCTGGTAGCTTATCAAGTTTGTTTTAAGCAGTATCAGCCACCGAAGAAACGAAAGGTGAACGCGTGTACTGGAGGGTTAACCACTTTACTCATAAGATCTTTTACTGCACATTTCTACAATAAATGGTCTGGTTTGCACATTTATTTGGCCACCCTGTATAACGAAAAATTCCTTGGCTCAAAATAGGATGATTTATATTATCTACAACGATTATAAATTTAACATCTTCCAATTTATAAGATAATCGTTCAAATTTACGTATTCCATATATTCAGTTAATGCAGAAATTTTAAACCATCTGCATTATGACCACATCACCTCTATTCGAATGTATATTATAGACTATGGTCTATAATGGAAATGACTAACAATAATAAAGCAGTCATTAAACATCAAACGCGACACGACGCGAATGAATTAAAGCCCAAATTTGGGGAGATATTTTCAATATTTCCTATATGAACAATGTAATCCGATTTAATCGCACAGAATTTTTAAATATATCGCGTTTCATTCAAAATTTTTTGCTTTATGCGATAAGAAATGAACTAAATTTTGATATTTTTTGTTACAGGATATGGAAGCGTCGCGCCGCGAACTTCTTGGGGAAAACTCGTAACGATAATTTACGCTCTAATTGGAATACCGTTAATGTTACTTTACCTCTCAACGACGGGCGACGTCCTCGCAAGAACTTTTCGTAAATTCTACGGGAAACTTTGCGGGATAACCACCTCGAATCTGAAACAACCAAACTGTCAATGTTCCGGCGTAAAAGTTCGCGTTCCGGTTACTTTGTGTTTAATTATAGTTCTAGCTTATATTTGCTCGGGGGCTTTTCTATTTCACCGCTTAGAAAATTGGAGCATTCTCGACGGATCTTACTTTTGTTTCACCTCGTTGGGAACGATCGGATTCGGGGATTTATTACCCGGCCAAAACCATCAAAACTTCAAGCAAAACTTGAATAACTCGTCGAATTATCTCTATGATAATAATGAGGATAAAATTTCGCTTTTCGCGTGCTCAGCTTACATCTTAACGGGGATGGCGCTCGTTGCGATGTGTTTTAGTTTGGTGCAAGAGGAGATTTTGGGCGTTTTAAAATTGATTGGGTCGAGTTGTTCGATTTCGACCCAATCGGAATGTAAGTTGAGGAAGGTTGAGAATGATGAGTTGATCTTGACATGACAAAGACCCAAAACGGAAGGGGCGGCCCCTAATAACCCCGTTAATAAAGTCAAAACGGTCACTAAGCAGCCCAATTTTTTCCAAACGAACAGTTTGCCGAGGAAGAATCATTTTCAACGGAACACCCCCGCGAGGAGATCAACCGGTAATGACTCAAATTAATTTTTTTTGTGTTATTAATTTTAATTTTAGGCGCCGAACCTTTATCGGAATACTTCGTGCCAAGATCGATGAGCGAATTCGATCTTTCTTGTGCTGCGGAAACTCAAAATATCCTCCCGTTAACGGTGAGAATGCCCAGGAAACCTCCCCCGAAACCCCGAGTCGAAAAAATGGTTACTTTTGAAGATGAGCTTGCTTTTAACAACAAGATCCACAGCGATCTTCAAGATGTATTCATGTGACAAAACAGGTAGCAATCGGAGAAGCAAAATCATGCATCAGAAAAAGAAAAAAAAATCGTCAAAAATGATGATGCTGAAAACGAAGAAACGATGAGTAAAGAAAAAATCGATAAAGATATAAAAAAACATATTCAAATGAATTTAAAGGTGTCTTCAACGGAAGATGTGAAAAAAGAACTCCGCCGCGAGTTAAAAAACTTTAAATTGTGCGAAGATTTGAAGAAGTGCGACGAAAATTGTTCCTGTAACGCGGAGGCGGACTGCGACATCTGCAAAGTGATCGATTTCACCTTAAAAAAAGAAAAATTATAGTCTTAATAAAAAAATAAAAAAGACTGTACTATACTCATAATATTATTTGTGCCAAAATAATCCGATGTAAATAAAATTAATTATACACAATAAAAATAAATTTAACCTCAACGAAACTAAAAATTAAAAAAAAAATATTTTTATTTTTGAAATAATGTTCCGAGCGAATCGTTTCTCGGGTATTTAGCGAGGATTTATTTACTTAAATGTGAGGAAATGGGCCAAAAGAAATTGTTTGAGGAAACTTGGGTAAAGAAGGAGGCGAAGTTCATCAGGAAATTTCCTCTCTTGAGAGATTTTCGGTTGCTACTACAGATGGTCACGTATGAAACTGAAGGGGGTTTTAGTTCGCCCTCAAGAGATGAACAACTTCAACGGGAAGGTAAGTTTTAATTAAACCCAGACGAAATGGAAAAAGAAAAAGAAAAAAAAGAAATTTTAGTTTCAAAAATGAATCGAGTTTAAAAAAATGAAAGGTTGAAAGTTATTTTTTGTACGGATTTTAAATCAAAATTAAAAATGTTACGAAAAACTAAATAAGATGAGAAAAATTGATTTTGATTCAATTAAATCAATTTCAATAGCTATCGAACAGTTAAAAAATCGATTAGTTGTTTATTCCCGTCGATAGGTGGCAAAAGTATTGAACAACAATTCATAAAATTATTTATTTATTATACACTTAGCAGCAGAAGTCTGCGTACAAAAAACTTCTAACACTTTAACTGAAAAAATAAGGGTCATGATCTAATGTAATAAACTTCATTTTTTTTTATTTTGTGTATTAACTACAAATAATTCTATTAACAAAATATGCATCAATAAAACAGAAATATTAGTTAGAAAAAAAATTAAAATTAAAAATTCTCCAAATAATGCGTATGCAAAAATCTGCGTACAAATAAAGACGCCTTCTCCAAAATATACTTATTTACTTAAATACGTAGTTGGCGATGTACGCTTTCCGATTTAAATAAAAGATAATCGGTGTCAATTATATTAGCAGAGGCTTAGAAGCTAAAAGTTAGAATGGACACGAAAGGAAACGAAATTGAATTGGGAGAGAGAAAAATTATTGTAAAGTTATGGAAAGATGGAAAATCTTTTCGAAAAATAGGAGAAACTGTCGGCAGGTCACACTCTTCCATTCAAAGAGTAATTAATAATTATAAAGACACTGAAGATTACCTCTCACGTCCGCGATCTGACCGAGAGAAGCGACCCCTTTTAACAAACCGAGAGAAGCGAAAAATTGTACAGCAGGTTAGAAAAGAACCTAGGCTGACGGCAAAAAAAATAGTAGAAAATGTACAAAAAGAATTTCATAAAACTATCAGTAAAGATACAGTGAGAAGAACGTTAAAAAAAGCAAACTATCACAGTCGCGTTGCACGAAAAAAGCCATTTGTGTCAGAGGTCAATCGTCAGAAGCGGATCGCCTTTGCAAAAAAACTCTTAGACAAGCCCTTTGAATTCTGGGAGAAAGTTCTCTTTACAGATGAGAGCAAATTTTGCATTTTCGGCATTAAGGGTAAACAACTTGTATGGAGAAAACCTAATACTGCCCTTAATCCCGAAAATTTGAAAGCGACTGTAAAACACGGAGGTGGTGGAGTTATGGTTTAGGGGTGTATGTGCACCAAAGGGGTGGGAAGGTTGGTTTTCATAACATCGACAATGGACCATAAAATGTATATAGACATTTTAAAAGAAAATTTGAAGCCTAGCATCGAAAACTTGGGCTTTGGGCCCGAATACTTTTTTCAACAAGATAATGACCCCAAACATTGCGCCCACAACACTAAGCTTTGGCTACTATACAATACCCCAAAGCAACTTAAAACATCTCCACAATCGCCGGACTTGAATCCCATCGAACACCTCTGGGATTTACTGGAACGCAAGATTCGGCAACACAACATAACGTCGAAGGAAACGTTAAAAAGTGTTATGATTGAGGAATGGGCCAAAATCAGTTCGGACGAAACGAAGAAATTAATGCGAAAGTAAAGGTTATCCGACCTCATATTAATATAGAAACAATGATCTCATTTATGAATTTTTTATAAATACTGTCCTGACTTGTACGCAGATTTTTGCATACCCGTTATTTGTAGAATTTTTAGTTTTGATTTTTTTCTCTAACTACTGTTTCTGTTTTGTTGAAGCATATTTTGTTAATAGAATTATATGTAGTTAATATACAAAATAAAAAAAAATCAACTTTATCACATTAGATTATGACTCTTATTTTTTCAATTAAAGTATTACAAGTTTTTTGTACGCAGACTTCTGCTGCTGAGTGTATTTGAGATAAAAACTGGAAAGCCCAGTGAAGCATCCAGTAATAAATCACAATAAATAACATAAATAAATAATTTCTTAACAAAAAACAAAAATTGCTGAACAAGAAATTAATAATAATGAACATTAACAAAAGAAAATCAAATAATAACGAAAATTATTAGTTAAAGAACATAATTAACAAATAAGAAAACATTTTAAAGGCTCAATTAAACAGAAAACAGTTGTAGGTAAATTATATTCATGATTAATTTCCAAAAATCATAAAAAATCAGGTCAACTTAAATAATCTTTATCTCAAAAACGAATAAAGATTTTCTAATTTGGTTCTCAGCATGACAAAATAGACACTTGCCTCTATAAATTTTGAATATATCATTAAAATATCTCGAGAATTCGATTTTTGGTGATTTTTAATTAATTTGAGATAGCCATAAATGTTTACGTTGAATTTAATGATTTGTATCTCAAAAACGAATAAATATTTTCAAGATCCGCTTTTATCACCAGAAAATAGACACTTTCCTCTGTAAATGAATAGTTCATGAATAGTTCATTAAGATATCTTAAGAGTTCAATTTTTCGTAATTTTTTAAAACAAGATTATTAATTTCAAAAAATCATAAAAAATTAGGTTAATTTAAATAATCTTTATCTCAAAAACGAATAAAGATTTTCTAATTTGATTCTCACCATGACAAAATAGATACTTGCCTCTATAAATTTTGAATATATCATTAAAATATCTCGAGAATTCGATTTTTGGTGATTTTTAATTAATTTGAGATAGCCATAAATGTTTACGTTGAATTTAATGATTTATATCTCAAAAACGAATAAATATTTTCAAGATCCGCTTTCATCACCAGAAAATAGACACTTTCCTCTATAAATCATGAAGAGTTCATTAAGATATCTTAAGAATTCGATTTTTCGTAATTTTTTAAAACAAGATTATTAATTTAAAAAAATCTTAAAAAATTAGGTTAACTTAAATAATCTTTATCTCAAAAACGAATAAAGATTTTCTAATTCGGTTCTCACCATGACAAAATAGACACTTGCCTCTATAAATTTTGATTATATCATTAAAATATCTCAAGAATTCGATTTTTGGTGATTTTTAATTGACTTGAGATAGCCATAAATGTTTACGTTGAATTTAATGATTTATATCTCAAAAACGAATAAATATTTTCAAGATCCGCTTTCATCACCAGAAAATAGACACTTTCCTCTGTAAATCATGAATAGTTCATTAAGATATCTTAAGAGTTCGATTTTTCGTAATTTTTTAAAACAAGATTATTAATTTCAAAAAATCATAAAAAATTAGGTTAATTTAAATAATCTTTATCTCAAAAACGAATAAAGATTTTCTAATTTGATTCTCACCATGACAAAATAGATACTTGCCTCTATAAATTTTGAATTTATCATTAAAATATCTCGAGAATTCGATTTTTGGTGATTTTTAATTAATTTGAGATAGCCATAAATGTTTACGTTGAATTTAATGATTTATATCTCAAAAACGAATAAATATTTTCAAGATCCGCTTTCATCACCAGAAAATAGACACTTTCCTCTGTAAATCATGAATAGTTCATTAAGATATCTTAAGAGTTCGATTTTTCGTAATTTTTTAAAACAAGATTATTAATTTCAAAAAATCGTAAAAAATTTGGTTAACTTAAATAATCTTTATCTCAAAAACGAATAAAGATTTTCTAATTTGATTCTCACCATGACAAAATAGATACTTGCCTCTATAAATTTTGAATATATCATTAAAATATCTCGAGAATTCGATTTTTGGTGATTTTTAATTAATTTGAGATAGCCATAAATGTTTACGTTGAATTTAATGATTTATATCTCAAAAACGAATAAATATTTTCAAGATCCACTTTCATCACCAGAAAATAGACACTTTCCTCTGTAAATCATGAATAGTTCATTAAGATATCTTAAGAGTTCGATTTTTCGTAATTTTTTAAAACAAGATTATTAATTTCAAAAAATCATAAAAAATTAGGTTAATTTAAATTATCTTTATCTCAAAAACGAATAAAGATTTTCTAATTTGATTCTCACCATGACAAAATAGATACTTGCCTCTATAAATTTTGAATATATCATTAAAATATCTCGAGAATTCGATTTTTGGTGATTTTTAATTAATTTGAGATAGCCATAAATGTTTACGTTGAATTTAATGATTTATATCTCAAAAACGAATAAATATTTTCAAGATCCACTTTCATCACCAGAAAATAGACACTTTCCTCTGTAAATCATGAATAGTTCATTAAGATATCTTAAGAGTTCGATTTTTCGTAATTTTTTAAAACAAGATTATTAATTTCAAAAAATCATAAAAAATTAGGTTAATTTAAATAATCTTTATCTCAAAAACGAATAAAGATTTTCTAATTTGATTCTCACCATGACAAAATAGATACTTGCCTCTATAAATTTTGAATATATCATTAAAATATCTCGAGAATTCGATTTTTGGTGATTTTTAATTAATTTGAGATAGCCATAAATGTTTACGTTGAATTTAATGATTTATATCTCAAAAACGAATAAATATTTTCAAGATCCGTTTTCATCACCAGAAAATAGACACTTTCCTCTGTAAATCATGAATAGTTCATTAAGATATCTTAAGAGTTCGATTTTTCGTAATTTTTTAAAACAAGATTATTAATTTCAAAAAATCGTAAAAAATTTGGTTAACTTAAATAATCTTTATCTCAAAAACGAATAAAGATTTTCTAATTTGATTCTCACCATGACAAAATAGATACTTGCCTCTATAAATTTTGAATATATCATTAAAATATCTCGAGAATTCGATTTTTGGTGATTTTTAATTAATTTGAGATAGCCATAAATGTTTACGTTGAATGTAATGATTTATATCTCAAAAATGAATAAATATTTTCAAGATCCGATTTCATCCCGAGAAAGTAGACAGTTTCCTCTATAAATCATGAATAGTTCATTAAGATATCTTAAGAATTCGATTTTTCGTGGCTTTTTAAAACAAGATTATTAATTTCAAAAAATCATAAAAAATTAGGTTAATTTAAATAATCTTTATCTCAAAAACGAATAAAGATTTTCTAATTTGATTCTCACCATGACAAAATAGATACTTGCCTCTATAAATTTTGAATATATCATTAAAATATCTCGAGAATTCGATTTTTGGTGATTTTTAATTAATTTGAGATAGCCATAAATGTTTACGTTGAATTTAATGATTTATATCTCAAAAACGAATAAATATTTTCAAGATCCACTTTCATCACAAGAAAATAGACACTTTCCTCTGTAAATCATGAATAGTTCATTAAGATATCTTAAGAGTTCGATTTTTCGTAATTTTTTAAAACAAGATTATTAATTTCAAAAAATCATAAAAAATTAGGTTAATTTAAATAATCTTTATCTCAAAAACGAATAAAGATTTTCTAATTTGATTCTCACCATGACAAAATAGATACTTGCCTCTATAAATTTTGAATATATCATTAAAATATCTCGAGAATTCGATTTTTGGTGATTTTTAATTAATTTGAGATAGCCATAAATGTTTACGTTGAATTTAATGATTTATATCTCAAAAACGAATAAATATTTTCAAGATCCGTTTTCATCACCAGAAAATAGACACTTTCCTCTGTAAATCATGAATAGTTCATTAAGATATCTTAAGAGTTCGATTTTTCGTAATTTTTTAAAACAAGATTATTAATTTCAAAAAATCGTAAAAAATTTGGTTAACTTAAATAATCTTTATCTCAAAAACGAATAAAGATTTTCTAATTTGATTCTCACCATGACAAAATAGATACTTGCCTCTATAAATTTTGAATATATCATTAAAATATCTCGAGAATTCGATTTTTGGTGATTTTTAATTAATTTGAGATAGCCATAAATGTTTACGTTGAATGTAATGATTTATATCTCAAAAATGAATAAATATTTTCAAGATCCGATTTCATCCCGAGAAAGTAGACAGTTTCCTCTATAAATCATGAATAGTTCATTAAGATATCTTAAGAATTCGATTTTTCGTGGCTTTTTAAAACAAGATTATTAATTTCAAAAAATCATAAAAAATTAGGTTAATTTAAATAATCTTTATCTCAAAAACGAATAAAGATTTTCTAATTTGATTCTCACCATGACAAAATAGATACTTGCCTCTATAAATTTTGAATATATCATTAAAATATCTCGAGAATTCGATTTTTGGTGATTTTTAATTAATTTGAGATAGCCATAAATGTTTACGTTGAATTTAATGATTTATATCTCAAAAACGAATAAATATTTTCAAGATCCACTTTCATCACAAGAAAATAGACACTTTCCTCTGTAAATCATGAATAGTTCATTAAGATATCTTAAGAGTTCGATTTTTCGTAATTTTTTAAAACAAGATTATTAATTTCAAAAAATCATAAAAAATTAGGTTAATTTAAATAATCTTTATCTCAAAAACGAATAAAGATTTTCTAATTTGATTCTCACCATGACAAAATAGATACTTGCCTCTATAAATTTTGAATATATCATTAAAATATCTCGAGAATTCGATTTTTGGTGATTTTTAATTAATTTGAGATAGCCATAAATGTTTACGTTGAATGTAATGATTTATATCTCAAAAATGAATAAATATTTTCAAGATCCGATTTCATCCCGAGAAAGTAGACAGTTTCCTCTATAAATCATGAATAGTTCATTAAGATATCTTAAGAATTCGATTTTTCGTGGCTTTTTAAAACAAGATTATTAATTTCAAAAAATCATAAAAAATAGGTTAATTTAAATAATCTTTATCTCAAAAACGAATAAAGATTTTCTAATTTGGTTCTCAGCATGACAAAATAGACACTTGCCTCTATAAATTTTGAATGTTTCATTAAAATATCTCAAGAATTCGATTTTTGGTGATTTTTAATTAATTTGAGATAGCCATAAATGTTTACGTTGAATTTAAAGATTTATATCTCAAAAACGAATAAATATTTTCAAGATCCGCTTTCATCACCAGAAAATAGACACTTTCCTCTATAAATCATGAATAGTTCATTAAGATATCTTAAGACTTAGATTTTTTGTGGCTTTTTAAAACAAAATTATTAATTCCAAAAAATCATAAAAAATTAGGTTACCTTAAACAATCTTTATCTCAAAAACTAATAAAAATATTCTAATTTGATTCTCACCATGACAAAATAGACATCTGCCTCTATAAATTTTGAATTTATCATTAAAATATCTCAAGAATTTGATTTTTGGTGATTTTTAATTGACTTGAGATAGCCATAAATGTTTACGTTGAATTTAATGATTTATATCTCAAAAACGAATAAATATTTTCAAGATCCGCTTTCATCACCAGAAAATAGACACTTTCCTCTGTAAATCATGAATAGTTCATTAAGATATCTTAAGAGTTCGATTTTTCGTAATTTTTTAAAACAAGATTATTAATTTCAAAAAATCTTAAAAAATTAGGTTAACTTAAATAATCTTTATCTCAAAAACGAATAAAGATTTTCTAATTTGGTTTTCACCATGACAAAATAGACACTTGGCTCTATAAATTTTGGATTTATCATTAAAATATCTCAAGAATTCGATTTTTGGTGATTTTTAATTGACTTGAGATAGCCATAAATGTTTACGTTGAATTTAATGATTTATATCTCAAAAACGAATAAATATTTTCAAGATCCGCTTTCATCACCAGAAAATAGACACTTTCCTCTATAAATCATGAATAATTCATTAAGATATCTTAAGAGTTCGATTTTTCGTAATTTTTTAAAACAAGATTATTAATTTCAAAAAATTTTTAAAAATTAGGTTAACTTAAATAATCTTTATCTCAAAAACGAATAAAGATTTTCTAATTCGGTTCTCACCATGATAAAATAGAAACTTGCCGCTATAAATTTTGAATATATCATTAAAATATCTCGAGAATTCGATTTTTGGCGATTTTTAATTAATTTGAGATAGCCATAAATGTTCATCGTTGAATTCAATGATTTATATCTCAAAAACGAATAAATATTTTCAAGATCCGCTTTCATCACCAGAAAATAGACACTTTCCTCTATAAATCATGAATAGTTTATTAAGATATCTTAAGAGTTCCATTTTTCGTAATTTTTTAAAACAAGATTATTAATTTCAAAAAATCATAAAAAATAGGTTAATTTAAATAATCTTTATCTCAAAAACGAATAAAGATTTTCTAATTTGGTTCTCAGCATGACAAAATAGACACTTGTCTCTATAAATCTTGAATATATCATTAAAATATCTCAAGAATTCGAGCTTTGGTGATTTTTAATATACTTGAGATAGCCATAAATATTTACGTTAAATTTAATGATTCATATCTCAAAAACCAATAAATATTTTCAAGGTCCGCTTTCATCACGAGACAGTAGACACTTTCCTCTATAAATCGTGAATAGTTCATTAAGACATCTTAAGAATTCGATTTTTCGTGGCTTTTTAAAATAAGATTATTAATTTCAAAAAATCATTAAAAAATAGATTAACTTAAATGATCTTTATCTCAAAAACGAATAAAGATTTTCTAATTTGGTTCTCACCATGACAAAACAGATACTTGCCTCTATAAATTTTGAATATATGTACCATTAAAATATTTCAAGAATTTGATTTTTGGTGATTTTTAATTAACTTGAGATAGCCATAAATGTTCACGTTGAATTTAATGATTTGACTTTGATGTATTGAATCAAAAAATTTTTTTCTATATACTTCAAATTCAAATTTATTTGGACGGGATGCATAAATTTGAAAAAAATGAACACGCTCGACCCCTCCCCCTCCGATTCGAACACAAATTTCTCTCGGGCCGTTGTTGCACGGAGCCGGATTTTGACCATAAACAAACCATTTTGACGCGCGAATCGATACCCGGTTCGCAAAACGTTCGCGCCCGTTCCACCGAAATTTACGACTACGACCACGGTTTGGTACCTCTTTGAATTTACATGCTTTCATCGAACCCAACGAGCTCCACCAAACCAACCCCATCCCCGTCCTCCCCCCCGAAAACACGCCATCCATAAAACATCTCTAGCGTGTGGTTTTGCGAATTTGCGACGGCAAACTACGAAACGTACCGTGTTTTTCCCCGGGTTTGCACGAAAACTAAAAATGTTTTTTGTTTTTAAATAAATTATGATAGGATTTAGTAGTAATGGAAAAAAACGATTTATGACACGTTCCTGTCAAATTTTATCCTTCATATTGGTTAATTTTAAATCCTTTTAAGCAGAAAAAGTTAATAAAATTATTTTACTTACCAAAATTTTTTATGAACTAAAATTGACGTGAAAATGTTGGGGTTTTCTTCAATTTTGAGGAAAAAATACATCTTGGATAATGTAATTACTTCAAAGAGAAAGTTGAAGAGCTCAAAAACGTATTTTGAGTGAGATCTTGATCCAATTAAGCTTATTTTGGTAGAAAATTTGATAATTTCAATAAGAAACGTCAAATCTTAAATAACATCGATGATTGCCGATAGATGGGCCGATAATCAATCTTGATTCTAAAAATTATTTTTTTAAATTAATCTTTTTAAACTAAAAAATTAATAAAATCAATTGACTCACCATCTTTTTTGTTATAACAAATGCTTAAATTATCAAAAAGTTTAAATTGATGCGAAAAAGTTTCCTTTTTCTTCTATTTTAGGTAAAAAAAATACTTCTTGGAGGCTGTAATTACTTCAAACAGATACTTGAAGAGCTCAAAAACGTATTTTGAGTGAGATCTTGATCCAATTAAGCTTATTTTGGTAGAAAATTTGATAATTTCAATAAGAAATGTCAAATCTTAAATAACATCGATGATTGCCGATAGATGGGGCGATAATCAATCTTGATTCTAAAAATAATTTTTTTAATTAATCTTTTTAAGCAAAAAAATTAATGAAATCAATCGACTCACCATCGTTTTTGTTATAATAAATGCTTAAATCATCAAAAAGTTTAAATTGATGCGAAAAAGTTTCCTTTTTCTTCAATTTTAAGTAAAAAAAGTACTTCTTGGAGACTCTGATCACTTCAAACAGATAATTGAAGAGCTCAAAAACGTATTTTGGGTGAGATCTTGACCCAATTAAGCTTATTTTGGTAGAAAATTTGATAATTTCAATAAGAAACGTCAAATCTTAAATAACATCGATGATTGCCGATAGATGGGGCGATAATCAATCTTGATTCTAAAAATAATTTTTTTAATTAATCTTTTTAAGCAAAAAAATTAATGAAATCAATCGACTCACCATCGTTTTTGTTATAATAAATGCTTAAATCATCAAAAAGTTTAAATTGATGCGAAAAAGTTTCCTTTTTCTTCAATTTTAAGTAAAAAAAGTACTTCTTGGAGACTCTGATCACTTCAAACAGATAATTGAAGAGCTCAAAAACGTATTTTGGGTGAGATCTTGACCCAATTAAGCTTATTTTGGTAGAAAATTTGATAATTTCAATAAGAAACGTCAAATCTTAAATAACATCGATGATTGCCGATAGATGGGGCGATAATCAATCTTGATTCTAAAAATAATTTTTTTAATTAATCTTTTTAAGCAAAAAAATTAATGAAATCAATCGACTCACCATCATTTTTGTTACAATAAATGCTTAAATCTCAAAAAGTTTAAATTGAAGCGAAAAAGTTTCCTTTTTCTTCAATTTTAGGGAAAAAGTACTTCTTGGAAGCTCTAATCACTTCAAACAGATAATTGAAGAGCTCAAAAACGTATTTTGGGTGAGATCTTGACCCAATTAAGCTTATTTTGGTAGAAAATTTGATAATTTCAATAAGAAACGTCAAATCTTAAATAACATCGATGATTGCCGATAGATGGGGCGACAATCAATCTTGATTCTAAAAATATTTTTTTTAATTAATCTTTTTAAACTAAAAAATTAATAAAATCAATCGACTCACCATCATTTTTGTTATAATAAATGCTTAAATCATCAAGAAATTTAAATTGATGCGAAAAAGGTTCCTTTTTCTTCAATTTTAGGGAAAAAAAGTACTTCTTGGAGACTCTAATCACTTCAAACAGATAATTGAAGAGCTTAAAAACGTATTCTGAGTGAAATCTTGATCCAATTAAGCTTATTTTGGTCGAAAATTTGATAATTTCAATAAGAAACGTCAAATCTTAAATAACATCGATGATTGCCGATAGATGGGGCGATAATCAATCTTGATTCTAAAAATTATTTTTTTAATTAATCTTTTTAAACTAAAAAATTAATAAAATCAATCGACTCACCATCATTTTTGTTATAATAAATGCTTAAATCATCGAAAAGTTTAGATTGATGCGAAAAAGTTTCCTTTTTCTTCAATTTTAGGGAAAAAAAGTACTTCTTGGAAGCTCTAATCACTTCAAACAGATAATTGAAGAGCTCAAAAACGTATTTTGGGTGAGATCTTGACCCAATTAAGCTTATTTTGGTAGAAAATTTGATAATTTCAATAAGAAACGTCAAATCTTAAATAACATCGATGATTGCCGATAGATGGGGCGATAATCAATCTTGATTCTAAAAATAATTTTTTTAATTAATCTTTTTAAGCAAAAAAATTAATGAAATCAATCAACTCACCATCATTTTTGTTACAATAAATGCTTAAATCTCAAAAAGTTTAAATTGAAGCGAAAAAGTTTCCTTTTTCTTCAATTTTAGGGAAAAAGTACTTCTTGGAAGCTCTAATCACTTCAAACAGATAATTGAAGAGCTCAAAAACGTATTTTGGGTGAGATCTTGACCCAATTAAGCTTATTTTGGTAGAAAATTTGATAATTTCAATAAGAAACGTCAAATCTTAAATAACATCGATGATTGCCGATAGATGGGGCGACAATCAATCTTGATTCTAAAAATATTTTTTTTAATTAATCTTTTTAAACTAAAAAATTAATAAAATCAATCGACTCACCATCATTTTTGTTATAATAAATGCTTAAATCATCAAGAAATTTAAATTGATGCGAAAAAGGTTCCTTTTTCTTCAATTTTAGGGAAAAAAAGTACTTCTTGGAGACTCTAATCACTTCAAACAGATAATTGAAGAGCTTAAAAACGTATTCTGAGTGAAATCTTGATCCAATTAAGCTTATTTTGGTCGAAAATTTGATAATTTCAATAAGAAACGTCAAATCTTAAATAACATCGATGATTGCCGATAGATGGGGCGATAATCAATCTTGATTCTAAAAATTATTTTTTTAATTAATCTTTTTAAACTAAAAAATTAATAAAATCAATCGACTCACCATCATTTTTGTTATAATAAATGCTTAAATCATCGAAAAGTTTAGATTGATGCGAAAAAGTTTCCTTTTTCTTCAATTTTAGGGAAAAAAAGTACTTCTTGGAAGCTCTAATCACTTCAAACAGATAATTGAAGAGCTCAAAAACGTATTTTGGGTGAGATCTTGACCCAATTAAGCTTATTTTGGTAGAAAATTTGATAATTTCAATAAGAAACGTCAAATCTTAAATAACATCGATGATTGCCGATAGATGGGGCGATAATCAATCTTGATTCTAAAAATAATTTTTTTAATTAATCTTTTTAAGCAAAAAAATTAATGAAATCAATCAACTCACCATCATTTTTGTTACAATAAATGCTTAAATCTCAAAAAGTTTAAATTGAAGCGAAAAAGTTTCCTTTTTCTTCAATTTTAGGGAAAAAGTACTTCTTGGAAGCTCTAATCACTTCAAACAGATAATTGAAGAGCTCAAAAACGTATTTTGGGTGAGATCTTGGCCCAATTAAGCTTATTTTGGTAGAAAATTTGATAATTTCAATAAGAAACGTCAAATCTTAAATAACATCGATGATTGCCGATAGATGGGGCGATAATCAATCTTGATTCTAAAAATAATTTTTTTAATTAATCTTTTTAAGCAAAAAAATTAATGAAATCAATCGACTCACCATCATTTTTGTTACAATAAATGCTTAAATCTCAAAAAGTTTAAATTGAAGCGAAAAAGTTTCCTTTTTCTTCAATTTTAGGGAAAAAGTACTTCTTGGAGACTCTGATCACTTCAAACAGATAATTGAAGAGCTCAAAAACGTATTTTGGGTGAGATCTTGACCCAATTAAGCTTATTTTGGTAGAAAATTTGATAATTTCAATAAGAAACGTCAAATCTTAAATAACATCGATGATTGCCGATAGATGGGGCGATAATCAATCTTGATTCTAAAAATAATTTTTTTAATTAATCTTTTTAAGCAAAAAAATTAATGAAATCAATCGACTCACCATCATTTTTGTTACAATAAATGCTTAAATCTCAAAAAGTTTAAATTGAAGCGAAAAAGTTTCCTTTTTCTTCAATTTTAGGGAAAAAGTACTTCTTGGAAGCTCTAATCACTTCAAACAGATAATTGAAGAGCTCAAAAACGTATTTTGGGTGAGATCTTGGCCCAATTAAGCTTATTTTGGTAGAAAATTTGATAATTTCAATAAGAAACGTCAAATCTTAAATAACATCGATGATTGCCGATAGATGGGGCGATAATCAATCTTGATTCTAAAAATAATTTTTTTAATTCATCTTTTTAAGCAAAAAAATTAATGAAATCAATCGACTCACCATCATTTTTGTTACAATAAATGCTTAAATCTCAAAAAGTTTAAATTGAAGCGAAAAAGTTTCCTTTTTCTTCAATTTTAGGGAAAAAGTACTTCTTGGAGACTCTGATCACTTCAAACAGATAATTGAAGAGCTCAAAAACGTATTTTGGGTGAGATCTTGACCCAATTAAGCTTATTTTGGTAGAAAATTTGATAATTTCAATAAGAAACGTCAAATCTTAAATAACATCGATGATTGCCGATAGATGGGGCGATAATCAATCTTGATTCTAAAAATAATTTTTTTAATTAATCTTTTTAAGCAAAAAAATTAATGAAATCAATCGACTCACCATCATTTTTGTTACAATAAATGCTTAAATCTCAAAAAGTTTAAATTGAAGCGAAAAAGTTTCCTTTTTCTTCAATTTTAGGGAAAAAGTACTTCTTGGAGACTCTGATCACTTCAAACAGATAATTGAAGAGCTCAAAAACGTATTTTGGGTGAGATCTTGACCCAATTAAGCTTATTTTGGTAGAAAATTTGATAATTTCAATAAGAAACGTCAAATCTTAAATAACATCGATGATTGCCGATAGATGGGGCGATAATCAATCTTGATTCTAAAAATAATTTTTTTAATTCATCTTTTTAAGCAAAAAAATTAATGAAATCAATCGACTCACCATCATTTTTGTTACAATAAATGCTTAAATCTCAAAAAGTTTAAATTGAAGCGAAAAAGTTTCCTTTTTCTTCAATTTTAGGGAAAAAGTACTTCTTGGAGACTCTGATCACTTCAAACAGATAATTGAAGAGCTCAAAAACGTATTTTGGGTGAGATCTTGACCCAATTAAGCTTATTTTGGTAGAAAATTTGATAATTTCAATAAGAAACGTCAAATCTTAAATAACATCGATGATTGCCGATAGATGGGGCGATAATCAATCTTGATTCTAAAAATAATTTTTTTAATTAATCTTTTTAAGCAAAAAAATTAATGAAATCAATCGACTCACCATCATTTTTGTTACAATAAATGCTTAAATCTCAAAAAGTTTAAATTGAAGCGAAAAAGTTTCCTTTTTCTTCAATTTTAGGGAAAAAGTACTTCTTGGAAGCTCTAATCACTTCAAACAGATAATTGAAGAGCTCAAAAACGTATTTTGGGTGAGATCTTGGCCCAATTAAGCTTATTTTGGTAGAAAATTTGATAATTTCAATAAGAAACGTCAAATTTTAAATAACATCGATGATTGCCGATAGATGGGGCGATAATCAATCTTGATTCTAAAACTAATTTTTTTAATTAATCTTTTTAAACTAAAACATTAATAAAACCAATCGACTCACCATCATTTTTGTTATAATAAATGCTTAAATCATCGAAACGTTTAAATTGATGCGAAAAAGTTTCCTTTTTCTTCAATTTTAGGTAAAAAAAGTACTTTTTGAAGGCTGTAATTACTTCAAACATATACTTGAGGAGCTCTAAAACGTATTTTGAGTGAGATCTTGATCCAATTAAGCTTATTTTGGTAGAAAATTTGATAATTTCAATAAGAAATGTCAAATCTTAAATAACATCGATGATTGCCGATAGATGGGGCGATAATCAATCTTGATTCTAAAAATAATTTTTTTAATTAATCTTTTTAAACCAAAAAATTAATAAAATCAATCAACTTATTTAATTAGATTAAATCTAAAAATATTTAAGAAATATTTAATTATGTTATAACCGCCAGATGGAGTCACAATTATTTAGCAAGAAAAATTTAAAAAACCATTTTTTTAAAATTATTTGATTTAAGCAAATTATTTTTTTTACAAAAGCAAATTAACTTATTCAATCAATAACTTTTTTACAAATAATTTCTTTTAAACAAATTACAACCCCATCTAGTGTTAACCAAAAAAATCGATTTACCTGTCAAAATTTGTCGCTTAATTTAATTTTTAATCTAATTAATTAATTTAATCCTCATTTCGACCCAATTTTATCGCCATTATTTACATTCGTCGACCTCTTTGCGTTCATTATCAGTTTCAAAACAGCAAAGTCGATCGGTTACCGAAAATTTTATCACGTACCATTGTTATCTGGAGAACTTTACACCGCACATCGTAAAATGTAAATGTAGTAATAGAGTTTCTTAATCGGCTTTCGAATTTCGTTCCGACACGTTCCTATTTAGTCTTTAACTCGGATTTAACGCAATGTTCTCGAAAATAGCGTGCAATCTTTGTAAAAACGTTCGTTTCTATTCAGGCGACGTTTCTAAAACGGCCCTTTATAATTTCCACGTGGAAAACGGCGGGAAAATGGTCGATTTTGGAGGGTTTATGCTCCCAGTTCAATACAGCGATCAAAGCATAATCAATTCGCATCTATTCACGAGGAAAAGTGCCTCATTATTCGATGTTTCCCACATGCTTCAAACAGAAATCTTAGGTAAGGGGAAATCTGCAAAAAAAAAATTAATAATTAATTAATTTAATTAAATTTAACTTTATTAAAGGAAATGATTGCTCCGATTACTTAGAATCTTTATGTACAGCCGATTTAAAATCGTTGCAAAAAGACTCATCGGTCCTGACGGTTTTTACGAATGAAAAAGGGGGGATTTTAGACGATTTGATCGTCACGAAAATCGAGGAGGATCATTTATTCGTTGTGTCGAACGCGGCGAGGAAAACTCACGACCAAAACCTGCTAAAACAAGCCCTAGATAAGTATAAAAGTTTAAATCGAAGAAGCAACATTAAATTGCACTTTTTCGACCCAATGGAGCGCTCTTTAATCGCGTTACAAGGCCCAAAAGCCCCAGAAATCCTCCAAAAACTCACCGACGTCGATTTAACCTCACTCTATTTTATGAAATCAATCCCAGCTTCGGTTTGCGGGGTCGAATTATGCAGGATAACTCGATGCGGGTACACGGGGGAGGATGGATTCGAAATTTCGGTCCCTTCACTCAAAATAGTCGACGTGGCGAACGAATTAATCAAAAATGAAGGGGTTAAATTAGCCGGATTGGGGGCTAGGGACTCTTTGAGATTAGAAGCGGGGTTGTGTCTTTACGGGAATGATATCGACGAAGAAACTACGCCTGTTGAGGCTGGATTAACTTGGTTAGTGGCGAAAACTCGCAGGGAATCCCGGAATTTTCCCGGAGCTGATGTTATTTTGAGCCAAATTAAAGATGGGGCTATTATAAAAAGGGTCGGGTTAATGACGGAAGTGGGACCCCCGCCTAGACAAGGGGCGGTTATTTTAGATAAAAATGGAGGGAAGATTTTAGGGGGGGTCACTTCTGGGTGCCCCTCGCCAACTTTATCAAAAAACATCGCTATGGGATATGTCCCGGTTGAATTTAGCAAAATTGGAAGTGAATTAAACTTGAAAATTAGGGAGAAGAATTATCCCGCGAAAGTCGTTAAGATGCCTTTTGTACCCGCTAAATATTATAATAAGAAAAATTAATTATTTAAATTTAATCGAATTAAAATTTGACTCGATAAGTTTAAACCGCGAATAATAGATGGCGCAAAAATTAATTTAATTTAATAAATAAATAAATAATAGATATTAAATTTGTCCATAAAACAATCTCATTAATACATTATAAATAAATCATTATTAAATAAAAACGATTCATTTATTTGTTATTGCACCAAAAAATCGAAAACCTCACTTTATCCTCTCCATTAAATTAAATAATCAAGATATTGAGTTAATTTAAATTTGAATACAAAATTAATAAAATCAATCAACTTACCACCATTTTTTGAATTAATTAATGATTAAATCCTCGAAAAATTTAAATAGATATGAAAAAGTTTCCTTTTTCTTTAATTTTGGGAATAAAAAATTCTTCTTGGAGGGTATTGTCACTTGAAATAGGCACTTAATGGCAGACTTAATTAAGCTTATTTTGGTCAAATATTTGATAATTTGGGGAAGAATTGGTCAAATTTTACTTAATATCGATGATTGCCGATAGATGGCACGATAAAAATCATTGATTCTAAAAATAGATTATTTTAATAAATCTTTTTAAATAAAAAAAATAATAAAATCGATTAAATTACCATCATTTTTGAAGTAATTAATGACTAAATCCTCGAAAAATTTAATTAGACGTGAAAATGTTGAGTCATGTTTCCTTTTTCTTCAATTTTAGGAAAAAACCTACTTCTTGGAGGATGTATTCACTTTAAATAGGCGCTTTAGGACTTCAAAAACGAATTTTGAATAAGGTCTTGATCTAATTAAGCTTATTTTGGTCAAGAATTTGATAATTTCAGGAAGAATTGGTCAAATTTTACTTAATAACGATGATTGCCGACAAATGGCGCGATATTCAACCTCAATTCTAAAAATAGATTTAATTAATTAATCTTTTTAAATAAAATAAATAATAAAATCGATTAACTTACCATCATTTTTGAAGTAATTAATTAATAAATCCTCGACAAATTTAATTAAACGTGAAAATGTTGAGTCATGTTTCCTTTTTCTTCAATTTTAGGAAAAAATCTACTTCTTGGAGGATGTATCCACTTTAAATAGGCACTTTAGGACTTCAAAAGCGAATTTTGATTGAGATCTTGACCTAATTAAGCTTATTTTGGTCAAAAATTTGATAATTTCAGGAAGAATTGGTCAAATTTTTCTTAATAACGATGATTGCCGATAGATGGCGCGATATTCAACCTTAATTCTAACAATAAATTTTATTAATTAATCTTTTTAAATAAAATAAATAATAAAATCGATTAACTTACCATTATTTTTAAAGTAATTAATCAATAAATCCTCGAAAAATTTAATTACACGTGAAAATGTTGGGTCATGTTTCCTTTTTCTTCAATTTTAGGAAAAAACCTACTTCTTGGAGGATGTATCCACTTTAAATAGGCACTTTAGGATTTCAAAAACGAATTTTGAATAAGATTTTGACCTAATTAAGCTTATTTTGGTCAAAAATTTGATAATTTCAGGAAGAATTGGTCAAATTTTAATTAATAACGATGATTGCCGATAGATGGCGCGACATTCAACCTTAATTCTAAAAATAGATTTAATTAATTAATCTTTTTAAATAAAATAAATAATAAAATCGATTAACTTACCATCATTTTTGAAGTAATTAATTAATAAATCCTCGATAAATTTGATTAGACATGAAAATGTTGGGTCATGTTTTCTTTTTCTTCAATTTTAGGAAAAAATCTACTTCTTGGAGGATGTATCCACTTTAAATAGGCACTTTAGGACTTCAAAAACGAATTTTGAATAAGATTTTGACCTAATTAAGCTTATTTTGGTCAAAAATTTGATAATTTCAGGAAGAATTGGTCAAATTTTACTTGATAACGATGATTGCCGATAGATGGCGCGATATTCAACCTTAATTCTAAAAATAGATTTAATTAAGTAATCTTTTTAAATAAAATAAATAATAAAATCGATTAACTTACCATCATTTTTGAAGTAATTAATTAATAAATCCTCGACAAATTTAATTAGACATGAAAATGTTGGGTCATGTTTCCTTTTTCTTCAATTTTAGGAAACAAAAGTACTTCTTGGAGGGTGTATCCACTTTAAATAGGCACTTTAAGACTTCAAAAACGAATTTTGATTGAGATCTTGACCTAATTAAGCTCATTTTGGTCAAAAATTTGATAATTTCAGGAAGAATTGGTCAAACTTTACTTAATAACCATGATTGCCGATAGATGGCGCGATGTTCAACCTTAATTCTAAAAATAGATTTAATTAATTAATCTTTTTAAATAAAATAAATAATAAAATCGATTAACTTACCATCATTTTTGAAGTAATTAATCAACAAATTCTCGAAAAATGTAATTAGACGTGAAAATGTTGAGTCATGTTTCCTATTTCTTCAATTTTAGGAAAAAAAAGTACTTCTTGGAGGGTGTATCCACTTTAAATAGGCGCTTTAGGACTTCAAAAACGAATTTTGAATAAGATTTTGACCTAATTAAGCTTATTTTGGTCAAAAATTTGATAATTTCAGGAAGAATTGGTCAAATTCTACTTAATAATGATGATTGCCGATAGATGGCGCGATATTCAACCTCAATTCTAAAAATAGATTTAATTAATTAATCTTTTTAAATAAAATAAATAATAAAATCTATTAACTTACCATCATTTTTAAAGTAATTAATCAATAAATCCTCGAAAAATTTAATTAGACGTGAAAATGTTGAGTAATCTTCTTCAATTTTAGGAAAAAACCTACTTCTTGAAGGATCTATCCACTTTAAATAGGCGCTTTAGGACTTCAAAAACCAATTTTGAATAAGATTTTGACCTAATTAAGCTTATTTTGGTCGAAAATTTAATAATTTCAGGAAGAATTGGTCAAATTTTACTTAATAACGATGATTGCCGATAGATGTCGCGATATTCAACCTCAATTCTAAAAATAGATTTAATTAATTAATCTTTTTAAATAAAATAAATAATAAAACCGATTAACTTACCATCGTTTTCGAAGTAATTAATCAATAAATCCTCGAAAAATATAATTATATGTGAAAATGTTGAGTCATATTTCCTTTTTCTTCAATTTTAGGAAAAAACCTACTTCTTGACGGATGTATCCACTTTAAATAGGCACTTTAGGACTTCAAAAACGAATTTTGATTGAGATTTTGACCTAATTAAGCTTATTTTGGTCAAAAATTTGATAATTTCAAGAAGAATTGGTCAAATTTTACTTAATAGCGATGTCTGCCGATAGAGGGCGCAATATCCACCATTGATTCTAAAAATAGATTTTAATTAATTTATAAAGGGTTAATTAATAATGGTAATTAGATTAATAATGATGTAATTAAACGGAATTTTAATATAGAACAGAATAAATTAGTTTCTAGTCGAATTGAGTTAATAATTTTTGAGATTGAAAATATTCGAATAGATGGCGCTAAACGGATTATAACCTAATTAATTAAATTTAGAAATAATTAAGCAACAAATAACAAAATAAAGAGTGAATTTGATAATAAAATTGTCTCATTAATGCATCCTAAATTAAATATTAATAAATAACAGAGACTTAATTTTTTTATTACCCCATCAAAAAAATAAAACAACCTAACCTCACTTTTTCTCACCACCAAACAAAGATAGATACTTTAAGATTATTTATGATATTGAAAGAGATATAAGCAATTTAAATGAAACGAATCAAGGTAAATTAGATTCTGAATTAAGAATAAAGGTAAATTCTCACCTAAAAAATTTCCTTCGTCTAAGGGCCTCGAAACACATTCCGATAAGTTCCAAAAAATGTTAACCGGTTTAGCACAGCACGAATAAAGCGCGAATTGATTAAGCGCGAATAAACGGCCAGCTTTTAATATCCAATGCAACTTTTAAAGCTCTCCCTGAAACTTAAACAAACTTAAAACACAACTTTGACATTAATAACTTTAGGTACCTAATTATAGGTGGCGCCACATTATTAACATCAATCTAATAATAAATTGAATATGATTACGTTAAATAAATAAAATTAAAATAAAACGTTAAATAGCTTTGATAATAATCATGGGGCTAATAATAATGTTATAAAATGGAATTAAGTTAAATAAAGAAAGAAAAGCATTAAAAGTTTTGATGATATTGGAATAGATGGCGCTAAAAATCATAAACTAATTAATTAAATATATAATTAATTAAACAATAAATATTAAAATAAACATCAAATTTGTAAATAAAACAAACTTATTAATAAAATCTAAATAATTCATCAATAAATAAAAACGATTTATTTATCTTTTATTACCCGTCAAAAAAATCCTAACCTTACTTTTTCTCACCACTCAAATCGACTTAAATAACAAAGATTATTCGATAATTAATCATTAACGATTATTATAACATTAAATTATCAAAATGAATCAAGCGGAAGTATCAAAATTAGTCTCCCAACTACGAATAAAGGTAAATCCTCGCCTAAGAAAATTTCGTTCACCCGGGGGCCCCGAAGCACGTCTCGACAAGCTCCGAAAAACCGTAACCGGCTTAATAAAGCACGAAAGAATCGAATTAAATTACCCCCGCGCTGATGAAGCACGAATGTACGCCGAGCGTTTAATATCCGATGCAATTCGATATGGGGATTGCCACAAAACGACCATGGAGATGGCGGATTATTGGTTGGTCGAGAAGCAATTGGTGCATAAATTGTTTAAGGTGTTAGTACCGAGGTTTCAAGATAGCCGGGTTTCTTATACAAGGATGTATAAAGCGCCTAGGCCGTATCCGGGACAAAAATATCTTAAAGCTGTGTTGGAACTTAGAGGGAACCCGTATCCGTCGTTAATCGAGGATAATTCAAGTAATAAGAATTGGATCCATAATGTTTTGTTGAGCGAGGCTAAAAAGGAGTATAGAAAAGAGAAATATGCGGAAATTGCTGCTAAAATCGATAAGGAGAAATAAAAAGGAATTAGTTAATTAAGTTTATTAATTATTAAAATGAATTGTAATCTTAAAATATTTTTTTAATCCCTTCTTTTCTTCTTATCCCTTTCGTCTCGTCGTTCCGGCTCCTTTCGTTTACTCGCTTTTTTAGCTTGGGTCAAAAATTGATCCAACCCGAATGGATCCTCTTCTTTCTCGAATTGAACTGGACCCGATCTATTCCCCGCTGAGCGATCCGTCCCAGTAAACTCTTTATCGGGAACGAATTTATTCGTTTTAATCAACTTATTTAAATCTTCCCCATAAACTTCTTTATCAATATTTTTCCCCGGCCTATATAAGTGATTAGCCATCGACCCCCCTTCACGCCACGGTTTATCATAAACATTATAAGCCTCATCATCCCCATATCCATGCCCTAAACCTTGATTTTGGCCAAAAAGTCTTTGATCAAATTGCGCCTCACCACTCCCAACGTTTCTAGCCGGCATCCCCAAAGCGATTTGTTCGGAGATATCCCGATCGCGATCTCTTTGTAATTTTGACCGTTTATCTGGGGCAGCTCGAGCTAAATTACGCTCACGCGCTCTTTCTTTATGCCGATCGTGACGTAAATTCTCACGCTCCCTTTCCTCTTCGTTTAAATTGTTGGGGTCTCCAGAATTTTTAATCCCCGCGCGTTCATCTCGCGCTTTTTGCGCCAAAACTCGCAAATGCTCCTCTTTTTGTTCCTTTTCTTTTTGGGCGAGTTTCTTTTCGAGTTGAGCGCGCGTTTCAACGGCTTCTCTTGCTTTTCTATCGGCGATATAAAGAGCTTCCGCTAATTTCGCGAAATTCTCATTAATGTGTTGTTGTTGGAGCCCCCTACCATCGGCGGCTAATCGTTTGTCTAAAGGGACGGTGTATCCTTTTGCGTTTTTCCAGTTTGAGATGCAAGGGGGGATTTTCCATTCGCGTTGTTCTTTTACGGTGACTCGTCTTGTGGGGCTATGAAGGACTGGGGCGGGAGGTGAAGGGGGGCCTCGCGGGATTTTTTTGTTGATTTTAAATCGAGGGGGTTCCATCGGATCGACTTGGGCTTCAACTAATCGGATCACCCTTTGTTTAGCTCCTGAATTAAATGCAGCTCCTTGTTGGGAAGGGGTGTATCGAATAAACTCGGATGGCCCCTGCGTCTCGGCGCACCTCACCGGCATTGCAGCGGCGATTTTCGAGTTGGTTATCTTCATTAAAGATTGCCTCGTCCTTTCGGTTAAATCCTCAATCTCCTCTTCGGACGGTTTCTCCAAACTTGGATCATTTTCCGCCATCACCTCAACCGGTAATAAATCAGACAACTTCGAATAAACGATTTTATCCTTCCCATGTCCTTGCCGGGCGATCACATCATACTTAACTTTTCCCTCAGCGTCCAATTGAACAGCAATTGCATTCGAAGTCGACTCTTTATTCTTCATCCCCATTTCAAGGGGGTATTGAGCGACGTGGATTTCGGGGAACGCGCCCCCATCGCCGTAATCGCTCAATTTGCGGGGAATCCACCCCCGACGTTGCCCATACGGAGGGGCTATATGATGCGCTATTACAATCGCCGAAGATTTCTTTTCGTTCGCGCGCTTCTCATCGTCTCGATCCCAAATTGATTGAGTCGGGGCCGGGAGGATACTCGTAAGGCTCATTTTCTAACAAAAAAAATTGGGTCAAAAAAGTTAGGTTATGTCACCAACTTACCTTAATTTTTTGGGGTTAAATCAAAAATATAACACGATATTAACTGAATTATAACAAAAACTCACTCAATTTAACCCGATTATTAACTATTAACGATTAAATCTCGATTAATTTTAATTAAAAGCGATTTACATCGCTTTGTGACAAGATGGATGCGCTCGAGGAATTGACAGGTTCATTCAGCGCCATCTATCGGACTTTTTTAGTAATTTATTCTATTAATAACTAATTAATTAATTAAAAATAATTAACCGATTTAATTTAATCCCACGCCTCCTTGTATCGCAAATGCCCCAATCGATCCTCTAAAGTAACGTGGTCTTTAAACTCCTTTTTCATCGATCTTAACCTCTCCATACGTTCGGCTTGTTTTCCCAAAGCTTTCGAATGCCCGAACGATTGTTTCTAATAAATTATTGCTTAATTATGATCAAAAAATGATTAATTAAGTCATGGTACATACCGCGGTTAGATAAGGATGTCTCAATAAAAACATATTTTTTTCTTCAATCGCAAGTTTGTTCTTTAAATCCTGTATATGCTCGGGTTTTACTTGTTGTATGAAACGATGTTTTCCTGTGTAAATATTACCATTCGGCATATATCTGCGTCGAAAAAGCGCTGAGAAGAGCCGCATTTTTCTCTAATTTTTGAGGTTATGTTATCTGTCAAAAGTCAAAATTAAATTAATTTGAGATAAAATAAATAAAATTAAAAATTAACTTAATTATGTTAATTTTAATCAATAATTTTGATTAATTTAACTAATTTTTGGCTGGAATGATAGTAAAAATTAAGGATTGATTGATCCCACCAATTTGGGTTGGTACGAATGATTCATTAAAAGCGGGGATTTTAAATTATTATTAATAAAATAGATATTTTAATAAGAAAAAAGTGTTACGTCGTGATTGATTATTATTAATATTTTGACGTGCTCGAAATTCCGCCCAAAATAAATAAAATAATCTCTACGTGACTGTTTATCGACAAGATACAAAGTCACGTAATTAAAAATAATTAAATACTTTTTTTTGTCTTTAATCTACCCCGGATTTTTTTTAGGATGGATAAAATCTCGATCGGGGCCTTGAAAATTGCGTCACGCAGCTTTTTAGAAATGAGAACCCTTTCACTTTTCGTCAAACGTTTGGAAAGTCGGGCGGCGTTTCGTTTTCTTCGTCACTTAAAGATTAATAAGAAAAATAGAGGAAGTGGTAGCTTTTTCGTTAAAAAAATGGGTTGTTCTGCTTCAAAAAATGGTACAAAAATATTTTTTTTTTGGTTGTTTTTGTGGCTTTTGTGGTGATTGTTGCTTAAAAAATCGATTTTTTCGCCTTGAACTAATTCATTATTAAAAATAATTAGCTAATAATTAGTAAATAAATAATTAAGAATAAAATTAAGTTTAAACATAACCTAAAAAAATGAAGTACAATACTGACCCAGTTTCGATGGTGATTTTGAATCCGAATCTCAATTTAATGATGATTAATATCAAATTTTTTGTGTTATTCACATCCTTATTTGTTAAAGTGATTAACATTAAGGAAAAACCCACAATTTCACCTTGAACTAAATTAAAATAAACTTATAAAACACATAACCTCTAAAAAAATAAAACATTAATGACATAAACGCGGGGGTTGCTATAGTAACGAAATCAAAACATTAATTCTAACCTAAAAATGTCATCAGGTGAGTCCAGATTTAATCAATACTAAAACTAACCTAAAAAAATGATCACCCTTTTAAATCTTTACCAAGAATTATCTAAATTCTCGAAATTTTTAGGAACCACCTCATCAGGGGAAGAATACATCGAGGGGGTTGTATGCAACGAAGATGAAATAAACGAGAACGAAATGAAAGCGCTCGATTTAGAGGATGTGGGGAAGATCCTCTTGGTGAAACAAAAAGGGAAATTAACGGCGATTGGGGCGAAATGCACGCACGCGGGGGCTTTATTATCAACGGGGGCGCTCGGAGATGGCCGGGTGAGGTGCCCTTGGCACGGAGCTTGCTTTAACATCACAACGGGGGATATAGAAGATTTCCCCGGATTAGATTCTTTACCTTGTTATCAAGTAAAAGTAGAAAATAACCAAGTTAAAGTCCGCGCGAGGAAAATCGACGTCTCGACGAATAAGCGCCTCAAAAATATGTCCAAATTCGACCCAAACAACAACGAGAGTTTCGTAGTAATCGGAGCTGGCCCCGCCGGGGGAACCTGCGTCGAAACGCTCCGCCAAGAAGGATTCACCGGGAGAATCGTGTTAATCTCGAAAGAAAACTCATTACCTTACGATCGTGTTAAAATAAGCAAAGCGATGGATATGCCGTTGGATAAAATCCAATTTCGGAGCGACTCCTTTTATATCAACCACGATATCGAAGTGATGAAAGGAATTACGGCCATTGGAGTCGACACAAACGAAAAATTAGTCAAATTAGACAACGGGAACAACGTAGGGTACTCCAAATTATTCATTGCAACCGGATGTAAAGCGGTTAAAACCCCCATTCCGGGGGCCGAGCTAAAAAACATCGAAGTATTAAGAAATTTCAACCACGCCGCTTACGTCCACTCCCAATTAACCCCCGACAAAGAAGTCGTCGTCTTAGGGAGCAGTTACATCGCGTTAGAAGCCGCGAGTTACAGCGTTAATAAAGTCAAAAAAGTTACGGTTGTGATGAGAAGTGATGTTCCGTTTAAACCATTATTAGGCCCCCGAATCGGGGCCGCTTTTAAAAAATTCTTCGAAGAAAAAGGAGTCATTTTTATCCCAAATTCAGGGATTAAACGTTGTATCGATGATGGGAGAGGTTTCATCGACTCCGTCGAATTAATCAACTCCGAAATAATAAAAGCTGATTTATGCATAATGGGGGTCGGATCCCGGCTTTACACCGACTTTTTAAAATCATCCCAAGTCGAAATTCGTGAAGATGGCTCGATAGAAGTCGACGATTTCATGGAGACTAACGTAAAAGGGGTTTATGCCGGGGGAGATTTAGCTTACGCCCCCGTTTGGTCTCATCGCAACATCAAAAGCGTTATTGGGCATTACCCTTTGGCCCACATGCACGGGAAAATCGCCGCTTTGAATATGTTGGGGAAAAAGACCCCTTTGGAAGCTGTCCCGTTTTTTTGGACGATGTTGTTTGGGAAAGGAATTCGGTATGCGGGGCATGGGAAATACGACGATATCGTTTATTCGGGCGATGTTGAGGGATTAAAATTCGTCGCTTTTTATCTCGATCAAGATGAAGTCGTCGCCGTATCAAGTTGTCAAATGGATCCGATCGTTTCGGAGTTTGCCGAGGTTCTAGCTCAGGGAAGGAAGCTGTATCGGAAAGATCTAACAGGGGATGATCATTTAGGATGGAGAAATCAAGCGATTTCTTAATTAATTAATCAATTAGGGGGAAATTTTTTGCTTAAGCATTAAGCGCTAAAAACAAAGAGAGTATTATTAATTTTTATATGTACTTACCCAAATTGTTTATTTATGTTTATAATAAATGTTATTTTTACGAATTTGAGGATTAATTTTGATTGATTTGAGGATTAAATTTGAGATTGATGATAATTTGACAACCAAAACAATAATAAACGTGAAGTTGGCGCAACCCAAATTAATTAAGTTTTAAATTAATTAAAATAATCCTTTTTTATTTCTCTTAATTAATTTGACGAAACAATTAAGAAATACACAAAGAATTAAAATAATTAGAAATTTAAATTAAAATAATTCTAATTAAATTATTATATTTCTGAGTGAAGTTAGATACGAAAAAAGTGAGGTTATAAATTTATCAATTTTAATTTAATTTTCTATTTAAATATAAAAGAGATGATTCTTTTATATTTTCTTGTAATTAAATTAGGCGATTAAGAGAAATAGGAAAGAATTAAATAAAAAAAAAAAAATTATCATTTTTAAATGTACTCACCCAAAATCGTGTATTTATCGATATAATAATCGTTGTTTTTTCGAATTTAAGGCTTAGTTGTGTTTGGTTTAAGGATTAAATGGATTAATTTAAACTTAATCTCAAAATTATAATAAATTGGGAAATTGACAATCTAATCGTTAATAAATGTGAAGTTGGCGCAACCCAAATTAATTATTTTTTTAATATAATTAATTATTAAAATTAAAAAAACTTCTTATTTCCCTTAATTTAATTAAATCAAAACAGTTAATAAATATAAAAAAATTAAATAAATAAATTAAGATAACATTAATTAATTATGAATGAAGTTGGTTACAAAAAATTAATTTTTCATTTTTAGTTAATTTTTAATTTAAAATCCTCTTTTTTTCTGTTTGATTTAATTAAATTAAACAATTAAGAGAAATAAAAAAGAATTAAATCAATTTTAATGATTAAAATGAAATATTAAATGTAAAGCCGAGTTTAAAAAAAAAAAAAAGTGAGGTTATGTGATTAGGATATTTACCGAGGTAAGAAAATTTCCCTTTTAACTTTCAAAAAGTAATCTTTAAATTCAATAATATTGTTTAAAATAACCTCGAATAAAATTAATTAAAATAATCGTACCTTAAATTAGATAAATGCGATAATAATCAGATAATATTTACAACATAACTCCTTTTTAAATCGTTTCAAATTAATCCTTTAAACAGAGTATTTTTTATATTCGATACGCTCAACCTTAACCTCATCTCCAACCAATTGATAAACATAAGTAACCACAGTCGTGTTTTGAATATCCATCAACACAAAACTCGGAATGATACTCCTAAATATTAATCAACTAATTAAAAAAAAACCAATAATGATTTACTCACGTATTTAACGCATTATACGACCCCGTCGCCGACCCAGGATTAATATAAAACTTATTCTCTTGCTCGTAAGCTTCAAATTTATGCGTATGCCCCGAAATTAATATATCAACGTCCAATTGGCGTTGGATTAAAGCCAAAGAATCCGGGTCACCCCACGGGACAACTTGGTGACCGTGCGTTAATCCGATTCGAAATTGCCCCACCGTAACCACTTTTTGTTCGGGGTAATTTAAATTCTAAAACAATTAATGCATATTAAACTAATTCTTTGTAATATTGAGTCAATTACATCGTCGAAATCGCCTCTTACAACATGGACATCACTCGCCAACGATTTCAAATAATCGTAAGATTCTTTAGTGCATAAATTCCCTGTACATAAGATGTGTTGTATCCGGCCGGGGGCTAAAAGCTTCTTAAATTTCGCCGGGAGAGTGCTACATCGATGGGGGATGTGCAAATCGCCCAAAACTAAGACGAGCTAGATTAGGAAGAAAAAAAGTGAGGTTAAGTTTGATTGATAAATTTAATTTTTTGAGTGTTTTAAACGTTTTAAATGATTTTAAGATATACTTTACCATTTTTGGTTATTAAATATGTTTAGAAATGTGGTTTTTTATGATTATTTTCTTTATTATAAAGTTTTTGTATGTTTTGATGAAAATTGTGAGATGTCAAAAAGAGGTGTTTCAATGTCGGTAAAGTAGATTTATTTTATTGAAATAATTAATTAGTTTAATTATTTATTATTATTAATAAATTTTAATTTTTAAGTTTATTTAGGCTTATTTAAATATGTTTAAACATTTTTTTTAATTAATTAAATTTATTTAAACGTTTTATTTGGTTGTTTAAAAATTATCTTAAATCGGTAAAGTAGATTTTATTTCTGTGTGCTTAGTGACGCTTAGTTTTTTCGAATACGAAAAAGATGTGATAATAATCCCTTATTTTAGTGCAAAATGATCGATTTGGTAAGGTTTGTTACTATTATTAATCACTTGTTACTTGTTCCGCTTTTTATTGCATTTTTAAGCGAGTAAAGTCGAAAATAATTTTTTGTGACATAACCTCAAAATGTCAAATTTGTTATAAATTAATTCGATTTTATTTAAATAATACTCTTATAATTACTTACCAACGATTTCAATTAAGCGTAAGATTCCATATTGCGTAAATTTCTTGCGCACATAAAATAAATAAATTTCGTCGAGAGATTATTACATATAATACATAAATGGGATAAGCAAATCCACCAAAGCTTATTATTATTGTTTTGTGCACAAAACTAAGACTACAGAGCAATAATAATGGGGTAAAATCGATTTTTAAAGATTATTTAATTTAATTTTGGTGCAAAAATGAAATGTCATTTCAATGTCGGTAAAGTAGATTTATTTTGTTTTGTTGAAATGTTTAATTATTTTAATTATTATTTATTATTAATAAATTTATATTTATTGTGGTTTTCTAAAACACGTTTAAACATTTTTTTAAATTAATATAAATTTATTTATACGATTTTATTTGGTTTTTAAAACTCCTTTTAAAGTGTCGGTAAAGTAGATTCCTTGTGTGCGCTGAGTTTAAGTTTTTCGAATACAAATAATATGTGATAATAATAGGTAATAATTGTTTATTTTAATGTAAAATCATCGTTTTGGTAACGTTTATTATTATTATTAATGGTTTGATAGTTTACGCCCGTTTTATTTTATTTTTAAGCGAAAAAATCAAAATTTTTTGTGACATAACCTCAAAATGTCGAAATTGTTATAAATTATTTTATTTATTTAAATAATATTAATAATAATTGATTTCCTTTCTAGATATGTTGCGGGGGAGCGGAGAATGCACCAAATAAGTCCTAGTTAATGCGGTAATGTACTTAAATTTACTTTTTTGGTTCGATTTTTGAAGAAAACGATTAATTATTTTCATAAAATAATATATATTTTTTTAAATTAATAACTAAAAATAATACCACGTCCATATCATTAACAACAATCTCCAAATAACCTCAAAAACTTTTTGCTTAGCACCAACTTAACTTAATAAAGTTAAAATTAAACATTTGGTAAAAAAATAAAAATCTCACTCTAATTCGTTTTCTAGCCCTTTTCTAAATAATTTTTTTAATAAGGAATTTGGTTTTGATAATACTGAATCATATCGTAAGTACGGGTGCGGAAATTTAAGAAGCTATTCCTTATAATCGATAACATATAAGCAGCGGCTTCTTTATCGGTGACGTTTGGAGCGAAACGAGCTCTCAACAACTTGATGGTTTGCCCCCGGAAACAGGGTAAACCCGTGTCTAACATTAACGAAACCAACGAAACGATCGCCTCCCGATATGGGCTAAAAATCAAATTAATTTAAAATTGACTCAAAAAATAATTTTTTTCTTACCGAACAGCTAAATAAGCTTGGATACACAACTCGCAGAACCACCGAAACGGGGGGGCCTCCATTTTCCCCCCCATAATCATAACCATCTCATCGGTCAATTTAATATCCGGCTCAAAACCTAAATTACCACCGGGAGATGATTCAAACATGAACCCAAAATCGATATGTATGATGTGACCCTCAGTGTCTAACATTATATTTCCGTTATGGCGATCTTTAATTTGCAATAAAAATCCGATTACGCTATAAGCGGCCATTGAGATGACGAAATTTCGTCTTGCCTGTTGAAATTCTTGGGAGCTTTCATCCCCGTAGGTTTTTTGGAAGTACTCGTACATCCCAAAATCGGTTTGGCGACCGAGTTGGTCGCGGGATTTCGCGTTTGGGACGCACTCAATTACGCCACACTAAAAGAAATTGTTTTAATTAATTAACTTAATCAAATTTATACAAAAAAAATGATTATTATCTCACCCCCGGAGCTGTAGCCACAACTCGATAAGGAAACAAATACAAATCCAACCCAACGGTTTGAAAAACATTTTTGAAAATTCCTATAACTTGCAATGCGAGCATATCTTGTCTAACATCATCCCCGACCTTAAAAATTGCGGCTTGCCAAGATTCTTGCCCTAAAGGAATCGCTTGAGTTTGATTATTCGAAATTTGCATTGCGATGTTTTCTAGTTCGTTAATTCCGCATTTTGCTACTTTGAATCTTGCTAAGTATGGTGCTTTTGCCGCGCTTTGCATGGGGGTTCCGCTTTTATAGTCGATATCCACGACCATAGCTTCTGGGTTGCTTGGTAAATAACATCCGGGGGTTACTTTAATTTTGCTTAGGGCTTCCAAACAAGCCGCTTTACGTTCTGCTCCTTTCGGGTAAGGTCGAATTTGGCCACTGATGTCGGTTACTTTGGCGAAAAACTCGAATTCGCGCTCATAAAATTGTTTTGCCGGGCCGGAAAGCGATGAGATTATTGATGCTACTTGAGCTTCTAAGATATCAAATAGATCAACTGAAAGAAAATTAATAATAAATTAGTTATATTGAAAAAAAGAACTTGGAAAATGATTGGGTTGGGTTTTGAGTGGATTAAATTGTGTTGAAATGAGCAATAAATAAGCTATAAAAAGACTAAATAATGACAAGATGAAGTGTGAGTTGGGTCGGGAAAGGGTTGTTGTTGGGCGAAACAAGAAATAATAACTAGATAATGAGAAGGGAGGCTGAAGAAGAAGTGGACATAGAATGGCAAAACTGAATAGAGACAAATATGAGACTGGGAAGAGAAGATAGTGGATAAATAAAGACTGTAAGGAAAGGAAGGAGCACTTGAAAAAATCTTCTAAAGTTAGAAAATGGTAAGACAGAGAAGGAAAAGTTTGGAATGAGACTAAACAAAAAGAACCGAGTCTGGGAATGGAAGATAAAAACTGTATAGAAGCAAAAAGAAGTCTTGATGAAGAAAATAATGACTGAATGGAGATCGATGTGATAGCAAAGAAAGTGAAAAAACAGGAGAATAATAATCCAGAGAAGAAATAGTTTGGATCAAGATTGGATGAAGACTAGAAGAGGACTGATAATGGAAGAGGAAGGCTGTATACAGTTAAAGGAGTCTTGGTAGAAATAAAAATGCTTAAATAGAGACTAAGTGAGACTGCTAAAAGACTTAATGGAGTAAAGAGACACTTGAAGGAAGCTTTTAATGCAAGAAAAATGATAACACCGAGAAGAAGAAGGTTAGGCAAAGAGAATCGAGTCTGATGATGAAAAAGGTTGTATAAAAGCGAAAAAAGTCATGGCCAAGAAGAAAATGACTGAATGAAGAGCGGTATGATAGCAGAAAGTCTGAAAAGAGGGAAGCATGATAATACATAGAAGAAGAAATAGTCTGGATAGAGGCTGGACAACAAAGAGGAAGGCCGGAGGAGGAGTGATAATGGAAGAGGAAAAAGACTGTAAAACTGTAAAAAGACTTGCATAGCGATTAGACTTGAAAGAACCTTTGAATGCAAGAAAAATTATAAAACAGAGAAGATGAAGACTGGACAAAGAGAAATGAATGTGGTGATAGAAGAAAAAGGCTGAATAGGGTCAAAAAGAAGTTTTGGTAAACAGAAAAGTGACTAAATGGAGACTGGTATGATAGGAAAAAACCGGCAAGACAGAAAAATAATAATACAGAGAAGAAATGGTTTGGATAAAGGCTGAGCAAGGAGAAAGGAGACTGAAGGAGGACTAATAATGGAAGAAGATGGCTAAATAGAGTAAAAAGAAACTTGGTACGAAGAATAATGTCCGAATGGAGACTATCAAGACTGCAAAAAGACTTGATGTAGTGAAGAAACATTTGAAAGAATCTTCTAATGTAAGAAAAATGATAAGACAGAGTCAAAAACAAGTCTTGCTAAAGAGATAAGTTACTAAATGGAGACTGGTATGATAGTAAGAAACTGGCAAGACAGAAGAATGATAATACAGAGAAAAAATGGTCTGGATAGAGACTGGGAAAAGAGGAGGGAGACTGTAGGACGACTTATAATGGAAGAAAATGGCTAACTAGAGCAAAAGGATACTTAATAGGAAGAAAAATGTCTGAATAGAGACTATCAAGACTGCAAAAAGACTTGAGGTAATGACGAGATACTTAAAGTAAGTTTCTAATGTAAGAAAAATGATAAAACAGAGAGAATAAAGACGGGACAAAGAGAAATTAGTCTGGTAATAAAAGAAAAAGTCTGTATAAGGTTAAAAAGAAGACTTGGCAAAGAGAAAAGTGACTGAATGGAGATTGGTATGATAGAAAGAAACTGGTAAGATAGAAGAATGATAATACACAGAAGAAATGGTCTGGATAGAGGCTGGGCAAAGAGCCTCTAGCCAGACCATTTCACTAGGAGGAGAACTTATAATAGTAGGGAAAAAATGCCAGAATAGACTCTAATAAGATTGTAAAAAGACTTGATGGGGAGAAAGGATTCTTGAAAAATGTTTCTTATACAAGAAAAATAATACAAAGAAGGAGAAGATTGGATTAAGATTGCACAAATAGAATCGAGACTGGTAATAGAAGAAAAAGGTTGTATAGAAGTAAAAAGAAGACTTGGCGAAGAGAGAAGAATGATGATACAAAGAAGACAAGATCTAGAAACTGAATAAAGAGATGGGAGACTGGAGGAGGACTGGTAATAGAAGATATATACAGTAAAAGGACATTTGACAGAAAGGATAATGCTTGAATAGAGATTAATAAGACTGCAAAAAGACTTGACGGAGTGAAGACATAATTGAAAGAATCTTCTAATGCAAGAAAAATAACAAGACGAAGTTTCCTTCTTTCATTGGATAGAGACTGCTCAAAGAGGATTGAGACTGACAATAGAAGAAAAAGGCTGTTTAGAAATAAAAAAGAAGATTTGGTGAAGCGAGAATGATGACACAGAGAAGACAACGTTTTTAAGGGGGAAAGAAGGCTGTGTAGAGTAAAAGGAGACTTGACAGAACGGCCAAGTTGTATCACGGACTCCCAAATAGAGATTAAAAAAATTAAAAAGGCTTGATGATGTAAAGAAACCATTCCAGAGTGAAAGAAGCTTCTAATGCAAGAAAAATGATAAAATAGAGAAGGAGAAGACTGGATAAAGATAATTGAGGTAATAGAGGTAAAGGTAATAGAAGATGACTGTATGGAAGCAAAAAGAAGACTTAGCGAAGAAAAATTGACTAAATGGAGAACAGTTTGTTTCCAGAGAAACTAAAAGAGAGAAGAATGATAACTCAGACGAGAAAACGTCTGGATAAGGACTGTATATTCAGGAGGGAGATTGGAGGATTACTGCTAATAGAGGAAGAAAGCAGTGTAGAGTAAAAGGAAGCTTGTCAGAAAGGAAAATCTCTGAATAGAGAATAGCAGAACTGCAAGAAGGCTTGAGAGAGTGTAGAGACACCTGAAAGAAGCTTTTAATGCAAAAAAAATGATAAGACACACAAGGGGAAGACTGGATTGAGACTGCACAAAGAGCATTGAGACTGATAATAGAAGAAAAGGCTGTGTTGAGGAAAAAAAGAAGACTTGGTGAAAAGAAAAGTTACTGAGAGAAAAAGGATAACTCAGAGAAGATAAGGCCTGGATAGAGGCTGGACAAAGAGGAGGAATGACTGAAGGAGGTACTGAAAATACCTGAATAGAAACCAACAAGGCTATAAAAGGACTTGATGAAGTGAAGAGACACTTGTTGCAAGAAAATGATAAGACAGAGAAGACTGGATTAAAGAAGAGAGGCTGCAAACGGTCTTGTAATAGAAGAAAAAGTTGAAAACTGACTGAATAAAACTCTAAACTCCTCAAAACGCTGCAAAAAAAATTGAAAGAAACTTTTATGTGATAAAATGATAAGATAGAGAGAGCAAAGTAGATTGAACTGAGCTGGTCAAAGAGGAGAAAGACTAAAACGAATTGGCAATAAAAGAAAAAGGTTGTATAGAAGGAAAATGGAGTCTTGGCAAAAAAAGAAGTGATGAATAATGATTAAAAGAGATATTATTAGATATATTTAAGAAATACAAGGAAGTTGGTTCATGATTGAATTATACTGCAAAAATGATCAAAGACGAAAAAAAGTTAGACAAATAAGAAAAAAATTTAAATAGAAGATTTTCAGCAGAGAACCATGATGCCACTAGCTATTACTGTTCCAAACAGTATGCAGTATTTTGAAGACTGCCAACTTGTTGGCAGCATGAGCTACTATGTTTTTAAACTTCCATCCATCAATTTAAAGTCTACCAACTTGTTGGCAGATGAGCTACTACATCTCCAAAGTGCCTTTCATTATTCTAAAGTCTGCCATCTTGTTGACAGCATGAGCTATTACTGTTCCAAACGCTGTACATCAACCTGAAGACTACCAACTTGTTGGCAGCATGAGCTACTATGTTTTTAAACTTCCCTCCATCAATTTAGAGTCTGCCAATTTGTTGGCAGATGAGCTACTTATTCTAAATTCTGCCATCTTGTTGACAGCATGAGTTATTACTGTTCCAAACAGTATGCAGTATCTTGAAGACTGCCAACTTCTTGGTAGTACGAGCTATTACTGTTCCAAACATTGTACATTATCCTGAAGACTGCCAACTTGTTGGCAGCATGAGCTACTATGTTTTTAAACTTCCCTCCATCAATTTAGAGTCTGCCAATTTGTTGGCAGATGAGCTACTACATCTCCAAAGTTCCTTTCGTTATTCTAAAGTCTGCCATCTTGTTGACAGCATGAGCTATTACTGTTCCAAACAGTATGCAATATCTTGAAGACTGCCAACTTCTTGGTAGTACGAGCTATTACTGTTCCAAACACTGTACATTATCCTGAAAACTGCTAACTTGTTGGCAGCATGAGCTACTATGTTTTTAAACTTCCCTCCATCAATTTAGAGTCTGCCAATTTGTTGGCAGATGAGCTACTACATCTCCAAAGTGCCTTTCATTATTCTAAATTCTGCCATCTTGTTGACAGCATGAGCTATTACTGTTAGAAACAGTATGCAGTATTTTGAAGACTGCCAACTTGTTGGCAAATGAGTTATTACATCTCCAACGACTCTTTTATCATTCTGAAATCTGCCATCTTGTTGACAGTATGAGATATTACCGTTCCAAATGTTATAAATGTTAACGATGAAGGAAACAACTGAACTTAACAGCCCCAAAAAAGAACAGCGAAATTAAAAAGTGCATTTGCTTACACAGGGTGAAAAAAGAGTCAATAGAGAGAGATTAGAAGTGAGGTTTTTAATGTAAGAAAGTGATAAATGATTGGAAAAAGAAGCAAAAGACCAAAATAAGACTGGATAGATTAATAAGATATTGTAAAGATGCTGAATAGAGAAAAAAGGCTAAAAGACAAAGAACGAGAAGACTGCAAAGGAACTGGTGATGCAAAAAGTGGCTTGATGCATTTAGAAATACAAGAAAAAGATGAGGACGACTGAATACATAGCAAATCCTTCAAAGATAAATAAGACTTAGTGAATAGAAGAAGGAGACAACACAAGAACTGTAAAAGCAATCAATACAGATAGAAACTGAAGAAAGTGTGGGTTGGGTTTGGTTTTCTGCTACATCTTCTTTTATATCTATATTAGTCTCATAAACCAAACTTAATATCACCCAAAGGGAAAAACATAATTACATCAAATGAAACATCTTAAAAGCCATGAATTGACTTGCAGTAATAAATTTATGTTTTGAAGGTGGCTGAGTTTCTTCATTAACTTGAGATTCTCAAAAGTGTTAAGACAGTGAAACTTGAATGAGACATAAAGCAGCTCAGCGAGGGAGGAGACACAAATTGACCTCATTCTGATCATATAATCAAATACAGTAGGGCCCCGACATTCGCGGCTTCAAATTACACGGATTCGCATATTCGCGTTTTAAATTTTGCTGCCTTTTTCAACATTCACGACTCGATTATTCGCGAATACATAGCAAGTATGTATGTCATTTTTTAAAAATTTAAAACGAAGTTTACCGTAGGTTTACTGTACAAGCAACCAGCTTCACATATGCGTTTCTCTGGGAATCCCTCATTTATGATCGATTTTAATGTTTGTGTTAGGTGCTTATTTTTGTGTTCTGTATTTCGTTCAGGTTAGTGTTTCGCCCGTTTTTTTACTATAATTTTATAAACAATAAATTAATCTCACAACAGTACTCAAAATGGGTACAAAAAGGCCTGCGATGGAAATAAATTTAATTGCCAAACGTGCAAAGTCAGTTATGACTCTAGAAAGAAAAATTCAAGTTCTTGATATGCTCCGGGAAGGGAAAAGAGCTACCGAAGTAGGCCGGGTCTTCGGTGTCAATGAATCTACGATAAGATCTATAAAGAAACAAGAAGAGGTAATTAGAAATAGCGTAAAAAGTGGCACACCGTCATCATTAAAGGTAACGTCACAAGTTCGTGATGTTAATATTGAAAAAATGGAGAAGTCTCTTTATCTTTGGATTGAGGACCATGGTCGCAAAAATATACCATTAACTAGGGCTAGATTAATGGATAAAGCCAAGGAACTTTATCAACATTTTTCGTGTGGAATGGACTGTGCTGAAGACGATTGTAAATTTAAAGCCAGCAGAGGATGGTTCGAAAGATTCAAAACTCGTTTTAATCTCCATAACATTAAGTTGTGTGGAGAATCAGCTTCAGCAGATCATCAACAGGCTGCAAAATTTCCTGATGAAATAATAAAATTAATAGAAGAAAAAGGTTACCGTCCTGAACAAATATTTAATGCGGACGAAACCGGGCTTTATTGGAAACAAATGCCCACACGAACATACATTTCAAAAAATGAAAAGACAGCACCTGGTTTTAAATTGGCTAAGGATAGAGTTACAGTTTTATTTTGTGCAAATGCACGCGGAGACTTTATTACAAAACCAATGTTAATACATATATCGAGCAGCTAATCCACGAGCTTTAAAGAACAAGGACAAAGAAGCTCTTCCGGTCTATTGGCGAGCTAATTCAAAAGCTTGGATGACTTCTCAGCTATTTATAGAGTGGTTTAAAGAGTGCTTTGTTAAAGAAGTGGAGCGTTACCTAAAATCTAAAAATTTAGCATTTCACGTTTTATTGATATTGGATAACGCCCCATCTCATCCAGTAGATGCTCTCAAATTAGCTCATCCATGTGTCGAGGTGGTATTTCTTCCGCCCAACACAACATCCTTATTACAACCTTTAGATCAAGGTGTTATAAAAGCTTTTAAAAGTCATTATATCCGGCACGTGTTCGATTTTGTACATGAGAAAATACAAAATGATAGTGTTTTCTCAATAAAAGATGTGTGGAAATTATACAATATTGACCATGCGATTACATCTATAAAACTTGCTTTAAATGACATTAAAGTATCAACCGTAAATAATGCATGGAAAAAACTGTTGAAAAAAGACAAAGTGTGCGCAAAGTGTAAGCGAAATTGATGAGGCAATAGAGAGAGCTGTTCTTTCTGCACGGTTGCTACCGGGAGATGATTTTCATACCATTGTACCAGCTGATATCGAATCTCTCGTCAATGATCAAGAGGAAGAGTTGTCCAGTGCAGACTTAGAAGCGCTACTAATAGAAAATGTTTCAGGAACGGATGAAGAAGATGATAGTAATTCCCTATGTAATAAATTAACGTTGAAGGAACTTAATTTATTTATACAAGAAGCAAATAATCTTGCTGAAAAAATAGTAGAATATGATCCATCAACGGAACGAAGCACAAAATTTAAAAATGGTCTAAATACTCTTCTTGCTCCTTACAAAGAGCTTCAAAAGGATATGCAACACAAAGCATTGCAACCTACTATCCGTTCATTTTTTAAACCATCGTGTTCTAAAGCAATTATTATTGATGAGTAGAAATGTTAACTTTTATTTCTTTTTTTAGTTTATTTTGTTGCAGTTTGTTATTGCTATCGAGTTTAGGTTTTTTTATATTTTAAACAATTGTAATTATTTTAATATCTGTATTAGTTCCGAATACAAAAGTTTTAAGACCAGTCGTTTTATTTTGCAATTTTAAGCGTTTTATTTAGTATGTATAATTTATTAATTTTTGAAATTTTTAATTTTTAAAATTAAATTAAATGAAACTTTTGGCGTCGGTGACCATTTGGCGGTTAACGTGTTAAAAGAACATAGAAGTAGTAGTTTATCCTTCATAATATCTAGTGCTTCAATATTCGCGGATTCAACATTCGCGGCGTATTTTTAGAACCTAACCCTCGCGAATGTTGGGGCCTTACTGTATACCAAAATGTTATTATTAATTAATGTTCCTCAAATGAAGAAGTTCGAAATGTAATGAAATGAAATAATTACCATCTTTAGATTGCATTTCTTCATCAGTAAACATATTGGTCTTCATGTTCCAAATCAATTGGTGGGCGACAATTTGCGATTTTTGAGCCACATACTTAATATATTCGGTCACATAACCCATCTAAAACAAAATAAATTAATCAAAAAATTAAATTTAAAAAAATTTATCTCACAGTGTCGTGTCTTAAAGCCTGCACCAATTGGGGAATATAAAACAAAACAGCTTCCGCCGGATATGAAGATAACGCCCGAACGGCGTATTGAGCCGTAATTGGATGTGGTGGATATTGCCGACTGAAGAAAGCCAAAGCCTAATTTAATTAATTTTTAGTTAAAACGAATTAAATTAATTTGTATTGAATTACTTGAATCGGGGAGACTTCCGCCCACGTTAACATATACACCAATTTTACGCTATCGTTTAAGATGTTATCGGTTGTTGCTAAATATTGGAGGGCGTCTGGGATGTGAGATACGCTCATTGGGTTTTGTTGGACTAAGTGCTTCACTTCGCTTATTAAAGCATCGTGGGCTTTTAATCTAAATGCAAAAATGAATTAATTTTTTTTAATTATTATTAATTTAAAAAAATCAACCTATCGGGTAAATAAACGGCCAAAATCGGCGAGATATCCCACGCCAATCTTGTATAATCCTTCCATTGCTTATCCGTGATAGTTTTCGCCCTCCACGCCGCTAAATTCTCTTCCCCGGGGATGATATATTCCGGCCTCGAACTCGGATTGTGCCAAACGATCAAAAAGTCGATCTCAACCGCCAACAACTCCAAAATAAAATTCCTTTTTTTAATGTAACACCTAACGAAATTATCGGCCATTTGGACCCGTTTCGATTTCGTGGAGCGTTTACTCAAAGTCGCCGTACTCGCGGATGTTGGGACTGTATTAATCCATCCGGTTCCGGTTCGGGTAAAATCGGTTTTTGGGAATTCGGTGGAACTTTGAATCGTCGCCAACGGGGTCGGGGGGCCTAAATCTAAATCGCCGACGTCGCTTGCTTTCAAATATTTTTTATCGGAGTGCATTGTTTGCCAAAAACGCACCAATATAGTGATATCGTCGCGTAAATCGTTGAAGTTTTGGGTGGGGCACCTCAATGGTCTGCAAAAATAATCTAAGCAACAGCAATAAATTCGTTCCCTCAAAACGTTTTTTGCTAAACTTTTGGGTAAGATGTCGCCTTGTAATAAGGATAACCCACATTGAAGGAGCCTATATCAAAAAAATCATTATTATTAATTCAAATTAATTGATTTATATTTACTTGAATCGAACTCCCACAGCGGAAACATCCCGAGTTATGTTGGGTTCTTTCGCGCCTACATTCATCGTTAACGATCGATGGATTAATGAGGCTAAAATCTCGACGATTTCGTAACTATTATATTTGGCGGTTTCAACAAGCTCGCTTATAAAGTAGACCCAAATTGAGTGGGGCCTCACAAAAGGGGGGTTTGGTTCTAATCGGCCCCCTTCGTGATTCGCCAACGGACTAGTTTGAGGGGGGGATTCCGAAAATAACCCCATCTTCCGCTGAACGGTGTAATACCAAGCCGAAGCCATCTCTTGCAAGAACCTCACTTGTAATTGGGGTTTCGCCGTAATCAACCACTGCCAGCACTCAACAGCCGAGCACATCGCTTCTTGCGTAAATAATTGCAACTAAAAATAATTTAATTAATTTTTTTTTTTGATTAAAATTAAGTCGAATTAAATTAACTTGTGAGCTTGCGATGCAATGCAACAACTTCCTGTTTAAATCGGGGGAATGAATCAACATCGCCGTGGCTCTCCATAAAGCGTCTCGATGTTTCGAGTCGGATCGTTCCTCACAAGCAGTCCAAACATTACTTATTAACTTCTCCGTTAACGAATTATCCCCTTGCTCAGAATAAACAGCCAATAACCCCGCTAACTATAACAAAAAATTTTATTATTAATAAAAATTAATAAAAAAAATCGTAAATGATTCACCTCCCCGCTATATTTCGATCTCAAATTAAGTACAGTCGCGAATCTCGACGCATCAGTCTTAACACATCTCGGCCTCTTCTCCAACATGCTAAAACTCAACGCTAAATTCGTAAAATTATTCGGACCGTATTGCAAAACCGACTCCAAAGCTAACGCTAACCCGGAATGGGTCCAACACGAAGTTGGGATTTGATTTAAGTATTCTTGGATGTGCGATCTCGTCCAGCGAGGCTCCCAAGTTACGGCCTCCTTCAAAATCCTCTCCGCGTTCGAGGCGAAATCCTTAACAATCGCCTCGCGTGCCTCTAAAGTATCCATTAATTGTATCGAATAAGGGGTGGATGGAATCCGCAAAGTTGGAGTTTCTTGGTTTGGGTCTAATTGTAACGAGTATGATAAAACTTGTAATATATCTAAAGTCGTCCATAAAACGCGCCGGTTCCATAATAAATGGGGGAATTTATCTACGAGGAGGGAGAGGAATTTGTCCGCGACTCTCCGGATTTGTTTTTGGGGATTGTTGAAGTTAACTAAAAGGAATTGGGCGTGTTCTTCTAAATCGGCCTCGCGGAATTCATCGCGAGGTTTGTTTTTCATTACTTGAAGGAAACGGTCGAAAACTTTTTCTCCAACGGAAGAAACGCAATTCCACATTCCTGATTTGTCTTTTTGTAGCGCCGAATCGCTCAAATAATCGACGATTATGGTTTGGAGGTTTGGTTCGACTGAATTACCAACCCTGAATTAAAAAAATTAGGTTAAAATGGATTCATTTTATTAATTAATCGTTTATTAGACTCTCTCCAAACTCTCTCCTTTATGAATCTAAGTCTGCCAACTTGTTGGCAGCATGAGCTACTATATCTCCAAACTCCCCTTTACCAATCTAAAGCCTGCCAACTTGTTGGCAGCATGAGCTACTACGCTTCCATACTCTTCCTTATGAATCTAAGTCTGCCAACTTGTTGGCAGCATGAGCTATCACTATTCCAAACACCATATATCAAGCTAAAGACTGCCAACTTGTTGGCAGCATGAGCTACTACACCTCCAAACTCCGCTTTACCAATCTAAAGTCTGCCAACTGGTTGGCAGCATGAGCTATCACTATTCCAAACACCATACATCAAGCTAAAGACTGCCAACTTGTTGGCAGCATGAGCTACTACACCTCCAAACTCCGCTTTACCAATCTAAAGTCTGCCAACTTGTTGGCAGCATGAGCTATCACTATTCCAAACACCATACATCAAGCTAAAGACTGCCAACTTGTTGGCAGCATGAGCTACTACACCTCCAAACTCCGCTTTACCAACCTAAAGTCTGCCAACTTGTTGGCAGCATGAGCTACTACACTTCCAAACTCCGCTTTACCAACCTAAAGTCTGCCAACTTGTTGGCAGCATGAGCTTCTACGCTTCCATACTCTCACTTATGAATCTAAGTCTGCCAACTTGTTGGCAGCATGAGCTATCACTATTCCGAACACCATATATTAACTTAAAGACTGCCAACTTGTTGACAGCACGAGCTATCACCGTTCCAAATACTATACATCAAGTTAAAGACTGCCAGCTTGTTAGCAGCATGGGCTAATACTCTTCCAAACTCCCCCTTATCAATCTAAGTCTGCCAACTTGTTGGCAGCATGAGCTACTACACCTCCAAACTCCGCTTTACCAATCTAAAGTCTGCCAACTTGTTGGCAGCATGAGCTACTACGCCTCCATACCCTCCCTTATGAATCTAAGTCTGCCAACTTGTTGGCAGCATGAGCTATCACTGTTCCAAACACTATACATCAAGCTAAAGACTGCTAACTTGTTGGCTGCATGGGCTAATACTCTTCCAAACTTCCCCTTATCAGTTTAAGTCTGCCAACTTGTTGGCAGCATGAGCTATCACTGTCCCAAACACTACATATTAACTTAAAGTTAAAATCTGAGTCTGCCAACTAGTTGGTAGCATGAGTTATCACTGTTCCAAACACCATACATTAAGCTAAAGACTGTCAACTTGTTGGCAGCATGAGCTACTACACATCCAAACTCCCTGCTGTCAATCTAAAGTCTGCCAATTTGTTAGTAACATAAGCTGCTCATGAACATCACTGCTCTAAAGACTATACATTAACTTATAGACTGCCTACTTATTGGCAACATGAGTCACCACATCTTCAAACTCCCCTGTATTAATCTGAAGTTTGCCAAATTATTGGCACCATGAGCATCATTATTCTAAACAGTATATATTATCTCAAAAACTATCAACAAATTGGTTAAAGACTTAAAATGATAAAGATGCAGGCCATGAAAGTTAGACAATTTTAAGGCCTTTTTTTGAATTATCTCAAACACTATTTATGATATAATTTTGAAACTTGGTATAGTATAAACAAATATCAAGTAAAATGACTGGGCAATTTATGAATTGAATATGTAGATGAGATATTTGAAATTATCAATGATGATTACGGAACTTATCTGACGCAAAAAATCTACAGCGAAATTAAAAAGTGAATTTGCATATACAGGATGGTTCAAATTCAATATCCGAATAGGCTAATACCTTGAAAACTATAAGATTTAGAAAAAGTAGCTTACATGTCTCGATCTCTCTTTTAAATACATTCGAATGTCGAAAATCTCAGAGCGCTATCATCTTTTCTTTTATCTCAGAGGCTAATACATCAAAACCTCCCTGTGCGCTTAAATTATAAATAAAAGTGCTTAAATTATCTTGGGTATTATTATAGGCGGAGTATTATAACTCAGACATTGTATGGATACACTTTTAGAGAGTAACAGCTGTTAATTTTTAGCTTATTATATATACAGAGTGTTTACGGTCTTGTGATCTACACTAATTATTCAAAGATAAAATGTTTCTTATGAACCTAAAATACACAATCCATATTTTTAATTCAGTTTGGTTTTAATCATTTTTTGGTTAGAAGTTGTAAAATCGCAAAATATAAAAATTATCGATTTTCGGTATCAAAATCGTTTATAACTCCAAAGTTAAACGCAATGGAGGGAAATGTATTTGAACTAAATTATTTATTATTAACTTAAAATACATAATCTATCATTTGATTGAGCTTGGCTTTAATCATTTTTTGGTTAGAAGTTGTAAAATCGCAAAATATCAAAATTATCAATTTTCGGTATCAAAATCGTTTATAACTCAAAACCTAAACGCGATGGGGGGAAATGTATTTGAACTAAATTGTTTATTATTAACTCAAAATACATAATCCATCATCTGATTCAACTTGGCCTTAATTATTTTTTGGATAGAAGTTGTAAAATCGCAAAATATCAAAATTATCGATTTTCGTTATCAAAATCGTTTATAACTCCAAAACTAAACGCGATGGGGGGAAATGTAGTTGAACTAAATTATTTATTATTAACTCAAAATACATAATCCATCATCTGATTTAAGTTGGCTTTAATCATTTATTGGTTAGAAGTTGTAAAATCGCAAAATATCAAAATTATCGATTTTCGTTATCAAAATCGTTTATAACTCAAATAGTAAACGCGATGGGGGGAAATGTATTTGAACTAAATTGTTTATTATTAACTTAAAATACATAATCCATCATCTGATACAACTTGGCTTTAATTATCTTTTGGTTATAAGTTGTAAAATCGCAAAATATCAAAATTATCGATTTTCATTATCAAAATCGTTTATAACTCACAACCTAAACGCGATGGGGGGAAATGTATTTGAACTAAATTGTTTATTATTAACTCAAAATACATAATCTATCATCTGATTCAACTTGGCTTTAATTATTTTTTGGTTAGAAGTTGTAAAATCGCAAAAATATCAAAATTATCAATTTTCGGTATCAAAATCGTTTATAACTCAAAACCTAAACGCGATGGGGGGAAACGTATTTGAACTAAATTGTTTATTATTAACTTAAAATAAATAATCCATTATCTGATTTAACTTGGCTTTAATTATTTTTTGGTTAGAAGTTGTAAAATCGCAAAATATCAAAATTATCAATTTTCGGTATCAAAATCGTTTATAACTCAAAACCTAAACGCGATGGGGGGAAATGTATTTGAACTAAATTGTTTATTATTAACTTAAAATAAATAATCCATTATCTGATTTAACTTGGCTTTAATTATTTTTTGGTTAGAAGTTGTAAAATCGCAAAATATCAAAATTATCTATTTTCGGTATCAAAATCGTTTATAACTCAAAACCTAAACGCGATGGGGGGAAATGTATTGGAATTAAATTGTTTATTATTAACTTAAAATACAAAATCCATCATTTGATTCAACTTGGCTTTAATAATTTTTTGGTTAGAAGTTGTAAAATCACAAAATATCAAATTTATCCATTTTCATTATCAAAATCGTTTATAACTCTAAAACTAAACGCTATGGAGGGAAATGTATTTGAACTAAATTGTTTATTATTAACTTAAAATACATAATCCATCATCTAATTTAGCTTGGGTTTAATTATTTTTTGGTTAGAAGTTGTAAAATCGTAAAATATCAAAATTATCAATTTTCGGTATCAAAATCGTTTATAACTCAAAACCTAAACGCGATGGGGGGGAAATGTATTTGAACTCAATTGTTTATTATTAACTTAAAATACATAATCCATCATCTGATTCAACTTGGCTTTAATAATTTTTTGGTTAGAAGTTGTAAAATCGCAAAATATCAAAATGATCGATTTTCGTTATTAAAATCGTTTATAACTCCATCACTAAACGCGATGGGGGGAAATGTATTTGAACTAAATTGTTCATTATTAACTTAAAATACATAATCCATCATCTGATTCAACTTGGCTTTAATAATTTTTTGGTTAGAAGTTGTAAAATCACAAAATATCAAAATTATCGATTTTCATTATCAAAATCGTTTATAACTCTAAAACTAAACGCGATGGAGGGAAATGTATTTAAACTAAATTGTTTATTATTAACTTAAAATACATAATCTATCATCTGATTCAGCTTGGCTTTAATCATTTTTTGGTTGGAAGTTGTGAAATCGCAAAATATCAAAATTTTTGATTTTCATTGTAAGATCAAAGATAATATATTATTAGAGATCGAGATGTAAGATAGTTTTTTTCTACCCTTAGTCCCAGATAGCCAATTGGGACATCAAATTTTAATTTTTTTGATAATATAATGATTTTATAATAATTATTTGGCTCATTACTGTAGATTTAAATTAATTTACCTTAAAGTTTCAACCCAATAAACGCTCAAAAGAAACGTTAATTGCGCAAATGACAACTTATTAACGTAGGATGAGACATCAGAGGCCCCTTTTAGCAACTCCAAAACTTGCAATCTCAAATCTTGTAATTCATTAACGGAGACGCTTTCGTTCCTAACAGCGCTCGTGTATTGAAGTTCTCTTAATTCTGATCGATTCGACGACTGCGAAATTAAAGGGGGTGATTTAACCGCGATCTCTTTAACCCCTTCGTACCATTCTTGCGGCCATAATCTAAAATCGGGGGATGTAAATCCCATTATGACGCAATATAACCAAAAATCTCGAAATAATTTGTGTAATCTTGCTTTAGGATTTTTAATCGGGGGTAATCGGCGTAAAAGAACCGCAATAACGGGGATTAAAACCCCCAAATTTCCCGCTGAACTCGAAGCTTTCATAGCACCGGGGGATCTTTCACTGGCTCGTTTCCCTTCTAACCCCAATTGAACGAATAGCTCTAATAACGAGACTAAAAGTCCGTGTAAACTTTCCGGTTTTATGTTTGCGGCGATGTTTGCAAATGCGTTTATTACAGCTCGTGAAACATGACCATATTGAGCTTTATCATTCGGGTTGTTTCCATAAGCCGCGTTGCTGCTATCAACGGTGATCATGTTGAACATTTTCATGACTACATCGTAGATATGGGGCTCGCATTGCGCGATCACCATACAACCTAATTGGTCTACGATTAAAGTGTCTAAAGATGAAGGGACTCGGCAAAAACGTTGTTGGAAAAATTGTAGGATCGTTTCCGTGGTTTTTGGGGTACCTAAAAAATCATCCCGATTAATTTTAGTTTGAAATCAATAAAAATCGTTTTTACCTTTCATCGAAACGGCGACATGCCCCAACATATACACGATATTCGTCGAAATCAACGTCGATTCGCTGTCGCTTTTTTCCGCGGTGAATAACCGATTTGAAACGCTCGCGACCAAAGCTCGAACGCAATCCGGGTCTAAGTTATGAGCTGAGTATAAAGCATAGCATAAATTTTCGATTGCGGCATCGCGGAGCTTTTCAAACGCAGCTTCTGAAGTTGAGTTATGATGGCGTTTCTCGTCCGATAAATTGTTGGGGTGCAAAGATGGGCTGGTTATTCTTAATTGGTCCTTATTTTTCTCGGTGGCTTGTTGGTGGAGTTTGAATAAAATTGGGGAGGGGGTTATCAAAAAATCTCGCAGATAATAAATCGAGGTTGACGCAATATTCGGGAATTTTTGAGCCAACTTCCCCAATCCCTCCAAACAAACCATCAATAACGGCATATGAGCCAAAAGGAGTTTATGACCATGATTTGAGTTGATTTTCTCGGTTAATCGGCTACATAAACTATCAGCACCTAAAAAAAAATAATCAAAATATTATTTTTAATTAAAAAAATTGTTTTAAAAAGACACAAATTCAATCTAGAGTTATTTCTAGAGTTCCATCTAACTTTTTAAATAGAATCTACGGAACAAACAAAATACAAAAATTAAAATCAAAACTAAAACAAAACAAGTTTATTTTTAATCGGTTTTTTTTTATTAGAAACTGATTAAGTAAATAAACAACACTTAATAAAGAGAAATCGAACAAAAATCAAAAACAAAACTAAACTTGGCTACGATTTTTCATTCACCTATAACTAAAACGAGATCTTGTACCAATGTTGTATAACTTAACGGGTCTGGAATGAAAAGAATTAAGAAAATAATAAGAAAAAAATAAATTAATTTAAAAAATAATAATAATAATAATAAGAGATATTTGATTAATTAAAGGGTTAAGAGCCGAGGTGCTACAATTTAAACTTATTGTAGCACCTTGGTGAATCTTATTTGAGATAAAATTATATTTTAAACTTACAATGATTTAAAATAATATTAAAAAATATTTTTGATTTTGAATATTTTTATTACATTGTTGCAGATTACACAAAGAAAATCGAGGATGAGATGAATATTTTGACGAAGAAGTTCTCCAAAGTAGAGATGAGATGAATACTTTGATGAAAAACATCTATAAAGCGGAAATGAGAAGAAAAAATGATTCGAAAAAAAGATTTTCAAGACAATTAAAGGTAAGTCAACAATAAATTCTTCGTTTTCCCGGAAGAAATAGAACAAATCTTCTTAAAAACACCAAATAAAATCACTAAGTGTGCTTCTAACAATGCCAAAAGTTTATTGATAATAAACTCTGGATGAAACTTCCCTGTATAGTTTAAAATTAATTAATGTATAGATAGTACTCGATTTATGATGGGGTTACGTTCCGAAGACTTTGTAAGCCGATAGTTTATTTTAATTATTAATTTCTTTAAAGAAAGCAAATGGTATAACTGTTATGAAATATCTTGTGAAATAATTAAAGGAGTCCTTAAAAATATGTATAGGGTGGCCATATAAGCGTGTACAGTTTCGAACATTTCCAAATTAAACAGTGAAACACAGAAATCTTCTTTAGTTACAATAAACTTTACCGCAATTTTTTTCATTGAGCGATTTCGAAGATATCGATCTCTAAAGTGAGGGGCCTACACTTGTGGCACGGGCTTTAGTGTTACTTGTAAATAAAACCTCAAATTTCCACCCACAATCTTCAAAAACGACGTTTCTTCGCGAAATGGCAAGTTATGAGAAATTAGCTTCAAACGCATTAGTTTCAGAAACGTTAAAATTTTTTCAATAGACGCAAAATCAGAAAGATTCTAGCTTTAAATCTAGTATTCTAGATCTAAGTATCCCAGTCCTGGTGATAGTTCTAGAGGTAGCAGTAGTGTTAGTTCTAATTTAATTCAACAAAGGTATGTGTTATAAGTACGAAGGCTTTCACGACCGGTGTTAATTGAACTAAAATTAGAACTAAAAGTATGTGTTTTTTAAAGTTTACATAAATTATATACATTTTCCAATATTACATCAGAAATTGTAAAATTTCTTAGAAAACTTAAATCTGTTGTAGTAGTATCAAGCCTCCTAAAAGATTTTCAAGTCTTCCAGACGAAATGTTAAGTCTTCTGGAAGCATTAAAGTCTTTTACAAGCAACATCAAGTTTTCCAGAAGCAATATCATGACTCTTAGAAGCAATATCAAGTCTTCTAGAAGCATTTCAAGTCTTTTAGGAGCAGTATCAAGTCTTCTGGAAGCATCAAAGTCTTCTACAAGCAGCATTAAGTTTTCCAGAAACAATATCAAGTCTTCTGGAAGCAGTATCGAGTCTTCTGGAAGCAATATCAAGTCTCCTAGAAGCAACATCAAATTTTCTAGAAGCATTTCAAGTCTTTTAGAAGCAGTATCAAGTCTCCTAGAAACAACATCAAGTTTTCTGGAAGCAATTCAAGTCTTCTGCAAGCAATACCAAGTCTTTTGGAAGCATTTTATTTCTTCTAGAAGCATATCAAGTCTGCTACAAGTAATATCTAATTTTCTAGAAGCAATATCAAATCTTCTGGGACATTTCAAGTCTTCTAGAAGCAGTACCAAGTGTTCTGGTAGCATTTAATGTTTTCTGGAAGCATGTCGAGTTTTCTAGATGCAATATCAAATCTTCTGGAAGTATTTCAAGCCTTCTAAAAGCAGTATCATGTTTTCTGAAAGTATTTCATGACTTCTGGAAGCAGTATCAAGTCTTTTGGAAGAACATCAAGTCTGTTACAAGCAGTATCAAATTCTCTAGCAGCAATATCAAATTTTCTAGAAGCAATATCAAGTTTTCTGGAAGCATTTCAAGCCTTCCAAAAGCAGTATCAAGTCTTCTCGAAGCATATCAAGTCTTCTGATTATAGTATCAAGTCTTCTGGAAGATTGTCAAGTCTTCTACAAGCAATATCAAATTTCTTAGAACCAATATCAAGTCTTCTGGAAGCATTTCAAGTCTTCTAAAGGCAGTATCAAGTTTTCTGAAAGTACTTCCTGTCTTCTGGAAGCATGTCAAGTCTTCTAGGAGCAGTATCAAGTCTTCTGGAAGAATGTCAAGTCTTCTACAAACAGTATCAAGTCTTCTGGAAGCATGTCAAGTTTTCTAGAAACAGTATCAAGTCTTCTGGAAGAATGTCAAGTCTTTTACAGGCAGTATGAAGTCTCTTAGAACTAATATCAAGTTTTTTGGGGGCATTTCAAGTCTTCTAAAAGCAGTATCAAGTCTTCTGGAAGTACTTCATGTCTTCTTGAAGCATGTCAAGTCTTCTGATTGTAGTATCAAGTCTTCTGGAAGAATGTCAAGTCTTCTACAAGCAGTATTAAGTCTCTTAGAATCAATATCAAGTCTTCTGGAAGCATTTCAAGTCTTCTGGAAGTAGTTCATGTCTTCTCGAAGCATGTCAAGTCTTCTGGAAGAATGTCAAGTCTTCTACAAGCAGTATCAAGTCTCTTAGAATCAATATCAAGTCTTCTGGAAGCATTTCAAGTCTTCTGGAAGTACTTCATGTCTTCTCGAAGCATGTCAAGTCTTCTGATTGTAGTATCATGTCTTCTGGAAGCATGTCAAGTCTTCTACAAGCAGTATCAAGTCTTCTGGAAGAATGTCAAGTTTTCTACAAGCAGTGCCAAATCTCTTAGAACTAATATCAAGTCTTTTGGGAGCATTTCAAGTCTTCTAAAAGCGGTATCAAGTCTTCTAGAAGTACTTCATGTCTTCTAGAAGCATGTCAAGTCTTCTGATTGTAGTATTAAGTCTTCTCAAAGAATGTCAAGTCTTCTACAAGCAGTATCATATCTTCTGAAAGCAGCATCAACTTTTTTGGAAGAATATCAAGTCTTCTACAAGCAGTATCAAGTCTCTCAGAATCAATATCAAGTTTTCTGGAAGCATTTCAAGTCTTCTAAAAGTAATATCAAGTCTTTTGAAAGTACTTCATGTCTTCTGGAAGCATGTCAAGTCTTCTGGCAGAATGTCAAGTTTTCTAGAAGCAGTATCAAGTCTTTTGAAATTACTTCATGTCTTCTGGAAGAATGTCAAGTCTTCTAGAAGCAGTATCAAGTCTTTTGAAAGTACTTCATGTCTTCTGGAAGAATGTCAAGTCTGCTAGAAGCAGTATCAAGTCTTCTGGAAGCATGTCAAGTCTTCTACAAGCAGTATCAAGCCTCTTAGAACCAATATCAAGTCTTCTGGAAGTACTGCATGTTTTCTGGAAGCATGTGAAGTCTTCTAGAAGCAGTATCATGTCTTCTGAAAGCAGCATCAAATCTTCTGGAAGAATGTCAAATCTTCTACAAGCGGTATCAAGTTTCTTAGAACCAATATCAAGTCTTCTGGAAGCATTTTAAGTTTTCTAAAAACAGTATCAAGTCTTCTGTAAGTACTTTATGTCTTCTGGAAGCATGTCAAGTTTTCTAGAAATAGTATCATGTCTTCTGAAAGCAGCATCAACTTTTTTTGGAAGAATGTCAAGTCTTCTACAAGCAGTATCAAGCCTTCTGAAAGTACTTCCTGTCTTTTCGAAGTATGTCAAGTCTTCTAGAAGTAGTATCATGCCTTCTGAAAGCAGCTTTAACTTTTCTGGAAGAATGTTAAGACTTCTACAAACAGTATTAAGTCTCCTAGAATGAATATCAAGTCTTCTTGAAGCATTTCAAGTCTTCTAAAAGTAGTATCAACTCTTTTGAAAATACTTCATGTCTTTTGGAAGCATGTCAAGTCTTCTAAAGGCAGTATCAAGTCTTCTGGAAGAATGTCAAATCTTCTACAAGCAGTATCAAGTCTCCTAGAACCAATATCAAGTCTTCTGGAAGCATTTCAAGTCCTCAAAAGACAGTATCAAGTTGTCTGAAAGTACTTCCTGTCTTCTCGAAGCATGTCAAGTCTTCTAGAAGCAGTATCATGTCTTCTGAAAGCAGCATTAACTTTTCTGGAAAAATGTTAAGACTTCTACAAGCAGTATCAAGTCTCCTAGAATGAATATCAAGTCTTCTGGAAGCATTTCAAGTCTTCTAAAAGTAGTATCAACTCTTTTGAAAATACTTCATGTCTTCTGGAAGCATGTCAAGTCTTCTAAAGGCAGTATCAAGTCTTCTGGAAGAATGTCAAATCTTCTACAAGCAGTATCAAGTCTCCTAGAACCAATATCAAGTCTTCTGGAAGCATTTTAAGTTTTCTAAAAGCAGTATCAAGTCTTCTGAAAGTACTTCCTGTCTTTTCGAAGCATGTCAAGTCTTCTAGAAGCAGTATTATGTCTTCTGAAAGCAGCATCAAGTCTTCTGGAAGAATGTCAAGTCTTCTACAAGCAGTATCAAGTATCTTAGTACCAATATCAAGTCTTCTGGAAGTATGTCAAGCCTTCAAGAGACAATATCAATTCTTCTGCAAGCAAAATCAAGTTTTCTAAAAGCAGTATCAAGTCATCAACCCAATTAATGCGTGAAGTTTTTATTTTGACCTGTCAATCATCCCCCAAAAGACTGTTAAGTAAGTAATGTTTGTTTACCAAACATTAATTATATTATGAAGATTTTTTTGTAATTTAATTAAAGCATGAAGTTTTTCTTGTGACTTGATTGTTGATTTGAAAGACACGAAGTAAAATTTTGCTTTAAAAATATAAAAAGGTTTAAAATTGTCAAAGAATCTAAGAAATATAAGAGATATAAAAGTGTTTGGTATGTGATGAATATGAAATTTCTTGAAAAGAAAAGGAGAGATTATAAAATTAATTTTTCAGAAATCATTTTTATTTAATTCACTAATTTCCAAGTAGCGCCATCTTTTGGTTATAAATCAAATTTCGCCTATCATGACGTTATAAAGAAGCCAAAATTAATCCCAAATAAATCGAAATTAAAAAGATTATAGCATCATCATTCGGTATTTTAATAAAATATCGAATATAAATTCAATATTTTATTAAAAAAATCAATTTTTTGATGTTTTAATTTAACATTTCATTTTGAAGAAACGTCATTTAAACAACTTTTTTAATTTAAACAATAAATAAGAAAATAATTTCTTACCAGTTTCATCTCCAATAGCCCAAACCAACAAATCAACACACGCAGCATTCGCCATAACATTAACCTTAAACTTATTAACAAGCACATAATTGCTTTCCCGATCTTCACGCTCACTCGCATCATGTTGGCGACTTTGCAGCTCAGTTTGTCCATTCAAAAATAATCCTTTAACGAATTCTTGGACGTCTTTCGTAAACGGTATTGGTAAATCCTTTTGCGGTTGGAGCAACTCCCTTAGCAAAGTCACAACAACCAAATTAATCGTTTCTGAGAAAGTTTTGTAGGGAAAAGTCGCGATTTTCCCCGTTGAATAAATCTCTAATGATTGATCGTCGATTATGTTCAACATCTCTTTTGTTAACAATTTTTTAGCTAAGGATAAAATCGTTTGGAGGTTGTGTAACGAAAACAACAAATTTTGGTTATCCGAGTTCTCGCAAAACCGCATATTTTGAAATTGATTAAAACTCGATCCAAATTTTTGAAAAAAATGGGTGGTGAAGTCGTAATTTCCGGTCTGATCCGATGTTGATTGTTGATTTTGAAAGTTTGAGGAATCAATCGTGTCGTATGAACCCTAAAAATAATTTTAATAAATCAAATTTAGATCATAAAATTTATTTTGTTAAAATTACCTGATTCATCGATAAGATGTCGATGCTAACTGATAAATTTCCGGATAAACTCCTCGGGATAATCGATCGGAAGTTGCTAAAACTTTTTTGAAAGTGCGTTTTATCGATGTTTTCTTGATTCTGGATTATTGGGGGGACGGGTTTTGGGAATAATCGGCATAATAATGGGGGATCGTTCGGGCAGAATCTCCCCAAAGCGCGGGTTAACCCGATAAAGACTGGGATGGTGCCCCGGCATAAAAAAAATTTTTGACTCGAAGATGTCCCGTGGGATTGTAATGATAAAAGCGAGTCTGTTAGGTTTGCAAAACATTCGACTTGGAGGGAAATTATCTCCTCCCTGGTTTCGTCTAATCGGGTTGCAACATCCGATAATAAAGTGTGTAAGCAAAAACTGAATTTCTCAGAAACTGGAATACCTAAAAAGAAAAAATATATTTGTATTATTATAATTGTTTAGAAATAAAACTTAGATTTATTTTGAGACCGGTTTCAATCTCATAATAAGAATCTACGTTAAGATAACTACTTAACATGATTTTTTTTAACTAATTAATATTAAGTTATATTTTATTTTATCAAACGAGTAACAAATTTTATTGCTAAAACAAATTTTTGAGCAAAAAGCAAAATTAACGTTTTTTTAATAACCCTCAATTTAAAATAATTACGGCAAATAATCCAATTTACTTTTTTTTCAAGGTTATGTCATGCGTTAACTTTAACTTAACTTTTTTAATTGTTTACATTAAAATTAAAAAAAACTCATACGATCTAAAACATGTACTCTCCGTTCCTCAACCCAAACAGCCTTTCCGAGCCCTCTCGCAACCTTTAACAAATATGGTAAGATTTTATCCTGGTGTTGGAACCTCGATTCCAGGAAAAAAATCCCCAAAGCGATTACGGCGTCCTGATCTCGCTGGGTTAATCGAAAAACTCCGTTCGCTGTTTCTTTGGGGCATAGCGAAAATAATGTGTTCACCTAAAATCGTTTATTTTTATTATTAAAAAAGAATTTTTTTGAGGTTATGTTGGGGTTGAAGGTTAATGGGGTACTTACTCGTTCCCAAGGGACGTTTTTAACGCATGCAAGCGATCTGGCTAGATGTTGCACGGTTTTGTGGAAGAATAATTTATCGTCCGCGGCCATTTCAATGGAAATTTGAGGAAAAATTACATGTTATCGGATCGGGTGACGCTTTTAAACTGGATATTTCGAGTCGTTTGACGTTGACAGTTGAGGTTATGTTAGTTGATTTGACGTTTCGAATTTAGGTTAAATTGTTGTCTATGGATGTCATAGATATTATTTAATTCATGGATGCGTTCTCAAATTTTTTTGTAAATAAAATATTATTTAAAAAGAGAATTAAGGATAAATAATATTAAAAAAATTTTGTTATAAACAAATCAAAACGATTGTTTGAATTAATTTTGTAAAAAGCAATTAATAAGGCAACCCATTTTTATGAATTATGATTTATTTTTTCAACCAAAATTTGAGTTTCTTCATAAAATTTAATCATTTTTGAAAAAAAAAATCGTATTCTTAAGATATCTTAATCAACTTTTTTGTGATTCTCAAAGAAAACTATGCTCTTTTTCAAGAATAAAACCATACGTGAGTATCTCAATTAGTTTTTGAGATATTAAGATTTGAATTTGACCTAAATTTTTTAACATTTCATTAAATTAAAAATTTTTTTAATTGTTTTTGAAAAAATGAATCTTAATTTTTTTGTGATGTATAAAGGAAAGTATGAACTTTTCTAAAAACAAAACTTTGCGTGAGTATCTAATTTTTGAAAACAATTAAACATCAAATTCTTAACGTATCTTGATGAACCTTCGAGAAATTCCATGCATGAGTATCTGAAATTGTTTAGAAAAATTACCCATGTATCTGAAAATTTATGGTTGGTTTACAAAGAAAATGTCTTCTGCCAGCAATGTTTATAATTGTACAAGCAGTATATAATCATTTATGGGTAGTTCTTGTACTTCCGACATGAAGATTTTGTATTTCTCCAACAGTATTTGGCATTTTGAAATCAAAATCAAATTTGGTTCAGTTTCTCTTCCACTCTTTTGCAATAAAGAAGTCTTCTGGCAGTTGTATTTAGTCTCTAATTAACACTTTTATTTAATTTTTAAATTTTTAAAATTTTATAACCCCTTAAATAACTTTTATTTAAGTCAAGACTTTGTAATTTATCCACTAATATTTAATACGATGAACATTTTCTCGGTATCAAGTTTTTCAGTCTTCTAGAAGCGACCTCAAAATTGTCCGAAGCACTATCAAGACTGTTGGAAAAATTTCAAGCTTTCAAGAGACAATATTAAGTCTTTTGGAACACTTTCAAGTCTTCTAGAAGCAGTATCAAGTCATTTGGAAGCATTTTAAGCTTTCTAAAATCAGTACCAAGTCTTTTGGAAGTACTTTAACTCCTCTACAAGCAACATTAAGTCTTCCAGAAGCAGTATCAAATCTTTTGGAAGTATTTTTATTTGTTCTGGAAGCAAAATTAAGTCTTTTGTAAGTATTTTAATTCTTCTGGAAGCAACATTAAGTCTTTTGGGTTTAAATTAACTCTTATGGAAGCAACATTAAGTCTGCCAGAAGCAGTATCAAGTCTTTTAGAAGCATTTTAACTCTTCTGGAAGTAATATTAAGTCTTCCAGAACCATTATAAAGGCTTTTAGCATTTTAAGTAGTATTAAATCTTTTGGAGGTATTTTAACTCATCTGGAAGCAACATTAAGTCTTCTAGAATTATTGGTACTAAATCCAAGTACCAAGTTTTTTAAAAGTATTTTAACTCTTCTGGAAGCAACTCTAAGTCTTCTAGATGCAGTATCAACTCTTTTAGAAGTATTTTAATTATTTTGAGTCTTCTGGAAGCAATATTAAGTCTTCCAGAAGCAGTATCAAGGCTTTTAGAAGCATTTTAAGCTTTCTAAAATCAGTACCAAGTCTTTTGGAAGTATTTCAATTCTTGTGGAAGCAACATTAAGTCTTCCAAATGCAATATCAATTTTTTTGAAAGTATTTTAACTCTTTTAGAAGCTGTGTCACGGCTTTTAGAAGCATTTTAAGCTTTCTAGAATCAATCCCAAGTCTTTTAGAAGTATTTTATCTCTTCTGGAAGTAACATTAAATCTTCCAGAAGCAGTATCAAGTCTTTTGGAGGAATTTTAACTCTTCTGGAAGCAACATTAAGTCTTCCAGAAGAAGTATCATGTCTTTTGAAAGTGTTTTAACTTTTCTGGGAGCAACATTAAGCCTTCCAGAAGCAGTATCAAGTCTTTTAGAAGAATTTTTACACTTCTGGAAGCAACATTAAGTCTTTTGGGTTTAAATTAACTCTTCTGAAAGCAACATTAAGTCTTCCAGAAGAAGTATCATGTCTTTTGAAAGTGTTTTAACTCTTCTGGAAGCAATATTAAGCCTTCCAGAAGCAGTATCAAGTCTTTTAGAAGAATATTAACTCTTCTGGAAGCAACATTAAGTCTTTTGGGTTTAAATTAACTCTTCTGGAAGCAACATTAAGTCTTCCAGAAGAAGTATCATGTCTTTTGAAAGTGTTTTAACTCTTCTGGAAGCAATATTAAGCCTTCCAGAAACAGTATCAAGTCTTTTAGAAGAATTTTCACACTTCTAGAAGCAACATTAAGTCTTTTGGGTCTAAATTAACTCTTCTGGAAGCAACATTATGTCTTCCAAAAGAAGTATCATGTCTTTTGAAAGTGTTTCAACTCTTCTGGAAGCAATATTAAGCCTTCCAGAAGCAGTAGCAAGTCTTTTAGAAGAATTTTCACACTTCTGGAAGCAACATTAAGTCTTTTGGGTTTAAATTAACTCTTCTGGAAACAACATTAAGTCTTCCAGAAGAAGTATAATGTCTTTTGAAAGTGTTTTAACTCTTCTGGAAGCAATATTAAGCCTTCCAGAAGCAGTATCTAGTCTTTTAGAAGAATTTTCACACTTCTGGAAGCAACACCAAGTCTTCAGTATTAACAGTATTAAGTAGGTGACGCTTTTAAATTGGATATTTCGAGTCGTTTGACGTTGACAGTTGAGGTTATGTTAGTTGATTTGACGTTTCGAATTTAGGTTAAATTGTTGTCTATGGATGCCATAAATATTATTTAATTGATGGATGGGTTCTCAAATTTTTTTTAAAATAAAATATTTTAAAAAAAGAATTAAATATAAATAATATTAAGAAATTCTTACTATAAAAAAATCACAAAAAGATTGTTTGAATTAATTTTGGAAGAAGCAATTATTATTTATTTTTTGAACTTAATTTTTGTGTTTTTTTCATAAAAATAACAATCTACTTATCATTTCCGAAAAAAAATCGTATTATTAAGATATCTTAATTAAAATTTTTGCAATTCATAAAGGAAACTGTGCTCTTTTTCAAGAATAAAACCGTACATGAGTATCTCAATTAATTTTTGAGATATCAAGTTTTTAACTCTTCCTAAATTTGTAGCATTTTATTAAATTGAAAATCGTTTTTGAAAAATTGACTCTTGATGATTTTTTTGTGATGTATAAAGGAAAGTATGAACTTTTCTAAAAACAAAACTTTGCGTGAGTATTCCTAATTTTTGAAAACAATAAAACACCAAATTCTTAAGATACCTTGATGAACCTTGATACTTCCTTGAAGAAAGTATCTTCTGCCAGCAATGTTGACAATTCTTGACAACAGTTCTTGTACTTCCGACATGAAGATTTTGCATTTTACCAACATTATTTGGCATTTTGAAATCAAAATCAAATTTAGTTCAGTTTCTCTTCCACTCTTTTGCAATAAAAGTCTTCTGACAGTTGTATCTAGTCTTTAATTAACAGTTTTATTTAAGTCAAGACTTTATAATTTATCCAATAGAATTTAATACGATGAACGTTTTCTCGGTATCAAGTTTTTTATTCTTCTGCAAGCAACCTCAAAATTGTCCAGAAGCACTATCAAGTCTTTTGGAAAAATTTCAAGCTTTCAAGAGACAATATTAAGTCTTTTGGAACACTTTCAAGTCTTCTAGAAGCAGTATCAAGTCATTTGGAAGCATTTTAAGCTTTCCAAAATCAGTACCATGTCCTTTGGAAGTATCTTAATTCCTCTACAAGCAACATTAAGTCTTCCAAAAGCAGTAGTCAGTCTTTTGGAAGTATTTTATCTCTTCTGGAAGCAAAATTAACTTTTTTGAAAGTATTTTAATTGTTCTGGAAGCAATCTTAAGTCTTCTAGAAGCAGTATCAAGACGCAGTATTAAGTCTTTTGTAAGCATTTTCAGCTTTCTAAAATCAGTACCAAGTCTTTTGGAAGTATTTTAACTTTTCTGGAAGCAACATTAAATCTTTTGGAAGAATTTTATCTCTTCTGGAAGTAACATTAAGTTTTTCTGACGCAGTATTAAGTCTTTTGTGAGCATTTTAAGCCTTCTAAAATCAGCACCAAGTCTTTTGGAAGTATTTTAATTCTTTTGGAAGCAACATTAAGTCTTTTGCAAGTATTTTATTTCTCCTGGAAGTATCATTAAGTCTTCCAGATGCAGTACTAAGTCTGTTGTAAGCATTTTCAAGCTTCTAAAATCAGTACCAAGTCTTTTGGAATTATTTTAACTCTTCTGGAAGGAACATTAAGTCTTTTGGAAGTATTTTATCTCTTCTGGAAGTAACATTAAGTCTTCCAGCCACAGTATTAAGCCTTTTGGAAGTATTTTAACTCTTCTGGAAGCAATATTAAATCTTCTAAAATAAGTATACAGTTTTTGGGAAGTATTTTATCTCTTCTGGAAGCAAAATTAAGTTTTTTGAAAGTATTTTAATTGTTCTGGAAGCAATCTTAAGTCTTCTAGAAGCAGTATCAAGACGCAGTATTAAGTCTTCTGTTAGTATTTTAAGCCTTCTAAAATCAACACCAAGTCTTTTGGAAGTATTTTAACTCTTCTGAAAGCAACCTTAAGTCTTCCAGAAGCAATATAAAGTCTTTTGAAAGTATATTAACTCTTCTGGAAGCAATATTAAGTCTTCTAAAATAAGTATAAAGTTTTTGGGAAGTATTTTAACTCTTCTAGAAGCAACATTAAGTACTCTAGAAGCAGTATCAAGTCTTTAGGAAATATTTTAACTATTCTGGAAGCAACATTAAGTCTTCCAGAAGAAGTATCAAGTCTTTTGGAAGTGTTTTAACTCTTCTAGAAGCAATATTAAGCCTTCCAGAAGCAGTATCAAGTCTTTAGGAAATATTTTAACTATTCTGGAAGCAACATTAAGTCTTCCAGAAGAAGTATCAAGTCTTTTGTAAGTGTTTTAACTCTTCTGGAAGCAACCTTAAGTCTTCCAGAAGCATTATAAAGTCTTTTGGAAGTATATTAACTCTTCTGGAAGCAATATTAAGTCTTCTAAAATAAGTGTAAAGTCTTTTGGAAGTGTTTTAACTCTTCTGGAAGCAATATTAAACCTTCTAGAAGCAGTATCAAGTCTTTTGAAAGTATTTTACCTCTTCTGGAAATAACATTAAGACTTCCAGACGCAGTATTAAGTCTTCTGGAAGCAACATTAAGTCTTCCAAAAGCAGTATCAAGTCTTTTGGAAGTATATTAACTCTTCTGGAAGCAACATTAAGCCTTCTAGAAACAGTATCAAGTCTTTTGGAAGTATTTTAACTCTTATGGCAGCAACATTAAGTCTTTCAGAAGCAGTATCAAGTCTTCTGGAAGTACTTCAAGTTTTTAGGATGTAATATGTTTTCTGGAAATAATATCAAGTCTTCTAGAAGCAGTATTAAGTCTTTTGTAAGCATTTTCAGCCTTCTAAAATCAGTACCAATTCTTTTGGAAGTATTTTAACTCTTCTGGAAGCCATATTAAGTCTTCCAAACACAGTATTAAGTCTTTTTGCAGTATTTTAATTTTTCTGGTACCAACATTCAGTCTTCCAGAAGCAGTATCAAGTCTTTTGGAAGTACTTTAACTCTTCTGAAAACAACATTAAGTTTTATGGGTATATTTTAATTCTTCTGGAAGCAACATTAAGGTTTCCTGAAGTAGTATCAAGTTTTTTAGGAGTATTTTAACTCTTCTGGAAGCAACATTAAGTTTTCCAGGAGCAGTATTGAGTCTTTTGAAAGTATTTTAACTGTTCTGGAAGCAATATTAAGTCTTCCAGAAGCAGTATCAAGTCTTTTGGAACTACTATAACTCTTCTGGAAGTAGCATTAAGTCTTCTAAAAGCAGTATTAAATCTTCTGGAAGCATTTCAAGTCTTCTTGATGCAGCATCAAGATGTTTGAAAGCAGTATCAAGTCTTTTGAAGCATTACAAATATTTTGGGAAATACTTCAAATTTTTTGGAAAGTGTCTTTCTTCCTTTTGTCTTATTACTTCTCGCCAAACGGTAATATTAAGGATTTTAAAAAGTTATTGCATATATAGAAATGTATTAGATATAAGAGGAAAAGAGTCGTGGTGGGAGGAGACACCTCAATGCTAAGAATGAAGAATGCATTGATTGTATGGAGAACAAAAAATCATGGAAGTGATATGCTTGAGGGGTGGTTGTTGGCCAATAACTAAACTCTATATTCTGGAAATATTTAAAATTTTCTGAAAGTAATGTTAAGCCTTCTAGAAGGAGTATAAAGCCTTTTACTTTTCTGGAAGCAACATCAAGTGTTCCAGAAGAAGTGTTAAGGCTTTTGAAAGTATTTCAAGTTTTTAAAAGACAATATCAAGTCTCCCAGGAACAGTACCAAATATTCTGGAAGTGTTTCAAGTTTTAAAAGGCAGTATCATGTTTTTTAGAAGTATTTCACCTCTTCTGAAAGAAACAGCAAGTCTTCTAGAAATATTTCAGGATTTCAAGAGGCAATGTCATGTTTTCTAGAAACATTTCAAGCCATCTAGAAGCTGTGCCAACTCTCTTGGAAGTAGTGCTCTTCTGAAAGCAACAGCAAAGCTTTTAGAAGCAGTATCAATTCTTCTGGGACCATTTCAAAACTTCTAGAAACATTTCAAATTTTTTAGAAACAGTATCGGCAATATCAAATCTTCTGGAAGCATGACAAGTCTTTTAGAAGCAGTATGCAGTCTTTAGGAAGCAGAATCAAGTCTTCTAGTAGCATTTCAAATTTTCTGGAAGCAGTATCCAGTCTTCTGGAAACATGACATGTCTTCTAGAAGCAGTATCAAGTCTTCTGCAACTAGTTAAAATTTTTGGAAGCAGTATCAAGTCTTCTAAAAGCATTTCAAGTCTTTTGGAAACAGTATCAAGTCTTGTAGAAGCATTTCAAATATTCTGGAAGCAGTATCCAGTCTTTTGAAAGCATTTCAAGTCTTCTGGATATTATATTAAGTCTTCTGAAAGCAGTATCAAGTTTTTTGGAAGTAGTATCAAATCTTCGAATAGCATTTTAAGTCATGCGGGAGCATTTCAAGTCTTGTAGTATCAATATCAAGTCAGCAAAGTCAATATCAGCAGTATCAAGTCTTGTGGAAGTATTTCAACTCTTTTAGAAGCATGTCAAGTATTCTGGAACCACTTCAAGTCCTTTGGAATCATTCAGTCTTCTGGATGCAATATCAGTCTTCTGCAAACAGTATCAAGCCATTTGGAAGCAATGTTCAGTCTTCTAGAAGCATTTCATGTCTTACGGAGCTATTTCAAGCCCACTAAAAGACTACCAAAGATAGTATTGAGTCCTCTGGAAGCAGTTCATGTCTTTTATAAGCATTTTAAGTCTAGTGGAAGCAATAGCAAGTTTTTTAAAAGCATTTTAAAGAGATCAAGTTTTCTAGAAGTATTTCAAGTTTTGTAGAAGCATATCAATTCTTTTGACGGCAGTATCAAATCATCTAGAAATAATACCAAGTTTTGTAGATGACTTTTTTCAGTTTAAATTTTTTTTGAAAACATTAGAATGTATGAATGTAAGAATGCTGTATTAACAGTTTCCTTAATTATTTGTAAAACTCTAAAACCTTTCTTTCATCTCTAGAGCTTACTTTTAGTATTAAAAAATATTATGAATAATTTGTATTAACGTTATTATTAATTTCTTAGGCAATTTGGATGAAATAAGTCCAAAGTCTTGAACTCATTACAAGATTTTAATCTTAGAAACCAAGCTAATTGTAAACATGATAATCTTTTCTCGTGCAATCCAAAATCTTTGCAAAATCGTATTTTCAAATAATTCAACAAGTATTTGCAATATTTACGAAAAACTCTAATTTTAAGGTTTATCAGATACTATCTTTTAGATTGAATTTTAAAAACCTTTTCTGGGCCAACTGTATCCAACAATTCATTCAAATTCAACAATTTTTCTGTGTAAATAAGCAATTCAGGTGCATATACATAAATTAACTTTGGTTGAATTGAATATCGATATCTATATATAGACAAGGATTTTTATTAAATTTGATTAATATTATTTTATTTGACAAAAATCAATCACCAACTAAATTTGTTTTTATCTCTATTTAATCTCTTCTTCATTTTTTAAATCCTCCAACATTTTTATTTTACTTTCTATTTGGAAATTTTCTTTATCTCTCAATAACCTTCATCTCGTTTTAAGCGGATTTTCTATCGTAATCAACAATGAAACATTTCAATGTATGTTGTCAAAATAAGTTTAATAACGAGTTAATTTATATTTTTCTTTGGAAACTTGCAAAATTCGTTCTTTTGAAGCAGGAAACCACTCCATTAAGTACTCCCAAGTTCCTTTTTTTAAAACTAAAACGATCGTGGTGGATAACGCTTTATAAGTGTACAAATGAGGTAATCCGAATAAAACTTGGCTCTCCCCGAAAGTATCTCTCGTCTTTAAAACTTTATGCTCAACGGGTAATTTATTAAAAATATCGTAGGCGATCACTTCTCCTTCTTCGATGAAGTACAAAGAATCGTCAACGTCGCCTTTTTCAACAATATGCATCCCGGGTAAATAAACACAAAACTTTAAATGTACCATTAATTGCCGGATAAAATCTTTATGGGTTTTATCGAAAAGGTGGTGTTCTAAAAGATGCCTCGAAAACAAACTGTGCATAACGTCCTCTTTTAAATAAGACGGGGCTATCTCGATTAACCAAGGAAGCCACTGCCCATGGGCTTTGGTCCATTGCTCCACGTAATACCTCCAAACTTTTCGTTTTAACGAATAAGACATATTCATTTTTGATAAATATTTGAGTACTTTTCTTGACCCGTTTTCAAACATAGTCATTTCGTATTTATCTAAGACTAAAATGCTTGCACATCCCGCTGTGATTACCACCGTTACTAATTGAGAAAACGCAGTCATTATAATTGAGGCGATTAATTCGAATTCGTTCGTTGGGACGACCATTCTTAATCCGGTTGATGTGAAGACGTTTATTACGTACATGTAACTTAGACGAAATGCGATGCTGGTGTTGTTGGTTGGGATTAATTTGATGGGTTCGTGGTTTACTTTGGGGTAATAATAACAGATTTCGTTTGGGCATGCTACTTTCCACCTAAAAATTTAAAAAGAAATTGTTTTTAATTAGATAATTTAACTTAAAATGAAGCAAATTAAGAAAAATGATTGAAATCATGATAATTATTATTATTAATAATCACAAATTTTATAAATTTTTGTTTTAATTTTGTGAAAATCTTTTTGAAAGATTTAAATTTCAAACAAGAGAATTTTCTTTGCAAAAGATAACTGGGATTATAATCACTCTCAAAAATGATAAATTTTGTGAAAAAAATCTTAATTTTTAACGAATTATATCAAAATTCGTATTAAAAATCAATTTTATGAATAAAAATAACATGTTTGCTACTAAAATTGACAAATTTAGTCAAAAATGTTGTGTTACTAAGTTTTTGGCATAAAGCTTTTTGTGAGAACTTTGTGAAAATTAATTTTTTTAGAGAAATATCTCAATTTTATTATAAAAATTTAAAAAAAAACTTTGTGAAAATCATTTTTTCTAAACAAATTTATCAAATTTAGTGCTAAAATCGATTTTTTTTAAAAGAAAATTGACATTCTTGTTACTTATTTTTACTATATTCAATCATAACAGTCTAATTTTTTGTGAAAACTTTGTGAAAATCAATTTTTTCAATGAAATATGTGAACGTTAGTACCAAAATCAATGTTTTTAAGAGAAAATTAGCATTTTTGTGACTCATTTCTGTAATACAATTACAACAATTTACTTGTTTTGTGAAAATTTTGTGAAAATCTATTTTTGTAAAGAAATGTATCAAGTTTAGTACCCAAGTTGATCTTTTTAAGAGAAAATTGGCTTTCTTGTTATCCATTTTTACTGTATTAAGTCACAAAAACCTATTTTTTTGTGAAAATTTTGTGAAAATCATTTTTTCTAAAGAAATATATAAAGTTTAGTACCAAAATCGATCTTTTTAAAAGCAAATTGGCATTGTTGTTACTCATTTTTACTATATTCAGTCATAACAGTCTAATTTTTTTGTGAAAATCAATTTTGTCAATGAAATATGTGAACGTTAGTACCAAAATCAATGTTTTTAAGAGAAAATTAGCATTGTTTTGACTCATTTCTGTAATATAATTACAACAATTTATTTGTTTTGTGAAAATTTTGTGAAAATCTATTTTTGCAAAGAAATGTATCAAGTTTAGTACCCAAGTTGATCTTTTTAAGAGAAAATTGGCTTTCTTGTTATCCATTTTTACTGTATTAAGTCACAAAAACCTATTTTTTTGTGAAAACTTTGTGAAAATCTTTTGTCTAAAGAAATATATAAAGTTTAGTACCAAAATCGATCTTTTTAAAAGCAAATTGGCATTGTTGTTACTCATTTTTACTATATTCAGTCATAACAGTCTAATTTTTTTGTGAAAACTTTGTGAAAATCAATTTTTTCAATGAAATATGTGAACGTTGGTACCAAAATCAATGTTTTTAAGACAAACTTAGCATTGTTGTGACTCATTTCTGTAATACAATTACAACAATTTACTTGTTTTGTGAAAATTTTGTGAAAATCTATTTTCGCAAAGAAGTGTATCAAGTTTAGTACCCAAGTTGATCTTTTTAAGAGAAAATTAGCTTTCTTGTTACTCATTCTTACTATATTAAGTCACAAAAACCTATTTTTTGTGAAAACTTTGTGAAAATCATTTTATCTAAAGAAATATATAAAGTTTAGTACCAAAATCGATCTTTTTAAAAGCAAATTGGCATTATTGCTACTCATTTTTACTATATTCAGTCATAACAGTCTAATTTTTTTGTAAAAACTTTGTGAAAATCAATTTTTTCAATGAAATATGTGAACGTTAGTACCAAAATCAATGTTTTTAAAAGAAAATTAGCATTGTTGTGACTCATTTCTATAATACTATTACAACAATTTTTTTATTGTGAAAATTTTGTGAAAATCTATTTTTGTAAGGAAATGTATCAAGTTTAGTACCCAAGTTGATCTTTTTAAGAGAAAATTGGCTTTCTTGTTATCCATTTTTACTGTATTAAGTCACAAAAACTTATTTTTTTTTTGTGAAAACTTTGTGAAAATCATTTTTTCTAAAGAAATATATAAAGTTTAGTACCAAAATCGATCTTTTTAAAAGCAAATTGGCATTGTTGTTACTCATTTTTACTATATTCAGTCATAACAGTCTAATCTTTTTGTGAAAACTTTGTGAAACTATATTTTTTAAAGAAGTTTGTCAAAATTAGTATTGCTGTAGCTCACTTTTGCCACAATCTTTCACAATAATCAATATTGAATCAATATTAAATCAATATTAAATCAATATTAAATCAATTTAAATCAATATTAAATCAATATTGAAGAATTGCATTCATATAGCTTATTTTTGTGATAATCATCTATAACAATCGATTTTTTTTGTGGAAACTTTGTGAAAATATTTTCTTTAAAGAAGTTTGTCAAAATTAGTACCATACTTGATGTATTTAAGAGCAAATCAATATTGCTGTAGCTCATTTTTGCCACAATCTTTCACAGTAATCAATATCCTTGTGAAAACTTTGTGAAAATCGATCATTTTAAACAAATATATTAAATTTAATAGCAAAATTGATGTTCTTAACAAAAAAATTTGCATTCATGTAGCTTATTTTTGTGATAATCATCTATAACAATCAATTTTTTTTGTGAAAACTTTGTGAAAATATATTTTTTAAAAACGTGTCAAAATTAGTACCATACTTAATGTATTTAAGAGCAAATTAATATTGCTGTAGCTCACTTTTGCCACAATCTTTCACAATAATCAATATTTTTGTGAGAACTTTGTGAAAATCGATCATTTTAAACAAATATATTAAATTTAATAGCAAAATTGATGTTTTTAACAAAAAAAATTGCATTCATGTAGCTTATTTTTGTGATAATCATCTATAAAGATCAATTTTTTTTGTGAAAACTTTGTGAAAATAATTTTTTTAAAGAAATTTGTCAAGATTTATACCATAATTGACGTATTTAAGAGCAAATTAATATTGCTGTAGCTCATTTTTGCCACAATCTTTCACAATAATCAATATTTTTGTGAGAACTTTGTGAAAATCGATCATTTTAAGCAAATATATTAAATTTAATATCAAAATTGATGTTTTTAACAAAAAATTTGCATTCATATAGCTTATTTTTGTAATAATCATCTATAATAATCAATTTTTTTGTGAAAACTTTGTGAAAATATTTTTTTTAAAGAAGTTTGTCAAAATTAGTACCATACTTGATGTATTTAAGAGCAAATTAATATTGCTGTAGCTCATTTTTCCCACAATCTTTCACAATAATCAATATTTTTGTGAAAACTTTGTGAAAATCTATCATTTTAAGCAAATATATTAAATTTAATAGCAAAATTGATGTTTTTAACAAAAAAAATTGCATTCATGTAGCTTATTTTTTTGATAATCATCTATAAAGATCAATTTTTTTTGTGAAAACTTTGTGAAAATAATTTTTTTTAAAGAAATTTGTCAAGATTTATACCATAATTGACGTATTTAAGAGCAAATTAATATTGCTGTAGCTCATTTTTGCCACAATCTTTCACAATAATCAATATTTTTGTGAGAACTTTGTGAAAATCGATCATTTTAAGCAAATATATTAAATTTAATAGCAAAATTGATGTTTTTAACAAAAAAAATGCATTCATATAGCTTATTTTTGTGATAATCATCTATAACAATCAATTTTTTTTGTGAAAACTTTGTGAAAATATTTTTTTTAAAGAAGTTTGTCAAAATTAGTACCATACTTGATGTATTTAAGAGCAAATCAATATTGCTGTAGCTCATTTTTGCCACAATCTTTCACAATAATCTATATTTTTCTGAAAACTTTGTGAAAATCGATCATTTTAAGCAAATATATTAAATTTAATAGCAAAATTGATGTTTTTAACAAAAAAAAAATTGCATTCATGTAGCTTATTTTTGTGATAATCATCTATAAAGATCAATTTTTTTTGTGAAAACTTTGTGAAAATAATTTTTTTAAAGAAATTTGTCAAGATTTATACCATAATTGACGTATTTAAGAGCAAATTAATATTGCTGTAGCTCATTTTTGCCACAATCTTTCACAATAATCAATATTTTTGTGAGAACTTTGTGAAAATCGATCATTTTAAGCAAATATATTAAATTTAATATCAAAATTGATGTTTTTAACAAAAAATTTGCATTCATATAGCTTATTTTTGTAATAATCATCTATAATAATCAATTTTTTTTGTGAAAACTTTGTGAAAATATTTTTTTTAAAGAAGTTTGTCAAAATTAGTACCATACTTGATGTATTTAAGAGCAAATTAATATTGCTGTAGCTCATTTTTCCCACAATCTTTCACAATAATCAATATTTTTGTGAAAACTTTGTGAAAATCTATCATTTTAAGCAAATATATTAAATTTAATAGCAAAATTGATGTTTTTAACAAAAAAAATTGCATTCATGTAGCTTATTTTTTTGATAATCATCTATAAAGATCAATTTTTTTTGTGAAAACTTTGTGAAAATAATTTTTTTTAAAGAAATTTGTCAAGATTTATACCATAATTGACGTATTTAAGAGCAAATTAATATTGCTGTAGCTCATTTTTGCCACAATCTTTCACAATAATCAATATTTTTGTGAGAACTTTGTGAAAATCGATCATTTTAAGCAAATATATTAAATTTAATAGCAAAATTGATGTTTTTAACAAAAAAATTGCATTCATATAGCTTATTTTTGTGATAATCATCTATAACAATCAATTTTTTTTGTGAAAACTTTGTGAAAATATTTTTTTTAAAGAAGTTTGTCAAAATTAGTACCATACTTGATGTATTTAAGAGCAAATCAATATTGCTGTAGCTCATTTTTGCCACAATCTTTCACAATAATCTATATTTTTCTGAAAACTTTGTGAAAATCGATCATTTTAAGCAAATATATTAAATTTAATAGCAAAATTGATGTTTTTAACAAAAAAAAAATTGCATTCATGTAGCTTATTTTTGTGATAATCATCTATAAAGATCAATTTTTTTTGTGAAAACTTTGTGAAAATAATTTTTTTAAAGAAATTTGTCAAGATTTATACCATAATTGACGTATTTAAGAGCAAATTAATATTGCTGTAGCTCATTTTTGCCACAATCTTTCACAATAATCAATATTTTTGTGAGAACTTTGTGAAAATCGATCATTTTAAGCAAATATATTAAATTTAATATCAAAATTGATGTTTTTAACAAAAAATTTGCATTCATATAGCTTATTTTTGTAATAATCATCTATAATAATCAATTTTTTTTGTGAAAACTTTGTGAAAATATTTTTTTTAAAGAAGTTTGTCAAAATTAGTACCATACTTGATGTATTTAAGAGCAAATTAATATTGCTGTAGCTCATTTTTCCCACAATCTTTCACAATAATCAATATTTTTGTGAAAACTTTGTGAAAATCTATCATTTTAAGCAAATATATTAAATTTAATAGCAAAATTGATGTTTTTAACAAAAAAAATTGCATTCATGTAGCTTATTTTTTTGATAATCATCTATAAAGATCAATTTTTTTTGTGAAAACTTTGTGAAAATAATTTTTTTTAAAGAAATTTGTCAAGATTTATACCATAATTGACGTATTTAAGAGCAAATTAATATTGCTGTAGCTCATTTTTGCCACAATCTTTCACAATAATCAATATTTTTGTGAGAACTTTGTGAAAATCGATCATTTTAAGCAAATATATTAAATTTAATAGCATAATTGATGTTTTTAACAAAAAAATTTGCATTCATGTAGCTTATTTTTGTGGTAATTATCTATAACAATCAATTTTTTTTGTGAAAACTTTGTGAAAATATTTTCTTTAAAGAAGTTTGTCAAAATTAGTACCATACTTGATGTATTTAAGAGCAAATCAATATTGCTGTAGCTCATTTTTGCCACAATCTTTCACAATAATCAATATCCTTGTGAAAACTTTGTGAAAATCGATCATTTTAAGCAAATATATTAAATTTAATAGCAAAATTGATGTTTTTAACAAAAAAATTGCATTCATCTAGCTTATTTTTGTGATAATCATGTATAACAATCAATTTTTTTGTGAAAACTTTGTGAAAATATATTTTTAAAGAAGTTTGTCAAAATTAGTACCATACTTGATGTATTTAAGAGCAAATTAATATTGCTGTAGCTCATTTTTCCCACAATCTTTCACAATAATCAATATTTTTGTGAAAACATTGTGAAAATCTATCATTTTAAGCAAATATATTAAATTTAATTGCAAAATTTATGTTTTTAATAAAAGAATTTGCATTCATGTAGCTTATTTTTGTGATAATCATCTATAACAATCAATTTTTTTGTGAAAACTTTGTGAAAATATTTTTTTTTAAAGAAGTTTGTCAAAATTAGTACCATACTTGATGTATTTAAGAGCAAATTAATATTGTTGTAGCTCATTTTTGCCACAATCTTTCACAATAATCAATATTTTTGTGAAAACTTTGTGAAAATCTATCATTTTAAGCAAATATATTAAATTTAATAGCAAAATTTATGTTTTTAATAAAAGAATTTGCATTCATGTAGCTTATTTTTGTGATAATCATCTATAACAATCAATTTTTTTTGTGAAAACTTTGTGAAAATATTTTTTTCAAAGAAGTTTGTCAAAATTAGTACCATACTTGATGTATTTAAGAGAAAATCAATATTGCTGTAGCTCATTTTTGCCACAATCTTTCACAATAATCAATATTTTTGTGAGAACTTTGTGAAAATCGATCATTTTAAGCAAATATATTAAATTTAATAGCAAAATTTATGTTTTTAATAAAAGAATTTGCATTCATGTAGCTTATTTTTGTGATAATCATCTATAACAATCAATTTTTTTTGTGAAAACTTTGTGAAAATATTTTTTTTTAAGAAGTTTGTCAAAATTAGTACCATACTTAATGTATTTAAGAGCAAATTAACATTTTTATAACTAATTTTTACCACAATCTTTCACAATAATGCAATTTTTTTTGTGAAAACTTTGTGAAAATCACTTTTTTTAAAATTTTTGTTAAACTTACCAAATACACACATTAATATGGATCAAGAACATCATAGAATACACCAAATAAGTCCATCGCAAATGCCGACTCACCGTCAAAGTATTCTTGCAATTATTATAATACCTGATTAAAAACCCAAATCGAAAAATCCGATTCAACCAACAATATCGATAAACATGCTCGTTCTCGACGATGTAATAAACCCATTCAAACGGAAGCATGGTGAATAATTCGAACCAAAAATTCGGCGTCGAAACGTATTTCTTCAAAATCATCGCAAATTGATTCACGATTAACCCCGAATCTTGATCGATAAAAGACGTGTGTCCTTTTAAAATTAATTTAACCAAAAACATCACATCGATGATATATCCCACGTAATAATAATTCATTATATCATATTGCCCGACTTTTACGATAAACGTCATCGTTATAAGTGAAGAAATGATCGAGAGATGGACGTTTAAGATGTAATAATACAAAAAAATGTATTTATTTTCTGAGTTAATCGTGAAGGTGAGGAGTCTTCGCCACAACGGTTTTTTCCGGTCAATTTCCGCGATGGTCTCGATTACTTTGCTTGTAGAAATTTTTTGATCCGATTTGTAAATAGGAGCGTCGGATATCGAGGGGATAAATTCTGAGTTAATTAAACGATTTTTATTTAACCGATTAATCGCTGTTTTGTATCTCGAGATGACTTTGTAAAAAGTTGTTGAGTCTAAAACTAATAACTCAACGTGGATTTTAGCTTTAGCTGTGATTGTTAATCGCGTTTTTCCTTTTGGGTTTAAATTCCCAAACATCCCCCCTCGGGTTAAAATGGCCAATCGATCATTTGCGATTATAATTTCGACGCTTCCTTTATGAACGATGTAAATTGTGTCGGTTACGTCGTTACACCGAATTATATCAGCCCCCATTTTGTAATGCCATTCCGTAAAGTTCGGGGTGATGTGCTTAACGGCGCTTAATTCGAGGTTGTTGAGGATGTTGTTGAGTTTCATGGTGGGTTCGTAGAAATCCGCGCATAATTTTGAGCGCAAAACTGGGTGAAATGAGGGTAAGATTCGGTTGATTGAGCTGACTTTGGTGCGTTTCCACGCGTATTCGTAATATGAGACTAATTCGTTGACTAAAGTTTGATTGAGATAGTATCGTTTTGAGAATTGGAGGAATTCTTTCATGTTGTGTTGGTAGTGGACTAATCGGGTGTTTCCCCCGATTCTTGAAGAGGTGATTTTGGCCAACATGAACCAACGAATCGCTAAAAAAGTGAAGCTGAGGAACGCGACGCAAACGATGTGGGTGTGCCTCTCAAAACTGAACAACCCAACGGTGCTTGAAGTGAAAATCGAGATGCAAACGTAATAACAGATTATGGTGGTCATTGTGAATGATTGTTTTTCTTTGAAGATGTCCCGATAAATCCAGGTGTCGTCCCCGCAAATTGTGCCGTTTGCGTTGATTTCGGGGCAAGTTATCCCTTCTAAGAAAGCGGTGGCTACCCCTAATGATAAAATGACTATCATGATGTAGCGGATATTATGGTATAAAACCGCATTCCCCGTTGATTGATTTTGGAGGTAGGAGACGCCGGAAATTGGGCGATGAATCAATAAAGGGCGGGTTAAAATCATTAAGATTAATAACCCGTAATTTCGGTGCTTCCCAAAAAATTTCTCCAACTCTAACACATTGTAGGGTAAACAGCAAAATAAATCGAGCAAAAAAGACGTTGAGATGTAATGCTTAATCGTGTAAAAAGGATGAGTTACTAAAACCCCTTTTTTGTTGTAATATTGGCAATGAGATCGGACGTAAAAATCGATTATTGCCACCAAAAAGAAGCCGTAAATGATGTATTTGTTGAAATTGGGGAAATTTTTCGCGAAGAATAACGAGTAGGTGATTTGGGTGATTGAGACGAAGCAGCGGAAGCACTCCCAAGTGACGTAAAAATTTTTTTTGGGGTTGATGGTGTTTTTGAGGAAAAAGTGGCGCAAAAATTTCCCGGTTCCTAATTTGTTCCATACATTCAAATTGTAGGTTTTTTCCCAAACTTTTTCTAATTGATCATCAACCTCGTAATTAAAAAAATCGCCCCTCATCCCGATTAATTTCCCGGGGGAGACCATCTCGGGCAATCTCCCTTTTTGCCGACTCCAAATTATTTTGTACTCTTCAAAATGCTCGGTTACCACGTTTAAGACGTCCGAGTAAAAATCGCTTTCTCGATCTAAGGCGTTCATTAAGTCTTTATGGGAGATTGTGACGAGTTCTACGTAACTTTGAGAGGTGACTTTTAAAAATGAGTCGATCGACATTAACATTTCGAGTAAAGGGAAAGAATCTCCTTTGGATAGTTGGGTTTGGACTTTGTGGTATTTATCGGTGGGGATGTAGCTTTCAGCTAAGCAGTACCCTCTCATGATGACGTGGAGGTTGCTTGAGAAGCACTCCTCTTGGACTAAAACGCAATGAGGGGGGAAGATATTAACTGAGGCTTTATAAGCGACCCGTAATAAGACGTTCTCATCGCACTCAAAAAAGATGGGGATTAATCTTAGAACCTCAACGATCCTCCCGATCAAAATTTGGTTCCTAAGATACTCGGGGAGTTGCCTCAAGATGCTTTTTGGGCCAGATATCTCGAACCTCCCATTATACTCCCATTGGCATTGCACCATCGAGTACATCAAATACCTTAAATCATTAGGGATTCGCTTCAAATTCGCGAAATTCGTTAATGTGTTCAAATAAAATTGATAATCAGCCTCAGCTTGGTGGCTCAAAGCTGCGCAAGCCCCCACTTCGCTGAAGCAAAAAATGTACAAGAAATACCCCGCCATCACAACAATTAATTCTAATAAAATATCATGGATGGAATACGCGAAATAAGCCCTCCAAGATTGGCTCAAAATGATCGTCAAAACGTACTCAAAGCTTAACCAAAAATGAGACAACTCAGAAACGCGATTTTTTAATTTCCGGATTAAATTGTGGTTATAAAATAACCACCCATTCTCGTTTTGTTCTGGAATGGTGATTAACCCATAAGAAAAAGCGGACAAAAAATAAACAGCGCATAAAATGATCACCAAATACTTCAAAGTCCTCACCCGGATATAATGCACCCAAACATTCAACTCAGATCTCGCAATCAACAAAAAAACCTTATAAATCTTAAGCAACCGATTAACTCTTAATAAATTATAAAACGACGAAGTCCCCAATAACTCCCAAGGAACCGTTGCGATTATATCCACCAAAAAGCTAAAATGTTTCCCTTTATAAACCAAAATTTGGCCTAAAGTTGAAATGATTCTGTCCGATTTTTTAACGGCCGTTGAAACCTCCAAAATAATCCCCAAAAAATACAAAGAATCTAACCCGTAAAAAATCGCATACACCTCGATCGAAATTGTTTTTTTAAAAAACAAAAAATACGGTAATAATAAGCATTGCCCGATAATCGCCCCCAAAACCAAACACTCAAACGTCCTCAAAAAACTACTCGTTGGCTCAAAAATATACGGAAACGTCGATCTCAAACAAATCGTTTTCACCTTCAACTCAACATCCTCACTTAAAACGTACAAACTCAAATACTTCGAAGTATGATAAACCGAAACAGTCTCATGTTTTTCATCAAATCGTTTTTTGATTCCCTTAGTTTGGTGAGAAATCGTGTGCCATTGCGATTTGATCCAGCGGATATCCGAATATTTTTTATCCTTGCATTTTAGCTTGAGCCATGTTGAGTATTGGAGTTGACGAGCTGTTGTTAGGCGCTCGTTAAATTTCGATCTTAACGGGTTTGAGGTTGATTTCGGGTATCGTCGGATTATTTGCCAAAATGAGCAATAATCTAAGGTGTGGATCTCGCAATATGAGGCGCAATTTAATGAGACTGTGCTGATTGTTGGTTGGAATATGGCGGTTTCGCTTAGAATTGTTCCGCTTGAGAATGACATGATTGGGGATGATTGGTCTTCTTGGGATAACATCTTAAAAAAAAAAGAAATATTGATTATTTATGTTTGAATCGTTTTCTGGGATTCCCTAAATATTTGTTAAGTTTTTAGTTTTTGTTAAATTTTTTTTTTATTTTGTAATTTGGTTCTCACCATGACAAAATAACCTCTATAAATTCTAAATCTATCATTAAAATATCCCAAAAATTCGATTTTTGGCGATTTTTAATTAACTTGAGATAGCCGTAAATGTCACGTTGAATTTAATGGTTTATATCTCAAAAACGAATAAATATTTTCAAGATCCGGTTTCATCACGACAAAACAGACACTTTCCTCTATAAATCATGAATAGTTTATTAAGATATCTTAAGAATTCGAATTTTAATGAATTTTTAAAACAAGATTATTAATTTCAAAATATCATAGAAAATTAGATTAACTCAAATAATCTTTATCTCAAAAACGAATAAAGATTTTCTAATTTGGTTCTCACCATGACAAAATGGACACTTGCCTCTATAAATTTTGAATGTTTCATTGAAATATCTCAAGAATTCGATTTTTGACGATTTTTTAATTAACTTGAGATAGCCGTAAATGTCACGTTGAATTTAATGGTTTATATCTCAAAAACGAATAAATATTTTCAAAATCCGATTTCATCACGAGAAAGTAGACACTTTCCTCTATAAATCACGATTAGTTCATTAAAATATCTTAAGAATTCGATTTTTAATGAATTTTTAAAAAAAGATGATTAATTTCAAAATATCATATAAAGTTAGGTTAACTCAAATAATCTTTATCTCAAAAACGTATAAAGATTTTCTAATTTGGTTCTCACCATGACAAAATGGACATTTGCCTCTATAAATTTTGAATGTTTCATTAAAATATCTCAAGAATTCGATTTTTGACGATTTTTAATTAACTTGAGATAGCCGTAAATGTCACGTTGAATTTAATGGTTTATATCTCAAAAACGAATAAATATTTTCAAGATCCGATTTCATCACGAGAAAGTAGACACTTTCCTCTATAAATCACGATTAGTTCATTAAAATATCTTAAGAATTCGATTTTTAATGAATTTTTAAAAAAAGATGATTAATTTCAAAATATCATAGAAAATTAGGTTAACTCAAATAATCTTTATCTCAAAAACGAATAAAGATATTCTAATTTGGTTCTCACCATGACAAAATGGACACTTGCCTCTATAAATTTTGAATGTTTTATTAAAATATCTCAAGAATTCGATTTTTGACGATTTTTAATTAACTTGAGATAGCCGTAAATGTCACGTTGAATTTAATGGTTTATATCTCAAAAACGAATAAATATTTTCAAGATCCGATTTCATCACGAGAAAGTAGACACTTTCCTCTATAAATCATGAATAGTTCATTAAGATATCTTAAGAATTCGATTTTTAATGAATTTTTAAAAAAAGATGATTAATTTCAAAATATCATAAAAAGTTAGGTTAACTTAAATAATCTTTATCTCAAAAACGTATAAAGATTTTGTAATTTGGTTCTTAGCATGACAAAATAGACACTTACCTCTATAAATTTTGAATGTTTTATTAAAATATCTCAAGAATTCGATTTTTAATTAACTTGAGATAGCCGTAAATGTCACGTTGAATTTAATGGTTTATATCTCAAAAACGAATAAATATTTTCAAGATCCGCTTTCATCACGAGAAAGTAGACACTTTCCTCTATAAATCATGAATAATTCATTAAGATATCTTAAGAATTCGATTTTTCGTAATTTTTTAAAACAAGATTATTAATTTCAAAATATCATAAAAAATTAGGTTAACTCAAATAATCTTTATCTCAAAAACGAATAAAGATTTTCTAATTTGGTTCTCACCATGACAAAATGGACACTTGCCTCTATAAATTTTGAATGTTTCATTAAAATATCTCAAGAATTCGATTTTTGGTGATTTTTAGTTAACTTGAGATAGCCATAAATGTCACATTCAATTTAATGGTTTATATCTCAAAACGAATAAATATTTTCAAGATCCGGTTTCATCACGAGAAAGTAGACACTTTCCTCTAGAAGTCGTGAATAATTCATTGAGATATCTTATTAAGATAGCTTAAGATTCAAAAAACAGTAAAAAATCGAAAATTGACATTTTTTATGTAATATAGGGTTATATCTCAAAAATTAAATATGATGGGAAGATTCTTTATATACTGAAAACCTTTTAAATCATTCCAAGAATAGATATCATTAATAATATCTTCATATCATTCGTTATTTCCAGCTTAAGATTCAAAAGACAGTAAAAAATCGAAAATTGACATTTTTAATGTAATATAGGGTTATATCTCAAAAATTAAATACGATGAGAAGATTCTTCTTATACTGAAAACCTCTTAAATCATTCCAAGAATAGATATCATTAATAATATTTTCATATCATTTATTATTACCAACTTAAGATCCAAAAAATCAGTTAAAAATCGGAAATTCAAATTTTCGATCAAATGTATGGTTATATCTCAAAAATTAAAAATGATGGACAGATCTTTTTGGACAATAAACTTTTTAAATCATCCCAAGAATACATATCATTAATAATATCTTCATATCATTCGTTATTTCCAGCTTAAGATTCAAAAAACAGTAAAATATCGAAAATTGACATTTTTAATGTAATATAGGGTTATATCTCAAAAATTAAATACGATGGGAAGATTCTTTTTATACTGAAAACCTTTTAAATCATTCCAAGAATAGATATCATTAATAATATTTTCATATCATTTATTATTACCAACTTAAGATCCAAAAAATCAGTTAAAAATCGGAAATTCAAATTTTCGATCAAATGTATGGTTATATCTCAAAAATTAAAAATGATGGACAGATCTTTTTGGACAATAAACTTTTTAAATCATCCCAAGAATACATATCATTAATAATATCTTCATATCATTCGTTATTTCCAGCTTAAGATTCAAAAAACAGTAAAAAATCGAAAATTGACATTTTTAATGTAATATAGGGTTATATCTCAAAAATTAAATACGATGGGAAGATTCTTTTTATACTGAAAACCTTTTAAATCATTCCAAGAATAGATATCATTAATAATATCTTCATATCATTCGTTATTTCCAGCTTAAGATTCAAAAGACAGTAAAAAATCGAAAATTGACATTTTTAATGTAATATAGGGTTATATCTCAAAAATTAAATACGATGAGAAGATTCTTTTTATACTGAAAACCTCTTAAATCATTCCAAGAATAGATATCATTAATAATATTTTCATATCATTTATTATTACCAACTTAAGATCCAAAAAATCAGTTAAAAATCGGAAATTCAAATTTTCGATCAAATGTATGGTTATATCTCAAAAATTAAAAATGATGGACAGATCTTTTTGGACAATAAACTTTTTAAATCATCCCAAGAATAGATATCATTAATAATATCTTCATATCATTCGTTATTTCCAGCTTAAGATTCAAAAGACAGTAAAAAATCGAAAATTGACATTTTTAATGTAATATAGGGTTATATCTCAAAAATTAAATACGATGAGAAGATTCTTTTTATACTGAAAACCTCTTAAATCATTCCAAGAATAGATATCATTAATAATATTTTCATATCATTTATTATTACCAACTTAAGATCCAAAAAATCAGTTAAAAATCGGAAATTCAAATTTTCGATCAAATGTATGGTTATATCTCAAAAATTAAAAATGATGGACAGATCTTTTTGGACAATAAACTTTTTAAATCATCCCAAGAATACATATCATTAATAATATCTTCATATCATTCGTTATTTCCAGCTTAAGATTCAAAAAACAGTAAAAAATCGAAAATTGACATTTTTAATGTAATATAGGGTTATATCTCAAAAATTAAATACGATGAGAAGATTCTTTTTATACTGAAAACCTCTTAAATCATTCCAAGAATAGATATCATTAATAATATTTTCATATCATTTATTATTACCAACTTAAGATCCAAAAAATCAGTTAAAAATCGGAAATTCAAATTTTCGATCAAATGTATGGTTATATCTCAAAAATTAAAAATGATGGACAGATCTTTTTGGACAATAAACTTTTTAAATCATCCCAAGAATACATATCATTAATAATATCTTCATATCATTCGTTATTTCCAGCTTAAGATTCAAAAAACAGTAAAAAATCGAAAATTGACATTTTTAATGTAATATAGGGTTATATCTCAAAAATTAAATACGATGAGAAGATTCTTTTTATACTGAAAACCTCTTAAATCATTCCAAGAATAGATATCATTAATAATATTTTCATATCATTTATTATTACCAACTTAAGATCCAAAAAATCAGTTAAAAATCGGAAATTCAAATTTTCGATCAAATGTATGGTTATATCTCAAAAATTAAAAATGATGGACAGATCTTTTTGGACAATAAACTTTTTAAATCATCCCAAGAATACATATCATTAATAATATCTTCATATCATTCGTTATTTCCAGCTTAAGATTCAAAAAACAGTAAAAAATCGAAAATTGACATTTTTAATGTAATATAGGGTTATATCTCAAAAATTAAATACGATGGGAAGATTCTTTTTATACTGAAAACCTTTTAAATCATTCCAAGAATAGATATCATTAATAATATCTTCATATCATTCGTTATTTCCAGCTTAAGATTCAAAAGACAGTAAAAAATCGAAAATTGACATTTTTAATGTAATATAGGGTTATATCTCAAAAATTAAATACGATGAGAAGATTCTTTTTATACTGAAAACCTCTTAAATCATTCCAAGAATAGATATCATTAATAATATTTTCATATCATTTATTATTACCAACTTAAGATCCAAAAAATCAGTTAAAAATCGGAAATTCAAATTTTCGATCAAATGTATGGTTATATCTCAAAAATTAAAAATGATGGACAGATCTTTTTGGACAATAAACTTTTTAAATCATCCCAAGAATACATATCATTAATAATATCTTCATATCATTCGTTATTTCCAGCTTAAGATTCAAAAAACAGTAAAAAATCGAAAATTGACATTTTTAATGTAATATAGGGTTATATCTCAAAAATTAAATACGATGAGAAGATTCTTTTTATACTGAAAACCTCTTAAATCATTCCAAGAATAGATATCATTAATAATATTTTCATATCATTTATTATTACCAACTTAAGATCCAAAAAATCAGTTAAAAATCGGAAATTCAAATTTTCGATCAAATGTATGGTTATATCTCAAAAATTAAAAATGATGGACAGATCTTTTTGGACAATAAACTTTTTAAATCATCCCAAGAATACATATCATTAATAATATCTTCATATCATTCGTTATTTCCAGCTTAAGATTCAAAAAACAGTAAAAAATCGAAAATTGACATTTTTAATGTAATATAGGGTTATATCTCAAAAATTAAATACGATGAGAAGATTCTTTTTATACTGAAAACCTCTTAAATCATTCCAAGAATAGATATCATTAATAATATTTTCATATCATTTATTATTACCAACTTAAGATCCAAAAAATCAGTTAAAAATCGGAAATTCAAATTTTCGATCAAATGTATGGTTATATCTCAAAAATTAAAAATGATGGACAGATCTTTTTGGACAATAAACTTTTTAAATCATCCCAAGAATACATATCATTAATAATATCTTCATATCATTCGTTATTTCCAGCTTAAGATTCAAAAAACAGTAAAAAATCGAAAATTGACATTTTTAATGTAATATAGGGTTATATCTCAAAAATTAAATACGATGAGAAGATTCTTTTTATACTGAAAACCTCTTAAATCATTCCAAGAATAGATATCATTAATAATATTTTCATATCATTTATTATTACCAACTTAAGATCCAAAAAATCAGTTAAAAATCGGAAATTCAAATTTTCGATCAAATGTATGGTTATATCTCAAAAATTAAAAATGATGGACAGATCTTTTTGGACAAAAAACTTTTTAAATCATCCCAATAATAGATATCATTAATAATATCTTCATATCATTCGTTATTTGCAGCTTAAGATTCAAAAAACAGTAAAAAATCGAAAATTGACATTTTTAATGTAATATAGGGTTATATCTCAAAAATTAAATACGATGAGAAGATTCTTTTTATACTGAAAACCTTTTAAATCATTCCAAGAACAGATATCGTTAATAATATTTTCATATCATTTATTACTACCAACTTAAGATCCAAAAAATCAGTTAAAAATCGGAAATTCAAATTTTCGATCAAATGTATGGTTATATCTCAAAAATTAAAAATGATAGAAGATTCTTTTCTGATAAAAAACTTTTCAAATCATCCATGGAGTGCATATCATTAATAATGTTTCCATATCATTCATTATTTCTTGGTTAAAAATCAAAAATTGCCATTTTTTGGGTAAAAATTGGGATTTTTTCCAAAAATCATTAATTTTTTATTAAAATAAGTTGTGTTTAAACAATTTTAAATGTATAAAATTAAAAATCCTTCTGGTTTCTTCAAAATTAATTTAGCACTTCCGGTTAAACCGGAAATCCAATAACTTCATTATTTTTTAAGATAAATATATCGTGTTTGGGCTCATTTTAAAAGATTTTTAACAAAGATTAATATTCAATCAAAATAAAGCATATACGAATTGCATAATTAACAAAAACATCGGGAATTTCCGGTTTTGAGCGGAAATTGGGAATTTTCCCAAAAACCATTAATTTTTTATTAAAATAAATTGTGCTGAATACATTTAAAATTAAAAATCCTTTTATTTGAGTATACGCAAGACGGGTTTCTTCAAAATTAATTTAGCACTTCCGGTTAAACCGGAAATCCAATAACTTCATTATTTTTTTAGATAAATATATCGTGTTTGGGCTCATTTTAAAAGATTTTTAACAAAAATTAATATTCAATCAAAATAAAGCATATACGAATTGCATAATTAACAAAAACATCGGGAATTTCCGGTTTTGAGCGGAAATTGGGAATTTTCCCAAAAACCATTGATTTTTTTATTAAAATAAATTGTGCTGAATACATTTAAAATTAAAAATCCTTTTATTTGAGTATACGCAAGGCGGGTTTCTTCAAAATTAATTTAGCACTTCCGGTTAAACTGGAAATCCAATAACTTCATTATTTTTTAAGATAAATATATCGTGTTTGGGCTCATTTTAAAAGATTTTTAACAAAGATTAATATTCAATCAAAATAAAGCATATACGAATTGCATAATTAACAAAAACATCGGGAATTTCCGGTTTTGAGCGGAAATTGGGAATTTTCCCAAAAACCATTGATTTTTTATTAAAATAAACTGTGTTGAATACATTTAAAATTAAAAATCCTTTTATTTAAGTATACGCAAGACGGGTTTCTTCAAAATTAATTTAGCACTTCCGGTTAAACCGGAAATCCAATAACTTCATTATTTTTTTAGATAAATATATCGTGTTTGGGCTCATTTTAAAAGATTTTTAACAAAAATTAATATTCAATCAAAATAAAGCATATACGAATTGCATAATTAACAAAAACATCGAGAATTTCCGGTTTTGAGCGGAAATTGGGAATTTTCCCAAAAACCATTGATTTTTTATTAAAATAAACTGTGTTGAATACATTTAAAATTAAAAATCCTTTTATTTAAGTATACGCAAGACGGGTTTCTTCAAAATTAATTTAGCACTTCCGGTTAAACCGGAAATCCAATAACTTCATTATTTTTTAAGATAAATATATCGTGTTTGGGCTCATTTTAAAAGATTTTTAACAAAGATTAATATTCAATCAAAATAAAGCATATACGAATTGCATAATTAACAAAAACATCGAGAGTTTCCGGTTTTGAGCGGAAATTGGGAATTTTCCCAAAAACCATTTTTTTTATTAAAATAAATTGTGCTGAATACATTTAAAATTAAAAATCCTTTTATTTGAGTATACGCAAGACGGGTTTCTTCAAAATTAATTTAGCACTTCCGGTTAAACCGGAAATCCATTAACTTCATTATTTTTTTAGATAAATATATCGTGTTTGGGCTCATTTTAAAAGATTTTTAACAAAGATTAATATTCAATCAAAATAAAGCATATACGAATTGCATAATTAACAAAAACATCGGGAATTTCCGGTTTTGAGCGGAAATTGGGAATTTTCCCAAAAACCATTGATTTTTTTATTAAAATAAATTGTACTGAATACATTTAAAATTAAAAATCCTTTTATTTGAGTATACGCAAGACGGGTTTCTTCAAAATTAATTTAGCACTTCCGGTTAAACCGGAAATCCATTAACTTCATTATTTGTTTAGATAAATATATCGTGTTTGGGCTCATTTTAAAAGATTTTTAACAAAGATTAATATTCAATCAAAATAAAGCATATACGAATTGCATAATTAACAAAAACATCGAGAGTTTCCGGTTTTGAGCGGAAATTGGGAATTTTCCCAAAAACCATTTTTTTTTATTAAAATAAATTGTGCTGAATACATTTAAAATTAAAAATCCTTTTATTTGAGTATACGCAAGACGGGTTTCTTCAAAATTAATTTAGCACTTCCGGTTAAACCGGAAATCCATTAACTTCATTATTTTTTTAGATAAATATATCGTGTTTGGGCTCATTTTAAAAGATTTTTAACAAAGATTAATATTCAATCAAAATAAAGCATATACGAATTGCATAATTAACAAAAACATAGGGAATTTCCGGTTTTGAGCGGAAATTGGGAATTCTCCCAAAAACCATTGATATTTTTATTAAAATAAATTGTGCTGAATACATTTAAAATTAAAAATCCTTTAATTTGAGTATACGCAAGACGGGTTTCTTCAAAATTAATTTAGCACTTCCGGTTAAACCGGAAATCCAATAACTTCATTATTTTTTTAGATAAATATATCGTGTTTGGGCTCATTTTAAAAGAATTTTAACAAAGATTAATATTCAATCAAAATAAAGCATATACGAATTGCATAATTAACAAAAACATCGAGAGTTTCCGGTTTTGAGCGGAAATTGGGAATTTTCCCAAAAACCATTGATTTTTTATTAAAATAAACTGTGTTGAATACATTTAAAATTAAAAATCCTTTTATTTGAGTATACGCAAGACGGGTTTCTTCAAAATTAATTTAGCACTTCCGGTTAAACCGGAAATCCAATAACTTCATTATTTTTTTAGATAAATTATCGTGTTTGGGCTCATTTTAAAAGATTTTTAACAAAGATTAATATTCAATCAAAATAAAGCATATACGAATTGCATAATTAACAAAAACATCGGGAATTTCCGGTTTTGAGCGGAAATTGGGAATTTTCCCAAAAACCATTGATTTTTTATTAAAATAAACTGTGTTGAATACATTTAAAATTAAAAATCCTTTTATTTGAGTATACGCAAGACGGGTTTCTTCAAAATTAATTTAGCACTTCCGGTTAAACCGGAAATCCAATAACTTCATTATTTTTTTAGATAAATTATCGTGTTTGGGCTCATTTTAAAAGATTTTTAACAAAGATTAATATTCAATCAAAATAAAGCATATACGAATTGCATAATTAACAAAAACATCGGGAATTTCCGGTTTTGAGCGGAAATTGGGAATTTTCCCAAAAACCATTGATTTTTTATTAAAATAAACTGTGCTGAATACATTTAAAATTAAAAATCCTTTTATTTGAGTATACGCAAGACGGGTTTCTTCAAAATTAATTTAGCACTTCCGGTTAAACCGGAAATCCAATAACTTCATTATTTTTTTAAGATAAATATATCGTGTTTGGGCTCATTTTAAAGGATTTTTTATGGAGATTGCCAAATTTGTACTCAACAGATTATTTAACCATTTATTTATACAATTTTGGTAACGATTTTAACTTTTCTTGTGGAAATTTTTGAACTTTTTTGTGGGAATTGTTCTTAAATAGATCAAACTTAATTATTTACTTTATAGAATCGACATTTACCTGAACAACACCAGAAACGACATAAATAATCCTTGATTTCACCTCCCCCGCTTTTAAAATATAAGCCCCGGGCATCAAAAATGTACTTTTCATGTACAGCCCTAAATGGCGCTTCGCGGCCATACTCAAATGATCAAAAATGGGGGAGTGCTTCAAAGCGACCCAAAATATATCCAAATTAATCTCCTTCCTCAAACTTTCCGGCAACAACTCCGTCATTTTCGGCCGATCGATAATCCCCGATCTTTGTTCCCACACCGAGTTATAAATTTCGATTACATCTTTTTGAATTTTCGGGGGAACCTTCCAATCTTGCATCATATTTTGAATAACATACAACTTCATGGAAAATCGATATTGGGGGTCGATTCTTTTCATAAATAAAGCAATTAATTTCCCGAATAAAATCATGTAGTGGTTTAAAAACCCCAACAACATCGTTATCATGAAAAAATAATACTCAACGGGCCAAGTTGCGAAAATCAACCCCGACCAATTATGAGCATAAAGATTTCCGACCAAACTAAACGAGATGATGTACCAACAATACGATGAGTCGTTATTGAAGTTGTGGTACTTCAAATAAGTCGTTGACCAATTATTTCCGGGGCTTTTCAACGCGAGATAGTACCAAAAACAACTTCCTAAGGTGCAATATAACAAGAAATAAACAGCGTGTCCGATTGAGTCCGCTGCGATATGATTTAACCCGGGGGTTTTTGAGATCGACTCAAAAAACGATGGGATCCTATAAATCCGTAATAAAACTTTCCATTTAAAAAGATCTCGCACGAAATCGTAATTTTTCCCCTTCGAAGCCCTCCCGAGCAAATAATAAGTCTCATAATACGGAATCAACGTGAATATATCCATAATTATCGTGAAATAATGTTTCGGAACATGAGTCTTCTTTTTTTGCTGCGTCCAAAGAAACCTGAAACAAATTAAATTAGATTTATGTTAATTTAATTAGTAAAAATTAATTAATTACTTGTGCATGACGAATAGGGATGTATCGATGGCGTAAAAGACCTCGAATAAGTAATAAGCGCCCCAAAAATAGCTCGTTTCTTCTTTCGTTTCGAACATTAAGCTGTAACTGACGAAGACTATCTCTAAGAATACGACCAAAACTATCGCGGTTTTCCAAATCATTTTGAACGGTAAGAAACATATTTCTTTCCAATCTAAGATTTTTTCGGCGAAACCTTCCACGCTTTCGGTTGAGCCATAATCTGGCTCAAAATCTTCGTTTTGCATCGCAGATTCAAAAATTATTTGACGTTTGACTCAAATGTAACGTCAAATTGTTGTTAATGATAATATTTTTGTTTTATCATCTAATATCTTAATATCTAACATCTTTTGATTAGTTTTGATCAACCTTTGAAAATTGCAGCTAATTCCGAATCATTATTGAATTATTTTCACATAAATTTGACTCCTTTGATAGATTTGGAATCAACCTAAGCTCGAATTGGAATAGCTTTAAATCATTTTAACTCATTTGATTTATTTGATATATTCAAAATCAACTTTGATTCAGATTTAATCAATTTTGAATTATTTTGACACACTTAGAATCAACTTGGACTTAGGTTGATGCAATTTTGAGCCAGGTTGATCCAGTTTTGACTCTCTTTGAATCACGTTCTATTCACAAACAGCTATTTTTAACCTAAAATATACTTAATCTTATTTTGATAAACTTTGATGCTATTTTGACTCTATTTGACTCAACTTTGTCCCACCCTGCTTAACTTATAAATCTTTTAATTCACTCTGAATCAACTGGATATATTTTTGACTCCTTTGACTGGTTTAGAATCAACCTAGGTTCGAATTGGAACAGTTTTAAATCATTTTGACATACTTGGCTTATTTGATATATTCGAAATTAACTGTGATTCAGGTTTATTCAATTTTGAATCATTTTGACACTTAGAATCAACTTAGACTTAGGTTGATGCAATTTTGAGCAAGGTTGATCCAGTTCTGATTCAATTTGACACAGTTTTGACTCTCTTTGAATAACGTTCTATTCACAAACAACTATTGACTCGTTTTGATCAATTTTTGACTCCTATTGAATCAATTTTGATACCTAAAATCATTTTGACACACTTGGCTTATTTGATATATTCAGAATTGACTTTGATTTAGGTTTAATCAACAGTTTTAAATCATTTTGACATACTTGGCTTATTTGATATATTCGAAATTAACTGTGATTCAGGTTTAATCAATTTTGAATCATTTTGACACGTTTAGAATCAACATAAACTTAGGTTGGTGTGCAATTTTGAGCCAGGTTGATCCAGATTTGACTCAATTTGACAGTTTTGACTCTCTTTGAATCACGTTCTATTCACAAACAACTATTGACTCGTTTTGATCAATTTTTGACTCCTATTGAATCAATTTTGATACCTAGAATAAACTCAACCCTATTTTGATAAACTTTGATGCAATTTTGACTCTCTTTGACCCAACTGTGTGTCATCCTGGTTAACTTATGAATCTTTTAATTAACTCTGAATCAATTTGATATATTTTTGACTCCTTTGACAGACTTAGAATCAGCTTATGCTCGAATTGAAACAGTTTTAGATCATTTTGACACACTTGGCTCATTTGATATATTCAGAATTGACTTTGATTTAGGTTTAATCAATTTTGAATCATTTTGATATACTTAGAATCAACTTAAACTTAGGTTGATGCAATTTTGAGCCAGGTTGATCCAGTTTTGACTCAATTTGATTCAATTTTGACTCTCTTTGAATCACGTTCTATTCACAAACAACTATTAATTCGTTTTGATCAATTTTTGACTCCTATTGAATCAATTTTGATACCTAGAATAAACTCAACCTTATTTTGATGAACTGATGTAATTTTGACTCTCTCTGAGTCAACTTGGTCTCATCCTGGTTAACATATGAATCTTTTGATTCACTCTAAATCAATTTGATATATTTTTGACTTCTTTGACAGACTTAGAACCAACCTAAGCTCGGATTGAAGCAATTTTAAATCATTTTGACACACTCGGCTTATTGATATATTCAAAATCAACTGTGATTCAGGTTTAATCAATTTTGAATTATTTTAGCATACTTAGAATCAACTTAGACTTAGATTGATGCAATTTTGAGCCAGGTTGATCTAGATTTGACTCAATTTGATACAGTTTTGACTCTTTTTGTATCACGTTCTATTCACAAACAACTATTAATTCGTTCTGATCAATTTTTGACTCCTATTGAATCAATTTTGATACCTAAAATAAATTTAACCTCATTTTGATGAACTTTGATGCAATTTTGATTCTCTTTGTCTCATCCTGGTTAACATATAACTTTTGATTCACTCTGAATCAATTTGTTATATTTTTGACTCCTTTGACAGACTTAGAATCAACCTAGGTTCGAATTGGAATAGTTTTAAATCATTTTGTAATAATTGGCTTATTTGATATATTCAAAATAAACTGTGATTCAGGTTTAATCAATTTTGAATTATTTTGACACACTTAGAATCAACTTATTGATCTCTTTTGATAGATTTTATCTCATTTTGATGATTTTGACTCGTTTTGGTCAATTTTAAGTTAATGTTAACTCAGTTTGATCAACATTTGACTCATCTTATTCAAATTATGAATAACTTTGAATCAATTTTTCCTCATTTTGATCAACTTATATCGTTTAGTCAACTTTTGATTCATTTTAAATCAGTATTAACTCATTTTAATCAACTCTTAACTCATTTTGACCATCTTGACCATCTTCTCTTTTCGTCAATTTTAAGTTAACATTAACTCATTTGATCAACATTTGACTCATCTTATTCAAATTATGAATAACTTTGAATCAATTTTTCCTCATTTTGATCAACTTATATCGTTTGGTCAACTTTTGATTCATTTTAAATCAATTTTGACTCATTTTAATCAACTTTTAACTCATTTTGACCAGCTTGATTCAGTTTTTCCAACTTTTGACACAATATCAGTCAATTTTGACTCATTTTGATCAACTTATATCGTTTTGAACAACTTTTAATTTATTTTGACTAATTTTAATCAATTTTTAACTTATTTTGACCAACTCGATTCATTTTTGTCAACTTTTGACACTATTTCAATCATTTTTGACTCATTTCGATCAACTTATTGATCTCCTTTGATAGATTTCATCTCATTTTGATGATCTTGACTCGTTTTGGTCAATTTTAAGTTAATATTAACTCATTTTGATCAACATTTGACTCATCTTATTCAAATTATGGATAACTTTGAATGAATTTTTCCTCATTTTGATCAACTTATATCGTTTAGTCAACTTTTGATACATTTTAAATCAGTATTAATTCATTTTAATCAACTCTTAACTCATTTTGACCAGCTTGATTCATTTTTGCCAATTTTTGATAATATTTCAATAAATTTTGACTCATTTCGATCAACTTATTGATCTCTTTTGATAAATTTTATCTTATTTTGATCATCTTGATTCGTTTTGGTCAACTTTAAGTTAATATTAACTCATTTTGATCAACATTTGACTCACCTTATTTAAGTTATGGATTACTTTAAATCAACTTTTCCTTATTTTGATCAACTTGCGTCGTTATGGTCAACTTTTGATTCATATTAAATCAGTATTAACTCATTTTAATCAACTCTTAACTCATGTTGACCAGCTCGATTCATTTTTTCCATCTTTTGACACTATTTCAATCAATTTTGACTCATTTCGATCAACTTATTGATCTCTTTTGATCAATTTGATCTCATTTTGATCAACTTGATCTCATTTTAATCATCATGACTCGTTTTGGTCAATTTTAAGTTAATATTAACTCATTTTGATCAACATTTAACTCACCTGATTCAAATTATGAATTACTTTGAATCAATTTTTCTTCATTTTGATCAACTTGTTTCCTTTTGGTCAACTTTTGATTTATTTCAAATCAATTTTGACTTATTTTAATCAACTCTTAACTCATTTTGACCAGCTCGATTCATTTTTTCCATCTTTTGACACTATTTCAATCAATTTTGACTCATTTCGATCAACTTATTGATCTCTTTTGATCAATTTGATCTCATTTTGATCAACTTAATCTCATTTTAATCATCATGACTCGTTTTGGTCAATTTTAAGTTAATATTAACTCATTTTGATCAACATTTCACTCACCTGATTCAAATTATGAATTACTTTGAATCAATTTTTCTTCATTTTGATCAACTCGTTTTCTTTTGGTCAACTTTTGATTTATTTCAAATCAATTTTGACTTATTTTAATCAACTCATTTTGACCAGCTTGATTCATTTTTGCCAACTTTTGACACTATTTCAATCAATTTTGACTCATATCGATCAACTTATTGATCTCTTTTGATAAATTTGATCTCATTTTGATCATCTTGACTCATTTTCGTCAATTTTAAATTAATATTAACTCATTTTGATCAACATTTAACTCACCTGATTCAAATTATGAATTACTTTGAATCAATTTTTCTTCATTTTGATCAACTTGTTTCCTTTTGGTCAACTTTTGATTTATTTCAAATCAATTTTGACTTATTTTAATCAACTCTTAACTCATTTTGACCAGCTCGATTCATTTTTTCCATCTTTTGACACTATTTCAATCAATTTTGACTCATTTCGATCAACTTATTGATCTCTTTTGATCAATTTGATCTCATTTTGATCAACTTGATCTCATTTTAATCATCATGACTCGTTTTGGTCAATTTTAAGTCAATATTAACTCATTTTGATCAACATTTAACTCACCTGATTCAAATTATGAATTACTTTGAATCAATTTTTCTTCATTTTGATCAACTCGTTTCCTTTTGGTCAACTTTTGATTTATTTCAAATCAATTTTGACTTATTTTAATCAACTCATTTTGACCAGCTTGATTCATTTTTGCCATCTTTTGACACTATTTCAATCAATTTTGACTCATTTCGATCAACTTATTGATCTCTTTTGATCAATTTGATCTCATTTTGATCAACTTGATCTCATTTTAATCATCATGACTCGTTTTGGTCAATTTTAAGTTAATATTAACTCATTTTGATCAACATTTCACTCACCTGATTCAAATTATGAATTACTTTGAATCAATTTTTCTTCATTTTGATCAACTCGTTTCCTTTTGGTCAACTTTTGATTTATTTCAAATCAATTTTGACTTATTTTAATCAACTCATTTTGACCAGCTTGATTCATTTTTGCCAACTTTTGACACTATTTCAATCAATTTTGACTCATATCGATCAACTTATTGATCTCTTTTGATAAATTTGATCTCATTTTGATCATCTTGACTCATTTTCGTCAATTTTAAATTAATATTAACTCATTTTGATCAACATTTAACTCACCTTATTCAAATTATGGATAACTTTGAATCAATTTTTCCTCATTTTGATCACCTTTTGACTCACTAAATCAATTTAAACTCATTTTAATCAACTTTCAACTCATTTTAATCATCCAAATTTAAACCGATCATAATCAATTAATTAAAAAGATAATTTAATTCGTTATTAATTAATAATTATTAATAAATAATTTGACATAACCCCAAAATTATGACGAAATAATTATTTATTAATTAAACCAAAAAAGTACAAATTATAACAAATCAAATTATCGTTTTTTCCTTCGACTTTTCCCTTTAACTTCGGGGGCTTCCCCCACGGTGATGGTTCCCGACGCAATTTCATCTTTATCCTCCGATTTCTCAATAACCGATTGCGCATCCAAATAAAACATCAAATCCCGCAATTGTTCCTTTAAATCCGCAATTTCCTTCTCTTTAACCGCCTTTAATTCGTTAAATTTCTCTTCAATCTTCGCCAATTTGTTCTGCCACTGTTGTTGGTTGCTCCTCATCGCTTTCCCCAATTGCTTCTCTTCGTTCAATTCGGTTAAAGTCGAGGTGAGTTTTGTGGCTTGTTGGGAAATCTTTTTTTCCAAATTACCTTTCTCTTTTCCCAACGAAGTTAATTTACTTTTTAGCTGCTTATTTTCTTCGGCTAAGGAGGTTAATTTCTCTCTTAGAGCTTTCGTTTCTTCGCCCGCTTGAAAATCTAATTGGGCTAATTTATCTTCGAAGTAAAGGCGTTGCTCGTCGAGTTGGGATGTTAATAAATAGGTGAATTCGAGTTGGACTGAGTCGACTTTTTCTTGCATACACTCCGATTCGGATGGGGGGCCTTCTGTTGGGACTAATTTGCCGTCCCCTTTGTTTTGGAGGAGGCGATGTACGAAGTTATCACCTTTGTAGTCCCAAACTCGGTGGGATCCCAATTGGAGTGCGTAACAATGACCTGATTCGCGGTAATGAGAGGCTGCATGCCCCCCTTGATATCTAAAAAAAATTTATTTATTTACGATTAAATTTCTTTAATTAATTAATCAAGAATATTACCTCCCACATCCGACATGACCGCATATCAAACAAATCCATAAAGCATCTGGGGACGGCCCAGATTTCCCACACCGATCACACTCGGAACTTTCAGCTTGTTCGGGGCTTTGAACGCATCGACAAACGGGACAAGTTGAGTCCCCCCATTTCTCCAAACAACTCGCGTGAAAAGCGTGATTACACAAAATCGTTAACACCCCATCGATCGATTCGTCCATTCTCTCCAAGCAAACGGGGCAAGTTGGGAGTTCGGTGTGCCCTGGAGGGGGGAAACCATCATTGGCCCACTCAACTTGAGACACCCAAACCGCGCGGCACAAAATATCCGGTTCTAAAGTGTTAAAAGGGGCCCCATTATAAGTTATATAGAATTCCCTCGCAGCCGGGTGATTCCTAAACGTTAAAAGCGCCATGTATTGGTTAGGGGTGGTGTCCCGAAGAACTCGGATATGGGCGATTTCCGCATGACACGGGGCTGTGTAGTTTAAAAGGTCGTGGCAAGTCATTGAATTAGGGACCCCTAATATACATAAAGTTAATGCTTCAGCACTGCTTGATAAGACACTAAAAATTAAAAATTATTTTTTATTAACGATTTAAAATTAATTTATTCATTTTAATTACTCCTCTTTGTATAGGTGCAAAATCCCTTTAGTTAACTCAACGAAGGGGTTACCACTAAAAAACCCAATCTCGCTTTTTTCCTCAAAGTTATCTTTTAACGTTTTCGTGTTTTCCCTGGAATGTTCCGGAAGGAGGCCCCAATCGTTTCGGGGGGTTTCCAATCGACTCGGGAACGTTTCAACGCTGATTCCGCGGATATTCCGATGGCGACGGCTTTTCGAGCTTAAATCGCCCCCTTCAGCTCCTTCCAATTCTATTTATTTGAATGTTTGGGGCAAAAAATTGATTTTAACCTCACTTTTTAATGAGACTTACCTTCGTTATTGTTTTCGACTTCGACGCGAACGACACATTTTTTTACTAAATCCGACATAATTCTATCTGTTTATTGAGTAAAGTTATTTATTAATAATAAATATTTATAATTTTATTGCTTATTTTGACAAGAACGAATTATCATGACGTTTAATTTTGAGAGGTTATGTTTATTTGTTTGAGATTGATTGATTAATGTCGGTAAAATAGTTATCTATAATTTAATTTAATTCTTTAATATAAAAAAAATTAAGCAAAAGCACAACTTTATTATTATATATAAAACATAAAATGATGTTATACATCATTATAACTTAGCTTTTTAAATCGTCATTATTATCTTAGATAATAAAATAAATTTTACCACCAGCGCCATCTTTTGTTTAAAACATTAAATCGTGTTAATAAAATTAATTAATATTTTAATTTTAATAACACAAAGTCAATTGCAACGTTTTACTCAACCTTTTTCTTTATTATTCCAGGATTTCCGCGTTTTAGAGATTTCATCGATATTTTTGGAGGGTAAGTCTTTATATTTTGTTATAATCTTCAAATATTATTCGAAATAAGTTTTTAACCTTCCAAATTACGTATTACTAATAATTATGGGCTTTGAAAAGTGATTTTCCTCGAAAAAACTAATTTAAAAAAAATCTTTCTAAATAAATAGTTGTTAACGCCATCTATTTGCAACCACCGGCATTAAATTAGTTTTGACGTTTAACCCCATCGTTTACATTTCTGATTAAAAATATCAAATTTTACGAAGAAATAAGATTAATTGTGCCAATTTTTCATTCGGAATACGTTTTTAAACTTTCAAATTACGTGTTAATAGTGACTACGGACTCTAAAAAGTGATTTTTCAAAAAAATAGGAGAAGAAACGAGAAACCTAACCTAACTTTTTTTTTACGATAATTGAAACTTGTTTGGGGGATTTAATTTATTTTGCATAACGAAACCTTTAAAATTATTCTTCAATTAGGTAAGGATTTTTTATAATTATTATTTTTTATCTTTAAAAATTCTTTCACTTCCAAAAACTTGCTATCTCCATCTATCGACAGACGCCGACATTAAATTAGTTTTGACGTTTAATCTCTTCGTTTACATTTCTTGTTAAAATTATCAAATTTTGCGAAGAAATAAGATTAATTGAGCCAAAATCTCATTCGGAATACGTTTTTAAACTCCCAAAGTGCATATTTATAGTGATTACGGACTCTAAGAAGTGATTTTTTCCCGAAATTGGAGAAGATACGAAACGTAACCTAACTTTTTTACGACACTTAATTTGTTTAAGGATTCAATTTATTTTGAACAAAAACCTTTTTCGCGATAAAAAGCGAAGTTAATCTTCATTCAGGTAATAATTTCAATTATTTATGTTAATAATTTTTTTATCTTATAAATTTTTTTCACTTCGAATTAATTGCTATCTCCATCTATCGACAGACACCGACATTAAATTAGTTTTGACGTTTAATCTCTTCGTTTACATTTCTTACAAAAATTATCAAATTTTGCGAAGAAATAAGATTAATTGAGCCAAAATCTCATTCGGAATACGTTTTTAAACTCCCAAAGTGCACATTTATAGTGATTACGAACTCTAAGAAGTGATTTTTCCCCGAAATTGGAGAAGAAACGAAACGTAACCTAACTTTTTTACGACACTTAATTTGTTTAACGATTCAATTTATTTTGAACAAAAACCTTTTTTTGCGATAAAACGCGAAATTAATCTTCATTCAGGTAATAATTTCAATTATTTATGTTAATAATTTTTTTTATCTTATAATTTTTTTTTCACTTCGAATTAATTGCTATCTCCATCTATCGACAGACACCGACATTAAATTAGTTTTGACGTTTAATCTCTTCGTTTACATTTCTTACAAAAATTATCAAATTTTGCAAAGAAATAAGATTAATTGAGCCAAAATCTCATTCGGAATACGTTTTTAAACTCCCAAAGTGCATATTTATAGTGATTACGGACTCTAAGAAATGATTTTTCCCCGAAATTGGAGAAGAAACGAAACGTAACCTAACTTTTTTAGGACACTTAATTTGTTTAAGGATTCAATTTATTTTGAACAAAAACCTTTTTTTGCGATAAAAAGCGAAGTTAATCTTCATTCAGATAATAATTTCAATTATTTATGTTAATAATTTTTTTATCTTATAAATTTTTTTTTCACTTCAAATTAATTGCTACCTCCATCTATCGACAGACACCGACATTAAATTAGTTTTGACGTTTAATCTCTTCGTTTACATTTCTTGTTAAAATTATCAAATTTTGCAAAGAAATAAGATTAATTGAGCCAAAATCTCATTCGGAATCAGTTTTTAAACTTCCAAAGTGCACATTTATAGTGATTACGAACTCTAAGAAGTGATTTTTCCCCGAAATTGGAGAAGAAACGAAACGTAACCTAACTTTTTTACGACACTTAGTTTGTTTAAGGATTCAATTTATTTTGAACAAAAATCTTTTTTTGCGATAAAAAGCGAAGTTAATCTTCATTCAGGTAATAATTTCAATTATTTATGTTAATAATTTTTTTATATTATAAATTTTTTTCACTTCGAATTAATTGCTATCTCCATCTATCGACAGACGCCGATATTAAATTAGTTTTGACGTTTAATCTCTTCGTTTACATTTCTTGTTAAAATTATCAAATTTTGCAAAGAAATAAGTCTAATTGAGCCAAAGTCTCATTCAGAATACGTTTTTAAACTCAAAAACTGCTTATTTATGGTGATCACGGAGTCTGAAATACTTCTTGCAGACTTGATACTGCCTCTGGAAGACTTCAAAGTGCTTTCAAAAGAACTGGAAGACTTAAAAGTACTTGATCTTGCCTCTGGAGGACTTGAAATGCTTCCAAATGATTTGATATTGCTGTTAGGAGACTTGATATTGCGTCCAGAAGAGGGAATTGGCAATTGGCGTTATGTGCAGCAAGAAAGGGAAGTATTAGAAAGGGTATTATAGAAAGGTGGGATACTCAACAAAATGAGTGATTACAAATAGAAGAGACGAGATTGAAATGTGGAAACAGTTGGAGAGCACGGATAGGAATGTAGATATGCAAAAGAGAAGAAAGATAATTCGGGAAAGCAGGTATAATTCAAATTCAGTTCAGGTGTGAGAATGAGGAGAGGTCGGCAGATATTGAATGGAAGATGGGGACGTTATGGACGATGAGGGATTTGAGGCAGAAATGTGCGATTAGTCCCATCCTTTTTACCATGTGTATTGCGAACATAGAAGATAGATTGGTAAGGGTGGTGGTCGGAAGGAGGAATGTGCACTTACTGGCATACGCTGATGACTTTGTAGAGATTGCGAACGACACCTATGAAAAAGGGGTAGTTATTTTGACAGGAAGGATTGGAAGTGAACGTGGATAAGACGAAAATGATGAACTTCTGTAAGGGAGGTCGAAGAAAAACTGGTAAGTGGAGATAGGAGGGCAATGTAATCGAGGAAGTGATACATACTTGGGTAATAAATTTAAGGAGAAAGAAGGAGAGAGGACATATTAGAAGACGATGATGAAATTCAGTAAAGTGGGACGAAAAGAAAAACTGAAAATTAGAGATGGAAGGATAACGTAATCGAAAAAGTGAGGAAATGACACATACTAAGGTTATAGATTTAAGGAGAACAGAAAAGACGACATATTAGAATGTTGATAACGAGGGCAAAATAACATTATGGGACAATTTTGGGGATGGGATGAGAGGATTTTTGGGAGAGATGTGGGAGGAAGGAATTTAATATGTAAGAGCTTAGTAAAAAGCGTAGTTATGTATGAGATGGGGGAGATATGGTGATGGAAAGTGTAGATACTGGAGGTGGGTGTTGGGATGCTCCAAAGTATATAGTTAGGTAAGAGATGAAGCTAGATAAGTTGAGGGTGGAGGCGTATTTAAAAAAGTGTTGAAAGGTAGAGGACATTGTAAGATCTTGGGGGAGTGCTGCAGATAGATTGAAGCAGGCAATTGGCGTTATGTGCAGCAAGAAAGGAAAGAGTATTATAGAAAGGTAAGATACCCAACGAAACGAGTGATTACAAATAGAAGAGACGAGATTGAAATGTGGAAACAGGTGGAGAGCACGGATAGGGATGTAGATATGCACGAGAGAAGAAAGGCAATACGGGAAAGCAAGTATAATTCAAATTGAGTTCAGGTGTGAGAATAAAGAGAGAGGTCGGCAGATATTGGATGGAAGATGGTGTAACAAACCGCATTACACCTAATAGATATAAGAAATTGTTTAGTAGAAGTTAAGCGAGTTAATTTGATCGTTCTAGACTGACGGCGTTGGCTTCACGGTACGGGATGAAATCCATGTCATTTTTTTTAAATTAACTGTTTGGTCCAGTTCCGTAAAAATTGAATACTTTGTCCTTTCCTTAATGGATTAATTTGTTATCGCTAAGTTTCGTTTAGTGCGTAGACTAAACAAAACTTAACATTCTTAGGCCGTGGGAGTCGTCGCGTGGGTGGTGATAAGAGGGCGAGATGAAAAGGAAGGGTGAGAAAGAAATAAGGATACGATTATTTTGATATCGCTGAGCTTCGTTAGTGCGTAGACTAAACGAAACTTAACATTCTTAGGCCGTGGGAGCCGTCGCGTGGGTGGTGATAAGAGGGCGAGATGAAAAGGAAGGGTGAGAAAGATATAAAGAGACGGAGTCGAAAATAAAAGGGAGACAAGCCGAGAACGCGGGTTTGAGTAGTTGAATTCTAACAATTTTCCGAAAAATAGTAATTTTTCTTATTGCTGTTTGTTGACCGTAAATTGAATTTCGAAGTTTAAGCTGTATTCTTGGAAAAGGTTAATTTGTTTTTTTTTGTTTGTTGTTTACAAGAAAGTGATTCCGTAAGTAGAACGTAAGTAGAATTTTCTCGAATTGTGAACATCCGCGCCTCTTATCGAAGATTACCATCGTATAGTTTAATTGTTGAAGAAATTAATTTGTTAAAGCACATTATATATACTTTTAAACCTTTGTTTTGTTTGTTGTTTCACTTATCACCTGCCTTTTTCGAGTCCTGCTGTTCGTTTTCAAACGAGCGCGATAGCAGAGTGCACGACCTTCCCTAGTAAATTACACGAGCCGCTCCGTGTCTTTTACAATGGGGACGTTATGGACGATGAGGGATTTGAGGTAGAAATGTGCGCTTAGTCCCATCCTTTTTGCCATGTGTATTACGAACATAGAAGATAGATTGGTAGGGGTGGTGATCGGAAAGAGGAATGTGGACGTACTAGCATACGCTGATGACTTGGTAGAGATTGCGAGGGACGCCTGTGAAAAGAGGGTAGGTGTTTTGATTGGAAGTAAACGTGGATAAGACGAAAATGATGAACTTCTGTAAGGATGGTCGAAGAAAAACTGGAAAGTGGAGATGGAAGGGCAATGTAGTTGAGGAAGTGACACATATTTAAGGTATAAATGTAAGCAGAACAATAAGGAAGGAGGACAGCGTTAACGTCTCGAGTTAACACGCAGACGTCCCGGGTTCGAATCCCGGTGTAATCACGTTGGGTCGCCCCCCGTCCTTCGGAGGGGACGTTAAGCCGTCGGTCCCGGCAACCACTCGTTCATCTCTGGCTGTCGTTATCACTATGTGTGTAAGGAGTTTGAACAAAAATGGCTGAATGCGCGTTAGCGCCCTGGAGGCCGCCGGCACCTCGTAGGACCCCACGAGGATGTGGTGGTATCCTGGAGCGGCACCTGACATGGGCGAACTCACACTGCGCCTGTGCCATAGCACGCCCTGTTTGGTGGGGGGTCGGTCAGGAAGCGGAATCAGCCAAAAATCGAGTTATATACTCGCATTTAACATCTCAAACCTCTTAGAGGGAGCCAGTGTACAAGGGGCCCGTTGTGGCCTAGGTGCCGCGTATAGAATACGCACTCCTCACTCCATACATACAAGGAAGGAGGACATATTAGAAAGTTGGCAACGAGCTCAAGTTGATTATGGAACAGGTTAGGGAATGGGGGCTTAATGTGAGCTTAGTAAAAAGCGTAATTATGTATGGGGTGCAGATATAGGGATGGAAAGTGCAAGGGATCTTAGAGGATATGCAGACCAGATACTTGAGGTAGGAGTGTTGAAATTACCTAAGGAGATTCCGAGATATATAGTTAGGGAAGAAATGAAGCTAGATAAGTGAGGGTGGAGGCGAGAAAGCAAACGGTGCGTTTTGAGGAAAAAGTGGAAGGTAGAGGAAATTGTAAGATCTTGGGGGAGTGCTTCAATGGGTGTTATAGGCAGCAAGAACAGGAAGATTTTTCTATAAGGGTGGGATATTCAACGAAAGGGGTGATCAGAAAAAAAAGAGACGGGATTGAAATGTGGATATGCAAGAAAGAAGGGATTGTAGGAAGAATTCGAATTATTACGAAGTGATATCGGAGGGACTACCAAAGTACCTTATTGTGGAGGGAATTGAGGCGGGGAAGAGAGTTGTTGTAAGGTTTAGGTGTGGGAATGAGTCCGTACATCATCTTCTTGTAGAGTGTAATGAATTAAAGAAGAAGGAGATGGATTGGAGAATTGGGGCATTGTTATGGTAGAGTAAAATTGTAATCCTTTGTAAAAAAATAAAATTATTATCATTGTAATTGAGATAATCTTTTCTAAAGACTCTAAATCTGAGGTGGGGAACTTTCTTGTACTGCCTCTATCAAATTTCTTGGATCAATTAATATTTCGTCATACTATAAAGAATTAAATAAAGAACGGCAAATTTCAGTACTGGTGGTAATAGCTACTTGTAGAGTAGGAGAGTAAGTTTGCTTGTAGATCTGGTAAACTCTGCAACATACGTTGTTATCTACTATTGTGAAAAGTTACTATTTATTTTACTTTCTGTGTTTACTTCTTGAATAAATCTACATTTTTCGGTTATAATAAAGTCAATGAGTTTACATCGTTTTCGATTATAACAAGTTCGTTGATTATTTTGAGTTAATTCTTGAGTACTTTTTATTACAATTAATAATGACGAAGAAAGAAACAAGAAAATAAAACAAAATGTTTGATGAATATATAGAAGTCTTGGATTCTTTATAGAAGAATATACTGAAAGATTTGCAGATTTTTATGACCACACTCCTGATTTGAAATTGGTATTTGAACCATATTTAGTAGATATATCCAATGCTAATATCAAATTACAAATGAAGTTATTCGAATTGGTAGAAGAAAATATTCTCAAATCTCTTTTTGGTGCTAAAAAGAAAGAAATCTGAAAAATGCTGTCTAATATCCATGCCTACGAGAGCATGCATGCCGTATACTTTCCTGTTTTGAAATCACTTATTGCTGCGAGTCAACATTTTCTATTATGCCAAAAATTAAAACAAAGTTAACCCTCTATTGCATAATTTATTTTATAGTTTGAAAAAAATTTTTTTTTGCATTTTTTGTGATAAATGTGCATAGAAATAAGACACCTTTGAGTTTTTTTTTTCAAAATTTGTATTTGTAGAGAAAAAAAAATGTGTTCCCAAATGGGCACATTGTGGGCTCAAAGTACATTTTTTTTTACATGGTGTGAAATGACTTGAAGCAATTATTTACTTTATTTAAACACAAATGTATTCCACATTTTTCGCACATTGTTCTGGATTTACCCTTGCAGTTAGGTTTTTTGCATCTTTCTCGGTTTTCTGTCTGTAAAGGCCAATGTCCAGTATTATCCAATATTATGTTTCTTGTTGGACGTGCTTCCAAACATTTTCTTTTAGGTGTGAAAGGAATGGGCGAGTCGATGGGCGTATTGGCGCCACTAGTGTTAGGTCGGCCTCTCTTTTTTGCCTTTATTTTTCCCACTAGACATAGATCTTGTGCTAGTATTGTTTTGAATTCCAATAGAGAAACCTTCTCATTCTTGTTTAGTTGTTTATTGATTCTTCTTGAAAGTAACCATGAATTTACTACCACAACGTCAAGCATGTGGCAAAATATGCGCATATACCATTTGCGGCTCTTCAATTTTATGGGATACAATCCTAATAGAGAATCCTGTAAATCTACCCCTCCCGTGTGCATGTTGTAGATTGAAACAATGTCGGGACGATCAATTTCTTTCTTGCAGTTCTCCGACTTGAAAAAACGCTTTACTTTGGTAAGTGGAAATGTACCAGAGAATGTAGAAACTAATGTAACTAATCGATTATCATACCACTGCACAACATGAACATCTACTCCAGCAACATTTGCAGTTTTCTCAATGTGTGAGCCTCGTCCCTTTTTTTTCATTTCTTTTTCACTAACCATTTTTAGGCCCTTCAGCCGATTAGATCTTATTGTTGCCACACTTTGTATGCCTAATTTTCCCAGATAGGATAACAAATTTATACCAGAAAAATAATTGTCATAGTAAACCTTATGATTTTTGTCTCTCGGAATTGGTCTACGTAAACGGACGATGATATTGCTAGCAGCTCCAAGATTTGGTTCCCCTGGCAATAGATTTTTGTCAGCTTTACTATTGCAAAGCTCAAAATTTGTACTGAAGCCACTTACTCCTGATAAGACATACATTTTGTAACCCCATTTGTGTGGCTTTTTGGGATTATATGTCTTTAAAGATGTTCTTCCCTTGAATGGAATAATTTGTTCATCACAGGATAAATTTTCCTCAAAAGGGATTTTTTGGCAGGATTTCTTTATTTGATTCAATACCGGCATAATTTTATGTGTGCTTCCAGTGGCTAAGGTATTATCTGAGAAATGCAAAAAACGTTTTAGCTCCTCCACCATAGATATAAAATCATCAGACATAAAGAATTTGAATAGACTATATGCACTTTGTAATTCTAAAATATATTTTGGAAGATCGCATTCTCCAAAAAACTTATTACCCTGTGGATCTCTATTAGTTTTTGAAGATTTCCAAGTAACATTTTCAACATTTGAAAAGAAAAATCTCGTATTTGGGGGAAGATCAAATAACTGCGTCAAAGGTATGTCGTCTGGGTCCTCAATATCCTGGGATTCAATCTCGTCATCATCTAAGTCGTGAGGAACCTGTACTTCCACTGCAGAGAAAAATATGCATATGAACATCAAGACCAAACTATTTTTACTGGCATAAAATTTACCTTTATCATCATCTGATAGCTCAGAATCCTCGCTATCTGAAGGAATATCTCGAATTGCATCAACTTGAACTTTTTTTCTTCCATAAAAAGCGGTTGGTCTAATTGTTGGAAAATCGCCCGGAAAATCCATTGTGGATCGTCTGTGTGTATCTTCTTTCTCCATTCCTTCTGTTTTCCTTCCTTCCATTTCTTCTTCACCATCACGTCGAGTGTCTTCCACCAGGTCTTTTGGTCTTCCTCCAAGGCCCCAAACAAATAAAATACAACTTGAGCTTTTAATTATCTATTACCTTAAACGTACCTAGGAGCGGGGCTGGAGATTCGCCCCGCTTTACCCTTCTCCCTTCCGGCTCGTCGCCATAGTTTCCCTCCTCGGCGTCCTTCTCCTTCCTGTCCTGGTCTTATTGGCCTCCAGAAACCGGAATAAAAACATTCCTTTAAACTTTAACTCAAAACTGTTTCCCTTACTTTACCTGGGTGGGGGAGGCTTTAACATAAAGCGTCCCCTACGGTTCTCCCCTCCTCTCCTCCTCTTGGTCTTTCACTGGATTCCCTCTCTCTCCTCCCTCTCTTTTTTGCCTATCACGTTTCTAAAGAAATTCTCCATTATGTTCCAATTCTCCTCCTTTTCTAGCATTTTCTTCAGGCAGTTGGTTGGTGTTACTGTTTCTCCTATTTGTATATTGGTCGTCTGTCTCTCTCTTTCCCATCTTCCGCAATTGAAGATGGTGTGTTCTACGTCGTCCCTATCGCCGCAGTATACACACTCTTCCTTGTCAGCCCTTTTGTACCGGAACAAGTAAGCTCTAAAATATCCATGTCCCGTGAGAACTTGGCTTGTATGGTAGTTTACACTTCCCCATTTTCTATTCAACCAGGGCTCGATGTCCGGTAGGATTTTCTTCGTCCATCTTCCCTTTCCCGTATCCTTTCTCCACCTTTCTTTCCACTCCTCCAGGAATCCTTCTCTAATCACTTCCCTTTCCATGTTTTCTTCCTTTGTAATGCTTCTGCTGCTAATTATTAGGTCCATGGGCATGGAATCGCCCAGCACTTGCAACACCTCCGTGGATACAGTCCTATAGGAGCTCGTTATTCTTATTAAAATGTTTCGCTGTATTCTTGTCAGTTTTGTTATATTTCTATTAATTTTCGTAGCATCTTTCCATGCTCTGCATGCATACAGCAGTTGTGAAAAAATTACTGCTCCTATTAGCTTTCTTTTTTCAGAAACCGGCCCATAGGTTGCACCCATCACTCTCTGCAATGCCCTCACCGTCCTTTGTGCTTTGTCTGAGACGTACTTTACATGTTGGTGCCATTTCAGGTCCTTACCCAGTATCACTCCTAAGTATTTTACTTCGTTCGTGGTCTCTATCCTATGATCCTTGATGACGATTTCAAGTTCTTTCCTTATCTTTCTGCTCCTCAGGAGCACCGCCTCCGTTTTCTCTGCAGCAAGTTCTAATCCCATCTCGTTCATTTCATTGATTATCCTGTATATTGTTGTCTGCGCAGTCTTTTCTATCTCTTCCGTATTCCACCCCGTGACTATCACCGCCAGATCATCGGCATACGCTATCAGTTTCACTTCTTCTGTGTCTTTTATCTGTTGGAGCAGTTCAGCAGGTCAACAAGTTATGACCTGCTGCAAAAAAAGGAACGAACGAAATATATCGAATTATGCATTATTCTACTCCTAACACTTGAAACTAAGTATAAAAAATACATACTTACCAGAAAATAACTCTAGAAACTAGATTTGATCTTCTAAAATCAATCAAAATGATTAAGTGGCCATTGATTCGACGCGAATTGTATATAAATGCAACACACCAACACAAACACCACCTCTCGGACAAAAAATTTACGAAAGGTAGAAAACTATACTAGATATTCATAATGTATCTATCAGTTTCGCCGCTTAATACAACATATGGCCACTTTATTGGCTTAGAATGTTGTGTTCCCGAAAGGGAACATTATGCAATAGAGGGTTAAGACAGCAAATCGTCGGAATTATCAGTTAAAAGGTTGCTAAAATTGTGGTGCATTGTAAATTTTGTTTGATTATTTCTCATTAGTCCAAGTTTGATCCTCTGCTTGCCCAATATGGAAAAGATGGGTTTTGTTTTACAAAGGATTTTCATACTTTTCGATCAATTGTGTCTTACAAGTTCTTTCTAGCATGAGGGTATCTTTGAGGCCTCCCATCTCTTGATCATCAATCGGAGTTGGCATGTAATAAAGAGCGTTATGTCGCCAGTTTGTCCAGCCGGAGATTCTCATTGCCCTCAACTTCACTGTGACTTGGAACCCACAGAGTTACATCACTTCATCTAGCGAGTTTTTTCAGATTAATGATGCATTCTCTGATTAATAGAGAGCAATATGTAAAGGATTGGATTGCCTTCATTATGTCCTCTTTCCTCACTTAATTTGCTATCTAGAATTACTCCTAAGTACCGAGACTGATCTCAATTGCAGCTTCCTACTCTACCTTTATGGCACACTTATAAAAATATTTTGCCACAGCACATAAAAATTAATCTTCATTCAAGTGAAGATTTCAAACTTTTATAATTATTATTTTATCTTAAAAAAAAACGTTATTTTCAATAATTATCGTGGGATTGTTATTAAAATAACAACTAAGATACTATTGTATACTTTAACGATGATATTTATATTTTATTTTTCAGTTTCTACCGATTTTGGCCTCACTGGCCATCATCAGGAAACCACCCAATTACAAATAAATTATTGTAAGGTAGAAACTGGAAATCTTGGAATTTATTCACAATTAAATCAACATTTTTGCGCTATTTGACGATAATCTAATTTTAGTTCTAATTTTCAATCTTTTTAACATCAAAATTAACTCCTTTTTCTTCTTTATTTCAGAATTTCCACGTTTTAAATGAGATTTCATCGATTTTTTTGGGGGTAAGTTACATCTTATTACAACCTCACCTCTTAATACCCATCTTTGTTATCGTTTTCAACATAACTCTCTTTCTTAAATCAATTATCAAATTATCGATATCGGTAAATTATTAAGTTTTTAGGTAAAATTAATTAAAACAAATTAAATTTAATTCTTTATTATAAAAAGTCCAGTAAAAAAAAAACAACCTTATCATCTAATAATGAGCATTTTCCTCCATTCTTAACATTTTTTTTTTGGGACCAAAAAATCTTTCAACGTCACCAAGTGACTAGAATGTAATTCTAAATGTAAGAGTTAAGTACCTACATAAATGAATCTTAAATACAATATATCACATTGTATCGACAAAATGATTTAATAAGTTGATGTCAAATGATTGATTCGGGTAAATTGGGGGAATCCGGGGAATCTAGCGCATCGGGGGTTTCCGGGACGTCGTTTAATAAAGTATAACTATCCCGGATTATTAATAACCGATTATTATTCGATTGAATCAGATTGCTCCCCCTTCGCAAAGTTCTCATACTCATTTCTATCGTGTCTCTAGTAAACATTATCGATTTATACGCGTTAATAAAGACGCCCATTAAAATACACGTCCCGATCAAAATGCTCCCATAAGTCGCTAAAGGGTTCATAATATCCGCGAAAGTCGTCGCTAAATAAATCCATCTTTTTAATGTGGGTGTTAAATCGGTTACCCCCTCTTCGATCCACATCACGGGGAGGATTATGCTTGGAAATTTGGAAACGACCGCGACGTTGGGGGCTCTTTCCACTTTTAAGTTGACTTGGAGGCGGACTAAAGCTTCCAACGGAACTCCTAATTTCTAAAAATTAATTTGGTTATTATTATTAATTGGTTGGTTAAAAAGTGATTGATTTACCGGTTGGATTTTGACGTAAGATCCGTGGTCTTTTTCGCTGGGGGATAATCCTTGAACTTGGTCTAAAAGTTTTGGGTCTCCTTTGTAGAAATGTGGGAATGAAGCGTAGATGGGGGCATCTGAAATTAATTAATAATTTATTAATTCAATCATTAAAACTATTTTTATAAACTATCAATAAGGATGTTGTAAAGACAAATCTATGAACATCGCTCTTTATTATTTATAATATATATAAATAACATGCCAAATATAATAAACCACCCTCTATGCAGATGATACAACCATAGTTTCATCTAAAAAATTAATGGAAGATGTTCACGTTATCAATTAAATTTTAAAAAAATAGTGGCTTTAAGATAATAATGGATTAACTCTGAATGGAGAAAGAAACACACAGTATAAGAGTTAAGAAAGGCCACCGCAAAACAGAAAATAAATTATTGAAATTTTTGGGATTACACCTCCCATATTTTATCCATATTGAAAATACAGCAAAGAATTTAAATGGAGCAATTTATTGTGTCAAGAGGATGGCGTTTATCAATACCACTGAGGTTGATAAACTAACACATTATTCTGGGGCATGTCTTCATCGGCTGAGAGAATTTTCTTCTTAAAGAAGAGGGCTATCCGAGCACTCCTGCACTTAAGAACTAGAGATAGATGCAAAGCGCACGTTTTAAGTACAGAAAATTCTCATTATACTGTGTGTATATGTTCTGAGTTGTATAAAGGTCATTAGAAAAAATACCACATCTGGTAAAAAAAAAACTCAGATTTACATAACTATCCCATACGACAAATGGATGAACTACGAATACACCTCATCACCGGTTGGTAAAAAGATAGAACAGCTCTGAATACTGGGGGACAAAATTTTATAATCACCTACCACCGTCGATTAGCAGTTGCTAATGAAGAAACTGCTAAGCTATGTTAAGAATTACTAAGTTGAAAATGTTTTTTATGCCACTTTTTGGAAAAAGATTAGGATATAATTTGACAAATTGTGAAACTATCATTTTTTTACAATGAAGTATAGTGTGAAGTCAAAGTCTAACTTTTGATTACAGGAAAACTCAAAATCTCGTCGCGGTTACATGAAAACAACAAGTAAATCGTTTTAGATTGGATCTAAATTTAGGTGGACAATAGTTTTTAGTCATTGAGGGAAATTTTGAAGCTTATAAACGCGTTTTGACAAATTTAGATGTAAATTTTAATCATTATGGACAACTTGGAATGGTAATGAAGCAATTTTTGATCATTTAGATAACTTTTGAACAATATCAAATTGAATATTAGTAATCTTGAGCAACTTTTCCATCATGTAGACACTTTTTGACAACTTTAGACGCAGATTTTAATAATTTTGAACAACTTGGGATGATAACGATACAATTTTTAATCATTTAGACAACTTTTGAACAATACCAAATTATATAATGGTAGTTATGAACAACTTGGAATGATAATGAGGCAATTTTTAATCATTTAGACAACTTTTGAACAACACCAAATTGAATATTAATCATTTTGAACAACTTTCTCATCTTACAAATTCATTTTGACAACTTTAGGCACAATTTTTAATCATTTCCAACTATTTGGAATGATGATGAAGCAATTTCTAATTATTTAGACAACTTTTGAACCACACCAAATTAGGTATTCATAACTTTGAACAACTTTCTCATCTTATAAATTCATTTTGACAACTCTAGACGCAATTTTTAATCATTTCGAACAACTTGGAATAGTAACGAAGCAATTTTTAATCATTTAGACAACTTTTGAGCTACACCAAATTAGATGTTAATAATTTTGAACAACTTTCTCGTCTTACAAACTCATTTTGACAACTCTAGAGACAATTTTTAATCATTTCCAACTACTTGAAATGATAATGAAGCAATTTTTGATTATTTAGACAACTTTCGAACAACACCAAATTAGGTATTCATAACTTTGAACAACTTTCTCATCTTATAAATTCATGTTGACAACTCTAGACGCAATTTTTAATCATTTCGAACAACTTGGAATAGTAACGAAGCAATTTTTAATCATTTAGACAACTTTTGAATAACACCAAATTAGGTATTCATAACTTTGAACAACTTTCTCATCTTACAAACTCATTTTGACAACTCTAGAGACAATTTTTAATTATTTCCAACTACTTGAAATGATAATGAAGCAATTTTTGATTATTTAGACAACTTTTGAACAACACCAAATTAGGTATTCATAACTTTGAACAACTTTCTCATCTTATAAATTCATTTTGACAACTCTAGACGCAATTTTTAATCATTTCGAACAACTTGGAATAGTAACGAAGCAATTTTTAATCATTTAGACAACTTTTGAGCTACACCAAATTAGATGTTAATAATTTTGAACAACTTTCTCATCTTACAAACTCATTTTGACAACTCTAGAGACAATTTTTAATCATTTCCAACTACTTGAAATGATAATGAAGCAATTTTTGATTATTTAGACAACTTTTGAACAACACCAAATTAGGTATTCATAACTTTGAACAACTTTCTCATCTTATAAATTCATTTTGACAACTCTAGACGCAATTTTTAATCATTTCGAACAACTTGGAATAGTAACGAAGTAATTTTTAATCATCTAGACAACTTTTGAGGTACACCAAATCAGATGTTAATAATTTTGAACAACTTTCTCATCTTACAAACTCATTTTGACAACTCTAGAGACAATTTTTAATCATTTCCAACTACTTGAAATGATAATGAAGCAATTTTTGATTATTTAGACAACCTTTGAACAACACCAAATTAGGTATTCATAATTTTGAACAACTTTCTCATCTTACAAACTCACTTTGACAACTCTAGAGGCAACTTTTAATCATTTCCAACTACTTGAAATGATAATGAAACAATTTTTGATTATTTAGACAACCTTTGAACAACACCAAATTAGGTATTCATAATTTTGAACAACTTTCTCATCTTATAAACTCATTTTGACAACTCTAGACACAATTTTTAATCATTTCGAACAACTTCGAATGAGAACGAACAGTTTTTAATCATTTAGACAACTTTTGAGCAGCACCAAATTAAATATTAATAATTTTGAACAACTTTCTCATCTTACAAATTCATTTTGACAACTCTAAACGCAATTTATAATCATTTCGAACAACTTAAAATGATAACGAAACAATTTTGAATCATTTAGACAACTTTTGAATAACACCAAATTAGATATTAGTAATTTTGAACAACTTTCTCATCTTACAAACTCATTTTGACAACTCTAAGCTCAATTTTTAATCATTTCGAATAACTTGGAATGAGAACGAAGCAATTTCTAATCATTTAGACAACTTTTGAACAACACCAAATTAGATATTAATAATTTTGAACAACTTTCTCATCTTACAAACTCATTTTGACAACTCTAAACTCAATTTTTAATCATTTCCAACTACTTGAAATGATAATGAAGCAATTTTTGATTATTTAGACAACTTTTGAACAACACCAAATTAGATATTAGTAATTTTGAACAACTTTCTCATCTTTCAAACTCATTTCGACAACTCCAAACGCAATTTTTAATCATTTCGAACAATTTGGAATGATAGCGAAGCAATTTTTAATCATTTAGACAACTTTTGAATAACAGCAAATTAGATATTAATAATTTTGAACAACTTTCTCATCTTACAAATTCATTTTGACAACTCTAAACGCAATTTATAATCATTTCGAACCACTTAAAATGATAACGAAACAATTTTGAATCATTTAGACAACTTTTGAATAACACCAAATTAGATATTAGTAATTTTGAACAACTTTCTCATCTTTCAAACTCATTTCGACAACTCCAAACGCAATTTTTAATCATTTCGAACAATTTGGAATGATAGCGAAGCAATTTTTAATCATTTAGACAACTTTTGAATAACAGCAAATTAGATATTAATAATTTTGAACAACTTTCTCATCTTACAAATTCATTTTGACAACTCTAAACGCAATTTATAATCATTTCGAACCACTTAAAATGATAACGAAACAATTTTGAATCATTTAGACAACTTTTGAATAACACCAAATTAGATATTAGTAATTTTGAACAACTTTCTCATCTTTCAAACTCATTTCGACAACTCCAAACGCAATTTTTAATCATTTCGAACAATTTGGAATGATAGCGAAGCAACTTTTAATCATTTAGACAACTTTTGAATAACAGCAAATTAGATATTAATAATTTTGAACAACTTTCTCATCTTACAAATTCATTTTGACAACTCTAAACGCAATTTATAATCATTTCGAACAACTTAAAATGATAACGAAACAATTTTGAATCATTTAGACAACTTTTGAATAACACCAAATTAGATATTAGTAATTTTGAACAACTTTCTCATCTTACAAACTCATTTTGACAACTCTAAACTCAATTTTTAATCTTTTCGAACAACTTGGAATGAGAACGAAGCAATTTCTAATCATTTAGACAACTTTTGAACAACACCAAATTAGATATTAATAATTTTGAACAACTTTCTCATCTTACAAATTCATTTTGACAACTCTAAACGCAATTTATAATCATTTGGAACAACTTAAAATGATAACGAAACAATTTTGAATCATTTAGACAACTTTTGAATAACACCAAATTAGATATTAGTAATTTTGAACAACTTTCTCATCTTACAAACTCATTTTGACAACTCCAAACGCAATTTTTAATCATTTCGAACAACTTGGAATGAGAACGAAGCAATTTCTAATCATTTAGACAACTTTTGAACAACACCAAATTAGATATTAGTAATTTTGAACAACTTTCTCATCTTTCAAACTCATTTCGACAACTCCAAACGAAATTTTTAATCATTTCGAACAATTTGGAATGATAGCGAAGCAACTTTTAATCATTTAGACAACTTTTGAACAACACTAAATTAGATATTAATAATTTTGAACAAATTTCTCATCTTACAAACCCATTTCGACAACTCCAAACGCAATTTTTAATCATTTCGAACAATTTGGAATGATAGCGAAGCAATTTTTAATGATTTAGACAACTTTTGAACAACACTAAATTAGATATTAATAATTTTGAACAACTTTCTCATCTTACATATTCATTTAGACAACTTTAAACGCAATTTATAATCATTTCGAACAACTTAAAATGATAACGAAACAATTTTGAATCATTTAGACAACTTTTGAATAACACCAAATTAGATATTAGTAATTTTGAACAACTTTTTCATCTTACAAATTTATTTTGCCAACTTTAAATCTAATTTTTAATCATTTCGAACAACTTGGTATGATAACAAAGCAATTCTTAATCATTTAGACAACTTTTGAACAACACCAAATTAGATATTAATAATTTTGAACAACTTTCTCATCTTACAAACCTATTTTGACAACTCTAAACGCAATTTATAATCATTTCGAATAACTTGGAATGATAACAAAGCAATTCTTAATCATTTAGACAACTTTTGAACAACAGCAAATTAAATATTAATAATTTTGAACAACTTTTCCATCTTATAGACACATTTTGACAAATTTAGATGCAATTTTTAACAACTTAAATCAATTTAGACAAACTTTGAAATCAACAATGAACCATTTTTATCACAACTTTTATCAATAACAAATTTTCAAATATTTTGAACAACTTAAACTTAAAAAACAACTTTAATTATTAAAATAAATTTAGATATTTTATTTTTTTACGGTTTCCCATTCCGAACAGTGATACCAACCCCTGTCACTTATAATTTTGACAACTAAATCTTACGATTTTATTTTTCCTTAAAATTATTAATTTTTACGAAGAAATAAGTTTAATTGGGTCAAGATCTCATTCGAAATACGTTTTTAAACTCTCAAAGTACGAATTTATGGTGATTATGAATTCTAAGAAGCGATTTTTTGCTCAAAATTGAAGAAGAAACGAAAACGTAACCTAACTTTTAATACATTACTTTAAATTTGTTTAGGATTTTAAGTCTTCTTTATAAAAGAATTACAATTTTTGGGATAAAGGATAAATTATCTTCATTTAGGTAAAGATTACAATTTTTTATGATTATAATTTTTTTAATTTTAAGATAATCTTTTTCTAAATAGTTGCTGGCTCCATCTATTGATAACCACCCGTACTAAATTAGTTTTTACGTTTAAACCGGACCCTAAGAAACGATTTTTTTTACGAAATTGGAGAATAAACGATGTTTTTTACATCCTTATATTATAATCTGCATTCAGGTAAAGATTCAACCCTTTATTATTTTATATTTTAAAAGAAATCTAATTATTAGTTATCGCCATCTATCGACAATTTTTCGTATTAAATTAAAATTGACATAAACCGTATTAATTGCATTTAGTTGTTGCAACATAATCATAGATGGCGCAATTCAAATCAAATCATTTTTTTAATTAATTTAATTAAAAAAAACTTACCGTGATGACAAGGAATGATACTTTGCAACCCGGAAGGCGGGCAATACTCATTTCCGGGGCAAAAGCATTTATTTTCCGGGTAATTTTCGACCGACTCGTACATATTATCAGCCGGGGTGTATAAATCAACGGTTATTCCTGTTTTTGAGCCCAAAAAAAACGAAAAAATTATTAATCCAAGGATTTTACCTTAAAGTTTATTTAAATTTAACTCAAAAAGAGGTCTTACCGCTTTTAGCTTGGGTGTTCCTGTACTGCAATGGTACCAATCGGCAGACATCTTTATCGTACAAGTAATAAATCTGATCTTTGTCCTTGCTGAAATATCTGGGCGGAAAAAACGAACCTTCGCTTGCCCGAATATTATTGCAAGGTGAATCTTTCCAATATGGTAACGTTCGCAAACCGTTTACGTTATCGATGTAACCGAATTCCTCCATGGACGTTTCCCCGGTGAAAATCGTCGAGATTTCGTTTAAGGTCCCGTTTCTTCCGAGGAGTAACCCCATTTTTCCGTTGGGTTTTTTATGTTTCGGATAAAATTCGTGGGCTAAAGTCACCAATGTATCATCGTACCCAAAAACTAATTCTTCCGCCGTTAAATTAATAAACGGCTTGTATCTCCCGAAAGATAACGCGACAGAAATCGTTTTTTGCAAGAAAAATCCGAGCGAATTCGACATCGTCGATAACGCTAAAAGCGGGATATTCGGGACTGTTAATTTTAAATCTTTCGGTTTCGACATTTCGGGGACGAATTTTAATATTTTGTTGTGCTGGAACGATACGGTCCCGTTATCGTGGAATTTTATGTTAACTTTTTCCATGTCTTCTCTGAAATTAAAAAGAAATTGATTTTAATTGAGGTTGCAAAATCGGATTGTAACGCTTAAAGAAGTTAAAGTTATATAATATTTGGGTTGTTTTATTTTTTGAAAATTCGCCACGCGGAACAACACAAACATTATTTATGTTATGTCCCGATAGTTTTCATAATGAACGATTTTTACGATTATCATCGATACGTTTCAGTCTATTTGTCTTATTGCGTAATGAGTATCGCATTTTTCGCCGTTTTCCAAACTGAGAGCGTACGACCGAACCGGCAACTTTCTTATTTTGATGTTAACCGGTGAAGTTATGTAATCTCGAGTGTCTTTTTAGACCGGTCTTTAAAAAGATTTCGTTTCGTTTTACTTTCGTAAAACACAATCGACGTTATTTAATTAATACTCGATTCAATTTCCTTTAAAACGATATAAATAAATCGAAATTAAAACTAAAATGGTACATATTGCATAATTTGTATGAAGGATTTAAATTAAAGGCGTGCGACATTCTTTAGGGGGAAAGCGCAAGCGCGCGCATGCGCCCATCTCATTTTTAATCGACCTTGAACCTTTCCCCATCGAATTTCAACACCGATTTTCGTAATCGTCTGAAAGATTGCGATTTTTCTCGAAATTTCAAGGTTAACTTTCGCTTTAAAGATAAATTTAGCGAGACGGCTTAAAATGAAATCGATTTTAATTAAGATTATATACGTCCCAGAAAAAGTTTTAGTACCAAGTCAAGTTCACGAACGTTTTCGTCATTAGACGAGTTGAATCGGACTAAGAAAGAGTGAGCTTACTCGCGTTAGAGTCAGGTACCGTTAACGATTCCGATTACGTAATCTTCGGTTTACACCGCAATTCAACTCAAGAGTGAGGTTATAACCGCGATTGACATTGGCTTAATAAAGTGGAAGGTTAACTTAATTTACCTGTAGACGAAGGGGCCGACTTCTTGCAACTTTGGTTTTTCCCCCAGATTTAAGAATTCGTCGGGGTTGGTCATGTTGAAGATGTAGACTTTGGTTAGGCGTAAAACTCCCGGTTTTTGCCAGTAGTGGTAACTTAAGGAACCGTTCCATAACCTTAAATGCTGAATTAAAAAGGTTGTTAATTTCAAATTTCTAATTTTTTTATACAAGGTGTGCCAAATATTTGAAATATAGCCAATGTTGCAATGTTTTTTCTCTATATTCTAAACATTTGACTCACCCTGTATCTATCAACATCATAAACTTTAATCTTACAAAAATTGTGTTCTTAAAAAGGTTGTCAAAGTATCATTTTGGCTCGAACAGGGTTCCCAGTACTGTCTTTTAAAAATTACTAGATTTCCCGTTCTAAAGGTACAAAAATTCTCAAAAAATATAAGATTTTTTTATTGTTTGAACTGAAATGATCACTTAAAAAGAAATACTTCGTATTATAAAGCATAAAAAGAACAAAGACACAAAATCTTATTTATTTCATTTATGAACTGTACAACTTCTGGTTTTGCTAGTGGTATGGTATTTTTTAATTTTTTATTATAAAAAATAGGGGAACACCCTATCTTTTTAGTTGATAAATCGTTAAGTGTCTTGATTTGAAATTTACTAAGATATACAACGAACGATTTGGCCTCAAATAGCCGAGATCGCTTGCGGGCGAGGCACTGGGTATGAAATATTAACACAAAATCGCTCATTTTGGAAGATTGTAGCGCCTCGCCCGCAAGCGACCTCGGTGAAATGAGAATAATATCGTCTTATAGAAGACTATATGTGTTTACTAAGATATACAAGGAACGATTTGACCTCAAATCGCCGAGGTCGCTTGTGGGTGAGGCGCTGGTTATAAAATATTAGCACAAATCGTCCATTTGGTACAGTGTAGCGCCTCGCCTGCAAGCGATCTCGGCGGAATGAGAATAATATCGTCTTTTAGAAGACTATATGTGTTTACTAAGACATACAAGGAACGATTTGACCTCAAACCGCCGAGGTCGCTTGCGGGCGAGGCACTGGGTACGAAATATTAACACAAATCGTTCATTTTGGAATATTGTAGCGCCTCGCCCGCAAGCGACCTCGGCGGAGTGAGAATAAAATCGTCTTATAGAAGACTATATGTGTTTACTAAGATATACAAGGAACGATTTGACCTCAAATCGCCGAGGTCGCTTGCGGGCGAGGCACTGGTTATAAAACATTTACAAAAAAACAGCCCATTTTGGAAGATTGTAGCGCCTCGCCCGCAAGCGGCCTCGGTGGAATGAGAATAATATCATCTTATAGAAGACTATATGTGTTTACTAAGATATACAAGGAACGATTTGACCTCAAACTGCCGAGGTCGCTTGCGGGCGAGGCACTGGGTATGAAATATTGACACAAATCGTTCATTTTGGAACATTGTAGTGCCTTACCCGCAAGCGACCTCGATGGAGTGAGAATAAAATCGGCTTATACAAGACTATATATGTTTACTAAGGTACACAAGGAACGATTGTGCTTCAAATCGCCGAGGTCGCTTGCAAGCGAGGCATGGGATATGAAATATTAACTCAAATTCATCGATTTTGAAAAATTGTAACGCCTCGCCCGCAAGCGGCCTCGGCGAAGTGCGGATAATGTCGTCTTATGGAATGCTATATGTGTTTATTAAGATATACAAGGAACGATTTGACCTTAAATCGCCGAGGTCGCTTGCGGGCGAGGCACTGGGTATGAAATATTAACACAAATCGTCCATTTTGGGACATTGTAGCTCCTCGCCCGCAAGCGACATCGGCGGAGTGCGGATAATGTCATATTATGGAATGCTATATGTGTTTATTAAGATATACAAGGAACGATTTGACCTCAAATCGCCGAGGTCGCTTGCGGGCGAGGCACTGGGTATGAAATATTAACACAAATCGTCCATTTTGGGACATTGTAGCTCCTCGCCCGCAAGCGACATCGGCGGAGTGCGGATAATGTCATATTATGGAATGCTATATGTGTTTATTAAGATATACAAGGAACGATTTGACCTCAAATCGCCGAGGTCGCTTGTGGGTGAGGCGCTGGTTATAAAATATTAGCACAAATCGTCCATTTTGATACAGTGTAGCGCCTCGCCTGCAAGCGATCTCGGCGGAATGAGAATAATATCGTCTTTTAGAAGACTATATGTGTTTACTAAGACATACAAGGAACGATTTGACCTCAAACCGCCGAGGTCGCTTGCGGGCGAGGCACTGGGTATGAAATATTAACACAAATCGTTCATTTTGGAATATTGTAGCGCCTCGCCCGCAAGCGACCTCGGCGGAGTGAGAATAAAATCGTCTTATAGAAGACTATATGTGTTTACTAAGATATACAAGGAACGATTTGACCTCAAATCGCCGAGGTCGCTTGCGGGCGAGGCACTGGTTATAAAACATTTACAAAAAAACAGCCCATTTTGGAAGATTGTAGCGCCTCGCCCGCAAGCGGCCTCGGTGGAATGAGAATAATATCATCTTATAGAAGACTATATGTGTTTACTAAGATATACAAGGAACGATTTGACCTCAAACTGCCGAGGTCGCTTGCGGGCGAGGCACTGGGTATGAAATATTGACACAAATCGTTCATTTTGGAACATTGTAGTGCCTTACCCGCAAGCGACCTCGATGGAGTGAGAATAAAATCGGCTTATACAAGACTATATATGTTTACTAAGGTACACAAGGAACGATTGTGCTTCAAATCGCCGAGGTCGCTTGCAAGCGAGGCATGGGATATGAAATATTAACTCAAATTCATCGATTTTGAAAAATTGTAACGCCTCGCCCGCAAGCGGCCTCAGCGAAGTGCGGATAATGTCGTCTTATGGAATGCTATATGTGTTTATTAAGATATACAAGGAACGATTTGACCTTAAATCGCCGAGGTCGCTTGCGGGCGAGGCACTGGGTATGAAATATTAACACAAATCGTCCATTTTGGGACATTGTAGCTCCTCGCCCGCAAGCGACATCGGCGGAGTGCGGATAATGTCATATTATGGAATGCTATATGTGTTTATTAAGATATACAAGGAACGATTTGACCTCAAATCGCCGAGGTCGCTTGCGGGCGAGGCACTGGGTATGAAATATTAACACAAATCGTCCATTTTGGGACATTGTAGCTCCTCGCCCGCAAGCGACATCGGCGGAGTGCGGATAATGTCATATTATGGAATGCTATATGTGTTTATTAAGATATACAAGGAACGATTTGACCTCAAATCGCCGAGGTCGCTTGTGGGTGAGGCGCTGGTTATAAAATATTAGCACAAATCGTCCATTTTGATACAGTGTAGCGCCTCGCCTGCAAGCGATCTCGGCGGAATGAGAATAATATCGTCTTTTAGAAGACTATATGTGTTTACTAAGACATACAAGGAACGATTTGACCTCAAACCGCCGAGGTCGCTTGCGGGCGAGGCACTGGGTATGAAATATTAACACAAATCGTTCATTTTGGAATATTGTAGCGCCTCGCCCGCAAGCGACCTCGGCGGAGTGAGAATAAAATCGTCTTATAGAAGACTATATGTGTTTACTAAGATATACAAGGAACGATTTGACCTCAAATCGCCGAGGTCGCTTGCGGGCGAGGCACTGGTTATAAAACATTTACAAAAAAACAGCCCATTTTGGAAGATTGTAGCGCCTCGCCCGCAAGCGGCCTCGGTGGAATGAGAATAATATCATCTTATAGAAGACTATATGTGTTTACTAAGATATACAAGGAACGATTTGACCTCAAACTGCCGAGGTCGCTTGCGGGCGAGGCACTGGGTATGAAATATTGACACAAATCGTTCATTTTGGAACATTGTAGTGCCTTACCCGCAAGCGACCTCGATGGAGTGAGAATAAAATCGGCTTATACAAGACTATATATGTTTACTAAGGTACACAAGGAACGATTGTGCTTCAAATCGCCGAGGTCGCTTGCAAGCGAGGCATGGGATATGAAATATTAACTCAAATTCATCGATTTTGAAAAATTGTAACGCCTCGCCCGCAAGCGGCCTCAGCGAAGTGCGGATAATGTCGTCTTATGGAATGCTATATGTGTTTATTAAGATATACAAGGAACGATTTGACCTTAAATCGCCGAGGTCGCTTGCGGGCGAGGCACTGGGTATGAAATATTAACACAAATCGTCCATTTTGGGACATTGTAGCTCCTCGCCCGCAAGCGACATCGGCGGAGTGCGGATAATGTCATATTATGGAATGCTATATGTGTTTATTAAGACATACAAGGAACGATTTGACCTCAAATCGCCGAGGTCGCTTGCGGGCGAGGCACTGGGTATGAAATATTAACACAAATCGTCCATTTTGGGACATTGTAGCTCCTCGCCCGCAAGCGACATCGGCGGAGTGCGGATAATGTCATATTATGGAATGCTATATGTGTTTATTAAGATATACAAGGAACGATTTGACCTCAAATCGCCGAGGTCGCTTGTGGGTGAGGCGCTGGTTATAAAATATTAGCACAAATCGTCCATTTTGATACAGTGTAGCGCCTCGCCTGCAAGCGATCTCGGCGGAATGAGAATAATATCGTCTTTTAGAAGACTATATGTGTTTACTAAGACATACAAGGAACGATTTGACCTCAAACCGCCGAGGTCGCTTGCGGGCGAGGCACTGGGTATGAAATATTAACACAAATCGTTCATTTTGGAATATTGTAGCGCCTCGCCCGCAAGCGACCTCGGCGGAGTGAGAATAAAATCGTCTTATAGAAGACTATATGTGTTTACTAAGATATACAAGGAACGATTTGACCTCAAATCGCCGAGGTCGCTTGCGGGCGAGGCACTGGTTATAAAACATTTACAAAAAAACAGCCCATTTTGGAAGATTGTAGCGCCTCGCCCGCAAGCGGCCTCGGTGGAATGAGAATAATATCATCTTATAGAAGACTATATGTGTTTACTAAGATATACAAGGAACGATTTGACCTCAAACTGCCGAGGTCGCTTGCGGGCGAGGCACTGGGTATGAAATATTGACACAAATCGTTCATTTTGGAACATTGTAGTGCCTTACCCGCAAGCGACCTCGATGGAGTGAGAATAAAATCGGCTTATACAAGACTATATATGTTTACTAAGGTACACAAGGAACGATTGTGCTTCAAATCGCCGAGGTCGCTTGCAAGCGAGGCATGGGATATGAAATATTAACTCAAATTCATCGATTTTGAAAAATTGTAACGCCTCGCCCGCAAGCGGCCTCAGCGAAGTGCGGATAATGTCGTCTTATGGAATGCTATATGTGTTTATTAAGATATACAAGGAACGATTTGACCTTAAATCGCCGAGGTCGCTTGCGGGCGAGGCACTGGGTATGAAATATTAACACAAATCGTCCATTTTGGGACATTGTAGCTCCTCGCCCGCAAGCGACATCGGCGGAGTGCGGATAATGTCATATTATGGAATGCTATATGTGTTTATTAAGACATACAAGGAACGATTTGACCTCAAATCGCCGAGGTCGCTTGCGGGCGAGGCACTGGGTATGAAATATTAACACAAATCGTCCATTTTGGGACATTGTAGCTCCTCGCCCGCAAGCGACATCGGCGGAGTGCGGATAATGTCATATTATGGAATGCTATATGTGTTTATTAAGACATACAAGGAACGATTTGACCTCAAATCGCCGAGGTCGCTTGCGGGCGAGGCACTGGGTATGAAATATTAACACAAATCGTCCATTTTGGGACATTGTAGCTCCTCGCCCGCAAGCGACATCGGCGGAGTGCGGATAATGTCATATTATGGAATGCTATATGTGTTTATTAAGATATACAAGGAACGATTTGACCTCAAATCGCCGAGGTCGCTTGCGGGCGAGGCACTGGGTATGAAATATTAACACAAATCGTCCATTTTGGGACATTGTAGCTCCTCGCCCGCAAGCGACATCGGCGGAGTGCGGATAATGTCATATTATGGAATGCTATATGTGTTTATTAAGATATACAAGGAACGATTTGACCTTAAATCGCTGAGGTCGCTTGCGGGCGAGGCGCTTGTTATAAAATATTAGCACAAATCGTCCATCTTGGAACAGTGTAGCGCCTCGCCCGCAAGCCACCTCGGCGGAGTGAGAATAATATTGTCTTATAGAAGACTATATGTGTTTACTAAGACATACAAGGAACGATTTGACCTCAAATCGCCGAGGTCGCTTGCGGGCGAGGCACTGGGTATGAAATATTAACACAAATCGTCCATTTTGGGACATTGTAGCTCCTCGCCCGCAAGCGACCTCGGCGGAGTGCGGATAATGTCATATTATGGAATGCTATATGTGTTTATTAAGATATACAAGGAACGATTTGACCTCAAATCGCCGAGGTCGCTTGCGGGCGAGGCACTGGGTATGAAATATTAACACAAATCGTCCATTTTGGGACATTGTAGCTCCTCGCCCGCAAGCGACCTCGGCGGAGTGCGGATAATGTCATATTATGGAATGCTATATGTGTTTATTAAGATATACAAGGAACAATTTGACCTTAAATCGCCGAGGTCGCTTGCGGGCGAGGCGCTTGTTATAAAATATTAGCACAAATCGTCCATCTTGGAACAGTGTAGCGCCTCGCCCGCAAGCGACCTCGGCGGTTTGAGGTCAAATCGTTCCTTGTATGTCTTAGTAAACACATATAGTCTTCTATAAGACAATATTATTCTCACTCCGCCGAGGTATATTAACACAAATCGTCCATTTTGGGACATTGTAGCTCCTCGCCCGCAAGCGACCTCGGCGGAGTGCGGATAATGTCATATTATGGAATGCTATATGTGTTTATTAAGATATACAAGGAACGATTTGACCTTAAATCGCCGAGGTCGCTTGCGGGCGAGGCGCTTGTTATAAAATATTAGCACAAATCGTCCATCTTGGAACAGTGCAGCGCCTCGCCCGCAAGCGACCTCGGCGGAGTGAGAATAATATCGTCTTATACAAGACTTTATATATTTAATAAGATATACAAGGAATGACTTGGTCTCAAATCGCCGAGGTTGCTTGCGGGCGAGACGCTGGGTATGAAATATTAAAGCAAATCATCCATTTTGGAAGATTATAGCGTCTTATAGAAAACTTTATGTGTTTACTAAGATATACAAGGAACGATTTGGTCTCAAATCGCCGAGGTCGCTTGCGGGCGAGGCGTTGGCTACGAAATATTAACACAGAATCGTCCATTTTGGAACATTGTAGCGCCTGGCTCACAAGCGACTTCGGCGGAGTGAAAATAAAATCGTCTTATACAAGACTATATATATTTACTAAGATACACAAGAAACTATTTTGCCTTATGTCGCCTAGATCGCTTGCGGGCGAGACGCGGGGTATGAAATATTAACACAAATCGTTCATTTTGGAACATTGTAGCGCCTCGCCCGCAAGCGACCTCGGCGGAGTGAGAATTAAATCGTCTTATAGAAGACTATGTATGTTTACTAAGGTACACAAGGAACGATTTTGCTTCAAATCGCCGAGGTCGCTTGCGGGCGAGACATGGGATATGAAATATTAACTCAAAATAATCCATTTTGAAAAATTGTAGCTCCTCGCCCGCAAGCGACCTCGGCGGAGTGAGAATAAAATCGTCTTACAGAACACTATATGGGCTTACTAAGATATACAAGAAATGATTTTACTTTAAATCGCCGAGTTCGCTTGCGGACGAGGCGCTAGATATGAAATGTTAACTCAAAATCATACATTTTTGAAAATTGTAGCGCCTCTAGCGTGAGGATAAAATCATCTTATCGGAGACTTTATATGTTTGCTAAGATATACAAGAAACTATTTTGCCTTAAATCGCCTAGATCGCTTGCGTGCGAGGGGCTGGGGATGAAATATTAACACAAAATAATCCATTTTGGAAGATTGTGTTTCCTCGCCCACAAGCGTCCTTGGCGGAGTTGATTGTGGCTTTACTGTTGAAATTTTAAAAAATGTTTTTGTCATCAGACATTACTGTCACAGCTGTAAGTGCATATCTTACTTTCAAATTTTGAATGCAAGATTGCCAAGTTGTTAATCATTTTGTGAAATTTTTATATGAATCATGTGGTCACTTAAAATTCATTATAAGCATTACTATTAATAGTATTTTATAATAGTATATAGGATGGTTACTAGTACCGGTTGATTTATGGAATGTTTGAGGGACCATAACTTTGTTATTTTAAATGGAACGCCTTATATTTTTGCAATGTATCAAAAGGCTTTGTTACTTATCTTTCATTTCTATTAAGCATATTCTATGCTTAAAACCCATTTCGAAAATTCTAGTCTTTTTTACTAAATAGATGCACTTGCACTTGTTTAAAAATGTTTTCTTCATAGTTAATTTCTTGTCAAAAAATCAAGTTTATGCCGACATTTTTGAAATAGTCTAATTATCTCAAAAAGTACACATGTTAGATATACCATATGCTTAACGATAATGAAAGGTAGTTAATAAAGCCTTCTGAGGCATTGCAAAAATATAGGGTGTTACATTCCCAATTTTCACAAAATGATTAATAACATTTAAGAAAGGTAATCAACGTATCTAAAAAGATGTATAGGGTTCTATTTAAGAAAATAAAGTTGAGTAGGGTTCTGGAATTGTGAAACACCCTGTATAAATGAAAATAATTTTATTCGTTATTGCCAAATTGAATCTGAAAATTTTAAAAATCAAAATTCAATTTTCAATTAATTTTAAAAAAAGGTGTAACTTCTTTTTGTTATTGCCAAATTTAAAATGCGCGCACTCACCGTCTTTCTTACATTAATTTGAACATATTGTGAATAAAAATTTTTAAAAAATTTAAAATATCAATTTTTAGAGATAAAGCATTGATATAAAAAGACTTGCAACATTTTTTTGTCATTGCTAAATTGAATCTGTGTGATATAAACGTGTTCTTTAAGTCATTTTGAACATGCTAGAAATAAAAATTTAAAAAAATTAAAATTCACTTTTCAATTAATTTTAAAGAAAGGTGTAACTTCTTTTTGTTATTGCCAAATTTAAAATGCGCGCTCTCACCAAATTTCTTACATTAATTTAAATATATTAAGAATAAAAATGTTTAAAAAAATTAAAATTTTAATTTTTAGAGTTAAAGTATTGATTTAAAAAGATGTGTAACATTTTTTTGCCATTGCCAAATTGAATCTGCTTGATATCAACGTCTTCTTTAAGTCATTTTGAACATGTTGGAAATAAAAATTTTAAAAAATCAAAATTTTATTTTCAATTAATTTTAAAGAAAGGTGTAACTTCATTTTGTTATTGCCAAATTTAAAATGCGCGCTCTCACCAAATTTCTTACATTAATTTAAATATATTAAGAATAAAAATTTAAAAAAAAAATTAAAATTTCAATTTTTAGAGTTAAAGTATTGAGATAAAAAGATGTGTAACATTTTTTTGCTATTGCCAAATTGAATCTGCTTGATATCAACGTGTTTTTTAAGTCATTTTGAACATATTAGAAATAAAAATTTAAAAAAATCAAAATTCAATTTTCAATTAATTTTAAAGAAAGGTGTAACTTCTTTTTGTTGTTGCCAAATTTAAAATGCGCGCTCTCACCAAATTTCTTACATTAATTTAAATATATTAAGAATAAAAATTAAAAAAAAAAATAAAATTTCAATTTTTAGAGTTAAAGTATTGATTTAAAAAGATGTGTAACATTTTTTTGCCATTGCCAAATTGAATCTGCTTGATATCAACGTGTTCTTTAAGTCATTTTGAACATGTTGGAAATAAAAATTAAAAAAATCAAAATTCAATTTTTAATTAATTTTAAAAAAACGTTTAACTAACCTTTAAAATGATGTAATCTAACCACGGGATCGATGAAAGAACTATTCCTATGATAAGGGTCGCCAACCCGAATACAATAACCGCTACTTTACCTGGAATTCAAAAAATTAATTTAATTTCGAGCAATTAACGTGTTTTTGACGCAAAACAAATTAAATAATTTCGCGGAAACCCGACAATTTTCAGTGATTACTTTGTTTTCAAGTCATTGACGTTGGCAATTTTGATTGTAATTTATTATAAAACGACTTAATTTAGTAATATTTAATTTAAATTTCTTTTCTTTCATTTTAGGCGAATCCCTTCGAGTTGGAATGAATCATCTCAGGTAAGATGTTAATTTAACTCACCCTTTTTTCTGTATTCTTTTTTGCACTTATTCCAAACCGATTTGCGTCTTCTCCGATTCTTTCTTTTTCGTTCCAAATTCTCGCTGGTGTTTATCAAGGGTTCATCGACGTCGATGAACGGGCTAACGTAATTTCGGATCTCGTTCGTGACGAATTCTTTCGTTTTGACCATTTTTATTATTTTTAAAAATGATATTGACCGAAGGGGATCTTTGAAAAAAGTGGAATTTTTTTAAAGGATCCCTCAGTTTTGAGGAGCAATTGACATCAAAACGACGTCTGAACTGAGACGACGGTGTTGTTGATAGCGATGATGATGATGAATGATAAATATCGTCCATGTTAATTGGAATAACAAGTTTGTAATTATTAAAAAAAAAGTGAGACGTCAAAAAATGAAATTGGCCCCGATCGATTGCTATATTTAAAAAAAAATTTGCGAAAAAATCCAATCGGTTTCTATTTTACGATTTAATTTTAAAACTTATTACATAAATTTATTATCTGGTCATTATTATTTATTACCTAAACGTCTGCACAAGTTAAAACGCAAGGATAACTTGAATATAAATTAGTTAGTTAATTAATTTAACACTTTTCATTTCATTTTTCAACCTAAACAAACCTACTTACTTAATTTGAAGCAAGTATCGTTGTAAACTCTTCAAATGGAGAAAGTGTGTAAATGGAACGTTTACAATAATAATGATATACAGAAAGCACTTTACGTTTCTCCGTAGCTATTCGACTTTATTCTGGGTTAAATTATTTAGAGACATTGAAATGAGAAACTTAATTGCGATACTTACTACTTGATGTTTTCCTTGGTTGCGATATCAAAAGTTGTAATCTGGTTCGAATGTTAACGCTGGTTCCGTGGGGGTCGATCCCAAAGAGGCGATTCCTCGCGTTTTGACCCACGTGTAAATATTGCGTGTGTACCATCTAATAATTAAAATAAAAAAAGATAATTAAAATTAAATAAAACTAAAAAAAATGAGTAATTAAAAAAAATTATTGAATTGAAAATTGTTATAAAATTATTTGAATTGAGATAATTGATCCAAAATGGGATTTTGAACTCCAAAACATCTTGTTTATTGTGATTGTGTTTTCTTTAAACGGGTTTTAACGCGTCATTTTAAAATTTTTGGGGATTTAATTTATTTATTTAAAAAAAACATGTTTTTGTTGATGAATTTGGGGAACAGATTGATTTTAAGAGGATTTAAATAAATTTTTTATATTAAAAAAATCCTTTACTAAATACTACATTGAAATTAAATTATTTTTAAATGGTTTTGATGTTTAACCCTTAAATTAAACAATTTTGAACAACACAGTTTTTAATGGTTTTGAACAACTTGGAATGATAACAAATCTATTTTTAATCGTTTAGACAATTTTTGAATAACACCAAATTATATATTAGTAATTTTGAACAACTTTCTCATCTTATAAACGCGATTTGTCAAGTTTTGATGCAATTTTTAATCGTTTTGAACAACTTGGAATAATAACAAAGCAATTTTTAATCATTTAGACAACTTTTGAATAACACCAAATTAGCTATTAGAAATTTTGAACAACTTTCTCATCTTACAAATTCATTTTGACAACTCTACATGCAATTTTTAATCATTTCGAGCAACTTGGAATAGTAACGAAACAATTTTTAATCATTTAGACAACTTTTGAACAACACCAAATTAAATATTAATAATTTTGAACAACTTTTTCATCATAGGAACAAATTTTACCAACTTTAGAAGCAATTTTTAAACGTTTTAAATAACTTGGAATGACAACGAAGTTATTTTGAATCATTTAAACAACTCTTGAAGAACACCAAATTAGCTATTAGAAATTTTGAACAACTTTCTCATCTTACAAATTCATTTTGACAACTCTACATGCAATTTTTAATCATTTCGAGCAACTTGGAATAGTAACGAAACAATTTTTAATCATTTAGACAACTTTTGAACAACACCAAATTAAATATTAATAATTTTGAACAACTTTTTCATCATAGGAACAAATTTTACCAACTTTAGAAGCAATTTTTAAACGTTTTAAATAACTTGGAATGACAACGAAGTTATTTTGAATCATTTAAACAACTCTTGAAGAACACCAAATTAGCTATTAGAAATTTTGAACAACTTTCTCATCTTACAAATTCATTTTGACAACTCTACATGCAATTTTTAATCATTTCGAGCAACTTGGAATAGTAACGAAACAATTTTTAATCATTTAGACAACTTTTGAACAACACCAAATTAAATATTAATAATTTTGAACAACTTTTTCATCATAGTAACAAATTTTACCAACTTTAGAAACAATTTTTAAACGTTTTAAATAACTTGGAATGACAACGAAGTTATTTTGAATCATTTAGACAACTTTTGAAGAACACCAAATTTGCTATTAGAAATTTTGAACAACTTTCTCATCTTACAAATTCATTTTGACAACTCTAGACGCAATTTTTAATCATTTCGAGCAACTTAGAATAGTAACGAAACAATTTTTAATCATTTAGACAACTTTTGAACAACACCAAGTTAAATATTAATAATTTTGAACAACTTTTTCATCATAGGAACAAATTTTACCAAATTTAGAAACAATTTTTAAACGTTTTAAATAACTTGGAATGACAACGAAGTTATTTTGAATCATTTAGACAACTCTTGAAGAACACCAAATTAGCTATTAGAAATTTTGAACAACTTTCTCATCTTACAAATTCATTTTGACAACTCTACATGCAATTTTTAATCATTTCGAGCAACTTGGAATAGTAACGAAACAATTTTTAATCATTTAGACAACTTTTGAACAACACCAAATTAAATATTAATAATTTTGAACAACTTTTTCATCATAGGAACAAATTTTACCAACTTTAGAAACAATTTTTAAACGTTTTAAATAACTTGGAATGACAACGAAGTTATTTTGAATCATTTAGACAACTCTTGAAGAACACCAAATTAGCTATTAGAAATTTTGAACAACTTTCTCATCTTACAAATTCATTTTGACAACTCTACATGCAATTTTTAATCATTTCGAGCAACTTGGAATAGTAACGAAACAATTTTTAATCATTTAGACAACTTTTGAACAACACCAAATTAAATATTAATAATTTTGAACAACTTTTTCATCATAGTAACAAATTTTACCAACTTTAGAAACAATTTTTAAACGTTTTAAATAACTTGGAATGACAACGAAGTTATTTTGAATCATTTAGACAACTTTTGAAGAACACCAAATTTGCTATTAGAAATTTTGAACAACTTTCTCATCTTACAAATTCATTTTGACAACTCTAGACGCAATTTTTAATCATTTCGAGCAACTTAGAATAGTAACGAAACAATTTTTAATCATTTAGACAACTTTTGAACAACACCAAGTTAAATATTAATAATTTTGAACAACTTTTTCATCATAGGAACAAATTTTACCAAATTTAGAAACAATTTTTAAACGTTTTAAATAACTTGGAATGACAACGAAGTTATTTTGAATCATTTAGACAACTCTTGAAGAACACCAAATTAGCTATTAGAAATTTTGAACAACTTTCTCATCTTACAAATTCATTTTGACAACTCTACATGCAATTTTTAATCATTTCGAGCAACTTGGAATAGTAACGAAACAATTTTTAATCATTTAGACAACTTTTGAACAACACCAAATTAAATATTAATAATTTTGAACAACTTTTTCATCATAGGAACAAATTTTACCAACTTTAGAAACAATTTTTAAACGTTTTAAATAACTTGGAATGACAACGAAGTTATTTTGAATCATTTAGACAACTCTTGAAGAACACCAAATTAGCTATTAGAAATTTTGAACAACTTTCTCATCTTACAAATTCATTTTGACAACTCTACATGCAATTTTTAATCATTTCGAGCAACTTGGAATAGTAACGAAACAATTTTTAATCATTTAGACAACTTTTGAACAACACCAAATTAAATATTAATAATTTTGAACAACTTTTTCATCATAGTAACAAATTTTACCAACTTTAGAAACAATTTTTAAACGTTTTAAATAACTTGGAATGACAACGAAGTTATTTTGAATCATTTAGACAACTTTTGAAGAACACCAAATTTGCTATTAGAAATTTTGAACAACTTTCTCATCTTACAAATTCATTTTGACAACTCTAGACGCAATTTTTAATCATTTCGAGCAACTTAGAATAGTAACGAAACAATTTTTAATCATTTAGACAACTTTTGAACAACACCAAGTTAAATATTAATAATTTTGAACAACTTTTTCATCATAGGAACAAATTTTACCAAATTTAGAAACAATTTTTAAACGTTTTAAATAACTTGGAATGACAACGAAGTTATTTTGAATCATTTAGACAACTCTTGAAGAACACCAAATTAGCTATTAGAAATTTTGAACAACTTTCTCATCTTACAAATTCATTTTGACAACTCTACATGCAATTTTTAATCATTTCGAGCAACTTGGAATAGTAACGAAACAATTTTTAATCATTTAGACAACTTTTGAACAACACCAAATTAAATATTAATAATTTTGAACAACTTTTTCATCATAGGAACAAATTTTACCAACTTTAGAAACAATTTTTAAACGTTTTAAATAACTTGGAATGACAACGAAGTTATTTTGAATCATTTAGACAACTCTTGAAGAACACCAAATTAGCTATTAGAAATTTTGAACAACTTTCTCATCTTACAAATTCATTTTGACAACTCTACATGCAATTTTTAATCATTTCGAGCAACTTGGAATAGTAACGAAACAATTTTTAATCATTTAGACAACTTTTGAACAACACCAAATTAAATATTAATAATTTTGAACAACTTTTTCATCATAGGAACAAATTTTACCAACTTTAGAAACAATTTTTAAACGTTTTAAATAACTTGGAATGACAACGAAGTTATTTTGAATCATTTAGACAACTTTTGAAGAACACCAAATTTGCTATTAGAAATTTTGAACAACTTTCTCATCTTACAAATTCATTTTGACAACTCTAGACGCAATTTTTAATCATTTCGAGCAACTTAGAATAGTAACGAAACAATTTTTAATCATTTAGACAACTTTTGAACAACACCAAGTTAAATATTAATAATTTTGAACAACTTTTTCATCATAGGAACAAATTTTACCAAATTTAGAAACAATTTTTAAACGTTTTAAATAACTTGGAATGACAACGAAGTTATTTTGAATCATTTAGACAACTCTTGAAGAACACCAAATTAGCTATTAGAAATTTTGAACAACTTTCTCATCTTACAAATTCATTTTGACAACTCTACATGCAATTTTTAATCATTTCGAGCAACTTGGAATAGTAACGAAACAATTTTTAATCATTTAGACAACTTTTGAACAACACCAAATTAAATATTAATAATTTTGAACAACTTTTTCATCATAGGAACAAATTTTACCAACTTTAGAAACAATTTTTAAACGTTTTAAATAACTTGGAATGACAACGAAGTTATTTTGAATCATTTAGACAACTCTTGAAGAACACCAAATTAGCTATTAGAAATTTTGAACAACTTTCTCATCTTACAAATTCATTTTGACAACTCTACATGCAATTTTTAATCATTTCGAGCAACTTGGAATAGTAACGAAACAATTTTTAATCATTTAGACAACTTTTGAACAACACCAAATTAAATATTAATAATTTTGAACAACTTTTTCATCATAGGAACAAATTTTACCAAATTTAGAAACAATTTTTAAACGTTTTTAATAACTTGGAATGACAACGAAGTTATTTTGAATCATTTAGACAACTTTTGAAGAACACCAAATTAGCTACTAGAAATTTTGAACAACTTTCTCATCTTACAAATTCATTTTGACAACTCTACATGCAATTTTTAATCATTTCGAACAACTTGGAATATTAACGAAACAATTTTTAATCATTTAAACAACTTTTGAACAACACCAAATTAGATATTAATAATTTTGGACAAGTTTTTCATCATATGAACAAATTTTGACAACTTTAGAAACAATTTTTGAACGTTTTGAATAACTTGGAACGCAACGAAGGAATTTTGAATCATTTAGACAACTTTTGAACAACACCAAATTAGGTATTAATAATTTTGAACAACTTCCTCATCTTACAAATTCATTTTGACAACTCTAGACGCAATTTTTAATCATTTCGAAGAACTTAGAATAGTAACGAAGCAATTTTTAGTCATTTAGACAACTTTTGAACAATACCAAATTAGATATTGGAGTTTTGAACAACTTTCTCATCTTATAAACAAATTTTAATAACTGTAAAAACAATTTTTAATCGATTTGAACAACTTGGAATGATAAAGAAGCAATTTTTAATCATTTAGACAACTTTTGAACAACACCGAACTAGATATTAATAATTTTGAACAATTTTCCCATGTTATAAACGCGATTTGACAAGTTTTGATCAAGTTTTGAATCATCTTTGACTGATTTGGGTCATTTTTGACTCATTCTGGTCTCATTTTCATCAATCATTGTTTTACTTTATTTAAATTTATCAATTTTGACTCAATTTAAACCGGCTTTGACACATTCTTGATGGCACTTTGAATCTATATATTAATGATTAGAACAATTTGAATCACCTTTGACTGATTTGGCTCATTTTTGACTCATTTTGGTCTCATTTTCATCATTTCTTTTTACTTTCTTTCATATTTATCAATTTTGACTAAATTTAAACCGGCTTTGACGCATTTTTGATGGCACTTTGAATCTATATCAATGATTAGAACAATTTGAACCATCTTTGATTCATTTTGAACTATTTGCGATTCATTTTGACTAACTTAAAATCAATTTTGACTCAGGTTAAGCAAGTTTCAATTTGAAGCAATTTTAACTTATTCTGATGAACTTTTGATTTATTTTCGTCAACCTTTGAACATTTCGATTTACTCTGAATCAATTTTGAATAATTTTCACACAAGTTTGATCTCTTTGATAGACTTAGAATCAACCCAGTTCGGATTTTGGCAGTTTTAAATCATTTTGACACCCTTATGACTTATTTGACAGTTTCAGAATCACCTTTGATTCAATTTAAAAAGTTTAATCAATTTTGAATTATTTTGACACACTTAGAATCAACTTCGGCTTAGGTTGATGTAATTTTGAGTCAGGATGATCCAGTTTTGACTTAGGTTGATGCAGTTTGGAGTCGGGTTGATCCAGTTTTGACTCAAATTGATCCAGTTTTGATTCAAATTGATACAGTTTTGACTCAAATTGATTCAGTTTCGACTCAGGTTGATCCAGTTTCGACTCAGGTTGATGCAGTTTAGAGTCGGTTTGATCCAGTTTTGACTCAAATTGATACGGTTTTGATTCAAATTAATGCAGTTTTGACTTAAATTGATTCAGTTTTGACTCAGGTTGATGCAGTTTGGAGTCGGACTGATCCAGTTTTGACTCAAATTGATCCAGTTTTGACTCAGGTTGATGCAGTTTGGAGTCGGGTTGATCCAGTTTTGACTCAAATTGATACAGTTTTGACTCAAATTGATACGGTTTTGATTCAAATTAAAGCAGTTTTGACTCAGATTGATGCAGTTTGGAGTCGGACTGATCCAGTTTTGACTCAAATTGATATTGTTTTGACTCAAATTGATCCAGTTTCAACTCAGGTTGATGCAGTTTAGAGTCTCGTTGATCCAGTTTTGACTTAAATTGATACGGTTTTGATTCAAATTAATGCAGTTTTGACTTAAATTGATTCAGTTTTGACTCAGGTTGATGCAGTTTAGAGTCGGACTGATCCAGTTTTGACTCAAATTGATCCAGTTTTGACTCAGGTTGATGCAGTTTGTAGTCGGGTTGATCCAGTTTTGACTCAAATTGATACGGTTTTGATTCAAATTAAAGCAGTTTTGACTCAGATTGATGCAGTTTGGAGTCGGACTGATCCAGTTTTGACTCAAATTGATATTGTTTTGACTCAAATTGATCCAGTTTCAACTCAGGTTGATGCAGTTTAGAGTCTCGTTGATCCAGTTTTGACTTAAATTGATACGGTTTTGATTCAAATTAATACAGTTTTGACTTAAATTGATTCAGTTTTGACTCAGGTTGATGCAGTTTGGAGTCGGACTGATCCAGTTTTGACTCAAATTGATCCAGTTTTGACTCAGGTTGATGCAGTTTGTAGTCGGGTTGATCCAGTTTTGACTCAAATTGATACGGTTTTGATTCAAATTAAAGCAGTTTTGACTCAAATTGATATAGTTTTGACTCAAATTGATATAGTTTTGACTCAAATTGATCCAGTTTTGACTCAGGTTGATGCAGTTTGGAGTCGGGTTGATCCAGTTTTGACTCAAATTGATCCAGTTTTGATTCAAATTGATACAGTTTTGACTCAAATTGATCCAGTTTCGACTCAGGTTGATGCAGTTTAGAGTCGGTTTGATCCAGTTTTGACTCAAATTGATACGGTTTTGATTCAAATTAATGCAGTTTTGACTTAAATTGATTCAGTTTTGACTCAGGTTGATGCAGTTTGGAGTCGGACTGATCCAGTTTTGACTCAAATTGATCCAGTTTTGACTCAGGTTGATGCAGTTTGGAGTCGGGTTGATCCAGTTTTGACTCAAATTGATCCAGTTTTGACTCAAATTGATATTGTTTTGACTCAAATTGATCCAGTGTCAACTCAGGTTGATGCAGTTTAGAGTCGGGTTGATCCAGTTTTGACTCAAATTGATACGGTTTTGATTCAAATTAATGCAGTTTTGACTTAAATTGATTCAGTTTTGACTCAGGTTGATGCAGTTTGGAGTCGGACTGATCCAGTTTTGACTCAAATTGATCCAGTTTTGACTCAGGTTGATGCAGTTTGGAGTCGGGTTGATCCAGTTTTGACTCAAATTGATCCAGTTTTGACTCAAATTGATATTGTTTTGACTCAAATTGATCCAGTTTCAACTCAGGTTGATGCAGTTTAGAGTCGGGTTGATCCAGTTTTGACTTAAATTGATACGGTTTTGATTCAAATTAATGCAGTTTTGACTTAAATTGATTCAGTTTTGACTCAGGTTGATGCAGTTTGGAGTCGGACTGATCCAGTTTTGACTCAAATTGATCCAGTTTTGACTCAGGTTGATGCAGTTTGGAGTCGGGTTGATACAGTTTTGACTCAAATTGATACGGTTTTGATTCAAATTAAAGCAGTTTTGACTCAAATTGATATAGTTTTGACTCAAATTGATATAGTTTTGACTCAAATTGATATAGTTTTGAATCAAATTGATCCAGTTTTGACTCAGGTTGATGCAGTTTGGAGTCGGGTTGATCCACTTTTGACTCAAATTGATACAGGTATGAGTCAAATTAATACAGTTTTGTCTCAACTTGGTACAATTTTGACTCAAATTAAGTTAGTTTTCACTCAAATTAGTATAGTTTCGACTTAATTTGATACAGTTTTGACTCAATTTAATACATTTTGACTCAATTTGATACATTTTTCACTCAAATTGACACAATACAATTTTGAGTCTTTTTAAATCATGTTCTACTCACAAACAACTCTTAATTAATTTTGATACATTTTTAACTCCTATTGATTCAATTTTAATACCTGGAATAAACGTAACCTCATTTCCAAAAATTTTGAAGCAATTTTGATTCAGTTTGAGTCACCTCTCTTTCATCTCAGTAAACTTTTGACCTTTTTGATTCATTTTGCATCAAATTTGAATCTATTCACATATTTTTGACTTCTTCGACATTCTTAGAATCAACATATACTCAGATTGAAGCAGTTTTTAATCATTTTGATACACTTTAGACTTACTTAAAATCAACTTCGAGTCAAATTGATAAAGTTGTGTAAAATTGAAACAATTTTGAGCCCAAAACAATTCAAAGAATCAATTTGATTCTTCAGTGACTTGTTTTGATGAACTTTTGATTAATCTTCATTTACTTTAAATTTATTTCGGTTGCCTTAACTCAATTCGAGTCAATTTTTCCACACTTTGATCAACTTGACTAGTTTTGGTAAACTTTTGACTCGCTTTAAATCAATTTTAACACAACCAGATTCAGTTTTAACTCATTTCGACCACATTTTGACTAAATTAATTTTTTTTGATCAACCTGTAACACGATTTGTATCAATTTTGATTCGTTTTGACTATTTTGGCACGTTTTTGACACACTTAGAATCAATTTTGATCATTTTTGTTCTTTAAATCTTCTTTTGATTAATTTCGATTCACTTTTGATTCATTTTAAATCAGCAAAATGATTTAGGTTTCTTATTTCTTTCGTTTTGATCAACTTTTCCCTTACTTTGATAAACTTGAATCATTTTGGATAAGTTATGAATCAATTTGGATCAATTTTATCTCATTTTTAACAAATTAAGGCGTTCTGGTCAACTTCTGGCTCACTCTGAATCAATTTTAATTCATTTTGAATATTTAGAATCAACCTAGATTCAGATTAATATATAAATTATTAATTATATTAATAAAATATTTTGATGCACTTTTACATATTTAGATCAATTTAGACTCGGGTTGAAATAATTTTGACTCAGTTTGAAGCAATTTTTACTCCGCTTGAAGTAATTTCAATATAGCTTTAAACATTTTTAACTCATTCTGAATAGATTTTAATTTTTTATTGACTCTTGGGCCATTTGATTAATTTTGAATCAATCATGACTCGGATTGAAGCAATTTTGACTCTCTTTGAACCACCTTTAACTCATTCTGGTGAACCTTTGATTCATTTTGATCAATTTTTAGATTGGATCTGCTCCAGAAAAGATGCATCGAAGCATCAAAGCATCGACTTATGATGCTTTGAACTTCTTCATCTCGAGCTAATTGCTGTCATGTTTGGACCGCAAGGTATGGTGTTTTTTGTCCCATAAGTCATTGTTGTCAATTTATATTCTTCAATCCTTTGTTGATCTTCTTGGGATATTTTAATGTGACGGTAAACTTTCTTTGCATTTGCTAAGAAACCAATTTTATAGACTAAATATCTGCGATTTCTTGTTGCAATCTCGGATCAGTGGGCATGAAATCGTTGAGGCTCTTGCTGTTAGAAGTTTTACAAGGTACATCAAATACCACCCGTAATTTTGTGGTGGTGCTTGATGGCTTTAATACCGTTTGGTGTAGAATGTAGCCTTTCCTTGTACTGCCTTCTTCTGAATCTTCTCCACGTGACCCTGCTCAATATATTCTGTTATGAACTTCTCATATTGTGATTTCAGCTTATCATTTTTTGCAAGGCGATTTTCTAATTGAAATAATCTTGCTTCCGTCCTGGATTTAGAGTATCCTAATTCCATTTTGCCTCGAATGGTATCTTCATGGTGAAGATACCAAAGAAAGTTCATTCCATCCTTGTTTCTTTTTGAGCCATCCTTGTCAAGTCGTCTGGAATCAGTATCAAGTCTTCTAGAAGCAGTGCCAAGTCTCATGGAAGTATTATGATGTCTTTTAGTAGCAGTAAAAATCATTAAAAGTCTTCTGGAATCAGTATCAAGTCTTCTAGAAGCAGTGCCAAGTCTCAAGGAAGTATTATGATGTCTTTTAGTAGCAGTAAAAATCATTAAAAGTCTTCTGGAATCAGTATCAAGTCTTCCGCAAGCAATATTAGGTCTTCTAAAAGCAGCATCAAGTCTTCTAGAAGTAATACCAAGTCTCATGATAGCATTATGAAGTCTTTTAGATGCAGTAAAATTATTAAAGGTCTTCTGCAAGCAGTATCAAGCCTTGTGCATGCAACATTAAGTCTTCTAGAAACAGTATCAAGTCTTTCGGAATTATTTCCAGTCCTCCAGAGGCAATATCAAGTCTTCTAGAAGCAGCACTCAGTCTTATGAAAGTATTATGAGGTCTTCTAATAGCAGTAAAAATCATTAACTGTCTTCTGGAAGCGGTGTCAAGTCTTCTGCATGCAATGTTTAGCCTTATAATAGCAGTATCAAGTCTTATGGTAGCATTTCTAATCCTCCAGAGGCAATATCAAGTCTTATAGACACAGAACTAAATCGTTTGGAAAGTCTTAAGCTTACCTTAACTTAGTCCTAAGCAGTCTTATGGAAATGTTATGAGGTCTTCTAGAGGCAGCAAAAATCGTGAAAAGTCTTCTGGAAGCAGTGTCAAGTCTTGTACATGTAGTATTAAGACTTCTAGAAGTAGTATCAAGTCTTCTGGAATCATTTTGAGTCCTCTCGATGTAATATGAAGCCTTTTAGAAGCAGTAAAGATCTTTTGGAAGCAGTATTAAGTCTTGTACATGCAATGTTAAGTCTTCTAGATGCAGTATCAAGTCTTCTGGAAGCATTTCCAATACTTCAGAGGCAATATCAAGTCTTCTAGAAGCAGTATCAAGTCTTCTGGAAGCATTTCCAATACTTCAGAGGCAATGTCAAGTCTTCTAGAAGCAATATCAAGTCTTCTGGAAGCATTTCCAATACTTCAGAGGCAATATCAGGTCTTCTAGAAGCAGTACTAAGTCTTATGGAAATGTTGTGAGGTCTTCTAGAGGCAGCAAAAATCGTGAAAAGTCTTCTGGAAGCAGTGTCAAGTCTTGTACATGTAGTATTAAGACTTCTAGAAGTAGTATCAAGTCTTCTGGAATCATTTTGAGTCCTCTCGATGTAATATCAAGTCTTTTAGAAGCAGTAAAGATCTTTTGGAAGCAGTATTAAGTCTTGTATATGCAATGTTAAGTCTTCTAGATGTAGTATCAAGTCTTCTGGAAGCATTTCCAATACTTCAGAGGCAATATCAAGTCTTCTAGAAGCAGTGTCAAGTCTTCTGGAAGCATTTCCAATACTTCAGAGGCAATGTCAAGCCTTCTAGAAGCAATATCAAGTCTTCTGGAAGCATTTCTAATACTTCAGAGGCAATATCAGGTCTTCTAGAAGCAGTACTACGTCTTATGGAAATGTTATGAGGTCTTCTAGAGGCAGCAAAAATCGTGAAAAGTCTTCTGGAAGCAGTGTCAAGTCTTGTACATGTAGTATTAAGACTTCTAGAAGTAGTATCAAGTCTTCTGGAATCATTTTGAGTCCTCTCGATGTAATATCAAGCCTTTTAGAAGCAGTAAAGATCTTTTGGAAGCAGTATTAAGTCTTGTACATGCAATGTTAAGTCTTCTAGATGTAATATCAAGTCTTCTGGAAGCATTTCCAATACTTCAGAGGCAATATCAAGTCTTCTAGAAGCAGTATCAAGTCTTCTGGAAGCATTTCCAATACTTCAGAGGCAATGTCAAGTCTTCTAGAAGCAATATCAAGTCTTCTGGAAGCATTTCCAATACTTCAGAGGCAATATCAGGTCTTCTAGAAGCAGTACTAAGACTTATGGAAATGTTATGAGGTCTTCTAGAGGCAGCAAAAATCGTGAAAAGTCTTCTGGAAGCAGTGTCAAGTCTTGTACATGTAATATTAGAACTTCTAGAAGCAGTATCAAGTCTTCTGGAAGCATTTACAATCCTTCAGAGGCAATATCCAGCCTTCTAAAAGCGGTACTAAGTCTTATGGAAATATTATGAGGTCTTCTAGATGTAGTACAAACTTCTAAATGTCTTCTGAACGCAGTGTCAAGTCTTCTGCAAGCAATAATAATTCTTCTAGAAGCAGTATCAAGTCTTCTGGAAGCATTTCCAGTCCTCCAAGTGCAATATGAAGTTTTCTAAAAGTAGTACCAAGTCGCTTGGAAGCATTATGAAGTATTCTAGAAGCAGTCAAAATTATTGAAGGTCTTCTGGAGGCAGTGTCAAGTCTTCTGCATGCAATATTAAGTCTTTTAGAAGCAGGATCAAGTCTTCTAGAAGTAGTACCAAGTCTTATGGAAGCACTATGAAGTCTTTTGGATGCAGTAAAGATCTTCTGGAAGCAGTGTCAAGTCTTGTACGTGCAATATTAAGTCTTCTGGAAGCATTTCCAATACTTCGGATGCAATATCCAGTCTTCTAGAAGCAGTACCAAGTCTTATGGAAGCAAACTGAAGTCTTCTAGAAGCAGTAAAAATCATTAAAGGTCTTCTGGAAGCAGTGTCAAGTCTTGTACATACTATATTGAGTCTTCTAGAAGCATTATCAAGCTTTTTGGAAGCATTTCCAGTCCAACAGAGGCAATAGAAGCAGTTTCAAGTATTCTTGAAGCATTCCAGATTGTCAAAAAGAACTTTTTTGTTATATAAATCTAAACTTAATACTTTTTTTAAATTTTTTCGATTCTTTTCTACCTCCATTTAGTGATAATTACAGATACTAAATCACTTCTGACGCTTTGATTACATTTTTTACCAAAATACTGGAATTCTAACAAAAAAAATGGAATATATTTATCATTCATTTACAGCGGAAGCGTCTCGATTTTTATTCCGTTACATTAAAATCGTAAAGGCTTTAACCTCAAACTTGTTCTTCAAATAATTAACATAAAATTAATGTAATCTCGGGGAAATCCCGCGCGTTCTTTTTCGCTTCTCACTCGAGTTAAGTACTCACGAACAAATGGCGAACCGGTTTATCATCCCAATTTAAATTCCTCCACTACAATTTAATTCACTCATTCATTAAATGAAATTAAAGTTTTAAAGTAAATGCAAAGTTTTTGTTTGTCAAGGGTTAGAGTGAAAGCTGATCTTGTAAGAAACATCATGCTTTACGTTACCTAACGCGACAAAACCGTTTCTATCGACCACATTTTAGAATTGCCCAAGAATTAAGAACGCAAACGACTCACACGTAATCCTCCTTTTGTTACGTCGATTTATCCAAACATCTCGATAAATAAATGAATAAGACGAGGAATATGAATTACATAAATCAGCGGGAATTTCGCGTTACAAATTACAAAGAAAGTTGGGTAATAATCTTTAAGGTTACACCACGAAATTTGGTAACCGTTTCGTTTACGGAGCCGAAAAAGAGAAATTCCCGGTTTTATTGCTCTTAATCATTAACTCATAGTCAATGATGTATGTTATTAACGAGGAATATTTTTTCGTGTAAATAATTTGTTGCGTTTTAGTTTATTAAGGCAACAAGGCGACCGAGTTTTTCCTTGACGTAAAGGAAAAAACGTTAAAATAACACGTATTTACTTGTTAACATTAACAATATGCGGTTTAAGGTAATTATTATGACACATTGTTGATTCATATTAAAAAAAAATTGTTTGTCCAAGAGATCCGCATAAATTACACAAATTCGCTCCTCAAATATTTGATTGTTATTAATCGTTTAATCCCGGAAATCGCCTCTTAACAATTCGCCTATTAACGGTTTATTTTCGAATTTAAAGTTCAATTAAATTTATTTAAATTTTTTTTCGAGGTTAATCCAAAGGTCAGACCGTCTTTTCAAATTAAATCCAATCATAAAATTTGATTGATAATTCATTACGATACCCGTGTGTCTCACGGGCTTTCACTCTAAAACCACAACCTACGATACTTATTTAGAATTTACGATTTCAACCGCAAAATGCAGGTTCACGCGTTTAATTATACTTTTATGTTATGAATAAATCCTTTGAATGAAAGGGTCAATGTTTTATTCTTAATCAAGTTCAAGGAAATTCGCTTGATTCATTTCAAATTCCGAAAGATTGATGTCAAATAAGTTATGTTTGTAATGGGTGTGACACAATTTTTTATTATTACGTCTTAATACATCGTTTAAGCGTTTCTACTTTGACCTACACTTAATTCTAGCCCATCGGGAGTAGATGTTCTTGGTTTTAATCTTTATTTGGATCGATTTTGAAGTGGATTAGTTTGTTCTACATCACGATTTTTATCATTAAAAATCTTGGTTGTAGCCTCTCGGAAATTCCCTTCTTAAATCTCGAGGAGCTACAATTAGCACAAATTTTTAGTTATAATCTTTATTTAGATCGATTTTGAAGTTGGATCAGTTTGTTTTAAAGTTTGTTCTACGTCACGATGTTTATCATTAAAAATCTTAGTTGTAGCCCCTCGGAAATTCCCTTCTTAAATCCCGAGGAGCTACAATTAGCACATATTTTCAGTTACAATCTTTATTTAGCTCGATTTTGAAGTCGGGTCAATTTATTTTAAAGTTTCTTCGACGTCGCAATGTTTATCATTAAAAATGTTGATTATAGCCCCTCGGAAACTCGTTTCTTAGATCCCGAGGAGCTACAATTAGCACATATTCTCAGTTAAAATCTTTATTTGGATTGATTTTGAAGTTGGGTCAGCTCGATCTTGATGTTAGCTGAAATCTTGATGCTCGATCTTGATCTTGTTGTTTGTTTGGTTGTAGCCCTTCGGGAATGCTTATTTTAGGGTCCGAGGAGCTACAATTAGCACATATTCTCGGTTACAATCTTCAATTAGATCGATTTTAATGCCGAATTAACTTGGTTTTAATGTTTGTGCGTTTTCGCGATGTTTACCATAAAAAATCTTGGGTGTAGCCCCTCGGAAACGTTGTTTTTAGATCCCGAGGAGCTACAATTAGCACAAATTTTTAGTTATAATCTTTATTTAGATCGATTTTGAAGTTGGGCCAGTTTGTTTTAAAGTTTATTCTACGTCGCGATATTTATCATTAAAAATCTTGATTGTAGCCCCTCGGAAACTCTTTTCTTAGATTCCGAGGAGCTACAATTAGCACAAATTTTTAGTTATAATCTTTATTTAGATCGATTTTGAAGTTGGGCCAGTTTGTTTTAAAGTTTATTCTACGTCGTGATATTTATGATTAAAAATATTGATTGTAGCCCCTCGGGAACGCTGTTCTTAGATCCCGAGGAGCTACAATTAGCACAAATTTTTAGTTATAATCTTTATTTAGATCGATTTTGAAGTTGGGCCAGTTTATTTTAAAGTTTATTCTACATCGCGATATTTATCATTAAAAATCTTGATTGTAGCCCCTCGGAAACTGTTTTCTTAGATCCCGAGGAGCTACAATTAGCACATATTCTCGGTTAAAATCTTTATTTGGATCGATTTTGAAGTTGGGTCAGCTCGATCTTGATGTTAGCTGAAATCTTGATGCTCGATCTTGATCTTGTTGATTTGTTGGTTGTAGCCCTTCGGGAATGCTTATTTTAGGGTCCGAGGAGCTACAATTAGCACATATTCTCGGTTACAATCTTCAATTAGATCGATTTTAATGCCGAATTAACTTGGTTTTAATGTTTGTGCGTTTTCGCGATGTTTACCATAAAAAATCTTGGGTGTAGCCCCTCGGAAACGTTGTTTTTAGATCCCGAGGAGCTACAATTAGCACAAATTTTTAGTTATAATCTTTATTTAGATCGATTTTGAAGTTGGGCCAGTTTGTTTTAAAGTTTATTCTACGTCGCGATATTTATCATTAAAAATCTTGATTGTAGCCCCTCGGAAACTCTTTTCTTAGATTCCGAGGAGCTACAATTAGCACAAATTTTTAGTTATAATCTTTATTTAGATCGATTTTGAAGTTGGGCCAGTTTGTTTTAAAGTTTATTCTACGTCGTGATATTTATGATTAAAAATATTGATTGTAGCCCCTCGGGAACGCTGTTCTTAGATCCCGAGGAGCTACAATTAGCACAAATTTTTAGTTATAATCTTTATTTAGATCGATTTTGAAGTTGGGCCAGTTTATTTTAAAGTTTATTCTACATCGCGATATTTATCATTAAAAATCTTGATTGTAGCCCCTCGGAAACTGTTTTCTTAGATCCCGAGGAGCTACAATTAGCACATATTCTCGGTTAAAATCTTTATTTGGATCGATTTTGAAGTTGGGTCAGCTCGATCTTGATGTTAGCTGAAATCTTGATGCTCGATCTTGATCTTGTTGTTTGTTTGGTTGTAGCCCTTCGGGAATGCTTATTTTAGGGTCCGAGGAGCTACAATTAGCACATATTCTCGGTTACAATCTTCAATTAGATCGATTTTAATGCCGAATTAACTTGGTTTTAATGTTTGTGCGTTTTCGCGATGTTTATCATAAAAAATCTTGGGTGTATCCCCTCGGAAATGCTGTTTTTAGATCCCGAGGAGCTACAATTAGCACAAATTTTTAGTTATAATCTTTATTTAAATCGATTTTGAAGTTGGGCCAGTTTGTTTTAAAGTTTATTCTACGTCGCGATATTTATCATTAAAAATGTTGATTATAGCCCCTCGGAAACTCTTTTCTTAGATCCCGAGGAGCTACAATTAGCACATATTCTCGGTTAAAATCTTTATTTGGATCGATTTTGAAGTCGGGTCAATTTATTTTAAAGCTTCTTCTACGTCGCAATGTTTATCATTAAAAATCTTGATTGTAGCCCCTCGGGAACGCTTTTATTAGTTCCCGAGGAGCTACAATTAACACATATTCTCGGTTAAAATCTTTATTTGGATCGATTTTGAAGTTGGGTCAGCTCGATCTTGATGTTAGCTGAAATCTTGATGCTCGATCTTGATCTTGTTGTTTGTTTGGTTGTAGCCCTTCGGGAATGCTTATTTTAGGGTCCGAGGAGCTACAATTAGCACATATTCTCGGTTACAATCTTCAAATAGATCGATTTTAATGCCGAATTAACTTGGTTTTAATGTTTGTGCGTTTTCGCGATGTTTATCATAAAAAATCTTGGGTGTATCCCCTCGGAAACGCTGTTTTTAGATCCCGAGGAGCTACAATTAGCACAAATTTTTAGTTATAATCTTTATTTAGATCGATTTTGAAGTTGGGCCAGTTTGTTTTAAAGTTTATTCTACGTCGCGATATTTATCATTAAAAATCTTGATTGTAGCCCCTCGGGAACGCTTTTATTAGTTTGCGAGGAGCTAGAATTAGCACATATTCTCGGTTAAAATCTTTATTTGGATCGATTTTGAAGTTGGGTCAATTTATTTTAAAGTTTCTTCGACGTCGCAATGTTTATCATTAAAAATCTTGATTGTAGCCCCTCGGGAACGCTTTTATTAGTTCCCGAGGAGCTACAATTAACACATATTCTCGGTTAAAATCTTTATTTGGATCGATTTTGAAGTTGGGTCAGCTCGATCTTGATGTTAGCTGAAATCTTGATGCTCGATCTTGATCTTGTTGTTTGTTTGGTTGTAGCCCTTCGGAAATGCTTATTTTAGGGTCCGAGGAGCTACAATTAGCACATATTCTCGGTTACAATCTTCAATTAGATCGATTTTAATGCCGAATTAACTTGGTTTTAATGTTTGTGCGTTTTCGCGATGTTTATCATAAAAAATCTTGGGTGTATCCCCTCGGAAACGCTGTTTTTAGATCCCGAGGAGCTACAATTAGCACAAATTTTTAGTTATAATCTTTATTTAGATCGATTTTGAAGTTGGGCCAGTTTGTTTTAAAGTTTATTCTACGTCGCGATATTTATCATTAAAAATCTTGATTGTAGCCCCTCGGAAACTCTTTTCTTAGATCCCGAGGAGCTACAATTAGCACAAATTTTTAGTTATAATCTTTATTTAGATCGATTTTGAAGTTGGATCAGTTTGTTTTAAAGTTTGTTCTACGTCACGATGTTTATCATTAAAAATCTTAGTTGTAGCCCCTCGGAAATTCCCTTCTTAAATCCCGAGGAGCTACAATTAGCACATATTTTCAGTTACAATCTTTATTTGGATCGATTTTGAAGTTGGGTCAATTTATTTTAAAGTTTCTTCGACGTCGCAATGTTTATCATCAAAAATCTTGATAGTAGCCCCTCGGGAACGCTTTTATTAGATCCCGAGGAGCTACATTTAGCACATATTCGCGATTACAAACTTTATTTGGATCGATTTTAAAGTTCGATCAGCTTAGTTTTGAAGTTTATTCGACGTCGCGATGATTATCTTTAAGAATTTTGATTGTAGCCCATCGGAAACCTTGTTTTTAGGTCCCGAGGAGCTACAATTAGCACATATTTTGATTACAAACTTTATTTGGCTCGATTTTAAAGTTGGGTCAGCTTGTTTTTGAAGTTTGTTCGACGTCACGATGTTAATTTTTAAAATCTTGATTGTAGCCCCTCGGGAATGCTCTTTTTATATCCCGAGGAGCTACGTTTACCACATATTCTTGATTAAAAACTTTATTTGGATCAATTTTAAAGTAGCATCAGCTTGGTTTAGAAATTTGTTCGACGTCGCGATGTTTATCTTTAAGAATTTTGATTTTAGCCCATTGGAAACCTTCTTCTTAGGTCCCGAGGAGCTACAATTAGAACATATTCTCGGTTACAATCTTAATTTGGCTCGATTTTAAAGTTGGATCAGCTTGCTTTTAAAGTTTGTTTGACGTCATGATGTTAATTTTTAAAATCTTGATTGTAGCCCCTCGGGAACGCTCTTCTTAGATCCCGAGGAGCTACATTTAGCACATATTCTTGATTACAAACTTTATTTGGATCGATTTTAAAGTTGGATCAGTGAAGTTGAAGTTTGTTCGACGTCGCGATGTGTATCATTAAAAAGAATCTTGGTTGTAGCCCCTCGGGAACGATCTTATTACACTGGAATAATTTCAAAGTTTTGTTGAATTGATTTAAAGTTAAGTTGAATTAATTTTGAATTTGTATTGGTTCTCAAGCAACATTTTCAGCTACAATTTTAAATTGGATCGTCTTTAAAGTTAGATTGAGTTGATTTTAAAGTTTAATCGACACCTTGATGTTTATCTTAAACGATATTGAATGTAGCTCCTCGGAATCGAGAAACTTCGACTACAATCTTAGATTAAATCGACTTTAAAGTTGGGTTGGATTCATTTTAAGGTTGAGTTGACTTTATTTTAAAGTTTGTTGAGCATCACGATGATTATCTTTCAAAATTTTGAATTTAGTCCCTCGTTAAGCAACATTCTCAACAACAATTTTAAATTCGATCGACTTTAAAGTTAAATTGGATTGATTTTAAAGTTTAATCGACACCTTGATGCTTCTTTTAAACGATATCAAATGTAGCTCCTCGGAATCGAATAACTTGAACTACAATCTTAAATTGAATCGATTTTAAAGTTGGGTTGGATTCATTTTAAAGTTGAGTTAATTTTATTTCAAAGTTTGTTCAACATCGCGATGATTATCTTTCAAAATTTTGAATTTAGCCCCTCGTTAAGCAACATTCTTAACTACAATTTCAGATTGGATCTACTTTAAAGTTAAATTGGGTTGATTTTAAAGTTTAATCAACACCTTGATGCTTATTTTAAACGATATCAAAAGTAGCTCCTCGGAATTGAATAGCTTAAACTACAATCTCGAATTGAATCGACTTTAAAGTTAAATTGGATTAATTTTAAAGTTTAATCGACACCTCGATGTTTATCTTAAATGATATTGAATGTAGCTCCTCGGAATCGAGAAATTTCGATTACAATCTTAGATTAAATCGTCTTTAAAGTTGGGTTGGATTCATTTTAAAGTTAAATTGACTTTATTTTAAAGTTTATTCGACGTCACCATGTTACATCTTTAAGAATCTTGGATGTAGCCCCTCGGAAACGCTCTTCCTAAATTAGATTGATTTTAAAATTTGGTTGAGTTGATTTAAAGTTAATATGAATAAATTTTAAAGTTAGTTCTTCTTAATTTTAAAGTACATCCGACGTCGCCATGTTTATTTTTAAATATTTCGGTTGTAGCCCCTCGGCAGTAAACATTCTCGGCATTATCTTAGGTTATCTCAATTTTAAAGTTGGGTTGAATTAATTTTAAAGTTGAATTGAGTTTATTTTAAAGTTTATTCGACGTCACGATGTTACATCTTTAAGAATCTTGGATGTAGCCCCTCGGAAACGCTCTTCCTAAATTAGATTGATTTTAAAATTTGGTTGAGTTGATTTAAAGTTAATATGAATAAATTTTAAAGTTAGTTCTTCTTAATTTTAAAGTATATCCGACGTCGCGATGTTTATTTTTAAATATTTCGGTTGTAGCCCCTCGGCAGTAAACATTCTCGGCAATTATCTTAGGTTATCTCAATTTTAAAGTTGGGTTGAATTAATTTTAAAGTTGAATTGAGTTTATTTTAAAGTTTATTCGACGTCACGATGTTACATCTTTAAGAATCTTGGATGTAGCCCCTCGGAAACGCTCTTCCTAAATTAGATTGATTTTAAAATTTGGTTGAGTTGATATAAAGTTAATATGAATAAATTTTAAAGTTAGTTCTTCTTAATTTTAAAGTACATCCGACGTCGCGATGTTTATTTTTAAATATTTCGGTTGTAGCCCCTCGGCAGTAAACATTCTCGGCAATTATCTTAGGTTATCTCAATTTTAAAGTTGGGTTGAATTAATTTTAAAGTTGAATTGAGTTTATTTTAAAGTTTATTCGACGTCACGATGTTACATCTTTAAGAATCTTGGATGTAGCCCCTCGGAAACGCTCTTCCTAAATTAGATTGATTTTAAAATTTGGTTAAGTTGATTTAAAGTTAATATGAATAAATTTTAAAGTTAATTCTTCTTAATTTTAAAGTACATCCGACGTCGCGATGTTTATTTTTAAATATTTCGGTTGTAGCCCCTCGGCAGTAAACATTCTCGGCATTATCTTAGGTTATCTCAATTTTAAAGTTGGGTTGAATTAATTTTAAAGTTGAATTGAGTTTATTTTAAAGTTTATTCGACGTCACGATGTTACATCTTTAAGAATCTTGGATGTAGCCCCTCGGAAACGCTCTTCCTAAATTAGATTGATTTTAAAATTTGGTTGAGTTGATTTAAAGTTAATATGAATAAATTTTAAAGTTAGTTCTTCTTAATTTTAAAGTATATCCGACGTCGCGATGTTTATTTTTAAATATTTCGGTTGTAGCCCCTCGGCCGTAAACATTCTCGGCAATTATCTTAGGTTATCTCAATTTTAAAGTTGGGTTGAATTAATTTTAAAGTTGAATTGAGTTTATTTTAAAGTTTATTCGACGTCACGATGTTACATCTTTAAGAATCTTGGATGTAGCCCCTCGGAAACGCTCTTCCTAAATTAGATTGATTTTAAAATTTGGTTGAGTTGATATAAAGTTAATATGAATAAATTTTAAAGTTAGTTCTTCTTAATTTTAAAGTACATCCGACGTCGCGATGTTTATTTTTAAATATTTCGGTTGTAGCCCCTCGGCAGTAAACATTCTCGGCAATTATCTTAGGTTATCTCAATTTTAAAGTTGGGTTGAATTAATTTTAAAGTTGAATTGAGTTTATTTTAAAGTTTATTCGACGTCACGATGTTACATCTTTAAGAATCTTGGATGTAGCCCCTCGGAAACGCTCTTCCTAAATTAGATTGATTTTAAAATTTGGTTGAGTTGATTTAAAGTTAATATGAATAAATTTTAAAGTTAGTTCTTCTTAATTTTAAAGTATATCCGACGTCGCGATGTTTATTTTTAAATATTTCGGTTGTAGCCCCTCGGCAGTAAACATTCTCGGCAATTATCTTAGGTTATCTCAATTTTAAAGTTGGGTTGAATTAATTTTAAAGTTGAATTGAGTTTATTTTAAAGTTTATTCGACGTCACGATGTTACATCTTTAAGAATCTTGGATGTAGCCCCTCGGAAACGCTCTTCCTAAATTAGATTGATTTTAAAATTTGGTTGAGTTGATATAAAGTTAATATGAATAAATTTTAAAGTTAGTTCTTCTTAATTTTAAAGTACATCCGACGTCGCGATGTTTATTTTTAAATATTTCGGTTGTAGCCCCTCGGCAGTAAACATTCTCGGCAATTATCTTAGGTTATCTCAATTTTAAAGTTGGGTTGAATTAATTTTAAAGTTGAATTGAGTTTATTTTAAAGTTTATTCGACGTCACGATGTTACATCTTTAAGAATCTTGGATGTAGCCCCTCGGAAACGCTCTTCCTAAATTAGATTGATTTTAAAATTTGGTTGAGTTGATTTAAAGTTAATATGAATAAATTTTAAAGTTAGTTCTTCTTAATTTTAAAGTACATCCGACGTCGCGATGTTTATTTTTAAATATTTCGGTTGTAGCCCCTCGGCAGTAAACATTCTCGGCAATTATCTTAGGTTATCTCAATTTTAAAGTTGGGTTGAATTAATTTTAAAGTTGAATTGAGTTTATTTTAAAGTTTGTTCGACGTCACGATGTTACATCTTTAAGAATCTTGGATGTAGCCCCCCGGAAACGCTCTTCCTAAATTAGATTGATTTTAAAATTTGGTTAAGTTGATTTAAAGTTAATATGAATAAATTTTAAAGTTAGTTCTTCTTAATTTTAAAGTATATCTGACGTCGCGATGTTTATTTTTAAATATTTCGGTTGTAGCCCCTCGGCAGTAAACATTCTCGGCAATTATCTTAGGTTATCTCAATTTTAAAGTTGGGTTGAATTAATTTTAAAGTTGAATTGAGTTTATTTTAAAGTTTATTCGACGTCACGATGTTACATCTTTAAGAATCTTGGATGTAGCCCCTCGGAAACGCTCTTCCTAAATTATATTGATTTTAAAATTTGGTTAAGTTGATTTAAAGTTAATATGAATAAATTTTAAAGTTAATTCTTCTTAATTTTAAGTACATCCGACGTCGCGATGTTTATTTTTAAATATTTCGGTTGTAGCCCCTCGGCAGTATACATTCTCGGCAACTATCTTAGGTTATCTCAATTTTAAAGTTGGGTTGAATTAATTTTAAAGTTGAATTGAGTTTATTTTAAAGTTTATTCGACGTCACGATGTTACATCTTTAAGAATCTTGGATGTAGCCCCTCGGAAACGCTCTTCCTAAATTAGATTGATTTTAAAATTTGGTTGAGTTGATTTAAAGTTAATATGAATAAATTTTAAAGTTAGTTCTTCTTAATTTTAAAGTATATCCGACGTCGCGATGTTTTTTTTAAATATTTCGGTTGTAGCCCCTCGGCAGTAAACATTCTCGGCATTATCTTAGGTTATCTCAATTTTAAAGTTGGGTTGAATTAATTTTAAAGTTGAGTTGACTTTATTTTAAAGTTTATTCGACGTCACGATGTTACATCTTTAAGAATCTTGGATGTAGCCCCTCGGAAACGCTCTTCCTAAATTAGATTGATTTTAAAATTTGGTTAAGTTGATTTAAAGTTAATATGAATAAATTTTAAAGTTAGTTCTTCTTAATTTTAAAGTATATCCGACGTCGCGATGTTTATTTTTAAATATTTCGGTTATAGCCCCTCGGCAGTAAACATTCTCGGCATTATCTTAGGTTATCTCAATTTTAAAGTTGGGTTGAATTAATTTTAAAGTTGAATTGAGTTTATTTTAAAGTTTATTCGACGTCACGATGTTACATCTTTAAGAATCTTGGATGTAGCCCCTCGGAAACGCTCTTCCTAAATTAGATTGATTTTAAAATTTGGTTGAGTTGATTTAAAGTTAATATGAATAAATTTTAAAGTTAGTTCTTCTTAATTTTAAGGTAAATCCGACGTCGCGATGTTTATTTTTAAATATTTCGGTTGTAGCCCCTCGGCAGTAAACATTCTCGGCAATTATCTTAGGTTATCTCAATTTTAAAGTTGGGTTGAATTAATTTTAAAGTTGAATTGAGTTTATTTTAAAGTTTATTCGACGTCAAGATGTTACATCTTTAAGAATCTTGGATGTAGCCCCTCGGAAACGCTCTTCCTAAATTAGATTGATTTTAAAATTTGGTTGAGTTGATTTAAAGTTAATATGAATAAATTTTAAAGTTAGTTCTTCTTAATTTTAAAGTATATCCGACGTCGTGATGTTTATTTTTAAATATTTCGGTTGTAGCCCCTCGGCAGTAAACATTCTCGGCAATTATCTTAGGTTATCTCAATTTTAAAGTTGGATTGAATTGATTTTAAAGTTTAATCAATGACTTGATGTTTAATTTTAAAGTATATTGATTATAGCTCCTCTTCATCGAGGAATTTTGATTGCAATCTTAGTTTGGATCGATTTTAAAGTTGAGTTGAGTCAATTTTAAACTTATGTTGCCTCTATTTTAAAGTTTACTCATCATCACGATAATTATCATGAAAATCTCGAATGTAGCCCCTCGGCAATAAACATTCTCAGCCATAATCTTATATTTTGTCGATTTTAAAGTTAGATTTATTCGATTTCAGTATATTGCGTTGATTTCAAATTTGAAATCGTTTTTTACCAACTTATCATTAAAAAGTTCTTCTTCGCGCGCGGATATTCGTTTCGTGGTAAAGCGAAACGTTAAGTAACGAAACGATTGCATAAAATTATTATTAATTTTGTAACGTTCGAGAAGTGGAAAAACGTCGTGAAAACGCGACCGAAACTTTCTTGTTCTGTTATGACTCGTACGAAATGTGTTGGGAATTACATAATAAATGTTTGACCTGGATTTTAAGGTTATTCTTCCTAGATTATTCTCATTCCGAATCAATCTTGCGAAAAATCGTTCGATTCGCGGCGAATTCAAGGCGATATCGCCAAATTGAATTTTTTATAAGCCGACCTTGCCGTTTTAAACACTATTATTAAATTGAAATTTTCGCAAAAAAAATTCTTTATGTTATGAAGTGTCAATGTTAATGATCGGATGGTTTAGGTTCTTTCACTTAACCTTGCTTTGAGTCAGTTTAAGGAAATTGTAGGCGAGAATGTTTGCTGTTTGCGAGGTATGATTAAGAAGATCGTTTGTTGAAATAAAATTATTATTTCACATTGGCAAGGTCACTTTTGGGCGAGGCGCTAGGAATCATAAAAACTGATTATTTTTTACTGATATGTAATAAGTTATAGTGTAGTTGCTCCTAATATCATACTCGCAGATCTAGGAAAGTCGTTGCTATTCTATTAATCTCATATGAACGTCAAAACAAGAAATGAACGATATCATTTAATATCACCGAGGTCGTTTACAGGCGAGGCGCTATATCATTTATTATATCTTTATAAATATCGAGTTTTTTTTTAATTCTTGAGATACTATTTGTATTACATCAAAGGGTGTTTCTAAATTGATTCGAAAGATTTTATCAGACTCTTTATATTAAATGACTTTTGAGAATCGTTACGAGTCATCACTCCATAAGCATTGGGATATTAGGAGTAAATTTGTGTCAATTTTTAAAATTTTAGAAGACAGCCTTTCTTAAAGATTGAGATATTCGGAGTAAATAACTTATGAGCATCATTAAGAGTCGTCACTCCATAAATTTTGGGATATTAGGAGTAAATTCGAGACTATTTTGAAAATATTAGGAAACAACTTTTCTTAAAAATTGAGATATTCTGTGTAAATGAGTCACTTTTGAAAGGTATTCGGTGTAAGTGACTTTTGAGTATCGTTACGAGTCATCACTCCATAAACATTGGGATATTAGGAGTAAATTTGAGTTAAGTTTGGAAATATTAAAAGACAACCTTTCTTAAAGATTGAGATATTCGGTGTAAATGAGTCACTTTTGAAAGGTATTCGGTGTAAGTGACTTTTGAGCATCGTTAGGAGTCATTACTCCATAAATATTGGGATATTAGGAGTAAATTTGAGTTAAGTTTGGAAATATTAAACGATAACCTTTCTTAAAGATTGAGATATTCGGAATAAATAACTTATGCGCATTATTAAAAGTCGCCACTCCATAAATTTTGGGATATTAGATAGCGCCCTCATCGATTTCAGATAAAATCGTTTCTTATGTAACAAAGTATCTTATAAGAAAATATTTACTCTTAAATCGCTGAGGTTGCTTGCGAGTGATCCGCTGAATATCAACACACAGTCATCATTTTTGGAGAGTTCTGGTCAAACAACCTCGGCGATTTGAGATAAACACGTTCCTGATGTATCTCGGTAAAGATACCAAGTATCTTTTAAGAAGATATTTATTTTGGAATTGTTGAGGTTAGTCCAAGCGAGGCGCTGGATATGTCACCATCTTTGGAGAGTTCTAGCGTATCGCCCGCAAGCGACCTTTGCGATTTGAGATAAAATCGTTCCTTATGTATCTCAGTAAAGAAGATACCAAGTATCTTTTAAGAAGATATTTATTTTTGAATCGTTGAGGTTACTCCAAGCGAGGCGCTGGATTTGTCATCATCTTAGGAGAGTTCTAGCGCATCGTCCGCAAGCGACCTTTGCGATTTGAGATAAAATCGTTCCTTATGTATCTCAGTAAAGAAGATACCAAGTATCTTTTAAGAAGATATTTATTTTTGAATCGTTGAGGTTAGTCCAAGCGAGGCGCTGGATTTGTCATCATCTTAGGAGAGTTCTAGCGCATCGCCCGCAAGCGACCTTTGCGATTTGAGACAAAATCGTTCCTTATGTATCTCAGTAAAAATACCAAGTATCTTTTAAGAAGATATTTATTTTTGAATCGTTGAGGTTAGTCCAAGCGAGGCGCTGGATTTGTCATCATCTTAGGAGAGTTCTAGCGCATCGCCCGCAAGCGACCTTTGCGATTTGAGATAAAATCGTTCCTTATGTATCTCAGTAAAGAAGATACCAAGTATCTTTTAAGAAGATATTTATTTTTGAATCGTTGAGGTTAGTCCAAGCGAGGCGCTGGATTTGTCATCATCTTAGGAGAGTTCTAGCGCATCGCCCGCAAGCGACCTTTGCGATTTGAGACAAAATCGTTCCTTATGTATCTCAGTAAAAATACCAAGTATCTTTTAAGAAGATATTTATTTTTGAATCGTTGAGGTTAGTCCAAGCGAGGCGCTGGATTTGTCATCATCTTAGGAGAGTTCTAGCGCATCGCCCGCAAGCGACCTTTGCGATTTGAGATAAAATCGTTCCTTATGTATCTCAGTAAAGAAGATACCAAGTATCTTTTAAGAAGATATTTATTTTTGAATCGTTGAGGTTACTCCAAGCGAGGCGCTGGATTTGTCATCATCTTAGGAGAGTTCTAGCGCATCGCCCGCAAGCGACCTTTGCGATTTGAGACAAAATCGTTCCTTATGTATCTCAGTAAAAATACCAAGTATCTTTTAAGAAGATATTTATTTTTGAATCGTTGAGGTTAGTCCAAGCGAGGCGCTGGATTTGTCATCATCTTTGGAGAGTTCCAGCGCATCGCCCGCAAACGACTTTTGCGATTTGAGATAAAATCGTTCCTTATGTATCTCAGTAAAGAAGATACCAAGTATCTTTTAAGAAGATATTTATTTTTGAATCGTTGAGGTTACTCCAAGCGAGGCGCTGGATTTGTCATCATCTTAGGAGAGTTCTAGCGCATCGCCCGCAAGCGACCTTTGCGATTTGAGACAAAATCGTTCCTTATGTATCTCAGTAAAAATACCAAGTATCTTTTAAGAAGATATTTATTTTGGAATTGTTGAGGTTAGTCCAAGCGAGGCGCTGGATATGTCACCATCTTTGGAGAGTTCTAGCGTATCGCCCGCAAGCGACCTTTGCGATTTGAGATAAAATCGTTCCTTATGTATCTCAGTAAAGAAGATACCAAGTATCTTTTAAGAAGATATTTATTTTTGAATCGTTGAGGTTACTCCAAGCGAGGCGCTGGATTTGTCATCATCTTAGGAGAGTTCTAGCGCATCGTCCGCAAGCGACCTTTGCGATTTGAGATAAAATCGTTCCTTATGTATCTCAGTAAAGAAGATACCAAGTATCTTTTAAGAAGATATTTATTTTTGAATCGTTGAGGTTAGTCCAAGCGAGGCGCTGGATTTGTCATCATCTTAGGAGAGTTCTAGCGCATCGCCCGCAAGCGACCTTTGCGATTTGAGACAAAATCGTTCCTTATGTATCTCAGTAAAAATACCAAGTATCTTTTAAGAAGATATTTATTTTTGAATCGTTGAGGTTAGTCCAAGCGAGGCGCTGGATTTGTCATCATCTTAGGAGAGTTCTAGCGCATCGCCCGCAAGCGACCTTTGCGATTTGAGATAAAATCGTTCCTTATGTATCTCAGTAAAGAAGATACCAAGTATCTTTTAAGAAGATATTTATTTTTGAATCGTTGAGGTTAGTCCAAGCGAGGCGCTGGATTTGTCATCATCTTAGGAGAGTTCTAGCGCATCGCCCGCAAGCGACCTTTGCGATTTGAGACAAAATCGTTCCTTATGTATCTCAGTAAAAATACCAAGTATCTTTTAAGAAGATATTTATTTTTGAATCGTTGAGGTTAGTCCAAGCGAGGCGCTGGATTTGTCATCATCTTAGGAGAGTTCTAGCGCATCGCCCGCAAGCGACCTTTGCGATTTGAGACAAAATCGTTCCTTATGTATCTCAGTAAAAATACCAAGTATCTTTTAAGAAGATATTTATTTTTGAATCGTTGAGGTTAGTCCAAGCGAGGCGCTGGATTTGTCATCATCTTAGGAGAGTTCTAGCGCATCGCCCGCAAGCGACCTTTGCGATTTGAGATAAAATCGTTCCTTATGTATCTCAGTAAAGAAGATACCAAGTATCTTTTAAGAAGATATTTATTTTTGAATCGTTGAGGTTAGTCCAAGCGAGGCGCTGGATTTGTCATCATCTTAGGAGAGTTCTAGCGCATCGCCCGCAAGCGACCTTTGCGATTTGAGATAAAATCGTTCCTTATGTATCTCAGTAAAGAAGATACCAAGTATCTTTTAAGAAGATATTTATTTTTGAATCGTTGAGGTTACTCCAAGCGAGGCGCTGGATTTGTCATCATCTTAGGAGAGTTCTAGCGCATCGCCCGCAAGCGACCTTTGCTATTTAAGATAAAATCGTTCCTTATGTATCTCAGTAAAGAAGATACCAAGTATCTTTCAAGAAGATATTTATTTTTGAATCGTTGAGGTTAGTCCAAGCGAGGCGCTGGATTTGTCATCATCTTAGGAGAGTTCTAGCGCATCGCCCGCAAGCGACCTTTGCGATTTGAGATAAAATCGTTCCTTATGTATCTCAGTAAAGAAGATACCAAGTATCTTTTAAGAAGATATTTATTTTTGAATCGTTGAGGTTAGTCCAAGCGAGGCGCTGGATTTGTCATCATCTTAGGAGAGTTCTAGCGCATCGCCCGCAAGCGACCTTTGCGATTTGAGATAAAATCGTTCCTTATGTATCTCAGTAAAGAAGATACCAAGTATCTTTTAAGAAGATATTTATTTTTGAATCGTTGAGGTTACTCCAAGCGAGGCGCTGGATTTGTCATCATCTTAGGAGAGTTCTAGCGCATCGCCCGCAAGCGACCTTTGCGATTTGAGATAAAATCGTTCCTTATGTATCTCAGTAAAAATACCAAGTATCTTTTAAGAAGATATTTATTTTTGAATCGTTGAGGTTAGTCCAAGCGAGGCGCTGGATTTGTCATCATCTTAGGAGAGTTCTAGCGCATCGCCCGCAAGCGACCTTTGCGATTTGAGATAAAATCGTTCCTTATGTATCTCAGTAAAGAAGATACCAAGTATCTTTTAAGAAGATATTTATTTTTGAATCGTTGAGGTTAGTCCAAGCGAGGCGCTGGATTTGTCATCATCTTAGGAGAGTTCTAGCGCATCGCCCGCAAGCGACCTTTGCGATTTGAGATAAAATCGTTCCTTATGTATCTCAGTAAAGAAGATACCAAGTATCTTTTAAGAAGATATTTATTTTTGAATCGTTGAGGTTACTCCAAGCGAGGCGCTGGATTTGTCATCATCTTAGGAGAGTTCTAGCGCATCGCCCGCAAGCGACCTTTGCGATTTGAGATAAAATCGTTCCTTATGTATCTCAGTAAAAATACCAAGTATCTTTTAAGAAGATATTTATTTTTGAATCGTTGAGGTTAGTCCAAGCGAGGCGCTGGATTTGTCATCATCTTAGGAGAGTTCTAGCGCATCGCCCGCAAGCGACCTTTGCGATTTGAGACAAAATCGTTCCTTATGTATCTCAGTAAAAATACCAAGTATCTTTTAAGAAGATATTTATTTTTGAATCGTTGAGGTTAGTCCAAGCGAGGCGCTGGATTTGTCATCATCTTAGGAGAGTTCTAGCGCATCGCCCGCAAGCGACCTTTGCGATTTGAGATAAAATCGTTCCTTATGTATCTCAGTAAAGAAGATACCAAGTATCTTTTAAGAAGATATTTATTTTTGAATCGTTGAGGTTAGTCCAAGCGAGGCGCTGGATTTGTCATCATCTTAGGAGAGTTCTAGCGCATCGCCCGCAAGCGACCTTTGCGATTTGAGATAAAATCGTTCCTTATGTATCTCAGTAAAGAAGATACCAAGTATCTTTTAAGAAGATATTTATTTTTGAATCGTTGAGGTTAGTCCAAGCGAGGCGCTGGATTTGTCATCATCTTAGGAGAGTTCTAGCGCATCGCCCGCAAGCGACCTTTGCGATTTGAGATAAAATCGTTCCTTATGTATCTCAGTAAAGAAGATACCAAGTATCTTTTAAGAAGATATTTATTTTTGAATCGTTGAGGTTACTCCAAGCGAGGCGCTGGATTTGTCATCATCTTAGGAGAGTTCTAGCGCATCGCCCGCAAGCGACCTTTGCTATTTAAGATAAAATCGTTCCTTATGTATCTCAGTAAAGAAGATACCAAGTATCTTTTAAGAAGATATTTATTTTTGAATCGTTGAGGTTAGTCCAAGCGAGGCGCTGGATTTGTCATCATCTTAGGAGAGTTCTAGCGCATCGCCCGCAAGCGACCTTTGCGATTTGAGATAAAATCGTTCCTTATGTATCTCAGTAAAGAAGATACCAAGTATCTTTTAAGAAGATATTTATTTTTGAATCGTTGAGGTTAGTCCAAGCGAGGCGCTGGATTTGTCATCATCTTAGGAGAGTTCTAGCGCATCGCCCGCAAGCGACCTTTGCGATTTGAGATAAAATCGTTCCTTATGTATCTCAGTAAAGAAGATACCAAGTATCTTTTAAGAAGATATTTATTTTTGAATCGTTGAGGTTACTCCAAGCGAGGCGCTGGATTTGTCATCATCTTAGGAGAGTTCTAGCGCATCGCCCGCAAGCGACCTTTGCGATTTGAGATAAAATCGTTCCTTATGTATCTCAGTAAAGAAGATACCAAGTATCTTTTAAGAAGATATTTATTTTTGAATCGTTGAGGTTAGTCCAAGCGAGGCGCTGGATTTGTCATCATCTTAGGAGAGTTCTAGCGCATCGCCCGCAAGCGACCTTTGCGATTTGAGATAAAATCGTTCCTTATGTATCTCAGTAAAGAAGATACCAAGTATCTTTTAAGAAGATATTTATTTTTGAATCGTTGAGGTTAGTCCAAGCGAGGCGCTGGATTTGTCATCATCTTAGGAGAGTTCTAGCGCATCGCCCGCAAGCGACCTTTGCGATTTGAGATAAAATCGTTCCTTATGTATCTCAGTAAAAATACCAAGTATCTTTTAAGAAGATATTTATTTTTGAATCGTTGAGGTTAGTCCAAGCGAGGCGCTGGATTTGTCATCATCTTAGGAGAGTTCTAGCGCATCGCCCGCAAGCGACCTTTGCGATTTGAGATAAAATCGTTCCTTATGTATCTCAGTAAAGAAGATACCAAGTATCTTTTAAGAAGATATTTATTTTTGAATCGTTGAGGTTACTCCAAGCGAGGCGCTGGATTTGTCATCATCTTAGGAGAGTTCTAGCGCATCGCCCGCAAGCGACCTTTGCTATTTAAGATAAAATCGTTCCTTATGTATCTCAGTAAAGAAGATACCAAGTATCTTTTAAGAAGATATTTATTTTTGAATCGTTGAGGTTAGTCCAAGCGAGGCGCTGGATTTGTCATCATCTTAGGAGAGTTCTAGCGCATCGCCCGCAAGCGACCTTTGCGATTTGAGATAAAATCGTTCCTTATGTATCTCAGTAAAGAAGATACCAAGTATCTTTTAAGAAGATATTTATTTTTGAATCGTTGAGGTTAGTCCAAGCGAGGCGCTGGATTTGTCATCATCTTAGGAGAGTTCTAGCGCATCGCCCGCAAGCGACCTTTGCGATTTGAGATAAAATCGTTCCTTATGTATCTCAGTAAAGAAGATACCAAGTATCTTTTAAGAAGATATTTATTTTTGAATCGTTGAGGTTACTCCAAGCGAGGCGCTGGATTTGTCATCATCTTAGGAGAGTTCTAGCGCATCGCCCGCAAGCGACCTTTGCGATTTGAGATAAAATCGTTCCTTATGTATCTCAGTAAAAATACCAAGTATCTTTTAAGAAGATATTTATTTTTGAATCGTTGAGGTTAGTCCAAGCGAGGCGCTGGATTTGTCATCATCTTAGGAGAGTTCTAGCGCATCGCCCGCAAGCGACCTTTGCGATTTGAGATAAAATCGTTCCTTATGTATCTCAGTAAAGAAGATACCAAGTATCTTTTAAGAAGATATTTATTTTTGAATCGTTGAGGTTAGTCCAAGCGAGGCGCTGGATTTGTCATCATCTTAGGAGAGTTCTAGCGCATCGCCCGCAAGCGACCTTTGCGATTTGAGATAAAATCGTTCCTTATGTATCTCAGTAAAGAAGATACCAAGTATCTTTTAAGAAGATATTTATTTTTGAATCGTTGAGGTTAGTCCAAGCGAGGCGCTGGATTTGTCATCATCTTAGGAGAGTTCTAGCGCATCGCCCGCAAGCGACCTTTGCGATTTGAGATAAAATCGTTCCTTATGTATCTCAGTAAAGAAGATACCAAGTATCTTTTAAGAAGATATTTATTTTTGAATCGTTGAGGTTAGTCCAAGCGAGGCGCTGGATTTGTCATCATCTTAGGAGAGTTCTAGCGCATCGCCCGCAAGCGACCTTTGCGATTTGAGATAAAATCGTTCCTTATGTATCTCAGTAAAGAAGATACCAAGTATCTTTTAAGAAGATATTTATTTTTGAATCGTTGAGGTTAGTCCAAGCGAGGCGCTGGATTTGTCATCATCTTAGGAGAGTTCTAGCGCATCGCCCGCAAGCGACCTTTGCGATTTGAGATAAAATCGTTCCTTATGTATCTCAGTAAAGAAGATACCAAGTATCTTTTAAGAAGATATTTATTTTTGAATCGTTGAGGTTACTCCAAGCGAGGCGCTGGATTTGTCATCATCTTAGGAGAGTTCTAGCGCATCGCCCGCAAGCGACCTTTGCGATTTGAGATAAAATCGTTCCTTATGTATCTCAGTAAAAATACCAAGTATCTTTTAAGAAGATATTTATTTTTGAATCGTTGAGGTTAGTCCAAGCGAGGCGCTGGATTTGTCATCATCTTAGGAGAGTTCTAGCGCATCGCCCGCAAGCGACCTTTGCGATTTGAGATAAAATCGTTCCTTATGTATCTCAGTAAAGAAGATACCAAGTATCTTTTAAGAAGATATTTATTTTTGAATCGTTGAGGTTACTCCAAGCGAGGCGCTGGATTTGTCATCATCTTAGGAGAGTTCTAGCGCATCGCCCGCAAGCGACCTTTGCGATTTGAGATAAAATCGTTCCTTATGTATCTCAGTAAAGAAGATACCAAGTATCTTTTAAGAAGATATTTATTTTTGAATCGTTGAGGTTAGTCCAAGCGAGGCGCTGGATTTGTCATCATCTTAGGAGAGTTCTAGCGCATCGCCCGCAAGCGACCTTTGCGATTTGAGATAAAATCGTTCCTTATGTATCTCAGTAAAGAAGATACCAAGTATCTTTTAAGAAGATATTTATTTTTGAATCGTTGAGGTTACTCCAAGCGAGGCGCTGGATTTGTCATCATCTTAGGAGAGTTCTAGCGCATCGCCCGCAAGCGACCTTTGCGATTTGAGATAAAATCGTTCCTTATGTATCTCAGTAAAAATACCAAGTATCTTTTAAGAAGATATTTATTTTTGAATCGTTGAGGTTAGTCCAAGCGAGGCGCTGGATTTGTCATCATCTTAGGAGAGTTCTAGCGCATCGCCCGCAAGCGACCTTTGCGATTTGAGATAAAATCGTTCCTTATGTATCTCAGTAAAAATACCAAGTATCTTTTAAGAAGATATTTATTTTTGAATCGTTGAGGTTAGTCCAAGCGAGGCGCTGGATTTGTCATCATCTTAGGAGAGTTCTAGCGCATCGCCCGCAAGCGACCTTTGCGATTTGAGATAAAATCGTTCCTTATGTATCTCAGTAAAGAAGATACCAAGTATCTTTTAAGAAGATATTTATTTTTGAATCGTTGAGGTTAGTCCAAGCGAGGCGCTGGATTTGTCATCATCTTAGGAGAGTTCTAGCGCATCGCCCGCAAGCGACCTTTGCGATTTGAGATAAAATCGTTCCTTATGTATCTCAGTAAAGAAGATACCAAGTATCTTTTAAGAAGATATTTATTTTTGAATCGTTGAGGTTAGTCCAAGCGAGGCGCTGGATTTGTCATCATCTTAGGAGAGTTCTAGCGCATCGCCCGCAAGCGACCTTTGCGATTTGAGATAAAATCGTTCCTTATGTATCTCAGTAAAGAAGATACCAAGTATCTTTTAAGAAGATATTTATTTTTGAATCGTTGAGGTTAGTCCAAGCGAGGCGCTGGATTTGTCATCATCTTAGGAGAGTTCTAGCGCATCGCCCGCAAGCGACCTTTGCGATTTGAGATAAAATCGTTCCTTATGTATCTCAGTAAAGAAGATACCAAGTATCTTTTAAGAAGATATTTATTTTTGAATCGTTGAGGTTAGTCCAAGCGAGGCGCTGGATTTGTCATCATCTTAGGAGAGTTCTAGCGCATCGCCCGCAAGCGACCTTTGCGATTTGAGATAAAATCGTTCCTTATGTATCTCAGTAAAGAAGATACCAAGTATCTTTTAAGAAGATATTTATTTTTGAATCGTTGAGGTTACTCCAAGCGAGGCGCTGGATTTGTCATCATCTTAGGAGAGTTCTAGCGCATCGCCCGCAAGCGACCTTTGCGATTTGAGATAAAATCGTTCCTTATGTATCTCAGTAAAAATACCAAGTATCTTTTAAGAAGATATTTATTTTTGAATCGTTGAGGTTAGTCCAAGCGAGGCGCTGGATTTGTCATCATCTTAGGAGAGTTCTAGCGCATCGCCCGCAAGCGACCTTTGCGATTTGAGATAAAATCGTTCCTTATGTATCTCAGTAAAGAAGATACCAAGTATCTTTTAAGAAGATATTTATTTTTGAATCGTTGAGGTTACTCCAAGCGAGGCGCTGGATTTGTCATCATCTTAGGAGAGTTCTAGCGCATCGCCCGCAAGCGACCTTTGCGATTTGAGATAAAATCGTTCCTTATGTATCTCAGTAAAAATACCAAGTATCTTTTAAGAAGATATTTATTTTTGAATCGTTGAGGTTAGTCCAAGCGAGGCGCTGGATTTGTCATCATCTTAGGAGAGTTCTAGCGCATCGCCCGCAAGCGACCTTTGCGATTTGAGATAAAATCGTTCCTTATGTATCTCAGTAAAGAAGATACCAAGTATCTTTTAAGAAGATATTTATTTTTGAATCGTTGAGGTTACTCCAAGCGAGGCGCTGGATTTGTCATCATCTTAGGAGAGTTCTAGCGCATCGCCCGCAAGCGACCTTTGCGATTTGAGATAAAATCGTTCCTTATGTATCTCAGTAAAGAAGATACCAAGTATCTTTTAAGAAGATATTTATTTTTGAATCGTTGAGGTTAGTCCAAGCGAGGCGCTGGATTTGTCATCATCTTAGGAGAGTTCTAGCGCATCGCCCGCAAGCGACCTTTGCGATTTGAGATAAAATCGTTCCTTATGTATCTCAGTAAAGAAGATACCAAGTATCTTTTAAGAAGATATTTATTTTTGAATCGTTGAGGTTACTCCAAGCGAGGCGCTGGATTTGTCATCATCTTAGGAGAGTTCTAGCGCATCGCCCGCAAGCGACCTTTGCGATTTGAGATAAAATCGTTCCTTATGTATCTCAGTAAAAATACCAAGTATCTTTTAAGAAGATATTTATTTTTGAATCGTTGAGGTTAGTCCAAGCGAGGCGCTGGATTTGTCATCATCTTAGGAGAGTTCTAGCGCATCGCCCGCAAGCGACCTTTGCGATTTGAGATAAAATCGTTCCTTATGTATCTCAGTAAAGAAGATACCAAGTATCTTTTAAGAAGATATTTATTTTTGAATCGTTGAGGTTACTCCAAGCGAGGCGCTGGATTTGTCATCATCTTAGGAGAGTTCTAGCGCATCGCCCGCAAGCGACCTTTGCGATTTGAGATAAAATCGTTCCTTATGTATCTCAGTAAAAATACCAAGTATCTTTTAAGAAGATATTTATTTTTGAATCGTTGAGGTTAGTCCAAGCGAGGCGCTGGATTTGTCATCATCTTAGGAGAGTTCTAGCGCATCGCCCGCAAGCGACCTTTGCGATTTGAGATAAAATCGTTCCTTATGTATCTCAGTAAAGAAGATACCAAGTATCTTTTAAGAAGATATTTATTTTTGAATCGTTGAGGTTAGTCCAAGCGAGGCGCTGGATTTGTCATCATCTTAGGAGAGTTCTAGCGCATCGCCCGCAAGCGACCTTTGCGATTTGAGATAAAATCGTTCCTTATGTATCTCAGTAAAGAAGATACCAAGTATCTTTTAAGAAGATATTTATTTTTGAATCGTTGAGGTTAGTCCAAGCGAGGCGCTGGATTTGTCATCATCTTAGGAGAGTTCTAGCGCATCGCCCGCAAGCGACCTTTGCGATTTGAGATAAAATCGTTCCTTATGTATCTCAGTAAAGAAGATACCAAGTATCTTTTAAGAAGATATTTATTTTTGAATCGTTGAGGTTACTCCAAGCGAGGCGCTGGATTTGTCATCATCTTAGGAGAGTTCTAGCGCATCGCCCGCAAGCGACCTTTGCGATTTGAGATAAAATCGTTCCTTATGTATCTCAGTAAAAATACCAAGTATCTTTTAAGAAGATATTTATTTTTGAATCGTTGAGGTTAGTCCAAGCGAGGCGCTGGATTTGTCATCATCTTAGGAGAGTTCTAGCGCATCGCCCGCAAGCGACCTTTGCGATTTGAGATAAAATCGTTCCTTATGTATCTCAGTAAAGAAGATACCAAGTATCTTTTAAGAAGATATTTATTTTTGAATCGTTGAGGTTAGTCCAAGCGAGGCGCTGGATTTGTCATCATCTTAGGAGAGTTCTAGCGCATCGCCCGCAAGCGACCTTTGCGATTTGAGATAAAATCGTTCCTTATGTATCTCAGTAAAGAAGATACCAAGTATCTTTTAAGAAGATATTTATTTTTGAATCGTTGAGGTTAGTCCAAGCGAGGCGCTGGATTTGTCATCATCTTAGGAGAGTTCTAGCGCATCGCCCGCAAGCGACCTTTGCGATTTGAGATAAAATCGTTCCTTATGTATCTCAGTAAAGAAGATACCAAGTATCTTTTAAGAAGATATTTATTTTTGAATCGTTGAGGTTAGTCCAAGCGAGGCGCTGGATTTGTCATCATCTTAGGAGAGTTCTAGCGCATCGCCCGCAAGCGACCTTTGCGATTTGAGATAAAATCGTTCCTTATGTATCTCAGTAAAGAAGATACCAAGTATCTTTTAAGAAGATATTTATTTTTGAATCGTTGAGGTTAGTCCAAGCGAGGCGCTGGATTTGTCATCATCTTAGGAGAGTTCTAGCGCATCGCCCGCAAGCGACCTTTGCGATTTGAGATAAAATCGTTCCTTATGTATCTCAGTAAAGAAGATACCAAGTATCTTTTAAGAAGATATTTATTTTTGAATCGTTGAGGTTACTCCAAGCGAGGCGCTGGATTTGTCATCATCTTAGGAGAGTTCTAGCGCATCGCCCGCAAGCGACCTTTGCGATTTGAGATAAAATCGTTCCTTATGTATCTCAGTAAAAATACCAAGTATCTTTTAAGAAGATATTTATTTTTGAATCGTTGAGGTTAGTCCAAGCGAGGCGCTGGATTTGTCATCATCTTAGGAGAGTTCTAGCGCATCGCCCGCAAGCGACCTTTGCGATTTGAGATAAAATCGTTCCTTATGTATCTCAGTAAAGAAGATACCAAGTATCTTTTAAGAAGATATTTATTTTTGAATCGTTGAGGTTACTCCAAGCGAGGCGCTGGATTTGTCATCATCTTAGGAGAGTTCTAGCGCATCGCCCGCAAGCGACCTTTGCGATTTAAGATAAAATCGTTCCTTATGTATCTCAGTAAAGAAGATACCAAGTATCTTTTAAGAAGATATTTATTTTTGAATCGTTGAGGTTAGTCCAAGCGAGGCGCTGGATTTGTCATCATCTTAGGAGAGTTCTAGCGCATCGCCCGCAAGCGACCTTTGCGATTTGAGATAAAATCGTTCCTTATGTATCTCAGTAAAGAAGATACCAAGTATCTTTTAAGAAGATATTTATTTTTGAATCGTTGAGGTTAGTCCAAGCGAGGCGCTGGATTTGTCATCATCTTAGGAGAGTTCTAGCGCATCGCCCGCAAGCGACCTTTGCGATTTGAGATAAAATCGTTCCTTATGTATCTCAGTAAAGAAGATACCAAGTATCTTTTAAGAAGATATTTATTTTTGAATCGTTGAGGTTAGTCCAAGCGAGGCGCTGGATTTGTCATCATCTTAGGAGAGTTCTAGCGCATCGCCCGCAAGCGACCTTTGCGATTTGAGATAAAATCGTTCCTTATGTATCTCAGTAAAGAAGATACCAAGTATCTTTTAAGAAGATATTTATTTTTGAATCGTTGAGGTTAGTCCAAGCGAGGCGCTGGATTTGTCATCATCTTAGGAGAGTTCTAGCGCATCGCCCGCAAGCGACCTTTGCGATTTGAGATAAAATCGTTCCTTATGTATCTCAGTAAAGAAGATACCAAGTATCTTTTAAGAAGATATTTATTTTTGAATCGTTGAGGTTACTCCAAGCGAGGCGCTGGATTTGTCATCATCTTAGGAGAGTTCTAGCGCATCGCCCGCAAGCGACCTTTGCGATTTGAGACAAAATCGTTCCTTATGTATCTCAGTAAAAATACCAAGTATCTTTTAAGAAGATATTTATTTTTGAATCGTTGAGGTTACTCCAAGCGAGGCGCTGGATTTGTCATCATCTTAGGAGAGTTCTAGCGCATCGCCCGCAAGCGACCTTTGCGATTTGAGATAAAATCGTTCCTTATGTATCTCAGTAAAGAAGATACCAAGTATCTTTTAAGAAGATATTTATTTTGGAATTGTTGAGGTTAGTCCAAGCGAGGCGCTGGATATGTCACCATCTTTGGAGAGTTCTAGCGTATCGCCCGCAAGCGACCTTTGCGATTTGAGATAAAATCGTTCCTTATGTATCTCAGTAAAGAAGATACCAAGTATCTTTTAAGAAGATATTTATTTTTGAATCGTTGAGGTTACTCCAAGCGAGGCGCTGGATTTGTCATCATCTTAGGAGAGTTCTAGCGCATCGCCCGCAAGCGACCTTTGCGATTTGAGATAAAATCGTTCCTTATGTATCTCAGTAAAAATACCAAGTATCTTTTAAGAAGATATTTATTTTTGAATCGTTGAGGTTAGTCCAAGCGAGGCGCTGGATTTGTCATCATCTTAGGAGAGTTCTAGCGCATCGCCCGCAAGCGACCTTTGCGATTTGAGATAAAATCGTTCCTTATGTATCTCAGTAAAGAAGATACCAAGTATCTTTTAAGAAGATATTTATTTTTGAATCGTTGAGGTTAGTCCAAGCGAGGCGCTGGATTTGTCATCATCTTAGGAGAGTTCTAGCGCATCGCCCGCAAGCGACCTTTGCGATTTGAGATAAAATCGTTCCTTATGTATCTCAGTAAAGAAGATACCAAGTATCTTTTAAGAAGATATTTATTTTTGAATCGTTGAGGTTACTCCAAGCGAGGCGCTGGATTTGTCATCATCTTAGGAGAGTTCTAGCGCATCGCCCGCAAGCGACCTTTGCGATTTGAGATAAAATCATTCCTTATGTATCTCAGTAAAGATACCAAGTATCTCATAAGAAAATATTCACTCTTAAATCGCTGAGGTCGCTTGCGAGCGGTCCGCTGGATTTAAAATATCAACACACAGTCATCATTTTTGGAGAGTTCTAGTCAAGCGACTTCGGCGATTTGCGATAAACTCGTTCCTTATGTATCTCAGTATAGAACCAAGTATCTTATAAGAAAATATTTACTCTTAAATCGCCGTGGTCGCTTGAAGGCGATGCGACGGGTTTGAAATATCAACCCAAAGTCGTTATCATCAAAGAGTTGTAGCCCCTCGCCTCCAAGCGACCTCAACAATTTGATATGAAATCGTTCTTTTTGTATCTCAGTGAAGATAGGAAGTATATTACAGTCTTCATCATTGGATACAAGTATTGTACGTTTTCATCACATTATAGAAGACAGCGGTTTTCAAACCTGGGGCCATTGAGTTTAGGGGTACTCAAAAGAAAAGTTGTTTTGTTGGAAAAATTAGTCTTACTAAATAAAAATCTAATACAAGTTCTAATTATTCTAAACTAAACTATTCTTAACTACGACTTCTTCTTAGATTTCTTTCTTTTATTTCGGGCAGAACGAACAATGCCCAATATTGCCGAAAGATCGACGATAGCGTCACCCATAATTGCAACATAGGAACTACATACCTAGATAAGTTAATTCCTATACCCTTCTGACATTCTGGTATTCGCTATTATTTTCAATATTTATTTATAGTCTATTTATTTTTGAAAGAAATTACTTAGTGGGCATTTTGATTTACAAAATTACTGGCTTGAGACTGTATGTTATATTGTAATGGTAACTGTCATCATTGAAGCTATTCCTCTTTCGAACAACACAGTATCTCAAAGAATTCTAGATATGTCTGATGATGTTAGACAGACAATTAAAGATAGTAATTTTTTTGCTATTCAAGTTTGCCAAAATATTTGCCACAAAGCAAGGACAAGGATCACATTGAATACGGAAGAATGTGACTGAAAATGGAAGGCTAATTAACAATCGCTAACTATTTCTGTGATGTACTCAATTTGAATCTATACCCATAACAAAAAATATTAAAATTTTAGGAATTTTTTATATGGTAGGATAAAGGGAGAGGGGATATAAAATGAGCCAAAACAATTTCATAATAATTTATCAAATGTAGCATCTCGCTCGCAAATGACCTTGATACCTTTCAAAATAAATTCTTCATTTTGGTATATAAGAAACGTTCCAAAAGAAACTTTATTTTGTGTGTGTCATTTGGGTCTGACATTTAAAGTTGCAATGTTAACATCATTTAAATGTAATTTTCATTATTTTAATGCACGTGCGTAAAGAAGATCGTTTTAACGATACGTTTTGAAATAAAAGCTTGTATCTCGCGCGAAAAGAAAGTATTAGAATTCTCGTTTTCGACCTACATCAATTTGAGATTAAGTGAAAACCCGTTCCTTTACGTAACTTTACGTAAAAGAAATTTCCTCGAGTCCAACTCGAAGAATTATTGTCTAGTCGACTTAATAATGACAATAATAATAAAACAAAACAATCCCGTTGACATAAACATTTTAATAACGTTTATTTGCGATTCAAATTTATTCAAATTCATTTTTTTCGCATTCGATATGATCTCGTTTATGAGAGGATACAAACGACTTTTCTTCACTTTTCTGATTTATTTGAGTCAAATTTGATTTAATTGAGACAAAATCCAGGAAATAATTTAAATAATTTCGTTGTCATTGAGAAAATGATTTAATTGAAAAAATAAACAAAAAAAATGGAATCGTCCTCGTTAATTATTTTATTTACTTTTTAATTTAATTTGATTTGATTTGATTTAATTTTAATCGGTTCGAACTTCCGGGGAACTTGGTCTAGTTACCTTTGGAACGAAACCAAACGGAACTTGTTGTTCGTTTAGTCGCTGTAGAAAGTTACGTTCACGACGAAAATTGCTCGTTTTCTTCAACCTTGCGGTTGTCTTTGGGTCACAACCTTCAATTGCATCCATTTTAAATCGCTTTTTTCTCAATTCGTTTTTATTTTTTTTTACATATCCGAGATGAAACACCTTGAATGACAAAGCGACGTTAATTATTATCCGAAGAAGGTCTGTTTGTGTCTTGCTTAACGTTGGATTACCCAACGGAGCATTATCATTATCGTCGCTTAGGTTTTGAAATTTTACAAGTCATTAAATTTATCATGTAATACAATATATACATATATATACTAGATTGTATTAAATTTAACTATATATGAACTACTTTTGCCTATAATATTTTTCTCTATTAGTTACAGCTTTTGATTAACGAGATAACATTTTATTCAAACCATCCATTTTGACATTTTTAACACTTTAACGTCATATCTCGAAAATGTGATACGCCATGGAGAAACCAAATATTAATTATGATTCTCTAATGTAAAATGCACAACTTTTGCTTATATCGTTTTCTCTATTAGTTACAGTTTTTGATTAACGACGTATCATCGTACTCAAACCATCCATTTTGATATTTTTGATATTTTAATATAATATCTCGAAAATGTGATATGCCAGGATGAAACCAAATTTTAATTATGATTCTTTAGTGTAAAATGAACTACTTTTGCTTATAACATTCTTCTCTATCAGTTACAGTTTTTGATTAACCAGATAACATTCTACTCAAACCATCCATTTTGATATTTTTAACACTTTAACGTCATATCTCGAAAATGTAATACGCCAGGGAGAAACCAAATATTAATTATGATTCTCTAATGTAAAATGAACAACTTTTGCTTATATCGTTTTTCTCTATTAGTTACAGTTTTTAATTAACGACGTATCATCGTACTCAAACCATCCATTTTGATATTTTTGATATTTTAACATAATATCTCGAAAATGTGATATGCCAGGATGAAACAAAATTTTAATTATGATTCTTTAGTGGAAAATGAACAACTTTTGCTTATAACATTTTTCTCTATCAGTTACAGTTTTTGATTAACGAGATAACATTCTACTCAAACCATCCATTTTGACATTTTTAACACTTTAACGTCATATCTCGAAAATGTGATACGCCAGGGTGAAACCAAATATTAATTATGACTCTCTAATGTAAAATGAACAACTTTTGCTAATATCGATATTGCTCAGTTATGATTATCTTCTAGTTTAAATTTGGAAATCTACAATGCATCAAAATTGATAATGTTGGTTATCAAAGTTGATCATAATTCAAAAAATAACAATGTTGGAACAAGAAATGTTGAACATGAATTGTTTATATAAGTGTAATCCAAAACATGATATTGTTCAGTTATGATTCTGTTCTAGCTAGAACCTGGAAATCCATAATACATCAAAAATGATAATGTTGGTTATTAAAGTTGATCATAATTCAAAAAGTAACAGTGGTGGAACAAGAAATGTTGAATATTAATTGTTTATATTGATATAATTCATAATCTGATTTTGTTCAGTTATGATTATGTTCTAGCTTAAATCTGGAAATCTACAATACATAAAACATGATAATGTTGGTTATTAAACTTGATCATAATTCAAAAAGTAACAATGTAGGGACAAGGAATGTTGAACATGAATTGTTTATATTAATGTATTGATGTAATCCATAACCTGATATTGCTCAGTTATGATTATCTTCTAGCTAAAATCTGGGAATCCATAATACATCAAAATTGTTAATGTTGGTTATCAAAGTTGATCATAATTCAAAAAGTAACAGGTTTGGAACAAGAAATGTTGAACATGAATTGTTTATATAAGTGTAATCCATAACATGATATTGTTCAGTTATGATTATGTGCTAGCTAGAACCTGGAAATCCATGATACATAAAAAATGATAATGTTGGTTATTAAAGCTGATCATAATTAAAAAAGTAACAGTGTTGGGACAAGAAATGTTGAACATGAATTGTTCATATTGGTATAATCCATAATCTGATATTGTTCAATTATGATTATGTTCTAGCTAGAACCTGGAAATCCATAATACATTAAAAATGATAATGTTGGTTATCAAAGTTGATCATAATTCAAAAAGTAACAGTGTTGGAACAAGAAATGTTGAACATTAATTGTTTATATTGGTATAATCCATAATCTGATATTGTTCAGTTATGATTATGTCCTAGCTAAAATCTGGGGAATCCATAATACATTAAAATTGATAATGTTGGTTATTAAAGTTGACCATAATTCAAAAAGTAACAGTGTTGGGACAAGAAATGTTGAACATGAATTGTTTATATTAATGTATTGATGTAATCCATAACCTGATATTGCTCAGTTATGATTATTTTCTAGCTAAAATCCGGGAATCCATAATACATCAAAATTGATAATGTTGGTTATTAAAGTTGATCATAATTCAAAAAGTAACAGTGTTGGAACAAGGTATGTTGAACATTAATTGTTTATATTGGTATAATCCATAATCTGATATTGTTCAGTTATGATTACGTTCTAGCTAGAACCTGGAAATCCATAATACATCAAAAATGATAATGTTGGTTATTAAAGTTGATCATAATTCAAAAAGTAACAGTGGTGGAACAGGAAATGTTGAACATTAATTGTTTATATTGATATAATCCATAATCTGATTTTGTTTAGTTATGATTATGTTCTAGCTTAAATCTGGAAATCTACAATACATAAAAAATGATAATGTTGGGTATTAAAGTTGATCATAATTTAAAAAGTAACAGTGTAGAGACAACGAATGTATATATATATATATGATTATAATGTATTGATGTAATCCATAACTTGTTTATATAAGTGTAATCCATAACATGATATTGTTCAGTTATGATTATGTTCCAGCTAGAACCTGGAAATCCATAATACATTAATAATGATAATGTTGGTTATTAATGTTGACAATAATTCAAAAAGTAACAGTGTTGTGACAAGAAATGTTGAACATGAATTGTTCATATTGGTATAATCCATAATCTGATATTGTTCAATTATGATTACGTTCTAGCTTAGGTCTGAAAATCCACAACACATCAAAATTGATAATTTTAGTGATTAAAGTCAATTATAATTTAAAAAGTAACAGTGTTGGAACAAGAAATGTTGAACATGAATTGTTTATATAAGTGTAATCCATAACATGATATTGTTCAGTTATGATTATGTTCCAGCTAGAACCTGGAAATCCATAATACATTAATAATGATAATGTTGGTTATTAATGTTGACAATAATTCAAAAAGTAACAGTGTTGTGACAAGAAATGTTGAACATGAATTGTTCATATTGGTATAATCCATAATCTGATATTGTTCAATTATGATTACGTTCTAGCTTAGGTCTGAAAATCCACAACACATCAAAATTGATAATTTTAGTGATTAAAGTCAATTATAATTTAAAAAGTAACAGTGTTGGAACAAGAAATGTTGAACATGAATTGTTTATATAAGTGTAATCCATAACATGATATTGTTCAGTTATGATTATGTTCCAGCTAGAACCTGGAAATCCATAATACATTAATAATGATAATGTTGGTTATTAATGTTGACAATAATTCAAAAAGTAACAGTGTTGTGACAAGAAATGTTGAACATGAATTGTTCATATTGGTATAATCCATAATCTGATATTGTTCAATTATGATTATGTTCTAGCTTAGGTCTGAAAATCCACAACACATCAAAATTGATAATTTTAGTGATTAAAGTCAATTATAATTTAAAAAGTAACAGTGTTGGAACAAGAAATGTTGAACATGAATTGTTTATATAAGTGTAATCCATAACATGATATTGTTCAGTTATGATTATGTTCCAGCTAGAACCTGGAAATCCATAATACATTAATAATGATAATGTTGGTTATTAATGTTGACAATAATTCAAAAAGTAACAGTGTTGTGACAAGAAATGTTGAACATGAATTGTTCATATTGGTATAATCCATAATCTGATATTGTTCAATTATGATTATGTTCTAGCTTAGGTGTGAAAATCCACAACACATCAAAATTGATAATATTAGTGATTAAAGTCAATCATAATTTAAAAAGTAACAGTGTTAGAACAAGAAATGTTGAACATGAATTGTTCATATTGGTATAATCCATAATCTGATATTGTTCAATTATGATTATATTCTAGCTTAGGTCTGAAAATCCACAACATATCAAAATTGATAATATTAGTGATTAAAGTCAATCATAATTTAAAAAGTAACAGTGTTAGAACAAGAAATGTTGAACATTAATTGTCTATATAGGTGTATTCCGTAACATGATATTGTTCAGCTATGATCATGTTGTAACTGAAATCTGGAAATCTACAATACATCAAAATTGATAACGTTGGTTATTAAAGTTCATAATTATTCAAAAAGCAATAGTGTTGGAACAAGAAATGTTGATCATAAACTGTTTATTTTGGTGTACGAATACATAATCCATAACTAGGTATTGTTTAGTTATGATGATGTTTTATCTAAAATCTAGAAATTCATAATACATCAAAATTGATAGTGTCGGTTATTAAACTTGATCACAACTCAAAAAGTAACAGTGCTGGAACAAGAAATTTTGAAAATAAATTGTTTATATTGGTGTAATCCATAATCTGATATTGTTCAGTTATGATTATGTTCTAGCTAAAATCTGAAAATCTACAATACATCAAAATTGATGATGTTGGTTATTAAACTTGATCATAACTCAAAATGTAAGAGTGTTGGAACAAGAAATAGTGATCATGAATTGTTTATATTGGTGTAATCCATAATCTGATATTGTTCAATTATGATGATGTTCTAGCTAGAATTTAAGAATGCACAATATATCAAAATTGATGATTTTTTTGCTAAAGCTGAATCATAACTCAAAATAGAAAGATTTTGTAGCAAAAATGTTGAATATATATTCTTTATAATGTAAGAATACACAATCCATAATCAAATATGACTTAATTATGATTATATTCTAATTAGAATTTGAAAATCCATAAAATATCAATATAGCCTAAAATTACTCAAAAAATAACGGTGTCAGAACAAAAAATGTTGAACATAAATTATTTACATTGATGTAAGAATACAAAACTCATAATGTTCATTTAACTGGTTTTACTGATTTAACTTACTCCTTTTAGAAATGTTGGATACCAAATGATGTATCAACACCATATGTTTCAACAGGGAATATTCATCCTTCTTCAAAATGATCACAAATAAAGTAATGTTTATCATGAGATTACCGCAGTTTTAAATGCAACCAGGAGTTGAAAAGAGGATAAAAGTATTTCTATGTTGATTTACAAAAAAAAAAGCGCTCTGTACAACATTTTTGATAAGTGCAGAGATAAGAATACGTGCCAATTACATAGATTCTCTGGGTGCATAACCATATTAATACTGCTTCCAAAAGACTTGATCTGCCTCCAATAGACTTAATATTGCATGTACAAGACTTGATACCGCCTTCGAAAAATTTAAACTACTTCCAAATATTTCCTTTTGAAAACTTTAAACGTTTTCAAAAAACTTCATACTGCTATCATAAAATTCGAAATATTTTTAGAGGATTTGATATTGTTTCTTTACTTTTAAGAAAATTGTATATTGCTTCTAGAAAATTCGAGATATTTAAATCATTTCAAGTCACTAAATGTGTTAATACGAAGCATTTTAACATTAATTTTTGGCTACGAAGCTCTTAAAATTCCTTTATTACTTTATATAAAATCGAATTTAGTCAAATTCTTAATTAATTAATCTTTATTTGAATCATTTTGAATCAATCTTTATATTAACACATTTTGTGCCAAATTTTGACGTTTATGTAATTAAAATTCTTTTCAAAATATCAAATATTTCTCGTTTAACGACGATTTTTTTTTTAGCGAGTTAATTCTTTCGTTTCAATCGAGATAAAGTCAATTTAAATCATTCCAAGTCACTAAATGTGTTAATACGAAGGATTTTAACATCAATTTTTCGCAACGAAACTCTTTAAATTCTTTTATTACTTTATATTAAATCGAATTTAGTCAAATTCTTAATTAATTAATCTTTATTTGAATCATTTTGAGTCAATCTTTATATTAACACATTTTGTGCCAAATTTTGACGTTTATGTAATTAAAATTCTTTTCAAAATATCAAATATTTCTCGTTTAACGACGATTTTTTTCTTAACGAGTTAATTCTTTCGTTTCAATCGAGATAAAGTCAATTTAAATCATTTTGTGTCACTAAATGTGTTAATACGAAGCATTTTAACGTCAATTTCTCGTCACGAGGCTCTTAAAATTCTTTTATTACTTTATATTAAATCGAATTTAGTCAAATTCTTAATTAATTAAGTTTTATTTGAATTATTTTGAATCAATCTTTATATTAACACATTTTGTGTCAAATTTTGACGTTTATGTAATTAAAATTCTTTTCAAAATATCAAATATTTCTCGTTTAACGACGATTTTTTTCTTAACGAGTTAATTCTTTCGTTTCAATCGAGATAAAGTCAATTTAAATCATTTGATGTCACTAAATGTGTTAATACGAAGCATTTTAACGTCAATTTCTCGTCACGAGGCTCTTAAAATTCTTTTATTACTTTATATTAAATCGAATTTAGTCAAATTCTTAATTAATTAAGTTTTATTTGAATTATTTTGAATCAATCTTTATATTAACACATTTTGTGTCAAATTTTGACGTTTATGTAATTAAAATTCTTTTCAAAATATCAAATATTTCTCGTTTAACGACGATTTTTTTCTTAACGAGTTAATTCTTTCGTTTCAATCGAGATAAAGTCAATTTAAATCATTTGATGTCACTAAATGTGTTAATACGAAGCATTTTAACGTCAATTTCTCGTCACGAGGCTCTTAAAATTCTTTTATTACTTTATATTAAATCTAATTGAGTCAAATTCTTAATTAATTAAGCTTAATTTGAATCATTTTGAGTCAATCTTTATATTAACACATTTTGTGCCAAATGTTGACGTTTATGTAATTAAAATTCTTTTAAAAATATCAAATATTTCTCGTTTAACGACGATTTTCTTTTCGTAATGAGTTAATTCTTTCGTTTCAATTAAGATAAAGTCAATTTAAATCATTTGATGTCACTAAATGTGTTAATACGAAGCATTTTAACGTCAATTTCTCGTCACGAGGCTCTTAAAATTCTTTTATTACTTTATATTAAATCGAATTTAGTCAAATTCTTAATTAATTAAGTTTTATTTGAATTATTTTGAATCAATCTTTATATTAACACATTTTGTGTCAAATTTTGACGTTTATGTAATTAAAATTCTTTTCAAAATATCAAATATTTCTCGTTTAACGACGATTTTTTTCTTAACGAGTTAATTCTTTCGTTTCAATCGAGATAAAGTCAATTTAAATCATTTGATGTCACTAAATGTGTTAATACGAAGCATTTTAACGTCAATTTCTCGTCACGAGGCTCTTAAAATTCTTTTATTACTTTATATTAAATCTAATTGAGTCAAATTCTTAATTAATTAAGCTTAATTTGAATCATTTTGAGTCAATCTTTATATTAACACATTTTGTGCCAAATGTTGACGTTTATGTAATTAAAATTCTTTTAAAAATATCAAATATTTCTCGTTTAACGACGATTTTCTTTTCGTAATGAGTTAATTCTTTCGTTTCAATTAAGATAAAGTCAATTTAAATCATTTGATGTCACTAAATGTGTTAATACGAAGCATTTTAACGTCAATTTCTCGTCACGAGGCTCTTAAAATTCTTTTATTACTTTATATTAAATCTAATTGAGTCAAATTCTTAATTAATTAAGCTTAATTTGAATCATTTTGAGTCAATCTTTATATTAACACATTTTGTGCCAAATGTTGACGTTTATGTAATTAAAATTCTTTTAAAAATATCAAATATTTCTCGTTTAACGACGATTTTCTTTTCGTAATGAGTTAATTCTTTCGTTTCAATTAAGATAAAGTCAATTTAAATCATTTGATGTCACTAAATGTGTTAATACGAAGCATTTTAACGTCAATTTCTCGTCACGAGGCTCTTAAAATTCTTTTATTACTTTATATTAAATCTAATTGAGTCAAATTCTTAATTAATTAAGCTTAATTTGAATCATTTTGAGTCAATCTTTATATTAACACATTTTGTGCCAAATGTTGACGTTTATGTAATTAAAATTCTTTTAAAAATATCAAATATTTCTCGTTTAACGACGATTTTCTTTTCGTAATGAGTTAATTCTTTCGTTTCAATTAAGATAAAGTCAATTTAAATCATTTGATGTCACTAAATGTGTTAATACGAAGCATTTTAACGTCAATTTCTCGTCACGAGGCTCTTAAAATTCTTTTATTACTTTATATTAAATCGAATTTAGTCAAATTCTTAATTAATTAAGTTTTATTTGAATTATTTTGAATCAATCTTTATATTAACACATTTTGTGTCAAATTTTGACGTTTATGTAATTAAAATTCTTTTCAAAATATCAAATATTTCTCGTTTAACGACGATTTTTTTCTTAACGAGTTAATTCTTTCGTTTCAATCGAGATAAAGTCAATTTAAATCATTTGATGTCACTAAATGTGTTAATACGAAGCATTTTAACGTCAATTTCTCGTCACGAGGCTCTTAAAATTCTTTTATTACTTTATATTAAATCTAATTGAGTCAAATTCTTAATTAATTAAGCTTAATTTGAATCATTTTGAGTCAATCTTTATATTAACACATTTTGTGCCAAATGTTGACGTTTATGTAATTAAAATTCTTTTAAAAATATCAAATATTTCTCGTTTAACGACGATTTTCTTTTCGTAATGAGTTAATTCTTTCGTTTCAATTAAGATAAAGTCAATTTAAATCACTTCAACTCACAAAGTCTGTTAACACGAACCATTCTAACGTCAATTTCTTGCTACGAAAGTCTTAAATTTCCTTTATTTGGCTAATTAAATCCGAGTCGAATCGTATTCTTAACTAATTAAGCTTTCTAATTATTAAATCGATTTTTACGTCAATCTGTGTAATGGTAGATGATTTATCACATTTTGACGTTTCATCTGACGTCTTCGTAATAGACACATTATTAAATTGATGAAATTGAGGAGGAATTAAGTGCAAATCAAATTGAATTGGGATTCAATTTAAGACTAGTTTTATTGCAAAAATTTTGAGTTCCAAGAAATTGGTTATTTGAAATTTGTCTCCTCTTTTGTGTATAAAATAATGAAGCACTCAAAATAACTATGTTTTTAAAAACTCGAATTCAATAATACTTTTAAATATAGTCGAATTAAAAATTTACCAATTTTTTTTTTTGATTGAATCTTTTGATAAAAAAAATTGGCAATTTATTACAAATAGATAGGTGTCTGTAAAGAGTTATGATGTATTTTTTTTAATGATGAGGGAATACGAAAGAGATTTCTTTTAAAATTTTTGGCTAATATTAGTATTAATTACATAAGAAATTGAGGTTTTATAATTTTCGTGCTTAAGCATGCTAACCAAGTGTTACACATATTTTAAAAGGACAATGATAAATATTTGACATCGAAAACGGTTGGTTACGCATGGTTTATTCTGTTTATCTATTTTAAATGAATGGAAAATTATGAAACTAAAGTACTTTTTCTCGAAAATTTTCTTATATAACCAATATTAATGTTAACTGCTACCAGATACTGGAATAAGCGTATTTCATATTTATTATTGTGTCGTTATGCTTTTTCGTAATTTTTTGAATTGATGAAAAGCGCTTTGCTCTTAAGCGACCTTGATGATTTGAAAAGAAATCGTTATTTATATCGGGTGTCTCTGAAAAGTGGCTACCATTCCCATATTTTTAAAAATTTTACCCCCAATTGACAGAATAAATTACTTAGATGAATATTCTAAAGTAAACGATCTCGTAATAATTAAAAAATAATTAAATATCGACTTTGATTTGATGTAGTGTAAGAAATTAGAAAGAATAACCTCAATTGTATATTAAAATTACAAAATGAATTCAATCTAGATAAAACTATCAACAATTTTGTATGCAACGAAGCATTTTAAGTCGTTTTAACTTCGTATTAACACATTTAGTGACTTGGAATGATTTAAATTGACTTTACCTCGATTGAAACGAAAGAATTAACTCGTTAAGAAAAAAAATCGTCGTTAAACGAGAAATATTTGAGATTTTTAAAAGAATTTTAATTACGTAAACGTCAAAATTTGGCACAAAATGTGTTAATATAAAGATTGACTCAAAATGATTCAAATAAAGATTAATTAATTAAGAATTTGACTAAATTCGATTTAATATAAAGTAATAAAAGAATTTTAAGAGATTCGTTGCGAAAAATTGATGTTAAAATCCTTCGTATTAACACATTTAGTGACTTGGAATGATTTAAATTGCCTTTATCTCGATTGAAACGACAGAATTAACTCGTTAAGAAAAAAATCGTCGTTGAACGAGAAATATTTGAGATTTTTAAAAGAATTTTAATTACATAAACGTCAAAATTTGGCACAAAATGTGTTAATATAAAGATTGACTCAAAATGATTCAAATAAAGATTAATTAATTAAGAATTTGACTAAATTCGATTTAATATAAAGTAATAAAAGAATTTTAAGAGATTCGTTGCGAAAAATTGATGTTAAAATCCTTCGTATTAACACATTTAGTGACTTGGAATGATTTAAATTGCCTTTATCTCGATTGAAACGACAGAATTAACTCGTTAAGAAAAAAATCGTCGTTGAACGAGAAATATTTGAGATTTTTAAAAGAATTTTAATTACATAAACGTCAAAATTTGGCACAAAATGTGTTAATATAAAGATTGACTCAAAATGATTCAAATAAAGATTAATTAATTAAGAATTTGACTAAATTCGATTTAATATAAAGTAATAAAAGAATTTTAAGAGATTCGTTGCGAAAAATTGATGTTAAAATCCTTCGTATTAACACATTTAGTGACTTGGAATGATTTAAATTGCGTTTATCTCGATTGAAACGACAGAATTAACTCGTTAAGAAAAAAATCGTCGTTGAACGAGAAATATTTGAGATTTTTAAAAGAATTTTAATTACGTAAACGTCAAAATTTGGCACAAAATGTGTTAATATAAAGATTGACTCAAAATGATTCAAATAAAGATTAATTAATTAAGAATTTGACTAAATTCGATTTAATATAAAGTAATAAAAGAATTTTAAGAGATTCGTTGCGAAAAATTGATGTTAAAATCCTTCGTATTAACACATTTAGTGACTTGGAATGATTTAAATTGCCTTTATCTCGATTGAAACGACAGAATTAACTCGTTAAGAAAAAAATCGTCGTTGAACGAGAAATATTTGAGATTTTTAAAAGAATTTTAATTACGTAAACGTCAAAATTTGGCACAAAATGTGTTAATATAAAGATTGACTCAAAATGATTCAAATAAAGATTAATTAATTAAGAATTTGACTAAATTCGATTTAATATAAAGTAATAAAAGAATTTTAAGAGATTCGTTGCGAAAAATTGATGTTAAAATCCTTCGTATTAACACATTTAGTGACTTGGAATGATTTAAATTGCCTTTATCTCGATTGAAACGACAGAATTAACTCGTTAAGAAAAAAATCGTCGTTGAACGAGAAATATTTGAGATTTTTAAAAGAATTTTAATTACGTAAACGTCAAAATTTGGCACAAAATGTGTTAATATAAAGATTGACTCAAAATGATTCAAATAAAGATTAATTAATTAAGAATTTGACTAAATTCGATTTAATATAAAGTAATAAAAGAATTTTAAGAGATTCGTTGCGAAAAATTGATGTTAAAATCCTTCGTATTAACACATTTAGTGACTTGGAATGATTTAAATTGCCTTTATCTCGATTGAAACGACAGAATTAACTCGTTAAGAAAAAAATCGTCGTTAAACGAGAAATATTTGAGATTTTTAAAAGAATTTTAATTACATAAACGTCAAAATTTGGCACAAAATGTGTTAATATAAAGATTGACTCAAAATGATTCAAATAAAGATTAATTAATTAAGAATTTGACTAAATTCGATTTAATATAAAGTAATAAAAGAATTTTAAGAGATTCGTTGCGAAAAATTGATGTTAAAATCCTTCGTATTAACACATTTAGTGACTTGGAATGATTTAAATTGACTTTATCTCGATTGAAACGACAGAATTAACTCGTTAAGAAAAAAATCGTCGTTAAACGAGAAATATTTGAGATTTTTAAAAGAATTTTAATTACATAAACGTCAAAATTTGGCACAGAATGTGTTAATATAAAGATTGACTCAAAATGATTCAAATAAAGATTAATTAATTAAGAATTTGACTAAATTCGATTTAATATAAAGTAATAAAAGAATTTTAAGAGATTCGTTGCGAAAAATTGATGTTAAAATCCTTCGTATTAACACATTTAGTGACTTGGAATGATTTAAATTGCCTTTATCTCGATTGAAACGACAGAATTAACTCGTTAAGAAAAAAATCGTCGTTGAACGAGAAATATTTGAGATTTTTAAAAGAATTTTAATTACGTAAACGTCAAAATTTGGCACAAAATGTGTTAATATAAAGATTGACTCAAAATGATTCAAATAAAGATTAATTAATTAAGAATTTGACTAAATTCGATTTAATATAAAGTAATAAAAGAATTTTAAGAGATTCGTTGCGAAAAATTGATGTTAAAATCCTTCGTATTAACACATTTAGTGACTTGGAATGATTTAAATTGACTTTATCTCGATTGAAACGACAGAATTAACTCGTTAAGAAAAAAATCGTCGTTAAACGAGAAATATTTGAGATTTTTAAAAGAATTTTAATTACATAAACGTCAAAATTTGGCACAAAATGTGTTAATATAAAGATTGACTCAAAATGATTCAAATAAAGATTAATTAATTAAGAATTTGACTAAATTCGATTTAATATAAAGTAATAAAAGAATTTTAAGAGATTCGTTGCGAAAAATTGATGTTAAAATCCTTCGTATTAACACATTTAGTGACTTGGAATGATTTAAATTGCCTTTATCTCGATTGAAACGACAGAATTAACTCGTTAAGAAAAAAATCGTCGTTGAACGAGAAATATTTGAGATTTTTAAAAGAATTTTAATTACGTAAACGTCAAAATTTGGCACAAAATGTGTTAATATAAAGATTGACTCAAAATGATTCAAATAAAGATTAATTAATTAAGAATTTGACTAAATTCGATTTAATATAAAGTAATAAAAGAATTTTAAGAGATTCGTTGCGAAAAATTGATGTTAAAATCCTTCGTATTAACACATTTAGTGACTTGGAATGATTTAAATTGACTTTATCTCGATTGAAACGACAGAATTAACTCGTTAAGAAAAAAATCGTCGTTAAACGAGAAATATTTGAGATTTTTAAAAGAATTTTAATTACATAAACGTCAAAATTTGGCACAGAATGTGTTAATATAAAGATTGACTCAAAATGATTCAAATAAAGATTAATTAATTAAGAATTTGACTAAATTCGATTTAATATAAAGTAATAAAAGAATTTTAAGAGATTCGTTGCGAAAAATTGATGTTAAAATCCTTCGTATTAACACATTTAGTGACTTGGAATGATTTAAATTGCCTTTATCTCGATTGAAACGACAGAATTAACTCGTTAAGAAAAAAATCGTCGTTGAACGAGAAATATTTGAGATTTTTAAAAGAATTTTAATTACGTAAACGTCAAAATTTGGCACAAAATGTGTTAATATAAAGATTGACTCAAAATGATTCAAATAAAGATTAATTAATTAAGAATTTGACTAAATTCGATTTAATATAAAGTAATAAAAGAATTTTAAGAGATTCGTTGCGAAAAATTGATGTTAAAATCCTTCGTATTAACACATTTAGTGACTTGGAATGATTTAAATTGCCTTTATCTCGATTGAAACGACAGAATTAACTCGTTAAGAAAAAAATCGTCGTTGAACGAGAAATATTTGAGATTTTTAAAAGAATTTTAATTACATAAACGTCAAAATTTGGCACAAAATGTGTTAATATAAAGATTGACTCAAAATGATTCAAATAAAGATTAATTAATTAAGAATTTGACTAAATTCGATTTAATATAAAGTAATAAAAGAATTTTAAGAGATTCGTTGCGAAAAATTGATGTTAAAATCCTTCGTATTAACACATTTAGTGACTTGGAATGATTTAAATTGCCTTTATCTCGATTGAAACGACAGAATTAACTCGTTAAGAAAAAAATCGTCGTTGAACGAGAAATATTTGAGATTTTTAAAAGAATTTTAATTACATAAACGTCAAAATTTGGCACAAAATGTGTTAATATAAAGATTGACTCAAAATGATTCAAATAAAGATTAATTAATTAAGAATTTGACTAAATTCGATTTAATATAAAGTAATAAAAGAATTTTAAGAGATTCGTTGCGAAAAATTGATGTTAAAATCCTTCGTATTAACACATTTAGTGACTTGGAATGATTTAAATTGCGTTTATCTCGATTGAAACGACAGAATTAACTCGTTAAGAAAAAAATCGTCGTTGAACGAGAAATATTTGAGATTTTTAAAAGAATTTTAATTACGTAAACGTCAAAATTTGGCACAAAATGTGTTAATATAAAGATTGACTCAAAATGATTCAAATAAAGATTAATTAATTAAGAATTTGACTAAATTCGATTTAATATAAAGTAATAAAAGAATTTTAAGAGATTCGTTGCGAAAAATTGATGTTAAAATCCTTCGTATTAACACATTTAGTGACTTGGAATGATTTAAATTGCCTTTATCTCGATTGAAACGACAGAATTAACTCGTTAAGAAAAAAATCGTCGTTGAACGAGAAATATTTGAGATTTTTAAAAGAATTTTAATTACGTAAACGTCAAAATTTGGCACAAAATGTGTTAATATAAAGATTGACTCAAAATGATTCAAATAAAGATTAATTAATTAAGAATTTGACTAAATTCGATTTAATATAAAGTAATAAAAGAATTTTAAGAGATTCGTTGCGAAAAATTGATGTTAAAATCCTTCGTATTAACACATTTAGTGACTTGGAATGATTTAAATTGCCTTTATCTCGATTGAAACGACAGAATTAACTCGTTAAGAAAAAAATCGTCGTTGAACGAGAAATATTTGAGATTTTTAAAAGAATTTTAATTACATAAACGTCAAAATTTGGCACAGAATGTGTTAATATAAAGATTGACTCAAAATGATTCAAATAAAGATTAATTAATTAAGAATTTGACTAAATTCGATTTAATATAAAGTAATAAAAGAATTTTAAGAGATTCGTTGCGAAAAATTGATGTTAAAATCCTTCGTATTAACACATTTAGTGACTTGGAATGATTTAAATTGCCTTTATCTCGATTGAAACGACAGAATTAACTCGTTAAGAAAAAAATCGTCGTTGAACGAGAAATATTTGAGATTTTTAAAAGAATTTTAATTACGTAAACGTCAAAATTTGGCACAAAATGTGTTAATATAAAGATTGACTCAAAATGATTCAAATAAAGATTAATTAATTAAGAATTTGACTAAATTCGATTTAATATAAAGTAATAAAAGAATTTTAAGAGATTCGTTGCGAAAAATTGATGTTAAAATCCTTCGTATTAACACATTTAGTGACTTGGAATGATTTAAATTGACTTTATCTCGATTGAAACGACAGAATTAACTCGTTAAGAAAAAAATCGTCGTTAAACGAGAAATATTTGAGATTTTTAAAAGAATTTTAATTACATAAACGTCAAAATTTGGCACAAAATGTGTTAATATAAAGATTGACTCAAAATGATTCAAATAAAGATTAATTAATTAAGAATTTGACTAAATTCGATTTAATATAAAGTAATAAAAGAATTTTAAGAGATTCGTTGCGAAAAATTGATGTTAAAATCCTTCGTATTAACACATTTAGTGACTTGGAATGATTTAAATTGCCTTTATCTCGATTGAAACGACAGAATTAACTCGTTAAGAAAAAAATCGTCGTTGAACGAGAAATATTTGAGATTTTTAAAAGAATTTTAATTACGTAAACGTCAAAATTTGGCACAAAATGTGTTAATATAAAGATTGACTCAAAATGATTCAAATAAAGATTAATTAATTAAGAATTTGACTAAATTCGATTTAATATAAAGTAATAAAAGAATTTTAAGAGATTCGTTGCGAAAAATTGATGTTAAAATCCTTCGTATTAACACATTTAGTGACTTGGAATGATTTAAATTGCCTTTATCTCGATTGAAACGACAGAATTAACTCGTTAAGAAAAAAATCGTCGTTAAACGAGAAATATTTGAGATTTTTAAAAGAATTTTAATTACATAAACGTCAAAATTTGGCACAAAATGTGTTAATATAAAGATTGACTCAAAATGATTCAAATAAAGATTAATTAATTAAGAATTTGACTAAATTCGATTTAATATAAAGTAATAAAAGAATTTTAAGAGATTCGTTGCGAAAAATTGATGTTAAAATCCTTCGTATTAACACATTTAGTGACTTGGAATGATTTAAATTGACTTTATCTCGATTGAAACGACAGAATTAACTCGTTAAGAAAAAAATCGTCGTTAAACGAGAAATATTTGAGATTTTTAAAAGAATTTTAATTACATAAACGTCAAAATTTGGCACAGAATGTGTTAATATAAAGATTGACTCAAAATGATTCAAATAAAGATTAATTAATTAAGAATTTGACTAAATTCGATTTAATATAAAGTAATAAAAGAATTTTAAGAGATTCGTTGCGAAAAATTGATGTTAAAATCCTTCGTATTAACACATTTAGTGACTTGGAATGATTTAAATTGCCTTTATCTCGATTGAAACGACAGAATTAACTCGTTAAGAAAAAAATCGTCGTTGAACGAGAAATATTTGAGATTTTTAAAAGAATTTTAATTACGTAAACGTCAAAATTTGGCACAAAATGTGTTAATATAAAGATTGACTCAAAATGATTCAAATAAAGATTAATTAATTAAGAATTTGACTAAATTCGATTTAATATAAAGTAATAAAAGAATTTTAAGAGATTCGTTGCGAAAAATTGATGTTAAAATCCTTCGTATTAACACATTTAGTGACTTGGAATGATTTAAATTGACTTTATCTCGATTGAAACGACAGAATTAACTCGTTAAGAAAAAAATCGTCGTTAAACGAGAAATATTTGAGATTTTTAAAAGAATTTTAATTACATAAACGTCAAAATTTGGCACAAAATGTGTTAATATAAAGATTGACTCAAAATGATTCAAATAAAGATTAATTAATTAAGAATTTGACTAAATTCGATTTAATATAAAGTAATAAAAGAATTTTAAGAGATTCGTTGCGAAAAATTGATGTTAAAATCCTTCGTATTAACACATTTAGTGACTTGGAATGATTTAAATTGCCTTTATCTCGATTGAAACGACAGAATTAACTCGTTAAGAAAAAAATCGTCGTTAAACGAGAAATATTTGAGATTTTTAAAAGAATTTTAATTACATAAACGTCAAAATTTGGCACAGAATGTGTTAATATAAAGATTGACTCAAAATGATTCAAATAAAGATTAATTAATTAAGAATTTGACTAAATTCGATTTAATATAAAGTAATAAAAGAATTTTAAGAGATTCGTTGCGAAAAATTGATGTTAAAATCCTTCGTATTAACACATTTAGTGACTTGGAATGATTTAAATTGCCTTTATCTCGATTGAAACGACAGAATTAACTCGTTAAGAAAAAAATCGTCGTTGAACGAGAAATATTTGAGATTTTTAAAAGAATTTTAATTACATAAACGTCAAAATTTGGCACAGAATGTGTTAATATAAAGATTGACTCAAAATGATTCAAATAAAGATTAATTAATTAAGAATTTGACTAAATTCGATTTAATATAAAGTAATAAAAGAATTTTAAGAGATTCGTTGCGAAAAATTGATGTTAAAATCCTTCGTATTAACACATTTAGTGACTTGGTATGATTTAAATTGCCTTTATCTCGATTGAAACGACAGAATTAACTCGTTAAGAAAAAAATCGTCGTTGAACGAGAAATATTTGAGATTTTTAAAAGAATTTTAATTACATAAACGTCAAAATTTGGCACAAAATGTGTTAATATAAAGATTGACTCAAAATGATTCAAATAAAGATTAATTAATTAAGAATTTGACTAAATTCGATTTAATATAAAGTAATAAAAGAATTTTAAGAGATTCGTTGCGAAAAATTGATGTTAAAATCCTTCGTATTAACACATTTAGTGACTTGGAATGATTTAAATTGCCTTTATCTCGATTGAAACGACAGAATTAACTCGTTAAGAAAAAAATCGTCGTTGAACGAGAAATATTTGAGATTTTTAAAAGAATTTTAATTACGTAAACGTCAAAATTTGGCACAAAATGTGTTAATATAAAGATTGACTCAAAATGATTAAAATAAAGATTAATTAATTAAGAATTTCACTAAATTCGATTTTATATGAAGTAATAAAGGAATTTTAACAGTTTCGTAGCGAGAAATTGACTTTAAAATGCTTCGTATTAACACATTTAGTGACACAAAATGATTTAAATTGACTTTATCTCAATTAAAACGAAAGAATTAACTCGTTAAGGAAAAAGTCGTCGTTAAACGAGAAATATTTGATATTTTAAAAAGAATTTTAATTACATAAACGTCAAAATTTGGCACAAAATGTGTTAATATAAAGATTGACTCAAAATGATTCAAATAAAGATTAATTAATTAAGAATTTGACTAAATTCGATTTAATATAAAGTAATAAAAGAATTTTAAGAGATTCGTTGCGAAAAATTGATGTTAAAATCCTTCGTATTAACACATTTAGTGACTTGGAATGATTTAAATTGCCTTTATCTCGATTGAAACGACAGAATTAACTCGTTAAGAAAAAAATCGTCGTTGAACGAGAAATATTTGAGATTTTTAAAAGAATTTTAATTACGTAAACGTCAAAATTTGGCACAAAATGTGTTAATATAAAGATTGACTCAAAATGATTCAAATAAAGATTAATTAATTAAGAATTTGACTAAATTCGATTTAATATAAAGTAATAAAAGAATTTTAAGAGATTCGTTGCGAAAAATTGATGTTAAAATCCTTCGTATTAACACATTTAGTGACTTGGAATGATTTAAATTGCCTTTATCTCGATTGAAACGACAGAATTAACTCGTTAAGAAAAAAATCGTCGTTAAACGAGAAATATTTGAGATTTTTAAAAGAATTTTAATTACATAAACGTCAAAATTTGGCACAAAATGTGTTAATATAAAGATTGACTCAAAATGATTCAAATAAAGATTAATTAATTAAGAATTTGACTAAATTCGATTTAATATAAAGTAATAAAAGAATTTTAAGAGATTCGTTGCGAAAAATTGATGTTAAAATCCTTCGTATTAACACATTTAGTGACTTGGAATGATTTAAATTGCCTTTATCTCGATTGAAACGACAGAATTAACTCGTTAAGAAAAAAATCGTCGTTGAACGAGAAATATTTGAGATTTTTAAAAGAATTTTAATTACATAAACGTCAAAATTTGGCACAAAATGTGTTAATATAAAGATTGACTCAAAATGATTCAAATAAAGATTAATTAATTAAGAATTTGACTAAATTCGATTTAATATAAAGTAATAAAAGAATTTTAAGAGATTCGTTGCGAAAAATTGATGTTAAAATCCTTCGTATTAACACATTTAGTGACTTGGAATGATTTAAATTGCCTTTATCTCGATTGAAACGACAGAATTAACTCGTTAAGAAAAAAATCGTCGTTAAACGAGAAATATTTGAGATTTTTAAAAGAATTTTAATTACATAAACGTCAAAATTTGGCACAAAATGTGTTAATATAAAGATTGACTCAAAATGATTCAAATAAAGATTAATTAATTAAGAATTTGACTAAATTCGATTTAATATAAAGTAATAAAAGAATTTTAAGAGATTCGTTGCGAAAAATTGATGTTAAAATCCTTCGTATTAACACATTTAGTGACTTGGAATGATTTAAATTGCCTTTATCTCGATTGAAACGACAGAATTAACTCGTTAAGAAAAAAATCGTCGTTAAACGAGAAATATTTGATATTTTGAAAAGAATTTTAATTACATAAACGTCAAAATTTGGCACAAAATGTGTTAATATAAAGATTGACTCAAAATGATTCAAATAAAGATTAATTAATTAAGAATTTGACTAAATTCGATTTAATATAAAGTAATAAAAGAATTTAAAGAGTTTCGTTGCGAAAAATTGATGTTAAAATCCTTCGTATTAACACATTTAGTGACTTGGAATGATTTAAATTGCCTTTATCTCGATTGAAACGACAGAATTAACTCGTTAAGAAAAAAATCGTCGTTAAACGAGAAATATTTGAGATTTTTAAAAGAATTTTAATTACATAAACGTCAAAATTTGGCACAAAATGTGTTAATATAAAGATTGACTCAAAATGATTCAAATAAAGATTAATTAATTAAGAATTTGACTAAATTCGATTTAATATAAAGTAATAAAAGAATTTTAAGAGATTCGTTGCGAAAAATTGATGTTAAAATCCTTCGTATTAACACATTTAGTGACTTGGAATGATTTAAATTGACTTTATCTCGATTGAAACGACAGAATTAACTCGTTAAGAAAAAAATCGTCGTTAAACGAGAAATATTTGAGATTTTTAAAAGAATTTTAATTACATAAACGTCAAAATTTGGCACAGAATGTGTTAATATAAAGATTGACTCAAAATGATTCAAATAAAGATTAATTAATTAAGAATTTGACTAAATTCGATTTAATATAAAGTAATAAAAGAATTTTAAGAGATTCGTTGCGAAAAATTGATGTTAAAATCCTTCGTATTAACACATTTAGTGACTTGGAATGATTTAAATTGCCTTTATCTCGATTGAAACGACAGAATTAACTCGTTAAGAAAAAAATCGTCGTTGAACGAGAAATATTTGAGATTTTTAAAAGAATTTTAATTACGTAAACGTCAAAATTTGGCACAAAATGTGTTAATATAAAGATTGACTCAAAATGATTCAAATAAAGATTAATTAATTAAGAATTTGACTAAATTCGATTTAATATAAAGTAATAAAAGAATTTTAAGAGATTCGTTGCGAAAAATTGATGTTAAAATCCTTCGTATTAACACATTTAGTGACTTGGAATGATTTAAATTGCCTTTATCTCGATTGAAACGACAGAATTAACTCGTTAAGAAAAAAATCGTTGAACGAGAAATATTTGAGATTTTTAAAAGAATTTTAATTACGTAAACGTCAAAATTTGGCACAAAATGTGTTAATATAAAGATTGACTCAAAATGATTCAAATAAAGATTAATTAATTAAGAATTTGACTAAATTCGATTTAATATAAAGTAATAAAAGAATTTTAAGAGATTCGTTGCGAAAAATTGATGTTAAAATCCTTCGTATTAACACATTTAGTGACTTGGAATGATTTAAATTGCATTTATCTCGATTGAAACGACAGAATTAACTCGTTAAGAAAAAAAATCGTCATTAAACGAGAAATATTTGATATTTTGAAAAGAATTTTAACTACATAAACGTCAAAATTTGACACAAAATGTGTTAATATAAAGATTGACTCAAAATGATTCAAATAAAGATTAATTAATTAAGAATTTGACTAAATTCGATTTAATATAAAGTAATAAAAGAATTTTAAGAGATTCGTTGCGAAAAATTGATGTTAAAATCCTTCGTATTAACACATTTAGTGACTTGGAATGATTTAAATTGCCTTTATCTCGATTGAAACGACAGAATTAACTCGTTAAGAAAAAAATCGTCGTTGAACGAGAAATATTTGAGATTTTTAAAAGAATTTTAATTACGTAAACGTCAAAATTTGGCACAAAATGTGTTAATATAAAGATTGACTCAAAATGATTAAAATAAAGATTAATTAATTAAGAATTTCACTAAATTCGATTTTATATGAAGTAATAAAGGAATTTTAACAGTTTCGTAGCGAGAAATTGACTTTAAAATGCTTCGTATTAACACATTTAGTGACACAAAATGATTTAAATTGACTTTATCTCAATTAAAACGAAAGAATTAACTCGTTAAGGAAAAAGTCGTCGTTAAACGAGAAATATTTGATATTTTAAAAAGAATTTTAATTACATAAACGTCAAAATTTGGCACAAAATGTGTTAATATAAAGATTGACTCAAAATGATTCAAATAAAGATTAATTAATTAAGAATTTGACTAAATTCGATTTAATATAAAGTAATAAAAGAATTTTAAGAGATTCGTTGCGAAAAATTGATGTTAAAATCCTTCGTATTAACACATTTAGTGACTTGGAATGATTTAAATTGCCTTTATCTCGATTGAAACGACAGAATTAACTCGTTAAGAAAAAAATCGTCGTTGAACGAGAAATATTTGAGATTTTTAAAAGAATTTTAATTACGTAAACGTCAAAATTTGGCACAAAATGTGTTAATATAAAGATTGACTCAAAATGATTCAAATAAAGATTAATTAATTAAGAATTTGACTAAATTCGATTTAATATAAAGTAATAAAAGAATTTTAAGAGATTCGTTGCGAAAAATTGATGTTAAAATCCTTCGTATTAACACATTTAGTGACTTGGAATGATTTAAATTGCCTTTATCTCGATTGAAACGACAGAATTAACTCGTTAAGAAAAAAATCGTCGTTAAACGAGAAATATTTGAGATTTTTAAAAGAATTTTAATTACATAAACGTCAAAATTTGGCACAAAATGTGTTAATATAAAGATTGACTCAAAATGATTCAAATAAAGATTAATTAATTAAGAATTTGACTAAATTCGATTTAATATAAAGTAATAAAAGAATTTTAAGAGATTCGTTGCGAAAAATTGATGTTAAAATCCTTCGTATTAACACATTTAGTGACTTGGAATGATTTAAATTGCCTTTATCTCGATTGAAACGACAGAATTAACTCGTTAAGAAAAAAATCGTCGTTGAACGAGAAATATTTGAGATTTTTAAAAGAATTTTAATTACATAAACGTCAAAATTTGGCACAAAATGTGTTAATATAAAGATTGACTCAAAATGATTCAAATAAAGATTAATTAATTAAGAATTTGACTAAATTCGATTTAATATAAAGTAATAAAAGAATTTTAAGAGATTCGTTGCGAAAAATTGATGTTAAAATCCTTCGTATTAACACATTTAGTGACTTGGAATGATTTAAATTGCCTTTATCTCGATTGAAACGACAGAATTAACTCGTTAAGAAAAAAATCGTCGTTAAACGAGAAATATTTGAGATTTTTAAAAGAATTTTAATTACATAAACGTCAAAATTTGGCACAAAATGTGTTAATATAAAGATTGACTCAAAATGATTCAAATAAAGATTAATTAATTAAGAATTTGACTAAATTCGATTTAATATAAAGTAATAAAAGAATTTTAAGAGATTCGTTGCGAAAAATTGATGTTAAAATCCTTCGTATTAACACATTTAGTGACTTGGAATGATTTAAATTGCCTTTATCTCGATTGAAACGACAGAATTAACTCGTTAAGAAAAAAATCGTCGTTAAACGAGAAATATTTGATATTTTGAAAAGAATTTTAATTACATAAACGTCAAAATTTGGCACAAAATGTGTTAATATAAAGATTGACTCAAAATGATTCAAATAAAGATTAATTAATTAAGAATTTGACTAAATTCGATTTAATATAAAGTAATAAAAGAATTTAAAGAGTTTCGTTGCGAAAAATTGATGTTAAAATCCTTCGTATTAACACATTTAGTGACTTGGAATGATTTAAATTGCCTTTATCTCGATTGAAACGACAGAATTAACTCGTTAAGAAAAAAATCGTCGTTAAACGAGAAATATTTGAGATTTTTAAAAGAATTTTAATTACATAAACGTCAAAATTTGGCACAAAATGTGTTAATATAAAGATTGACTCAAAATGATTCAAATAAAGATTAATTAATTAAGAATTTGACTAAATTCGATTTAATATAAAGTAATAAAAGAATTTTAAGAGATTCGTTGCGAAAAATTGATGTTAAAATCCTTCGTATTAACACATTTAGTGACTTGGAATGATTTAAATTGACTTTATCTCGATTGAAACGACAGAATTAACTCGTTAAGAAAAAAATCGTCGTTAAACGAGAAATATTTGAGATTTTTAAAAGAATTTTAATTACATAAACGTCAAAATTTGGCACAGAATGTGTTAATATAAAGATTGACTCAAAATGATTCAAATAAAGATTAATTAATTAAGAATTTGACTAAATTCGATTTAATATAAAGTAATAAAAGAATTTTAAGAGATTCGTTGCGAAAAATTGATGTTAAAATCCTTCGTATTAACACATTTAGTGACTTGGAATGATTTAAATTGCCTTTATCTCGATTGAAACGACAGAATTAACTCGTTAAGAAAAAAATCGTCGTTGAACGAGAAATATTTGAGATTTTTAAAAGAATTTTAATTACGTAAACGTCAAAATTTGGCACAAAATGTGTTAATATAAAGATTGACTCAAAATGATTCAAATAAAGATTAATTAATTAAGAATTTGACTAAATTCGATTTAATATAAAGTAATAAAAGAATTTTAAGAGATTCGTTGCGAAAAATTGATGTTAAAATCCTTCGTATTAACACATTTAGTGACTTGGAATGATTTAAATTGCCTTTATCTCGATTGAAACGACAGAATTAACTCGTTAAGAAAAAAATCGTTGAACGAGAAATATTTGAGATTTTTAAAAGAATTTTAATTACGTAAACGTCAAAATTTGGCACAAAATGTGTTAATATAAAGATTGACTCAAAATGATTCAAATAAAGATTAATTAATTAAGAATTTGACTAAATTCGATTTAATATAAAGTAATAAAAGAATTTTAAGAGATTCGTTGCGAAAAATTGATGTTAAAATCCTTCGTATTAACACATTTAGTGACTTGGAATGATTTAAATTGCATTTATCTCGATTGAAACGACAGAATTAACTCGTTAAGAAAAAAAATCGTCATTAAACGAGAAATATTTGATATTTTGAAAAGAATTTTAACTACATAAACGTCAAAATTTGACACAAAATGTGTTAATATAAAGATTGACTCAAAATGATTCAAATAAAGATTAATTAATTAAGAATTTGACTAAATTCGATTTAATATAAAGTAATAAAAGAATTTTAAGAGATTCGTTGCGAAAAATTGATGTTAAAATCCTTCGTATTAACACATTTAGTGACTTGGAATGATTTAAATTGCCTTTATCTCGATTGAAACGACAGAATTAACTCGTTAAGAAAAAAATCGTCGTTGAACGAGAAATATTTGAGATTTTTAAAAGAATTTTAATTACGTAAACGTCAAAATTTGGCACAAAATGTGTTAATATAAAGATTGACTCAAAATGATTAAAATAAAGATTAATTAATTAAGAATTTCACTAAATTCGATTTTATATGAAGTAATAAAGGAATTTTAACAGTTTCGTAGCGAGAAATTGACTTTAAAATGCTTCGTATTAACACATTTAGTGACACAAAATGATTTAAATTGACTTTATCTCAATTAAAACGAAAGAATTAACTCGTTAAGGAAAAAGTCGTCGTTAAACGAGAAATATTTGATATTTTAAAAAGAATTTTAATTACATAAACGTCAAAATTTGGCACAAAATGTGTTAATATAAAGATTGACTCAAAATGATTCAAATAAAAATTAATTAATTAAGAATTTGACTAAATTCGATTTAAGTTTAAATGCTTTGTATTGACACATTTAGTGGCGTAAATTGATTTAAATCAATATTAAAATATTAGTCAATTTAAATCATTTCAAGTCATTAAATGTGTTAACACGAAGCATTTTAACGTCAATTTCTCGCTACGAAACTCTTAAAGTTCCTTTTTTACTTTACATTAAATCGAATTTAGTCAAATTCTTAATTAATTAATCTTTATTTTAATCATTTCGAGTCAATTTTTATATTAACACATTTTGCGTCAAATTTTGACGTTTATGTAATTAAAATTTTTTTCAAAATATCAAATATTTCTCTTTTAACGACAATTTTTTTTCTTAACGAGTTAATTCTTTCGTTTCAATCGAGATAAAGTCGATTTAAATCATTTAAGTCACTAAATGTGTTAATACGAAGCATTTTAGCGTCAATTTCTCGCTACGAAGCTCTTAAAATTCCTTTATTACTTTATATTAAATCGAATTTAGTCAAATTCTTAATTAATTAAGTTTTATTTTAATCATTTTGAGCCAATCTTTATATTAACACATATTGTGCCAAATTTTGACGTTTATGTAATTAAAATTCTTTAAAAATCTCAAATATTTCTCATTAAACGACAATTTTTTTTCTTAACCAGTTAATTCTTTCGTTTCAATTAAGATAAAGTCAATTTAAATCATTTGAGGTCACTAAATGTGTTAATACGAAGCATTTTAACGTCAATTTCTCGCTACGAAACTCTTAAAATTCCTTTTTTACTTTATATTAAATCGAATTTAGTCAAATTCTTAATTAATTAATCTTTTTTTTAATCATTTTGAGCAAATTTTTATATTAACACATTTTGTGTCAAATTTTGACGTTTATGTAGTTAAAATTCTTTTCAAAATATCAAATATTTCTCGTTTAATGACGATTTTTTTTCTTAACGAGTTAATTCTTTCGTTTCAATCGAGATAAAGTCGATTTAAATCATTTAAGTCACTAAATGTGTTAATACGAAGCATTTTAACGTCAATTTTTCGCTACGAAGCTCTTAAAATTCCTTTATTACTTTATATTAAATCGATTTTAGTCAAATTCTTAATTAATTAATCTTTATTTTAATAATTTTGAATCAATCTTTATATTAACACATTTTGTGCCAAATTTTGACGTTTATGTAATTAAAATTCTTTTCAAAATATCAAATATTTCTCTTTTAACGACGATTTTTTTTCTTAACGAGTTAATTCTTTCGTTTCAATCGAGGTAAAGTCAATTTAAATCATTTCAAGTCACTAAATGTGTTAATACGAAGCATTTTAACGTCAATTTCTCTCTACGAAACTCTTAAAATTCTTTTATTACTTTATATTAAATCAAATTGAGTCAAATTCTTAATTAATGAATCTTTATTTGAATCATTTTGAGTTAATCTTTATATTAATACATTTTGTGCCAAATTTTGACGTTTATGTAATTAAAATTCTATTCAAAATTTCAAAAATTTCTTGTTTAACGACGATTTTTTTCTTAACGAGTTAATTCTTGCGTTTTAATCGAGATAAAGTCAATTTAAATCATTTTTGGTCACTAAATGTGTTAATACGAAGCGTTTTAACGTCAATTTCTCGCTACGAAGCTCTTAAAATTCCTTTATTACTTTATATTAAATCGAATTTAGTCAAATTCTTAATTAATTAATCTTTATTTGAATCATCTTGAGTCAATCTTTATATTAAGATATTTTGTGCCAAATTAAGATTTTTATGTAATTAAAATTCTTTTAAAAATATCAAACAATTCTCGTTTAACGATGATTTTTTTTCTTTTTTTTTCTTCGCATTAACACATTTAGTGACTTAATCTAAATTAATAATTAAAACAACAAAATATTTTTAAATTTTTAGAAATTTTTGGTAATTTTGTTACATAAACCTCAAAACTTGATAAATGACGCATAATTAATGAATAATTGGCTTAAAACGATTAAAAGAAAGCTTAATTATCGAAGAATTTGATTTAATACAACAAAAATAAAAGAGATTTAAGACTTTCCCAAGCATTTAAAATCAATTAACGCGAAATTATTGAAATTTCGCAGCAAATCTTTTCCTGTTTTTGAACAATTTTAACGATTGCGGTTTACCAAAACGATTTGTATCCAATTTAATCGAACTTAATTATCACTTACCGTTGAATTAGCGCGATTAAACGTTCAAACCAAAAATTATTCACTCACAATCGAATTTGAACCGACCAAAATCACACTTTAACATCATTTTTTTTTCTTTTTTTCTTCTAAATCAATTATTTATTTTTAAATTGTCTTTCGACATTTACGTCGATGGTTCGACTCGGATTTGTGGTACACTCACGAGAAGTTGAGGTAGAGAGTGAAGTCGAGCCGCGAATCTTATCGTTCACTCGACGTAGACGTCGATGGGGATTTGGTCCCGACTCATGAGGAGGTTTTTTTTATGAAATTGCCACTTAAAGAAAGATACCAGTAAGAAATTCGAATGTATGTTACTCACATTACGATGAGTAAATATGTGATTGATGTTGAGAGGAAGAGAAAATCCAATCTTCGAATTAAGGTTAAATTATGTTATTTCGATTTAAATTTGGAGTTTCGCGAAAATTTCCTTGAAAGTGAGGTTCATTATCGTGATGAGATTTAAGGTGAGCGATTTTCTCTTATTTAATCGGTTTCTAAGGACACGGAACGTCGCTTTTTCGTTGTGTTGTGTTGTGTTGTGTTGTGTTGGTAGAGAAAGAGGAGAAAATCGTTTTGTCCGAGCTTACAATAAACAATTTTACATCAATCAAGAAGATTTTCAAAATACAATTCAAAAGGAAATTATTAATTAACTCGCTCTTTCTCTTTTCTTCATCCTACATCTGCTCGTTTCAAAATTAACTTTCACCAAAACCTTTTTTCCTCCTAAAACATTCTAAATCGTTTTAATTCTTTTTGAATTTTTCTATCATTTTAACATTTTAAATAACGTTTAGCAATACAGATTCAAAATTTCTAATTTTTTCATTAATTATTTTTAATAATTTTAATTGCAATTAATCATTATTCGGTCCAATGAAGAATACAATTTTCTTTCTCTTTAACTCTCACATTGAATTAATTCAAATTATTCTCGTTTTATCTTGTTTACCTTCACTCTTTGTTGTTGTTATTATTATTGTTGTTATTCTTGTTATTGTCATCATTTCTATTAAAAAGCAAATTTTTTATTCAATTTGCATGAGAAGGTTCAAATTTGCGAGTTTAGATTAAATTGATCTTAATTTTCTGGGCTTTTTTCGTTTTGGAAAAACCCGGAGTTTTATTTTATTATCGAATTATCGCTTTTAAATTTTCGAAAAAATCGAATTTAATTTTGTTTAAGTAAAGCATTAAAAATGACCATTTGATTTGATTAAATCTGCATATATGCTCAAAATGATGTGTTTTAACGAATACTAACTTTAAGTACATAACATACATTTATTATTATTATTACTTTTTGAATGTTTGCTTTTATGTCATCGTTGGTGCGAAGTTGGTTGCTTATCCATAATTAATTAATTAAATTGAAGTTTTAGCTTCGATTTTAGATATAAATCGTCCTTTAACTTCAAAAAATCTTGGTATATCTAAAAGAAATCTCGCACTTAAAGCTAAGAAGAATCTCAAAGTTGGATTTTTCGCATTTTTTATCAGGATCTTATAATATTAAGAAAGTATATTAAAATATCACAATTACAGTTTCCTTTTTTTTTGTAAGATTAGTAAATTAGTAAGAATAGATGTCAATACTTGTCAAAAAAATGCGAATTAGTAAATTTAGACTTAATCAAATCACTTTTAGTGATGATGTAACTTTTTTTGCTACTGCCAAATTTGAATTAAGTGTACACATCGTGTTCCTTAACTCATTTTGAACATATTAAGGTAAAGGAATTGTCAAAAAATGCGAATTACTAAATTTAGAACTGATGAAATCGCTTTTAGTAATGATGTAATTTTTTTTGTTACTACCAAATTTGAATTAAGTGTACACATCGTGTTCCTTAACCCATTTTGAATATATTAAGATAAAAAAATTGTCAAAAAATGTAAATTAGTAAATTTAGACCTAATCAAATCGCTTTTAGTGATGATGTAACTTTTTTTGCTACTGCCAAATTTGAATTAAGTGTACACATCGTGTTCCTTAACCCATTTTGAACATATTAAGGTAAAGGAATTGTCAAAAAATGCGAATTAGTAAATTTAGAACTGATGAAATCGCTTTTAGTAATGATGTAATTTTTTTTGTTACTACCAAATTTGAATTAAGTGTACACATCGTGTTCCTTAACCCATTTTGAATATATTAAGATAAAAAAATTGTCAAAAAATGTAAATTAGTAAATTTAGACCTAATCAAATCGCTTTTAGTGATGATGTAACTTTTTTTGCTACTGCCAAATTTGAATTAAGTGTACACATCGTGTTCCTTAACCCATTTTGAACATATTAAGGTAAAGGAATTGTCAAAAAATGCGAATTAGTAAATTTAGAACTGATCAAATCGCTTTTAGTAATGATGTAATTTTTTTTATTACTATCAAATTTGAATTAAGTGTACACATCGTCTTCCTTAACCCATTTTGAACATATTAAGATAAAAAAATGGTCAAAAAATGCAAATTAGTAAATTTAGACTTAATCAAATCGCTTTTAGTGATGATGTAATTTTTTTTGCTACTGCCAAATTTGAATTGAGTATACACATCGTGTTCCTTAACTCATTTTGAACATATTAAGGTAAAGGAATTGTCAAAAAATGCAAATTAGTAAATTTAGAACTGATCAAATCGCTTTTAGTAATGATGTAATTTTTTTTATTACTACCAAATTTGAATTAAGTGTACACATCGTCTTCTTTAACCCATTTTGAACATATTAAGATAAAAAAATTGTCAAAAAATGTAAATTAGTAAATTTAGACCTAATCAAATCGCTTTTAGTGATGATGTAACTTTTTTTGCTACTGCCAAATTTGAATTAAGTGTACACATCGTGTTCCTTAACCCATTTTGAACATATTAAGGTAAAGGAATTGTCAAAAAATGCGAATTAGTAAATTTAGAACTGATCAAATCGCTTTTAGTAATGATGTAATTTTTTTTGTTGCTACCAAATTTGAATTAAGTGTACACATCGTGTTCCTTAATCCATTTTGAACATATTAAGATAAAAAAATTGTCAAAAAATGCAAATTAGTAAATTTAGACTTAATCAAATCGCTTTTAGTGATGATGTAACTTTTTTTGCTACTGCCAAATTTTAATTAAGTGTACACATCGTGTTCCTTAACCCATTTTGAACATATTAAGATAAAAAAATTGTCAAAAAATGCAAATTAGTAAATTTAGACTTAATCAAATCGCTTTTAGTGATGATGTAACTTTTTTTGCTACTGCCAAATTTGAATTAAGTGTACACATCGTGTTCCTTAACTCATTTTGAACATATTAAGGTAAAGGAATTGTCAAAAAATGCGAATTAGTAAATTTAGAACTGATCAAATCGCTTTTAGTAATGATGTAATTTTTTTTGTTACTACCAAATTTGAATTAAATGTACACATCGTGTTCCTTAACCCATTTTGAATATATTAAGATAAAAAAATGGTCAAAAAATGTAAATTAGTAAATTTAGACTTAATCAAATCGCTTTTAGTGATGATGTAACTTTTTTTGCTACTGCCAAATTTGAATTAAGTGTACACATCGTGTTCCTTAACTCATTTTGAACATATTAAGGTAAAGGAATTGTCAATAAATGCGAATTAGTAAATTTAGAACTGATCAAATCGCTTTTAGTAATGATGTAATTTTTTTTGTTACTACCAAATTTGAATTAAGTGTACACATCGTGTTCCTTAACCCATTTTGAACATATTAAGATAAAAAAATTGTCAAAAAATGCAAATTAGTAAATTTAGACTTAGTAAATCGCTTTTAGTGATGATGTAACTTTTTTGCTACTGCCAAATTTGAATTGAGTATACACATCGTGTTCCTTAACTCATTTTGAACATATTAAGGTAAAGGAATTGTCAAAAAATGCGAATTACTAAATTTAGAACTGATCAAATCGCTTTTAGTAATGATGTAATTTTTTTTGTTACTACCAAATTTGAATTAAATGTACACATCGTGTTCCTTAACCCATTTTGAATATATTAAGATAAAAAAATGGTCAAAAAATGTAAATTAGTAAATTTAGACTTAATCAAATCGCTTTTAGTGATGATGTAACTTTTTTTGCTACTGCCAAATTTGAATTGAGTATACACATCGTGTTCCTTAACTCATTTTGAACATATTAAGGTAAAGGAATTGTCAAAAAATGCGAATTACTAAATTTAGAACTGATCAAATCGCTTTTAGTAATGATGTATTTTTTTTTTGTTACTACCAAATTTGAATTAAGTGTACACATCGTGTTCCTTAACCCATTTTGAACATATTAAGATAAAAAAATTGTCAAAAAATGCAAATTAGTAAATTTAGACTTAATCAAATCGCTTTTAGTGATGATGTAACTTTTTTTGCTGCTGCCAAATTTGAATTGAGTATACACATCGTGTTCCTTAACTCATTTTGAACATATTAAGGTAAAGGAATTGTAAAAAAATGCGAATTAGTAAATTTAGAACTGATCAAATCGCTTTTAGTAATGATGTAATTTTTTTTGTTGCTACCAAATTTGAATTAAGTATACACATCGTGTTCCTTAACCCATTTTGAACATATTAAGATAAAAAAATTGTCAAAAAATGCAAATTAGTAAATTTAGACTTAATCAAATCGCTTTTAGTGATGATGTAACTTTTTTTACTACTGCCAAATTTGAATTAAGTGTACACATCGTGTTCCTTAACCCATTTTGAACATAATAAGATAAAAAAATTGTCAAAAAATGCAAATTAGTAAATTTAGACTTAATCAAATCGCTTTTAGTGATGATGTAACTTTTTTTGCTGCTGCCAAATTTGAATTGAGTATACACATCGTGTTCCTTAACTCATTTTGAACATTTTAAGGTAAAGGAATTGTCAAAAAATGCGAATTACTAAATTTAGAACTGATCAAATCGCTTTTAGTAATGATGTAATTTTTTTTGTTACTACCAAATTTGAATTAAATGTACACATCGTGTTCCTTAACCCATTTTGAATATATTAAGATAAAAAAATGGTCAAAAAATGTAAATTAGTAAATTTAGACTTAATCAAATCGCTTTTAGTGATGATGTAACTTTTTTTGCTACTGCCAAATTTGAATTAAGTGTACACATCGTGTTCCTTAACTCATTTTGAACATATTAAGGTAAAGGAATTGTCAATAAATGCGAATTAGTAAATTTAGAACTGATCAAATCGCTTTTAGTAATGATGTAATTTTTTTTGTTACTACCAAATTTGAATTAAGTGTACACATCGTGTTCCTTAACCCATTTTGAACATATTAAGATAAAAAAATTGTCAAAAAATGCAAATTAGTAAATTTAGACTTAGTAAATCGCTTTTAGTGATGATGTAACTTTTTTGCTACTGCCAAATTTGAATTGAGTATACACATCGTGTTCCTTAACTCATTTTGAACATATTAAGGTAAAGGAATTGTCACAAAATGCGAATTACTAAATTTAGAACTGATCAAATCGCTTTTAGTAATGATGTAATTTTTTTGTTACTGCCAAATTTGAATTAAGTGTACACATCGTGTTCCTTAACCCATTTTGAATATATTAAGATAAAAAAATTGTCAAAAAATGCAAATTAGTAAATTTAGACTTAATCAAATCGCTTTTAGTGATGATGTAACTTTTTTTGCTACTGCCAAATTTGAATTAAGTGTACACATCGTGTTACTTAACCCATTTTGAACATATTAAGATAAAGAAATTGTCAAAAAATGCAAATTAGTAAATTTAGACTTAATCAAATCGCTTTTAGTGATGATGTAACTTTTTTTGCTGCTGCCAAATTTGAATTGAGTATACACATCGTGTTCCTTAACCCATTTTGAACATATTAAGATAAAAAATTGTCAAAAAATGGAAATTAGTAAATTTAGACTTAATCAAATCGCTTTTAGTGATGATGTAACTTTTTTTGCTACTGCCAAATTTGAATTGAGTATACACATCGTGTTCCTTAACTCATTTTGAACATATTAAGGTAAAGGAATTGTCAAAAAATGCGAATTACTAAATTTAGAACTGATCAAATCGCTTTTAGTAATGATGTAATTTTTTTTGTTACTACCAAATTTGAATTAAGTGTACACATCGTGTTCCTTAACCCATTTTGAACATATTAAGATAAAAAAATGGTCAAAAAATGTAAATTAGTAAATTTAGACTTAATCAAATCGCTTTTAGTGATGATGTAACTTTTTTTGCTACTGCCAAATTTGAATTAAGTGTACACATCGTGTTCCTTAACTCATTTTGAACATATTAAGGTAAAGGAATTGTCAATAAATGCGAATTAGTAAATTTAGAACTGATCAAATCGCTTTTAGTAATGATGTAATTTTTTTTGTTGCTACCAAATTTGAATTAAGTATACACATCGTGTTCCTTAACCCATTTTGAACATATTAAGATAAAAAAATTGTCAAAAAATGCAAATTAGTAAATTTAGACTTAATCAAATCGCTTTTAGTGATGATGTAACTTTTTTTACTACTGCCAAATTTGAATTAAGTGTACACATCGTGTTCCTTAACCCATTTTGAACATAATAAGATAAAAAAATTGTCAAAAAATGCAAATTAGTAAATTTAGACTTAATCAAATCGCTTTTAGTGATGATGTAACTTTTTTTGCTGCTGCCAAATTTGAATTGAGTATACACATCGTGTTCCTTAACTCATTTTGAACATTTTAAGGTAAAGGAATTGTCAAAAAATGCGAATTACTAAATTTAGAACTGATCAAATCGCTTTTAGTAATGATGTAATTTTTTTTGTTACTACCAAATTTGAATTAAATGTACACATCGTGTTCCTTAACCCATTTTGAATATATTAAGATAAAAAAATGGTCAAAAAATGTAAATTAGTAAATTTAGACTTAATCAAATCGCTTTTAGTGATGATGTAACTTTTTTTGCTACTGCCAAATTTGAATTAAGTGTACACATCGTGTTCCTTAACTCATTTTGAACATATTAAGGTAAAGGAATTGTCAATAAATGCGAATTAGTAAATTTAGAACTGATCAAATCGCTTTTAGTAATGATGTAATTTTTTTTGTTACTACCAAATTTGAATTAAGTGTACACATCGTGTTCCTTAACCCATTTTGAACATATTAAGATAAAAAAATTGTCAAAAAATGCAAATTAGTAAATTTAGACTTAGTAAATCGCTTTTAGTGATGATGTAACTTTTTTGCTACTGCCAAATTTGAATTGAGTATACACATCGTGTTCCTTAACTCATTTTGAACATATTAAGGTAAAGGAATTGTCACAAAATGCGAATTACTAAATTTAGAACTGATCAAATCGCTTTTAGTAATGATGTAATTTTTTTGTTACTGCCAAATTTGAATTAAGTGTACACATCGTGTTCCTTAACCCATTTTGAATATATTAAGATAAAAAAATTGTCAAAAAATGCAAATTAGTAAATTTAGACTTAATCAAATCGCTTTTAGTGATGATGTAACTTTTTTTGCTACTGCCAAATTTGAATTAAGTGTACACATCGTGTTACTTAACCCATTTTGAACATATTAAGATAAAGAAATTGTCAAAAAATGCAAATTAGTAAATTTAGACTTAATCAAATCGCTTTTAGTGATGATGTAACTTTTTTTGCTGCTGCCAAATTTGAATTGAGTATACACATCGTGTTCCTTAACCCATTTTGAACATATTAAGATAAAAAATTGTCAAAAAATGGAAATTAGTAAATTTAGACTTAATCAAATCGCTTTTAGTGATGATGTAACTTTTTTTGCTACTGCCAAATTTGAATTGAGTATACACATCGTGTTCCTTAACTCATTTTGAACATATTAAGGTAAAGGAATTGTCAAAAAATGCGAATTACTAAATTTAGAACTGATCAAATCGCTTTTAGTAATGATGTAATTTTTTTTGTTACTACCAAATTTGAATTAAGTGTACACATCGTGTTCCTTAACCCATTTTGAACATATTAAGATAAAAAAATGGTCAAAAAATGTAAATTAGTAAATTTAGACTTAATCAAATCGCTTTTAGTGATGATGTAACTTTTTTTGCTACTGCCAAATTTGAATTAAGTGTACACATCGTGTTCCTTAACTCATTTTGAACATATTAAGGTAAAGGAATTGTCAATAAATGCGAATTAGTAAATTTAGAACTGATCAAATCGCTTTTAGTAATGATGTAATTTTTTTTGTTACTACCAAATTTGAATTAAGTGTACACATCGTGTTCCTTAACCCATTTTGAACATATTAAGATAAAAAAATTGTCAAAAAATGCAAATTAGTAAATTTAGACTTAGTAAATCGCTTTTAGTGATGATGTAACTTTTTTGCTACTGCCAAATTTGAATTGAGTATACACATCGTGTTCCTTAACTCATTTTGAACATATTAAGGTAAAGGAATTGTCACAAAATGCGAATTACTAAATTTAGAACTGATCAAATCGCTTTTAGTAATGATGTAATTTTTTTGTTACTGCCAAATTTGAATTAAGTGTACACATCGTGTTCCTTAACCCATTTTGAATATATTAAGATAAAAAAATTGTCAAAAAATGCAAATTAGTAAATTTAGACTTAATCAAATCGCTTTTAGTGATGATGTAACTTTTTTTGCTACTGCCAAATTTGAATTAAGTGTACACATCGTGTTACTTAACCCATTTTGAACATATTAAGATAAAGAAATTGTCAAAAAATGCAAATTAGTAAATTTAGACTTAATCAAATCGCTTTTAGTGATGACGTAACTTTTTTTGCTGCTGCCAAATTTGAATTGAGTATACACATCGTGTTCCTTAACCCATTTTGAACATATTAAGATAAAAAATTGTCAAAAAATGGAAATTAGTAAATTTAGACTTAATCAAATCGCTTTTAGTGATGATGTAACTTTTTTTGCTACTGCCAAATTTGAATTGAGTATACACATCGTGTTCCTTAACTCATTTTGAACATATTAAGGTAAAGGAATTGTCAAAAAATGCGAATTACTAAATTTAGAACTGATCAAATCGCTTTTAGTAATGATGTAATTTTTTTTGTTACTACCAAATTTGAATTAAGTGTACACATCGTGTTCCTTAACCCATTTTGAACATATTAAGATAAAAAAAATGGTCAAAAAATGCAAATTAGTAAATTTAGACTTAATCAAATCGCTTTTAGTGATGATGTAACTTTTTTTGCTACTGCCAAATTTGAATTGAGTATACACATCGTGTTCCTTAACTCATTTTGAACATATTAAGGTAAAGGAATTGTCAAAAAATGCGAATTACTAAATTTAGAACTGATCAAATCGCTTTTAGTAATGATGTAATTTTTTTTGTTACTACCAAATTTGAATTAAGTGTACACATCGTGTTCCTTAACCCATTTTGAACATATTAAGATAAAAAAATGGTCAAAAAATGCAAATTAGTAAATTTAGACTTAATCAAATCGCTTTTAGTGATGATGTAACTTTTTTTGCTACTGCCAAATTTGAATTAAGTGTACACATCGTGTTCCTTAACCCATTTTGAACATATTAAGATTAAAAAATTGTCAAAAAATGCAAATTAGTAAATTTAGACTTAATCAAATCGCTTTTAGTGATGATGTAACTTTTTTTGCTACTGTCAAATTTGAATTGAGTATACACATCGTGTTCCTCAACTCATTTTGAACATATTAAGGTAAAGGAATTGTCAAAAAATGCGAATTAGTAAATTTAGAACTGATCAAATCGCTTTTAGTAATGATGTAATTTTTTTTGTTACTACCAAATTTGAATTAAGTGTACACATCGTGTTCCTTAATCCATTTTGAACATATTAAGATAAAAAAATTGTCAAAAAATGCAAATTAGTAAATTTAGACTTAATCAAATCGCTTTTAGTGATGATGTAACTTTTTTTGCTACTGCCAAATTTGAATTGAGTATACACATCGTGTTCCTTAACTCATTTTGAACATATTAAGATAAAAAAATTGTCAAAAAATGTAAATTAGTAAATTTAGACTTAATCAAATCGCTTTTAGTGATGATGTAACTTTTTTTGCTACTGCCAAATTTGAATTAAATGTACACATCGTGTTCCTTAACCCATTTTGAACATATTAAGATAAAAAAATGGTCAAAAAATGCAAATTAGTAAATTTAGACTTAATCAAATCGCTTTTAGTAATGATGTAACTTTTTTTGCTACTGCCAAATTTGAATTAAGTGTACACATCGTGTTCCTTAACCCATTTTGAACATATTAGAATAAAAAATTTGTCAAAAAATGCAAATTTGCAAACTTTGAATTTTTACTTTTAAATAATGAGATACTATGACAATTTTTTAAAACTAATTGAGCTTGATTTAAAGAATTAAATTGTCTTTTGTTTTAGGAAAAAGACCGGATGAGTGTTCTTAGGAGAGATGAACATGGAAATTTGCAAATTTAATTATCGCTAACTAAACCAAACATTGTGCCAGTTCTGAAGGTCTATTATTTTTTAATTAAATTAAATTAAATTAGTAATAACAATTAAGTTAAAATTTTGTTCTCATTATTTGCAGATTTGTATCATAAATATAAAAGAACGTTAATATTAATTAAAAAGTTCCGCGAAAACAATTTTGCGTTTTCTAATTAATTGTTAACTTAAATTAAGGATAATAACAATTCTAATATTTCAGATAAACAAAATAAACTAAATACAATCACACCTATATTACTGTTATTATTATTACTACACTAATTATTTATAGATTGTAAAATAGGTTTCTTTTCTTTGTTAATACTATTTTAGTGCATATTAATATTAATGTTAACCGTTATTAGTTTTGTTATAATGAGAGTAATAAATATTTTTGTAAAAAGGCCAAATGTTGTTTAATTGTTAATAATAATTTACTATAACATTTACAGATTCCTATAAAAAGGTAAGTAATTCAAAAATTCCATGAATGACATTAATCATACCTCCCAATACTTTGAGAAATCACCTCCTAAACGTTATGCGATCCTGATACAATTCGGCATTTTACCTCTTTAAAATCGAAAAATTGGATTTTGTATCAGGAGCACATCAAAGCGAGGAGGTAAATCGATGGTATCAGGAGTAATCGAAATTTCCCTCCAAATTATTATACCTCCTAATACTTTGAGAAATCACCTCCTCGATGTTATGCGATCCTGACACAAAACGAAATTTTACCTCTTTGAAATCGAAAAATTTGATTTTGTACCAGGAGCACATCAAAGCGAGGAGGTAAATCGATGGTATCAGGAGTAATCGAAATTTCCCGCCAAATTATTATACCTCCTAATACTTTGAAAAATCACCTCCTCGATGTTATGCGATCCCGATACAATTCGTCGTTTTACCTCTTTAAAATCGAAAAATTCGATTTTGTATCAGGAGCACATCAAAGCGAGGAGGTAAATCGATGGTATCAGGAGCAATCGAAATTTCCCGCCAAATTATTATACCTCCTAATACTTTGAGAAATCACCTCCTCGATGTTATGCGATCCTGATACAATTCGGCATTTCACCTCTTTAAAATCGAAAAATTGGATTTTGTATCAGGAGCACATCAAAGCGAGGAGGTAAATCGATGGTATCAGGAGTAATCGAAATTTCCCGCCAAATTATTATACCTCCTAATACTTTGAGAAATCACCTCCTCGATGTTATGCGATCCTGATACAAAACGAAATTTTACCTCTTTGAAATCGAAAAATTTGATTTTGTATCAGGAGCACATCAAAGCGAGGAGGTGAATCGATGGTATCAGGAGTAATCGAAATTTCCCGCCAAATTATTACACCTCCTAATACTTTGAGAAATCACCTCCTCGATGTTATGCTCTCCTGATACAAAACGAAATTTTACCTCTTCGAAATCGAAAAATTGGATTTTGTATCAGGAGCACATCAAAGCGAGGAGGTAAATCATTGCTCCTGATACAATTATGCTTGATCCCGTGGTGGCGCTAATAGTATTATAAACTAAAATGTTTTAGCTATGAAATAATAAGAACGGCTGTTATTAAAATTTCGAATATTTTTATTTAAGTTGTTCTAATTAGTATTTTGCAATAAACTCAAATTAATTTATATAAAATCATTTTGGCGACATCTATTGCACAATCTCATAACGAATCGATTAAAACAATTATTCTTTGTTATTTCTATCTGATTATTGATAAAAATATAAAACTAAAGGAATACTAAAAAAGTGTTTATTATAGCTAAAAATAAATTAAATAATTAATTTACATAAATAATTAATGAATTAAAAAAATAAACTAGCGGCATCAATTATCCAGGTGCCCAATTTCATGAAAAAGAAAACTGTAATTTCTCGTATTTGCTTAAAATACTAATATAATTAATTATAATTCAACATCAAATTATTTTTTAAATATAAAATTTATTTAGCATTAAAAAAATCGTACTTACCGTACTTTTAAGAGTTAAGAGACAATTTATATCTGAAATAAGTAATTGAAGTTTATGATGGGATATATATTCAGAACATTTTCAAGAAAAAATAATTTTAATTGATTTGTTTACAAAAACATAAAATATTTTTTAAATATATATAACTTCCTTAGCTTCATCATAAGAAACAATAGATTAAGTAATTAAGCGGAGGTTGCTTGCGGCCGAGGCAGTGTAATTAACATTATATCATTGCAAATTAATGATGTATATGCCATTTAGTGGGCTTAATTACAAGAAAGAATAAGTTTTAAGAACTAAACCGAGGTCGCTTGCGACCGAGGCAGAACAATTAATAATATACGAACACTGTCTCAGCTTAACCATAATAAACGATACGTTTAAGACACCAGCCGAGGTCGCTTGCGACTGAGGCAGTATAATCGATACTATATCAACCTAACTTCTTAAAAATATACATCACCGGGTAATAGAAAGTTTTCTGAAAAGAATTCAAGTCTTCTTGTAACATATTTAGTCTTTTGGAAGTAGTTTCAATTATCAAAGAAGCACTTCAACTTTTCTTAACACATCTCAAGACTTTTGAAGGCAATATCAAGTCATCTAAAAATGATATCAAGTATTCTAGGAGCAGAATCAGGTCTTCAGAATTATTATAGAAGATCCAGAAATCCAGATTATTAAGCAAGGGCACAATTTGAAAATACAATGATGATATAACTACATTATATAATAAGATAAAAATACAAACAGTATGTGTCAGTCACCAGTTTTTGAACAATTTCAAGTAAAATATAAACTTTTATCACCAATAACAACTTTTATAAACGGTATTTGTTTCCAGATGACAGTTTTTGGATACTATCTACCTTCTATCAAGTGTATTTAGTCTCTTACCACCAATCTTTGAACAATGTCAAGCAAAACATATACTTCATTAGATACATCACAAATATCTATCTTCTAGAAACTTTATTTCCTCTTCTGCCACAAGTTTTTATACAATTTGAAGCAAGATAACAACTTTTATAAACAGTTTCTGTTTCTGAACAACAGTTTTTGGACAATTTCAAGTCATATTTACACTTTAAAGATACTATCTATCTTCCGTCAAATGTATTTAGTCTCCTACCACCAATCTTTGAACAATTTCAAGCAAAACATACACTTCATTAGATACATCACCAATATCTATCTTTTGGAAACTTTATTTCCTCTTCTGCCACAAGTTTTTTACAATTTGAAGCAAGATAACAACTTTTATAAACAGTATCTGTTTCTGGACAACAGTTTTTGGACAATTTCAAGTCATATTTACACTTTAAAGATACTATCTATCTTCTGTCAATTGTATTTAGTCTCCTACCACCAATTTTTGAACAATTTCAAGCAAAACATATACTTCATTAGATACATCACCAATATCTATCTTTTGGAAACTTTATTTCCTCATCTGCCACAAGTTTTTGTACTATTTCAAGCAAGCTAACAACTTTTATAAATAGTATCTGTTTCTGGACAACAGTTTTTGGACAATTTCAAGTCATATTTACGCTTTAAAGATACTATCTATCTTCTGTCAATTGTATTTAGTTTCCTATCACCAATTTTTGAACAATTTCAAGCAAAACATACACTTCATTAGATACATCATCAATATCTATCTTCTGGAAACTTTATTTCCTCTTCTGCCACAAATTTTTATACAATTTGAAGCAAGATAACAACTATTATAAACAGTTTCTGTTTCTGGACAACAGTTTTTGGACAATTTCAAGTCATATTTACACTTTAAAGATACTATCTATCTTCTGTCAATTGTATTTAGTCTCCTACCACCAATTTTTGAACACTTTCAAGCAAAACATACACTTCATTAGATACATCACCAATATCTATCTTTTGGAAACTTTATTTCCTCTTCTGCCACAAGTTTTTATACAATTTGAAGCAAGATAACAACTTTTATAAACAGTATCTGTTGCTGGACAACAGTTTTTGGACAATTTCAAGTCATATTTACACTTTAAAGATACTATCTATCTTCCGTCAAATGTATTTAGTCTCCTACCACCAATCTTTGAACAATTTCAAGCAAAACATACACTTCATTAGATACATCATCAATATCTATCTTTTGGAAACTTTATTTCCTCATCTGCCACAAGTTTTTGTACTATTTCAAGCAAGCTAACAACTTTTATAAATAGTATCTGTTTCTGGACAACAGTTTTTGGACAATTTCAAGTCATATTTACGCTTTAAAGATACTATCTATCTTCTGTCAATTGTATTTAGTTTCCTATCACCAATTTTTGAACAATTTCAAGCAAAACATACACTTCATTAGATACATCATCAATATCTATCTTCTGGAAACTTTATTTCCTCTTCTGCCACAAATTTTTATACAATTTGAAGCAAGATAACAACTATTATAAACAGTTTCTGTTTCTGGACAACAGTTTTTGGACAATTTCAAGTCATATTTACACTTTAAAGATACTATCTATCTTCTGTCAATTGTATTTAGTCTCCTACCACCAATTTTTGAACACTTTCAAGCAAAACATACACTTCATTAGATACATCACCAATATCTATCTTTTGGAAACTTTATTTCCTCTTCTGCCACAAGTTTTTATACAATTTGAAGCAAGATAACAACTTTTATAAACAGTATCTGTTGCTGGACAACAGTTTTTGGACAATTTCAAGTCATATTTACACTTTAAAGATACTATCTATCTTCCGTCAAATGTATTTAGTCTCCTACCACCAATCTTTGAACAATTTCAAGCAAAACATACACTTCATTAGATACATCATCAATATCTATCTTTTGGAAACTTTATTTCCTCATCTGCCACAAGTTTTTGTACTATTTCAAGCAAGCTAACAACTTTTATAAATAGTATCTGTTTCTGGATAACAGTTTTTGGACAATTTCAAGTCATATTTACACTTTAAAGATACTATCTATCTTCCGTCAAATGTATTTAGTCTCCTACCACCAATCTTTGAACAATTTCAAGCAAAACATACACTTCATTAGATACATCATCAATATCTATCTTTTGGAAACTTTATTTCCTCATCTGCCACAAGTTTTTGTACTATTTCAAGCAAGCTAACAACTTTTATAAATAGTATCTGTTTCTGGATAACAGTTTTTGGACAATTTCAAGTCATATTTACACTTTAAAGATACTATCTATCTTCCGTCAAATGTATTTAGTCTCCTACCACCAATCTTTGAACAATTTCAAGCAAAACATACACTTCATTAGATACATCACCAATATCTATCTTTTGGAAACTTTATTTCCTCATCTGCCACAAGTTTTTGTACTATTTCAAGCAAGCTAACAACTTTTATAAATAGTATCTGTTTCTGGATAACAGTTTTTGGACAATTTCAAGTCATATTTACACTATTGTCTTAGGTATCTATGTACAGCAATTTTTTTTCGAAGACAACTGAATATCAACATAAGGTAATAAACAAATGGAAGTTCCTATTTAAGAATGTTAAGTTAGTTGAGATTTAATTTCAGTTTTAACTCAAAAAATGCGTGCTAAAGAATATAAGATAGATCACTAGGTCTCTTTCTCTATGAGCACCCCTCGAATTTATATCGAATTAATTCTATACTTTATGTACACACTGTATATTTATAAAGGCTGTATCTGAATAACGTTTCCAAACTTCATGGTTAAGTTACCATTTTAAGTTTTATCGGGTTAAGTAAAAAAATCGTTTCCTCAACATTTTTATTCTCAAACATATTTAACACAATTTCCCTTTAATTCAAAACATTTTTTTAATTCAATCAAAACGTTTCTTACAATAACAATACAACCTCAATTTAATATCATTCTGAACACACAAACTTTGTTCCCCATACCGATTTAACCGCGTAATCTCCCCCACCAACTCAAAAGATAACGTCTTAGCAAACTTTTTCACCACCTTAACAGTTCCTTGAAACAACCCTTTATTCGGCAAAGTCTCAAGAGTCACCGTATGCAACATATTCACCCCCGCAAGCTTCATTCGCGCAGGCAACACTCTATTTAACCTCAATTTTTCGCACTTATCCCTCGGGGTCATCTTATTAATCACCGAGACAATCAACATCGCGGATTTGTAGGAATCAAAAATTATCCGATTTTCCCCGTTATATCCGCAAGCGCAATATTCCAAGGGGATTTTAGCGTCGTTGCAAGTTAGATTTTCGGGGATTTCTTGAAATAAACTTAAATGTTTGTTTTTTTGATTCAAATCAATTTTTTGATTGAGATGAAGTAAATTTAGCAAAGTTTGGTGGATGTTGTAAGGAGTGGTTAATCTGTATCGGTTAATTTTGAAGTTTTTGTAAAAATTTTGATGGATTTCTTTGAATGAGGGGGGGAAATAAAATGAGATGTAAGGTAACATATCTTCGATTAATCCTTGGAAGGTGAAAGAGCGAAATGGGCCGAATCTCGCCCCATGATCGCTATAAATTATTAAGATCGTATCTTTAAGGATTTCTTTCATTAAATTTGAGGAGAAAAACTGGGAGATTCTTTCATCTGAAAGTTTTGGCTTAAAAATGCTGTCATGGGACATAATCGTCTCGAAAAAATTCGCGAAGAATTTTAATTTGTGCAAATTCATGCTCTCCAAAAATTTTTCGATGTAGCCTAAAAAGACTTTGTAAGTTTCCCTCGCCCCGAGGCAATCATAAAAATACCCGAATTTGTTATTGCCGATTTTCGACTCAACTTCCGCCATAAAATAATCAAACAAATAATCGGCTCTTTGATTTTTAAACCCAACCCAATCCCCCCCGTGGAAAAGTCCATGCGCGAATGTATCATCAGCGTAAGCTGTAACGAATCCTTCCAATTTAAAATCGTCCCAAATAAATTTGCAATCATCGAAATAAACCGTGTAATTCCCCCAACACGATTTAGTTAATTCTTGGATTGATAACCCGGTTAATAGGGGCATTTGATTCGCGAAACTCGCATCGGCCACTTTGTTGTATCCGAATAATTCTTCGAATCCGATTAAATCGAGGGTTTTTTTCGTTTTTTTCCAATGACGATAAAAATTTAATCGAGATGTTCCATCAAATCCCATCAATAAAACGTTAAAATCGGCTCGAATTGACTCAAAATTCTTAATCGGGACAAAAGCGAAATAATCAACATAAATTAATTTCGTCTTATAAAAACATTCAACTTTAATAAACTCATCTTTTATAACAACCCGATTTATATCCGGGTTAAAATGAAAATAAATCGTCGATGAGTACTCAAAATTTTTATCGATATCCCCATGATATTTCGGGGGAATCCTCCAAAACGGGGTGTACCCACAAATTAAATCACTCAATACGATTATATCATAAAATTGAAACGAAGATTTTATAAAAAAAATTGAGTTTAAATCTGAGTCGATTAAAGCCGGGATTCCTTCATTACACACAGATTTATTTACTTCTTCTTCGAGATATTGGTTAACTTGAGGATTGAATGGTTCAAAATCCGGGATGATGCATCCTTCGGTTTTGATGGCGTAACGTTGATCACAAATTGCACTTTTAATTAGATGAGAAAGTGATGTTATTGTAATAAGTAGTGTTAATTTATGCATTTCGACGCGAGTTGGTTCGAAAAGACTGATTGGGTTGGCTCAAAATGCTTTAAATCGCTTTAAAAGGAAGCGATAATGATTAATTGGAAATTTTTTATCAAAAATTTCGGTTAATTTGATTATGAATTTTTGATTATGTCTTAATTTGAAGATAAAATGGCCTTCTTTAAGATAAATGTAATGTTAAATTGGTTAATTATAAAAATGTTGAGAAAATGAGTCAAAATTTGATTGATAATATGATTTGGGATTCTTTTAAACTCGGTACTTACCCGAAATTAAAGATTTCTTCTGCCAAAATTCATATCATCACAGCCATTAATGATTTAATTTTAATTTGTCAAAATTTTTTAATATTAAAGGACATCTTCTGTTGCTTCAACTTTGGATGTGGTACCTAAAAAAAATATCAAGACTTAAATTAATTAAGAATACCCATTGACTCATTTACAAAATTTCGATTTAAAATTGCATTAATTTTTCAAAAATTGACCTTATATTATTTCTGGAGAAGAGGTTGATCATATCATTACAAAGTATTGCTCGAAATGGTCTAAAAACTGTTGGCAGAAACAGATACTGTTTATATGAGTCTATATATTGGTTGAAATAATCTAAAATCTGCTGGCAGAAGACTAAATACAGTTGACAGAATATAGATAATATCTTCAAAAGTGTAAATATGACTTCAAATTGTTCAAAAAGTGTTGTCCAGAAACAAATACTGCTTATAAATGTCGTTATATTGGTTCAAATAATATAAAAACTTCTGGCAGAGAACTAAATACTGTTTCCAGAAGATAGATATTGGGGATATGTCTAGTGAAGTGTATATTTTACTTGAAATTATTCAAAAACTGGTGACAGACACAAAAACTGTGTACAGATATCTGTATATTGCTTGAAATAGTCTAAAAACTGCTGATAGGAGATTAAATACAGTTAATAGAACACAGATAACTTAAAAGAGATTGAAATTATCCAAAATTGATGGCAGAAGCAGATACAGCATATAGTAATTTATATATTGCTTGAAATAGTCAAAAAACTGCTGATAGAAGATCAAATACGATTAATAGAAGATAGATAACGGCTTTAAAAGAGCTTGAAATTGTTCAAAAATTGATGGCAGAAACAGATAGAGCCTATAAAAATCTAAATATTGCTTGAAATAGTCTAAAAATTGCTGATAGAAGATCCAATACAGTTAATAGAAGACAGATAACGGCTTTAAAAGAGCTTGAGATTGTTCAAAAATTGATGGCAGAAACAGATACAGCCTATAAAAATTTAAATATTGCTTAAAATAGTCTAAAAATTGCTGATAGAAGATCAAATACGGTTAATAGAAGATAAATAACGGCTTTAAAAGAGCTTGAAATTGTCCAAAAATTGATGGCAGAAACAGATAGAGCCTATAAAAATCTAAATATTGCTTGAAATAGTCTAAAAATTGCTGATAGAAGATCCAATACAGTTAATAGAAGACAGATAACGGCTTTAAAAGAGCTTGAAATTGTCTAAAAATTGATGGCAGAAACAGATAGAGCCTATAAAAATCTAAATATTGCTTAAAATAGTCTAAAAATTGCTGATAGAAGATCAAATTCAGTTAATAGAAGATAGATAACGGCTTTAAAAGAGCTTGAAATTGTCCAAACATTGATGGCAGAAACAGATAGAGCCTATAAAAATCTAAATATTGCTTAAAATGGTCTAAAAATTGCTGATAGAAGATCACATACAGTTAATAGAAGATAGATAACGGCTTTAAAAGAACTTGAAATTGTCCAAAAATTGATGGCAGAAACAGATAGAGCCTATAAAAATCTAAATATTGCTTGAAATAGTCTAAAAATTGCTGATAGAAGATCAAATTCAGTTAATAGAAGATAGATAACGGCTTTAAAAGAGCTTGAAATTGTCCAAACATTGATGGCAGAAACAGATAGAGCCTATAAAAATCTAAATATTGCTTAAAATGGTCTAAAAATTGCTGATAGAAGATCACATACAGTTAATAGAAGATAGATAACGGCTTTAAAAGAGCTTGAAATTGTCCAAAAATTGATGGCAGAAACAGATAGAGCCTATAAAAATCTAAATATTGCTTGAAATAGTCTAAAAATTGCTGATAGAAGATCAAATTCAGTTAATAGAAGATAGATAACGGCTTTAAAAGAGCTTGAAATTGTCCAAACATTGATGGCAGAAACAGATAGAGCCTATAAAAATCTAAATATTGCTTAAAATGGTCTAAAAATTGCTGATAGAAGATCACATACAGTTAATAGAAGATAGATAACGGCTTTAAAAGAGCTTGAAATTGTCCAAAAATTGATGGCAGAAACAGATAGAGCCTATAAAAATCTAAATATTGCTTGAAATAGTCTAAAAATTGCTGATAGAAGATCAAATTCAGTTAATAGAAGATAGATAACGGCTTTAAAAGAGCTTGAAATTGTCCAAACATTGATGGCAGAAACAGATAGAGCCTATAAAAATCTAAATATTGCTTAAAATGGTCTAAAAATTGCTGATAGAAGATCACATACAGTTAATAGAAGATAGATAACGGCTTTAAAAGAGCTTGAAATTGTCCAAAAATTGATGGCAGAAACAGATAGAGCCTATAAAAATCTAAATATTGCTTGAAATAGTCTAAAAATTGCTGATAGAAGATCAAATTCAGTTAATAGAAGATAGATAACGGCTTTAAAAGAGCTTGAAATTGTCCAAACATTGATGGCAGAAACAGATAGAGCCTATAAAAATCTAAATATTGCTTAAAATGGTCTAAAAATTGCTGATAGAAGATCACATACAGTTAATAGAAGATAGATAACGGCTTTAAAAGAGCTTGAAATTGTCCAAAAATTGATGGCAGAAACAGATAGAGCCTACAAAAATTTAAATATTGCTTGAAATAGTCTAAAAATTGCTGATAGAAGATCAAATACGGTTAATAGAAGATAGATAATGGCTTTAAAGGAGCTTGAAATTGTCCAAAAATTGATGGCAGAAACAGATAGAGCCTATAAAAATCTAAATATTGCTTAAAATAGTCTAAAAACTGCTGATAGAAGATCAAATACAGTTAATAGAAGATAGATAACGGCTTTAAAAGAGCATGAAATTGTCCAAAAATTGATGGCAGAAACAAATAGAACCTATAAAAATCTAAATATTGCTTGAAATAGACTAAAAACTGCTGATAGAAGATCAAATGCAGTTAATAGAAGACAGATAACGGCTTTAAAAGAGCTTGAAATTGTTCAAAAATTGATGGCAGAAACAGATAGAGCCTATAAAAATTTAAATATTGCTTGAAATAGTCTAAAAACTGCTGATAGAAGATCAAATACAGTTAATAGAAGACAGATAACGGCTTTAAAAGAGCTTGAAATTGTTCAAAAATTGATGGCAGAAACAGATAGAGCCTATAAAAATCTAAATATTGCTTAAAATAGTCTAAAAATTGCTGATAGAAGATCAAATACAGTTAATAGAAGATAGATAACGGCTTTAAAAGAGCATGAAATTGTCCAAAAATTGATGGCAGAAACAAATAGAACCTATAAAAATCTAAATATTGCTTGAAATAGACTAAAAACTGCTGATAGAAGATCAAATGCAGTTAATAGAAGACAGATAACGGCTTTAAAAGAGCTTGAAATTGTTCAAAAATTGATGGCAGAAACAGATAGAGCCTATAAAAATTTAAATATTGCTTGAAATAGTCTAAAAACTGCTGATAGAAGATCAAATACAGTTAATAGAAGACAGATAACGGCTTTAAAAGAGCTTGAAATTGTTCAAAAATTGATGGCAGAAACAGATAGAGCCTATAAAAATCTAAATATTGCTTAAAATAGTCTAAAAATTGCTGATAGAAGATCAAATACAGTTAAAAGAAGATAGATAACGGCATTAAAAAAGCTTGAAATTGTCCAAAAATTGATGGCAGAAGCAGATAGAGCCTACAAAAATCTAAATATTGCTTAAAATGGTCTAAAAATTGCTGATAGAAGATCACATACAGTTAATAGAAGATAGATAACGGCTTTAAAAGAGCTTGAAATTGTCCAAAAATTGATGGCAGAAACAGATAGAGCCTATAAAAATCTAAATATGGGGCGCAATGGCTCAGCGTGTTAACTCTCGAGTTAACACGCAGACGTCCTGGGTTCGTATCCCGGTGTAATCACGTTGGGTCGCCCCCCGTCCTTCGGAGGGGACGTTAAGCCGTCGGTCCCGGCAACCAGTCGTTCATCTCTGGCTGTCGTTATCACTATGTGTGTAAGGGGTTTGAACAAAAATGGCTGAATGCGCGTTAGCGCCCTGGAGGCCGCCGGCACCTCGTAGGACCCCACGAGGATGTGGTGGTATCCTGGAGCGGCACCTGACAGGGGCGAACCCACACTGGGCCTGTGCCATAGCACGCCCGGTTTGGTGGGGGGTCGGTCAGGAAGCGGAATCAGCCAAAAATCGAGTTATATACTCGCATTTAACATCTCAAACCTCTTAGAGGGAGCCAGTGTACAAGGGGCCCGTTGTGGCCTAGGTGCCGCGTATAGAATACGCACTCCTCACTCCATACATACATACATACAATATAAATATTGCTTGAAATAGTCTAAAAACTGCTGATAGAAGATCAAATACAGTTAATAGAAGATAGATAACGGCTTTAAAGGAGCTTGAAATTGTCCAAAAATTGATGGCAGAAACAAATAGAGCCTATAAAAATTTAAATATTGCTTGAAATAGTCTAAAAACTGCTGGCAGAAGACTAAATACAGTTGACAGAAGAAGAATAATATTTTCAAAAGTGTTAATATGACTTCAAATTGCCCAAAGAGTGTTGTCCAGAAATAGATACTGTCTATATAAGTCTAGATATTGGTTGAAATAATCTAAAAACTGCTGGCAGAAGACTAAATACAGTTGACAGAAGAAGAATAATATCTTCAGAAGTATTAATATGACTTCAAATTGTCCAAAAAGTGTTGTCCAGAAACAGATACTGTCTATATAAGTCTAGATATTGGTTGAAATAATCTAGAAACTGCTGGCAGAGGACTAAATAGAGTTGACAGAAGAAGAGTAATATCTTCCGAAGTGTTAATATGACTTCAAATTGTCCAAAAAGTGTTGCCAAGAAACAGATACTGTCTATATAAGTCTAGATATTGGTTGAAATAATCTAAAAACTGCTGGCAGAAGACTAAATACAGTTGACCGAAGAAGATTAATATCTTCAGAAGTGTTAATATGACTTCAAATTGTCCAAAAAGTGTTGTCCAGAAACAGTTACTGTCTATATAAGTCTAGATATTGGTTGAAATAATCTAAAAACTGCTGGCAGAAGACTAAATACAGTTGACAGAAGAAGAGTAATATCTTCAGAAGTGTTGATATGACTTCAAATTGCCTAAAAAGTGTTGTCCAGAAACAGATACTGTCTATATGAGTTTATATATTGGTTGAAATAATCTAAATATTGCTGGCAGAAGACTACATACAGTTGACAGAAGATAGATAATATCTTCAAAAGTGTAAATATGACTTCAAATTGTCCCAAAAGTGTTGTCCAGAAACAAATGCTACTTATAAATGTCGTTATATTGGTTCAAATAGTATAAAAACTTGTGGCAGAGAACTAAATAAAGTTTCCAGAAGATAGATATTGGTGATAGAAGTGTATATTTTGCTTGAAATTGTTCAAAAACTTCTGACAGACATAAATACTGTCTATATAAGTCTATATATTGCTTGAAATATTCTAAAAACTGCTGGCAGAAGACTAAATACAGTTGACAGAAGATAGATAATATCTTCAAAAGTGTAAATATGATTTCAAATTGCCTAAAAAGTGTTGTCCAGAAACAAATACTGCTTATAAATGTCGTTATATTGGTTCAAATGATATAAAAACTTTTGGCAGAGAACTAAATAAAGTTTCCAGAAGATAGATATTGGTGATAGAAGTGTATATTTTGCTTGAAATTGTTCAAAAGCTTCTGACAGACATAAATACTGTCTATATATTGCTTGAAATAGTCTACAAACTGCTGGCAAAAGACTAAATGTAGTTGACAGAAGATAGATAATATCTTTAAAAGTGTAAATATGACTTCAAATTGTCCCAAAAGTGTTGTCCAGAAACAAATACTGCTTATAAATGTCGTTATATTGGTTCAAATTGTATAAAAACTTCTGGCAGAGAATTAAATAAAGCTTCCAGAAGATAGATATTGGTGATAGAAGTGTATATTTTGCTTGAAATTGTTCAAAAACTGGTGATAGACACAAAAACTGTCTAAAGATGTCTGTATATTGTTTGAAGTAGTCTAAAAACTGCTGGCAGGAGACTAAATACAATTGACAGAAGATAAATAATATCTTCAAAAGTGTAAATATGACTTCAAATTGTCCCAAAAGTGTTGTCCAGAAACAAATACTGCTTATAAATGTCGTTATATTGGTTCAAATTGTATAAAAACTTCTGGCAGAGAACTAAATAAAGCTTCCAGAAGATAGATATTGGTGATAGAAGTGTATATTTTGCTTGAAATTGTTCAAAAACTGGTGATAGACACAAAAACTGTCTACAGATGTCTGTATATTGTTTGAAATAGTCTAAAAACTGCTGGCAGGAGACTAAATACAGTTGACAGAAGATAAATAATATCTTCAAAAGTGTAAATATGACTTTAAATTGTCCAAAAAGTGTTGTCCAGGAACAAATACTGGTTATAAATGTCGTTATATTGGTTCAAATAATGTAAAAACTTTTGGCAGAAAACTAAATAAAGCTTCCAGAAGATAGATATTGGTAATAGAAGTGTATATTTTGCTTGTAATTGTTCAAAAACTTCTGACAGACACAAAAACTGTCTACAGATGTCTGTATATTGCTTGAAATAGTCTAGAAACTGCTGGCAGCAGATTAAATGCAGTTGACAGCAGATAAATAATATCTTCAAAAGTGTAGATATGACTTCAAATTGCCCAAAAAGTGTTGTCCAGAAAAAAATACTGCTTATAAATGTCGTTATTTTGGTTCAAAAGATATAAAAACTTCTGGCAGAGAACTAAATAAAGTTTCCAGAAGATATGATATTGCTTCTAGATTCTTGATACCAATTCAGAAGTCTTGATGCTGTTTCCAAAAAACTTGAAATTTATTATTTATTTACTGATTTGTTCAGGATACAATCAGGGTTTCCCCCATACGAAGAACTAAAAATGTCGTACATTGAATAATGACGATTGTAAAACTGCTAATTAACGATATTTTTATTGTAAAAGATAATAAATTATTTATAAATGTTGCTTCTAAAATACCAAATACTATTGATAAAATATAAAATCTTCATGTCAGAAGTTCAAAAAGTGCTAATTCAAGGCTAAATACTGCTTGTAAAAGTCTAAAGTTTCGATGCTACTTCTAGAAGACTTGACATGCTTCCAGAAGACTTAATACTACTTCTATAACACTTGAAATGCTTCTACAATTCTTGATACTACTTCCAGAAGCCTTCAACTGCTTTCAGAAGACTTGATGAGTTTTTAAAATATTACAAAACTGCTTATAAGAGATTAAATATGATTGACAGAAGGCACATAATGCATCTAGATATACATATATTGCTTGAAGTAATTCAAAAACTGATGGTTAAGGCTGATACTGCTTATAGAAACCTATATATTGTTAAAAATAATCGAAAAACTGCTGGCAGAAGACAAAAACAGTTTGCAGAACATAGATATTAGTAATGGAAGTATAAAAATGACTTAGAATTGTACAAGAACTGTTGATAGAAACAGATACTACTAATAATAGTCTTTATATTGCTTCAAATAGTGTAATAATTGTTGACAGGGGACTAAATATAGTTGACAGAAAGTACATAATACTTTTAGAAGTACATGTATTGTTTGAAATAATTCAAAAACTGCTGGCAGACGACAAAAACAGTTTGCAGAACATAGATATTGGTACTGGAAGTATAAATATGACTTAAGATTGTACAAGAACAGTTGGCAGAAACAGATACTGCTAATAATAGTATTTATCGCTAACTGGCAGCAAAAGTATACTTTATTGTATCCATTTGCGACAGTAAAGTGACACTTTATCTGACAGTCTACTAAATTGTGTATTTAGCGGCAGACAAAGTACTTTACCAGCCGCTAATTGCTGTCAATTTGAAAAAATTTTAGCAAACAACTAGAATCGAACCCGGTGCTTTGGACATGACAGCTAATTGGCTTGCCACTGGACTACAAACCTTCTATATTAAATCAATCTTTGCCGATGTATATTAATGAAACAAATATTGTTTGTCACATATTTTGACAGATGGCTTAAATACTGCAACTTCCAGAGTCTTTATATCTTAAATTTTGCGACTCGTAAACTCAGACTTGTTCGATAAAAATTCATTTTGCTGACTTGGTACATAAATAACTATTAAATTGTCCAAAAAGTGTTGTCTAGAAACAGATACTGTAAAAATGTGTATTTTGCTTGAAATTGTTCTTGTTCTTGATACTAAATACAGTTAACGGAAGATAGATAATATCTTCAAAAGTGTAAATTTGACTTCAAATTGTCCAAAAAGTATTGTCCATAAACAGATACTGCTTATAAATGTTGTTATATTGGTTCAAATGATATAAAAACTTTTGGCAGAAAACTAAATAAAGTTTCCAGAAGATAGATATTGGTGGATATTGGTGTATATTTTGCTTGAAATTGTTCAAACTTCTGACAGACATAAATACTGTCAATATAAGTCTCTATATTGCTTGGAATAGTCTAAAAACTGCTGGCAGAAGACTAAATATGACTTCTTTGATATACTTTCTTCTGCTGTTCATCTCTAGCTCCAAATAACCCGTTCTTTTTTATATTCCCTCTTCCCTTCCTTACCATATCCAATCCTCCCCTCCCCTAATATTGTTTATACATGGAGAGTCGATTTGAAGTTAGGTTGGGTTTGCAACCCCAATTTATCCTCATGACAAGTTTTCTTAATTTTTGAAAATTGTACTGAAAAATTGAAAAATCGGAACGACTTCGTCTCGAATCGATTTCACCATAAATATATGATAATTAAGTTGTAAATATTGATGTTTTTCAAATGACTGAGGGTTGAAAAACGTTGGTTGAAGCAATATTTTTTGCTTTCATTGAGTTTACCTTTATTCATTGAATGTTTCATCAAAACATTCCTTTTACTCATAAATAAATATACTGAGGATCTCATTAAAGTCTGTTGAGGTTACCTCTAGATACACCAAAAAAATATGATTTTTTCAAGAACTTAACCCCACTAAGTGAGGAAGCTCCCTCTAAGAGATCTCTCAGATATTAAGGAATCTTTGTTGGTAGTTCGGTATTTTTGGTACTCTTTACATTCTGTTTAATCGAATGTGCTCAAATTTTCCTCTTTATGATGGCAAAACGATGGGATGTAACGGGTACATCTTCATATAACACAACAATTTTACATCGTTTATTAAACTTAACTAATCAAATTATTAAAATATATTTAACACCCATTTACTCTTAAAATCCTTGTGTCAGTCTCATAAAGTTCCTTTCCATTCTTACCATAAGCCACAATCGATAATTCAGCTTTACAAGTTAACGGCTCACTTAATTTAACAGCCACCCCAAAATCATCATCATTTATATCCGTATAAATAACCACCCCATCAATAACACATTTTACTTTAAAATGATCCACCGTACAATCCGCCGTTGGAGGGGTCGTTATTGAAACGACCACGCTCATATTATCGCTATCATAGCGTTCGTACATAATACTTAAACATTTTTCACCTTTAATTAAAGAATCAAATCAATTAATTAGAAAATTAAGTTGAAATTAATTCTTACATGGTGGAATATCCGCGATTCCGGATTCCCCGAATTCGACTCCATCCTCATCAAGGACCACAACGGAAGCTTTAATAATTGCATCGCAAGAAACCGATTCGGGCAGTGAAAATCCCCCTAATATGGGGTAATTTCCGGAATCATCGTAAAACACTTCGCCATCAATGGAATATTTAATTTTTCTGCTTGAATAAGTACAATTCGGCGAATTTGGGCCGGCCGAGAAAATCCCAGGACTTTGCTTATTGCGCATTATAACCAATAACATCGTCGCTATAATTTAATAACATTAAGATTAATTTAATTAAAATTCACCTTCTTACGGTTGCAATCTTCGATTTCATCTTGCGGGGTGGCTAAAATGGTGCAAATAATGCACATTATTGTTAAGATCACCTTCATTTTGGTTGTTTGTTGAGTAATGATTGGATTTTCGACTAATTTTGGGGTATTTATACGATTTTTTTGAGGTGTGAATAAGGTATTTTATCTTAATGATGATATCAGATTGTTGCGCATTGATTGTAAGTGCTAAATAATCGATGGTTTGTTGAGATAGCTTTGTAAGTTGTTAATTATAAGTATATTTTTGGGATTATCTGATTCAAAGAAATTGAGTTAAGTCTAAATGCTTGGTTATTCTTATTTCTTCTTCATTTTTGATTGAAGGAAATATCGTTTATTATCGATCTTGATTCATGCATTTCTAACGTTTTGAATTATTTTCTGAATTCTTTATGATCAAAGAGCAATAATTCAGAATTCATGTTAGAAGCATTTCATCACTAGATGCAGTATAGCATTCGAAGTCTTCGGAAACGTTTTAAATCCTCTAGATGCAGTATCAAGTCTTCTGAAAGCACTTTGAATCTTCTAGATGCAATATTAAATCTTCTGGAAGCATTTCAAGTCTTCTGAAATCAATATCAAGTTTTCTGGAAGCAATATCAAGTCTTCTGGAATCATTTCAAATCATCTAGATGCAGATTCAAATATTCTGGAAGCATTTCAAGATTTCTGGCACCAATATCAAGTCTTCTGGAAGTATTCCAAAACTTCTAGATGAAGCATCAAGTCTTCTGGAAGCATATCAAATCTTTCAGATGCAGTATCAAGTTTTATGGAAGCAATGTCAAGTCTTCTGGAAGAACTTCAAATCTTCTAGATGCAATATCAAATCTTCTGGAAGCATTTCAAGTTTTCTGGAATCAATATCAAGTTTTCTAGAAGCAATGTCAAGTCTTTTGGAATCATTTCAAATCATCTAGATGCAATTTCAAATTATCTGGAAGCATTTCAAGACTTCTAGCATCAATATCAAGACTTCTGGCACCAATATCACGTCTTCAGAAGCATTTCCAAACTTCTAGATGTAATATCAAATCAAAATTTGAAAGCATCTAAAAACTTCGATATGCAGTATCAAGTCTTCTAGAAACATTTCAAGCTTTCTGAAAGCATTTCAAATCTTCTAGATGCAGTATCAAGTCTTTTGGAAGCATTCCAAATCTTCTGGATGCGGTTATCAAGTGGTCTGGCAGTATTTCAAGTCTTGTGGAAGCACTTCAAATATTCTAGATGCAGTTTAAAAATTTCTGGAAATATTCCAAAACTTCTGACACAAATATCAAGTCTTCTGGAAGGATTCCAAAAGTTCTTGATGCACCATCAAGTTTTCTGAAAGCATTTCCAAAATTCTAGATGCAATATCAAGACTTTTGGAAGCATTTCAAAATTACTAGATGCAGTATCAAGACTTCTGGAAACATTTCAAGTCTTCTGAAAGCATTTCAAATCTTCTAAATGCAGTATCAAGTCTTTTGGGAGCACTTCAAATTTTCTAGATGCGGTTATCAAGTGGTCTGGCAGTATTTCAAGTTTTCTGGAAGCACTTCAAATATTCTAGATGCAGTTTAAAAATTTCTGAAAATATTTCCAAACTTCTAGATGCAATATCAAGACTTTTGGAAGTATTTCAAATCTTCTAGATACAGTATCAAGTCTTCTGGAAGAATTTCCAAACTTCTAGATGCAATATCAAGACTTTTGGAAGCATTTCAGAATTACTAGATGCAGTATCAAGTCTTCTGGAAACATTTCAAGTCTTCTGAAAACATTTCAAATCTTCTAGATGCAGTATCAAGTCTTCTGGAAGCACTTCAAATTTTCTAGATGAGATTATCAAGTGGTCTGGCAGAATTCAAGTTTTCTGGAAGCACTTCAAATATTCTAGATTCAGTTTAAAAATTTCTGGAAATATTTCAAAACTTCTGGCAGCAATATCAAGTCTTCTGGAAGGATTTAAAAACTTCTAGATGCAGCATCATGTTTTCTGAAAATATTTCCAAACTTCTAGATGCAATATCAAGACTTTTGGAAGTATTTCAAATCTTCTAGATACAGTATCAAGTCTTCTGGAAGCACTCCATATTTTCTAGATGCGGTTATCAAGTGGTCTGGCAGTATTTCAAGTTTTCTGGAAGCACTTCAAATATTCTAGATGCAGTTTAAAAATTTCTGAAAATATTTCCAAACTTCTAGATGCAATATCAAGACTTTTGGAAGTATTTCAAATCTTCTAGATACAGTATCAAGTCTTCTGGAAGCACTCCATATTTTCTAGATGCGGTTATCAAGTGGTCTGGCAGTATTTCAAGTTTTCTGGAAGCACTTCAAATATTCTAGATTCAGTTTAAAAATTTCTGGAAATATTTCAAAACTTCTGGCAGCAATATCAAGTCTTCTGGAAGGATTCCAAAACTTCTAGATGCAGCATCATGTTTTCTGAAAATATTTCCAAACTTCTAGATGCAATATCAAGACTTTTGGAAGTATTTCAAAATTACTAGATGCAGTATCAAGACTTCTGGAAACATTTCAAGTTTTCTGGAAGTATTTCAAATCTTCTAGATACAGTATCAAGTCTTCTGGAAGCACTACAAACATTCTAGATGCAGTTTAACATTTTCTGGAAATATTTCAAAACTTCTGGCAACAATATCAAATCTTCTGGAAGGATTCCAAAACTTCTATATGTAGCATCAAGTTTTCTGAAAGTATTTCCAAACTTCTAGATGCAATAATAAGACTTTTGGAAGCATTTCAAAATTACTAGATGCAGTATCAAGACTTCTGGAAACATTTCAAGTCTTCTGCAAGCATTTCAAGTCTTTCAAAAACAATATGAAGGCTGTTGGAAGTACTTTAAGTTTTCTTGATGCAGTATCAAGTATTTTGGAAGCATTTCAAGTCTTCTAAAGGCAATATGAAATCTTTTGGAAGTACTTTAACTCCTCGGGATGCAATATCAAGTATTTTGGAAATACTTCAAGTCTTTTAGTTGCAGTATTAATTCTTCTAGAAGCAGTATCAAGTCTCCTGGAACCATTGCAAGTTTTCCAAAGGCAATATAAAGTCTTTTGGAAGTATTTCAAGTCTTCTGAATGCAGTATCGAGTATCTTGGAAATATTTCAAGCCTTCCGAAAATCAATATCATATATATCAAATATTCTGGAAACGTTCCAAGTCTTCTGGAAGCAGTACAAATCTACTAGATGCAGTATCAAATCTTTTGGGAGCATTTCAAGTCTTTCAAAGGCAATGAAGGCTGTTGGAAGTATTTCAAGTCTTCTGGATGCTGTATCAAGTATTTTGTAAACATTTCAACTCTTCTAGTTGCAGTATTAATTCTTCTATAAGCAGTATCAAGTCTCCTGGAACCATTGCAAGTCTTCTAAAGGCAATATGAAGTCTTTTGGAAGTATTTCAAGTCTTCTGGATGCAGTATTAAGTCTTTGGATAATATTTCAAGTCTTTGAGAAGTAGTTCAAGTCTTCTAGAAGGAGTATCGAGTATCCAGGAAACATTTCAAGCCTTCCGGAAATCAATATCATATATACCAAATATTCTGGAAACTTTCCAAGTCTTCTGGAAGCATTTCAAATCTACTAGATGCAGTATCAAGTATTTTGAAAACATTTCAAATCTACTAGATGCAGTATCAAGTCTTCTGAGAGCATTTCAAGTCTTCTGGAAGCAGTATTAACTCTTCCAATAGCATCAGTACATCTTCTGGAAACAATAGAAGTCTCCTAGAACTAATTCAAGTCTTTAAAAGGCAACATCAAGTCTTCTGGAATCATTTTATGGCAGTATCAAGTCTTCTGCAAACATTTCAAGTCTTTGAAAGACAATATGAAGGAAGTACTTTAAGTCTTCTGGATGCAGTATCAAGTATTTTGGAAACATTTCAAGTTTTTTAGTTACAGTATTAATTCTTCTGGAAGCAGTATCAAGTCTCCTGGAAACATTGCAAGTTTTCCGAAGGCAATATGAAGTCTTTTGGAAGTATTTCAAGTCTTCTGGATGCAGTATTAAGTCTTCGGGTAATTTTTCAAGTCTTTGAGAAGTATTTCAAGTCTTCCAGAAGCAGTATCGAGTATCTTGGAAACATTTCAAGCCTTCCGGAAATCAATATCATATATATCAAATATTCTGGAAATATATGAAACCATTTTATAGCAGTATCAAATCTTCTGCAAGCATTTACAGTCTTTCAAAAACAATATGAAGGCTGTTGGAAGTACTTCAAGTCTTCTGGATGCAGTGTCAAGTATTTTGGAAGCATTTCAAGTCTTCTACTTGTAGTATTAATTCTTCTGGAAGCAGTATCAAGTCTTCTGGAAACATTGCAAAACTTCTAAAGGCAATATGAAGTCTTCTGGATACAGTATCAAGTCTTTGAAAAGTATTTCAAGTCTTTTAGAAGAAGCATCGAGTATTCTGAAAGCATTTCACTCCTTCCAGAAACAATATCAAGTATTCTAGAAGCAGTATCAAGTCTTTTCTAAACTTGATATTGGAAACAATATCAAGTTTTCTAGAAACAGTATAACTCTTCCAATGGCGGTAGTAAATCTTCTGGAGGCAATCCAAGTCTTCTAGAACCAATTCAAGTCTTTTAAAGGCAACATCAACTCTCCTGGAACCATTATAGTCTTTTGCAAGCCATATCATGTGTTCTATAGGTAGTGTCAAGTCTTCTGAAGCAATACCAATTTTTCTAGAAGCAGTATTAATTCTTCCAATGGGAGTAGTAAATCTTCTGGAAACAATCCAAGTCTTCTGGAGGCATTTCAACTCATTTGAAACTTTTGTTGTGATTTGAAACAATGTACCAATTTCATCTTTTGGTAAAGGATGAGTCTGGGCAAGAGAAGCGGAATGATAGGGAATAACGAAATCACAAACACGTAAGCTTCAAGTTTAATTTGTAGCAAGTTCTATTGCAAGTAATACAGTTTTGCAAACAAAGATTCAAAGGTTCTTGGTTGTTGAGGTAATTATTTTTAAAAAATCACCAATTTTTATCGAATTATGTTGAGTTTAAAAAAAATATTTATCTCCAAATGACTCAAAACAAAAAAGTCCTTCAATCTTGATACTTTGTTATTAAAAGATGTATCAATGAGATTGTACCAGCAAATCAAAATCGTCAGAAATAATTTTCAAAAAAGTCAAAGTTCAAGTTTAAGTGATCTACAATCTCAAAACGATGCACAACATGTTATTGAGATAAAAGAATTATTTTCATGTATCTTATCGATTCATAACAAAAAAGACACACCCAAAAATTCATATAAATGAATCAGAATTGAAGAAATTAAAGTTAAGTGACAAATTTTTTTAGTGACGTTTCTGTTAACCTCAAAATTTAAATCTTTCTTATTATAATCATGATTTAAAAGGAATTTAAGACAAATTAATCAAAAAAGATGTCTCGTTTCAATTTAAGAGCAAAACTTTCCAATGCGGACTCAAAAACTTTCCAACTCCCCCAAGGTTCATTCACGGGCGAAATGAAATACCTCCAAGAGCATCGTCGCAACATAGAAAAAGAAACCATAGCAAGCACCGAGCGTAGCTTAAAAATGCTAAGAGAATCCGAACAAGTCGGAATCGCAACAGCAGAAGAATTAGTGAAACAACGAGAACAATTAGAAAACACAGATAAACGCTTAGACGAGATGCACGCAACTTTGAGGTTCTCCCAAAAACACATAAGCGGGATGAAATCGGTTTGGGCTAACTTCAAAAATATTATGGCGAAAAAATGCGATTGTTGCCACAATTGTTGCACGAGGAAGGTTTCAATGAAAGCTAACGCCGAGTTAAAAAAGAATTTGGCGAGTTATGAAACCAAACCGAGCACGAAGATGAATCAAACGGAATTTAAGGGGCATACTCCCTCCGTTTTTGACGCGAACTTACAAGAAATGTCCGCCGCTTTAGCCAGATTAAAGGAGTTATCGGCCAATTTAACCACCGAAATCGATAATCAAAACGAATTGATCGATCGGCTTAATACGAAAACTGATAAAGTCGATTGTGCGATGACCACACAAACTAAGGATATGAGTAAATTGTTAAAGAAATAAAAATCTATTAAGAAATTGATACTGAATTATTTACAATTTTTTTAAGTTATTTTGTCCGGTTGTTAAAAAGGGTAAAAAAATTTGATTTTAAGCGATTTTTTTTTTAATATAAAGGAAACTTACCATATTTGATGAATTTGTTGAATAATAATGTTGAAATTGTGGAAAATTGGGTTAAAAATTAAAAAAATTTCTTCCAAATTGATTTAACTCAAATCTGTCAAATTCTTGTTTGTTTATGATTTAGTACCAACCTAAAAATAAATTTTTTTTTGATTGAATTATATTAATAATATTAGTAACAAATTAATTTAAACAATTTTATTTTATTAAGAATTAAATTAAGTTTTACTTACCGCGTTGACTCATAGATGGCGCGGATTATCGTTGGGATTAATCATAAAAATTAATTATTTTTTGTGGATATCTTCCAAATTATTTATGTTTATTATTAGGAGAATTGTTGGTGTTGAAGTATATAAGCTAAAAATAAGGAAATCGTGAATTATTTACAATCTTTTAGGTTATTTTTACCCAGTTATAAAAGGGACAAAATAAATTCGATTTGAAGCGAAATCTCTTTAAAAATAGGAAGAACTTACCATTTTTGATGAGTTAATGTCCGAAATAACTTCGAAATAGCGCAAAATCGGTTCAAAAACATAAAAAAAATCTTCTCGAACCTGAATCTGTCAAATTCTTGTTTGTTGTGATTAATTTAATACCAACCTAAAAACAAAAAAAAACTTTTTAGATGTATTCAAATTGTTAATATTAGTAACAAATTAATTTAAACAATTTTATTTTGATTACGATTATTGATTATTACGATTATTAATAGAATTAATAATAGTTAAGAAGAAAAAAGCTTTAATTTAACTAAATTATTTTTAATAAGTTTTACTTACCACGTTGACTCGTAGATGGCGCTAATTATCGTTGAGATTAATCCAAAAATTAAATTTTACTTTTTCTTGTGGATATCATCTAAATTCTCCATAACCATAGATAATAGGAAAAATGTTGGTGTTGTAGTATATAAGCTAAAAATAAGGAAATCGTTAATTACTTACATCAATTTTTTAGGTTATTTTTGCCCGGTTATAAAAGGGGCAAAATAAATTTGATTTGAAGCGAAATCTCTTTAAAAATGTGAAGAACTTACCATTTTTGATGAGTTAATGCCCAAAATGACTTCGAAATTGCGCAAAATCGGTTCAAAAACATAAAAAAAATCTCCTGGAAACTGAATCTGTCAAATTTTTGTTTGTTGTCATTAATTTAATACCAACCTAAAAACAAAAAAAAAACCTTTTAGATGTATTCAAATTGTTAATATTAGTAACAAATCAATTTAAACAATTTTATTTTGATTACGATTATGGATTATTACGATTATTAATAAAATTAATTATCATTAAGAAGAAAAAAGCTTTAATTTAAATAAATTATTTTTAATAAGTTTTACTTACAATGTTGACTCGTAGATGGCGCGCATCGTTGGGATTAATCATAAAAATTAAATTTTACTTTTTCTTGTGGATATCATCTAAATTATCTATAAACATAGATAATAGGAAAAAGGTAGGTGTTGTCGTATATAAGCTAAAAATAAGGAAATCATTAATTATTTATAAACATTTTTTAAGGTTATTTTTGCCCAGTTATAAAAGGGACAAAATAAATTTGATTTGAAGTGAAATCTCTTCAAAAATAGGAAGAACTTACCATTTTTGATGAGTTAATGCCCAAAATGACTTCGAAATTGCGCAAAATCGGTTTAAAAACATAAAAAAAATCTTCTCGAAACTGAATCTGTCAAATTGTTGTTTGTTGTGATTAATTTAATACCAACCTAAAAACAAAAAAAAAACCTTTTAGATGTATTCAAATTGTTAATATTAGTAACAAATCAATTTAAACAATTTTATTTTGATTACGATTATGGATTATTACGATTATTAATAAAATTAATAATCATTAAGAAGAGAAAAGCTTTCATTTAAATAAATTATTTTTAATAAGTTTTACTTACAATGTTGACTCGTAGATGGCGCGCATCGTTGGGATTAATCATAAAAATTAAATTTTACTTTTTCTTGTGGATATCATCTAAATTATCTATAAACATAGATAATAGGAAAAAGATAGGTGTTGTTGTATATAAGCTAAAAGTAAGGAAATCATTAATTATTTATAAACATTTTTTAAGGTTATTTTTGCTCGGTTATAAAAGGGGCAAAATAAATTTGATTTGAAGCGAAATCTCTTTAAAAATAGGAAGAACTTACCATTTTTGATGAGTTAATGTCCGAGATAACTTCGAAATTGTGCAAAATCGGTTCAAAAACATAAAAAAAATCTCCTCGAAACTGAATCTGTCAAATTTTTCTTTGTTGTCATTAATTTATTGCCAACCTAAAAATAAAAAGATTAAAACATTTTTTTTGCTCCAATAAAATTAATGTTAGTAACAAATTAATTTAAATAATTTTATTTTATGTTGTATTAATAATCGTTGAATAAAAATAAGCATTATTTAAAAATAATAATAATAACTTAGTACAAAAATAATTATCTAATTACTAATTGCGCCACCTATAAACTAAAATAGTGATTAAACAAATTAAATTGTCAAAAAATTAATTTACATCAAAAATATTTAAAAAAAACCTTCTTTCAAGCTTTTCGGATTAAATAATGAAGCAAAACCAATAAACGTAAGCACATTTATATTTATTTTACACTTAAATAGACTCTTCATATTACATTTATACAAATAATATTTATTCCATCTCATACAAAGCACCGCTAAAAAAACGATATAAAAAAAGATCTTTGAGTGTTTTCAAAACGGAATTATCATAATTAACCATTTACTTCTTCAATATTCTATTCATATCCTTATTTTGCATTTGAATGGTAATATCGGCTTTATCGGTTTTCGTCGCGATCGTATCAATCAACTCATTTTGGCTATCAATTTCAAACGATAAATTGGTGGCCAATCCTTTTAATCGAGACAAAGAAGTCGACATTTCTTGTAGATTAGCATCCAATCTAGCGCTTATATCTTTACTTCCCGAAGCTTGATTTTGATTTTGAATCGACCCCCCATGCTCGGATTGATGGAGCCTTGTGCTCGGGTGGTTCTCGTAACGATCGTAATTCGCCAAAGTCTCTTTTAATGGGGAATTGGCATTCTCGGGAACGTCCTTTGATTCGCCTCGTGGGAGGTTTGGGGAATTTTCGCTTTTCCCGGACATAAAATTCTTTAAGCTACTAAAAACGGATTTAATCCCGTTTATATGTTTTTGGGAGAACCTCAAAGTCGCGTTAATTTCGTCTAATCGCTTATCAGTGCGTTCTAATTGTTCCCTTTGTCTGGCTAATTCCTCGGCCGTTGCAATTCCAATTTGCTCCGAATCTCTTAGGATTCCTATGCTACGCTCGGTGCTGGTTATGGTGCGGTTCTCTATTTCTCGGCGATTTTCTTGGAGTTTTTTTAATTCGTCGTCGAAGGAACCTTGGGGGTGTCGAGTGTTTTTTAGGAATGTTTCATCGTCGATTTCGTCGTCTTCTTCGAAGGGATTCGTTGATTTTGAGTTGTAATGGGACATTTCTTTGTTTGGATCGATTTAAAACTGCTTTAAAACACTTTTTTAATCGAAAAAAGAATGAACTTGATTTCGAGGTTATTAGAAATGTCAAAAGTTATCGATACGATTGTGGCGACATCTTTTGAAACAATTAATTTTGGTTAAAAATAATTAATAATTAATTAATGGTTAATAATTATTTTATAAGAAATCAATTTATTAATGATAAATCATTTTATTAATTAAAAAAATAAATTTGAATCAATTTATTTTTTATTTTGTAAATTAAATCTTTTATGACGCGCCATCTATGAATCAACAAATTAAACTCCCAATTAAAATAGTACAATTAATTTTCCAAAACTTTCTAATTATTAATTAAACAAATCCCATCATTTTTAATAATTACATAACCTAATTATCGTTAAAATAAAGCAATAAAAGTGTTTAAGAAAGTTTTTGTGCTATTGTAAATTTGACTTTGACGTTTATTTTCCCCATTGTGATCGAGTCTTTAGTCTGTTTCTTGTGTGCTGTATGTTTCCATTTATTTTATTAAGTATTATGTTGAAAAAGTCGCGTTAAAATGTTGCAACAGCTCGAAAACGGTACGTTATTAACCCCGGAAAGTATCGATTAACATTTACAACCCGAATTGGCTGGGAAAAGGCGATTTTTTCGTACCCCCCCAGATGAAACAAGAAATGTGTGGGTGCAACTTGTATTGATATAAACCTGGCTTTTAATTCGTTAATTTTGGGAAGATGATTTAAAATTGTTGTTAAATCGAGTCGTTACGTTGATTCGTTGGGGTTAAAAATTAATTTTTTGGTTATGTTTTTTTTTTAGTTGATGAGGTTGAATGCTCGGAACATATCTGTTCGGGGTGTCTCAATGTTCTCGATGATGAGGAGTGCGTTTCCGCCCTTGGACAGGATTGGCACGTTGATTGTTTCCGGTAAAATAAATTAATTTAATCAAAAAAGTTAGAAATTAATAATTAAAATTTTGACGTTTTACATAACCTCAAAAAAAAATTTTTTTTTTCATTAATTTTTATAATTTAACTCAAAATTTGCGCTTTTCGTTATAAAATAACCCCCATTTAGATTAATTTTAATTTAATTAACAAAAATTAAGATTAATAATTAAAATTAAGGTAAAATAACCTCAAAAAAAATTTTTTTTTCATTAATTTTTATGTTTTAATCCAAAAATTGCATTCTCCGTTATAAAAATAACTCAAATTTAGATTAATTTTATTTTAATTAATACAAAATTTATATTAATTAAATTTTTAATTTGACATAACCTCAAATTTTTTTATTTTTCAAATTTAGGTGCTCGGCTTGCGATGCTTCCTTATCAAGCTGGTATTTCGAGAAAGATGGGCTATTATTCTGCAAAAATGATTATTGGAGTCGATACGGGGAATCTTGCCAACATTGCAGCCAGGTAAAATATTAATTAAATCATTTAGTTTGAAATAAAACATTCTTTTTTGAAATTTTAGATCATAACTGGACCTGTTATGGTCGCCGGGGAGCATAAATTCCATCCTGAGTGCTTTTGTTGTAGCCTTTGTGGTGTTTTTATTGGGGATGGAGATTCGTATGCTCTCGTTGAGAGATCAAAATTGTATTGGTAAATATTTTTTTTGATTAATTTGAAAATTTTTTTGATTATTGGTTGAGATTAATGAAAGAAAGCGTTTAATTTAATATTGAGTCAGTTTATTGTAACGTAAATGAGAGGATTGCAACAAAATTTTGATTTTATTACATTAAATTTAGGCCAAAATCGCACAGTCACAACATTTAGTTTCTTTTGGAAAATCTTGAATCTGTTTTGACCCAAGCTATCCATTTCTTATTAATATTTTCCACCAAAATCTCCCCCAAATCCTCCCCCAAATCCTCCTCCGAATCCTCCTCCAAATCCTCCACCAAATCCTGCATTATCTCCATGTCCATGCCCTGTATGAATGATAACTGGTACTGGTTTCTTTACATAAACTGTTTCATGGATTGGTACAGGAACTGGTTTATGTACTTTAACCGGGTAAGGTTGTGGGACATGAATTGGGACTTTAACTGGAACTGGGATTTTGACGGGGACTGAAACTGGGACTTTAATCGTTTTTTCAACTGGGTAAGGAACCGGTTTATCCACATGGACTGGGTAAGGTTTTGGGACATGAACTGGGTATGGTTTGTCAACGTGGACGGGAACTGGGACTTTAACTGGGACGGGAATTTTTTTCTCGACTGGGTATGGAACTGGGACTGGGGTGTGGATTGGGATTTGTTTATGGAGGGTGATGTGGGTGATTTTTCCGTGATTATCTCCTCCCCCAATTCCTCCTCCAATTCCTCCTCCAAATCCTCCTCCAAATCCTCCTCCGAATCCTCCTCCAAATCCCCCCCCAAATCCTCCATGTCCCCCAAAATCGCCCCCTCCAATTGAAAGATCTAATCCTCTCTTATTTTTTTTCGTTTCAACAACTTCCCCATAAACTATGGAAGCTATAAATACCACGTAAATCTAAAAAAAAACAACAATCATCGTCATTTTTATATCAAAAAAAATTAATATACTCATATTTATTAAATACAGAATTAATTATTGATTATAACGAAAAATTTTTCTAATAAAATTTGATAAACATTCAAAAAGGAATAAATTTTCTGAATACAATGTATTCAAATAATCAATTTTTTTCATTTTTGTATATACAGGGTGTTTTCAATTTGTTATCTAAATAGGTTATATAATAAGGCTATAAATAGACTAAATAGCTATTAATTTAATTATAAAATAAAAAAAATAAATTAAAAAAATGCTCAAATTGATCATCACAAAATTATTAGTTTTTAACAGTTATTAAAAATTAGGTGGTACCAATTGATAATAAACAAATATTACTAATGATATACATTATTAAGATGATTTAGAAAGTTTTTTGTCTTAAAAGATTCCGTCTATCATCTTTTATTTTTGAGATATTACCCTCTTGTATTAAAAGTGTTAATTTTTGATTTTTAACTATTTTAGAATCTTGGGTTGGTAATAATGAATATTACGCGAATATTATTAATGATATGTATCCTTGGGATGATTTAAAAGGTTTTTTGCACGAAAATATTCTTTCTATCATTTTTAATTTTTAAGATATGACCCTATCTTGAATGAAAAATGTAAAATTTTTGTTTTTAACTGGTTTTTTGAATCTTTTGTTGGAAATAATAAATGATATGGAAATGTTACTGATGGTATGGAGTTTAAGGATGATTTTAAAGGATTTTTGTCTGAAAAGAATCTTTATATCACTTTTAGTTTTTGAGATATGACCTTATCTTGAATGTCAAATGTTTTGTTTTTGTTTTTAATTGATTTTTTTAATCTTGTGCTAGAAATAATGAATGATATGGAAATATTATTAATGATATACATCCTTGGAATGATTTAAAAAGTTTTTTGTACGAAAATATTCTTTCTATCATTTTTAATTTTTAAAATATGACCCTATCTTGAATGAAAAATGTAAAATTTTTGTTTTTAACTGGTTTTTTGAATCTTTTGTTGGAAATAATGAATGATATGGAAATGTTACTGATGGTATGGAGTTTAAGGATGATTTTAAAGGATTTTTGTCTGAAAAGAATCTTTATATCATTTTTAGTTTTTGATATATGACCCTATCTTGAATGTTAAATGTCAATTTTTTGTTATTAATTGATTCTTTTAATCTTGTGCTAGAAATAATGTATGATATGGAAATATTATTAATGATATACATCCTTGTAATGATTTAAAAAGTTTTTTGTCCGAAAATATTCTTTCTATTATTTTTAGTTTTTGAGATATGACTCTATCTTGAATGGAAAATGTCAATTTTCGGTTTTTAACTAATTTTTTGAATCTTTTGGTGGAAATAATGAATGATATGAAAATGTCATTAGTGATATGCTATCTTTGGATGATTTTAAACGTTTTTTGTTTGAAAAGAATCTTTCTATCATTTTTAATTTTTGAGATATGACCCTATCTTAAATGGAAAATGTCAATTTTCGGTTTTTAACTAATTTTTGAATCTTTTGGTGGAAATAATGAATGATATGAAAATGTCATTAGTGATATGCTATCTTTGGATGATTTTAAACGTTTTTGGTTTGAAAAGAATCTTTCTATCATTTTTAATTTTTGAGATATGACCTTATATTGAATAAAAACTGTCAATTCTCTGTTTTTAACTGGTTTTTTGAGTCTTATGCTGGAAATAATGAATGATAAGGAAATATCGTTAGTAATATGCTGTCTTTAGATGATTTTTAAAGTTTTTGTCTTGAAAGAATCTTTCCATCATTTTTAATTTTTGAGATATGACCCTATCTTGAATGGAAAATGTCAATTTTCGGTTTTTAACTAATTTTTGAATCTTTTGGTGGAAATAATGAATGATATGAAAATGTCATTAGTGATATGCTATCTTTGGATGATTTTAAACGTTTTTGGTTTGAAAAGAATCTTTCTATCATTTTTAATTTTTGAGATATGACCTTATATTGAATAAAAACTGTCAATTCTCTGTTTTTAACTGGTTTTTTGAGTCTTATGCTGGAAATAATGAATGATAAGGAAATATCGTTAGTAATATGCTGTCTTTAGATGATTTTTAAAGTTTTTGTCTTGAAAGAATCTTTCCATCATTTTTAATTTTTGAGATATGACCCTATCTTGAATGGAAAATGTCAATTTTCGGTTTTTAACTAATTTTTTGAATCTTTAGGTGGAAATAATGAATGATATGAAAATGTCATTAGTGATATGCTATCTTTGGATGATTTTAAACGTTTTTTGTTTGAAAAGAATCTTTCTATCATTTTTAATTTTTGAGATATGACCCTATATTGAATGAAAACTGTCAATTTTCTGTTTTTAACTGGTTTTTTGAGTCTTATGCTGGAAATAATGAATGATATGGAAATGTTATTGCTGGTGTGCAGTTTAAGGGTGACTTTAAAACATTTTTGTTTCAAAAGAATCTTTCTATCATTTTTAATTTTTGAAATATGACAATATCTTGAATGAAAACTGTCAATTTTCTATTTTTAACTGGTTTTTTGAGTCTTATGCTGGAAATAATGAATGATAAGGAAATATCGTTAGTAATATGCTGTCTTTAGATGATTTTTAAAGTTTTTGTCTTGAAAGAATCTTTCCATCATTTTTAATTTTTGAGATATGACCCTATCTTGAATGGAAAATGTCAATTTTCGGTTTTTAACTAATTTTTTGAATCTTTAGGTGGAAATAATGAATGATATGAAAATGTCATTAGTGATATGCTATCTTTGGATGATTTTAAACGTTTTTTGTTTGAAAAGAATCTTTCTATCATTTTTAATTTTTGAGATATGACCCTATATTGAATGAAAACTGTCAATTTTCTGTTTTTAACTGGTTTTTTGAGTCTTATGCTGGAAATAATGAATGATATGGAAATGTTATTGCTGGTGTGCAGTTTAAGGGTGACTTTAAAACATTTTTGTTTCAAAAGAATCTTTCTATCATTTTTAATTTTTGAAATATGACAATATCTTTAATGAAAACTGTCAATTTTCTGTTTTTAACTGGTTTTTTGAGTCTTATGCTGGAAATAATGAATGATATGGAAATGTTATTGCTGGTGTGCAGTTTAAGGGTGACTTTAAAACATTTTTGTTTCAAAAGAATCTTTCTATCATTTTTAATTTTTGAAATATGACAATATCTTGAATGAAAACTGTCAATTTTCTATTTTTAACTGGTTTTTTGAGTCTTATGCTGGAAATAATGAATGATAAGGAAATATCGTTAGTAATATGCTGTCTTTAGATGATTTTTAAAGTTTTTGTCTTGAAAGAATCTTTCCATCATTTTTAATTTTTGAGATATGACCCTATCTTGAATGGAAAATGTCAATTTTCGGTTTTTAACTAATTTTTTGAATCTTTAGGTGGAAATAATGAATGATATGAAAATGTCATTAGTGATATGCTATCTTTGGATGATTTTAAACGTTTTTTGTTTGAAAAGAATCTTTCTATCATTTTTAATTTTTGAGATATGACCCTATATTGAATGAAAACTGTCAATTTTCTGTTTTTAACTGGTTTTTTGAGTCTTATGCTGGAAATAATGAATGATATGGAAATGTTATTGCTGGTGTGCAGTTTAAGGGTGACTTTAAAACATTTTTGTTTCAAAAGAATCTTTCTATCATTTTTAATTTTTGAAATATGACAATATCTTTAATGAAAACTGTCAATTTTCTGTTTTTAACTGGTTTTTTGAGTCTTATGCTGGAAATAATGAATGATATGGAAATGTTATTGCTGGTGTGCAGTTTCAGGGTGACTTTAAAACATTTTTGTTTCAAAAGAATCTTTCTATCATTTTTAATTTTTGAAATATGACAATATCTTGAATGAAAACTGTCAATTTTCTATTTTTAACTGGTTTTTTGAGTCTTATGCTGGAAATAATGAATGATAAGGAAATATCGTTAGTAATATGCTGTCTTTAGATGATTTTTAAAGTTTTTGTCTTGAAAGAATCTTTCCATCATTTTTAATTTTTGAGATATGACCCTATCTTGAATGGAAAATGTCAATTTTCGGTTTTTAACTAATTTTTTGAATCTTTAGGTGGAAATAATGAATGATATGAAAATGTCATTAGTGATATGCTATCTTTGGATGATTTTAAACGTTTTTTGTTTGAAAAGAATCTTTCTATCATTTTTAATTTTTGAGATATGACCCTATATTGAATGAAAACTGTCAATTTTCTGTTTTTAACTGGTTTTTTGAGTCTTATGCTGGAAATAATGAATGATATGGAAATGTTATTGCTGGTGTGCAGTTTAAGGGTGACTTTAAAACATTTTTGTTTCAAAAGAATCTTTCTATCATTTTTAATTTTTGAAATATGACAATATCTTTAATGAAAACTGTCAATTTTCTATTTTTAACTGGTTTTTTGAGTGTTATGCTGGAAATAATGAATGATAAGGAAATATCGTTAGTAATATGCTGTCTTTAGATGATTTTTAAAGTTTTTGTCTTGAAAGAATCTTTCCATCATTTTTAATTTTTGAGATATGACCCTATCTTGAATGGAAAATGTCAATTTTCGGTTTTTAACTAATTTTTTGAATCTTTTGGTGGAAATAATGAATGATATGAAAATGTCATTAGTGATATGCTATCTTTGGATGATTTTAAACGTTTTTTGTTTGAAAAGAATCTTTCTATCATTTTTAATTTTTGAGATATGACCCTATATTGAATAAAAACTGTCAATTCTCTGTTTTTAACTGGTTTTTTGAGTCTTATGCTGGAAATAATGAATAATAAGGAAGTATCATTCATGATATGCAGTCTTTGGATGATTTTTGTCTGAAAATAATCTTTCCATCATTTTAATTTTTGAGATATAAGCTTACATTGAATGAAAAATGTCAATTTTCTGTTTTTTACTAATTTTTGGAATCTTATGCTGGAAATAATGAACGTTGCGGAAGTATCATTCATGATATGCAGTCTTTGGATGATTTTTCTGTGAAAACAATCTTTCCATCATTTTCAATTTTTGAGATATAACCTTGTATCGAATGAAAAATGTCAATTTTCTGGTTTTTACTGATTTTTTGAATCGTATGCCGGAAATAATGAATGATATTGAAATATTGTTAATGAGTGCATATCATTAACAATATTTCAATATCATTCATTTTTGGACGATTTTAAAAGTTTTTTATCGGAAAAGAATCTTTCCATCATATTAATTTTTGAGATATAACCCTATATTGAATAGAAACTGTCAATTTTCTGTTTTCGGCAATTTTTTTTAATCTTATGCCGGAAATAATGAATGATATCGAGATGTTATTGATGATTTTAAAGTTTGGATGATTTTAAAATTTTTTTTTCAAAAGATTCTTTGCATCATCTTTAATTTTTGAGATATAACCCTCTATTTTTATCAAAAATTTCAATTTTCACTTCGAAACATGGCCCATACCTTCCTGATTGAAGTGGACAATCTGCGTTTAATTCTAGAACTGCATTTGGGGAACTAAATACTGCCTGTAAATGATTAGAGATTGTTTAAGAAGACCATATGGTGGATGGTTTGACAATGGCTACAGAAGACTGTGTATTGGTTATAAGGAATTATGTTACTCTTATGATGTTTCTGGAAGTCTAAATATTGCTGTTAAAAGACTGAATATTGCTTCTGGAAGACTCCCAAAACAGAGTTTTCAGTTTCCAGAAGACTACATTCTGTTTGCTAATGATTATACATTGATGGCAAAAGACAAAAGACTTTTTAAGAATTAAAAAAGGCACAAATTGTCTTAATACAAATTATGTATACGTAATATATACATATATGTACATAATTCTTACCAGAAACTTCATGCTGCTGCTCTTATTGATGGAACTCAAGCGACTGTGCTTAATCCCCATCAAGTTGAGCGGCTTTATATACCCGAGTGTTGCGCCTCAAAAATCAAGAATGAACTTTCTATTCAAAACGATGAGTTGTTCCGCATGAAAAAGCGCTTAATTAAATTTAAATTTTTTTAGCGGGCAATGTTACAAGAAGCAAATGCAGCCTTTGGAGAAGACGGCGAAATTCCCGTTTTTCCGGAAACCCCACTCAATCCGTCTTTTAGAGATTCCAAAGGGACAAAAAGGGATTAAAATTTCCGCGGATCCAACTTCAGATGTCCATCACATCATTTCAGAGTAAATAATTTTAATTAATTAATCAATTTAATCTTTAATTAAAATAAAAATAGATGCTTAATTAATTAATGACTTTAGGTTTATTTGGAAATGTAAAGGAAAAATGCTACAGCTTGCTTTAACGTTCCTAACCTCAATGCTTAACCCCTGCTGTAACATATTACGCTATTATAGGTACGTTTTAATTAAATCAAATCAAATTGACCCCAACGATTTTAATTTTTTCTTAAAGGTTAAACGTCAATAATGATCTGATGTCCTTACACATTGGAGATAGAATTTTAGAGATAAACGGGACCCCCGTTAAAGACACGACGTTAGAAAACGTTGAGAATTTACTAAAATACTCGGATAAAGTGGTTCAATTAACTATTGAGCACGACCCCGAAACAATTTTAAAATCGTTCAAATCGCCTCTTAATTACAATTTAATCTCGGCTCCTCCACCATTAACGCAGACCCTAAGCGACACCGACATCCCGTTAAAAAACAACAACTTGGATTTGAGCCACTCGAACCAATCGATTGAGGTGGTTAAAAGCGTCGAGGAGATTGAGTCGACTCAAAAGAAAACCGGAGATAAGGAGAGGTTGTTCAAACGGAAGGACGAGGGTTATATGAGTGGTTATGTGAGGTCGAGACAGTTAAAAAGGAAAAATTTGGAGAAAAGACCGTCGTTGGATAAGGAGAGGAGCTCTTCGATGAGTCGCTTACTCGACGAGTATTAATTCAATTTGGTTTTTGATTTATTTTATTTTGATTCAATAATTTTAGGGCTCCAAATAATAAGCGTTGCCTTGAATTGTCTCGGGCTTACTCGTTTTTGGAACCGAAGCCGCAACAAAGGGTTTTTAGGGCGTCGGATTTGGTGAAAGGTGAACTTTTGGGGCAAGGATTTTTCGGGCAAGTCTTCAAAGTGACGACGAGGGATACCGCGGAAGTTATGGTGCTTAAGGAGTTGTATCGTTTGGATGAGGAGGCCCAAAAGAATTTTTTGAAAGAAGTCTGTATCCTCCCCAATAATTTTAAACATAATTTTTATTAATTATTTTGATTTAGGTGGCTGTTCTAAGGAGTTTAAGTCACAACAATGTGCTCCGTTTTATCGGGGTTTTGTACAAGGAGCGTCGTCTTCATTTGGTGACTGAGTATATCGCTGGTGGAACGTTAACTGAGTTAATTCACGATGTTTCGCAGCCGTTACCTTGGGAACAGCGAGTTTCTTTCGCGAAGGATATCGCTTCTGGGATGGCTTATTTGCATTCCATGAATATAATTCATCGTGATCTAAATTCGCATAATTGTTTAGTGAGAGAAGTAAGTTTTGCAACCAAAATTGTCCCTTAAATTAATTTTAAGTTTTTTACGATTTTTTGTTATAACTTATCCGTTTTGAGTGATGGAGAATATCTTTTTAAACAAAAAAGGATTAGATTTAACTCATAAAGAGTATTGAATATAAATATTTACTCCATCAATCAGAATAGCCAACCTATCTTGAGAAAAATTGAAATTTTGATGTTTTTAACAATTTTCTTTTAAATCTTTTTAATTGTGATTGATGGAAAAAGATGTTTGATACTAAAAAGTTTACAATTGATTTATAAATCATATTCAATCAATGATTTTATTCCATCAAGTAGTAATACCAACTTAACCCAAAAATAACACCAAATTTTGAAGTTTTTTACGATTTTTTGTTATAACTTATTCGTTTTGAGTGATGGAGAATATCTTTTTAAACAAAAAAGGATTAGATTTAACTCATAAAGAGTATTGAATATAAATATTTTTTCCATCAATCAGAATAGCCAACCTATCTTGAGAAAAATTGAAATTTTGATGATTTTAACAATTTTCTTTTAAATCTTTTTAATTGTGATTGATGGAAAAAGATGTTTGATACAAAAAAGTTTACAATTGATTTATAAATCATATTCAATCAATGATTTTATTCCATCAAGTAGTAATACCAACTTAACCCAAAAATAACACCAAATTTTGAAGTTTTTTACGATTTTTTGTTATAACTTATTCGTTTTGAGTGATGGAGAATATCTTTTTAAACAAAAAAGGATTAGATTTAACTCATAAAGAGTATTGAATATAAATATTTTTTCCATCAATCAGAATAGCCAACCTATCTTGAGAAAAATTGAAATTTTGATGATTTTAACAATTTTCTTTTAAATCTTTTTAATTGTGATTGATGGAAAAAGATGTTTGATACAAAAAAGTTTACAATTGATTTATAAATCATATTCAATCAATGATTTTATTCCATCAAGTAGTAATACCAACTTAACCCAAAAATAACACCAAATTTTGAAGTTTTTTACGATTTTTTGTTATAACTTATTCGTTTTGAGTGATGGAGAATATCTTTTTAAACAAAAAAGGATTAGATTTAACTCATAAAGAGTATTGAATATAAATATTTTTTCCATCAATCAGAATAGCCAACCTATCTTGAGAAAAATTGAAATTTTGATGATTTTAACAATTTTCTTTTAAATCTTTTTAATTGTGATTGATGGAAAAAGATGTTTGATACAAAAAAGTTTACAATTGATTTATAAATCATATTCAATCAATGATTTTATTCCATCAAGTAGTAATACCAACTTAACCCAAAAATAACACCAAATTTTGAAGTTTTTTACGATTTTTTGTTATAACTTATTCGTTTTGAGTGATGGAGAATATCTTTTTAAACAAAAAAGGATTGGATTTAACTCATAAAGAGTATTGAATATAAATATTTTCTCCATCAATCAGAATAGCCAACCTATCTTGAGAAAAATTGAAATTTTGATGATTTTAACAATTTTCTTTTAAATCTTTTTAATTGTGATTGATGGAAAAAGATGTTTGATACTAAAAAGTTTACAATTGATTTATAAATCATATTCAATCAATGATTTTATTCCATCAAGTAGTAATACCAACTTAACCCAAAAATAACACCAAATTTTGAAGTTTTTTACGATTTTTTGTTATAACTTATTCGTTTTGAGTGATGGAGAATATCTTTTTAAACAAAAAAGGATTGGATTTAACTCATAAAGAGTATTGAATATAAATATTTTCTCCATCAATCAGAATAGCCAACCTATCTTGAGAAAAATTTAAATTTTGATGATTTTAAAAATTTTCTTTTAAATCTTTTTAATTGTGATTGATGGAAAAAGATGTTTGATACTAAAAAGTTTACAATTGATTTATAAATCATATTCAATCAATGATTTTATTCCATCAAGTAGTAATACCAACTTAACCCAAAAATAACACCAAATTTTGAAGTTTTTTACGATTTTTTGTTATAACTTATTCGTTTTGAGTGATGGAGAATATCTTTTTAAACAAAAAAGGATTGGATTTAACTCATAAAGAGTATTGAATATAAATATTTTCTCCATCAATCAGAATAGCCAACCTATCTTGAGAAAAATTTAAATTTTGATGATTTTAAAAATTTTCTTTTAAATCTTTTTAATTGTGATTGATGGAAAAAGATGTTTGATACTAAAAAGTTTACAATTGATTTATAAATCATATTCAATCAATGATTTTATTCCATCAAGTAGTAATACCAACTTAACCCAAAAATAACACCAAATTTTGAAGTTTTTTACGATTTTTTGTTATAACTTATATCGTTTTGAGTGATGGAGAATATCTTTTTAAACAAAAAAGGATTGGATTTAACTCATAAAGAGTATTGAATATAAATATTTACTCCATCAATCAGAATAGCCAACCTATCTTGAGAAAAATTGAAATTTTGATGTTTTTAACAATTTTCTTTTAAATCTTTTTAATTGTGACTGATGGAAAAGGATGTTTCCTACAAAAAAGTTTATGATCTCAATAACGATTCATTACGAATCTTGCATCCTCAAATTACTTTTAATATTCGGGATCTTTCGGCGATTATCGGCCGAATTGATGATCCGATCTTAACCGAGTTACAAAAATAACGATTTCTTCCCAAATATCAGAGTTTTTAGTTTTATTTTTAATTTTTTTAGGATAAAACTGTGATAGTAGCCGATTTCGGCCTCGCCCGAATACTCTCCGAAAACACGAACAGCGCGCGACGACTTCCAAAGGGCCATTTGGGATCGTCGCGAAGACAAGAGCGGAAAAAACGATACACCGTCGTTGGAAACCCGTATTGGATGGCGCCGGAAATGATGAAAGGGAACAAATACGACGAAAAAGTCGATATTTTCAGTTTCGGCATTATTTTGTGCGAAGTAAATATTTTTTTAAATCAAATTAGTTAATCTATTTAATTATAATCGATGAATTTCTAGATTATTGGGAGAGTCCAAGCCGATCCCGACTTTTTACCCCGCTCCAACGATTTCGGGCTAAACCAAAATGCGTTTCGAGAGAAGTTTTGTACTTCTTGTCCCGAACCTTTCTACAAAATCGCGTTTCTTTGTACTGAGTTAAACCCTGATAAACGGTAAGAATTTTTTTAATCTCTATAATATATTTATATCTCCTAAGCTCTATTCATCGTCTTGAAGACTGTCAAATTGTTGGCAGCATGAGTTATCTCTCCAAACACTTATAAATCATATTAAGGCCCGTTACTACCAAACCGTTGGCATTGAATTACCCAAAAAGACCTCTTTACCTGCAACGGTTATCAAACTTCTTGAAAAATTAAATTTAAACTTAAAAAATTATAAAAAATCGATTTTTTTGAAAAATTTTTACAAAATTACTCTCAATTACTAATTAAAGCATCTACTTTCCAAAATTGAAGTAAATTTTGAGATATCTCACTTAGTTCTTGAGATATAAGGTGTTTCTACTTGATTGGGATTTTCCAATATTTTGAATAAATTTAAAAATTCTTGAAAAATATATTTTTTTTGAAAAATTGTTCCGAAATGACTTTCAATTATTAATTGGAGTATCTACTTTCCAAAAATGAAGTCAATTTTATGATATCTCACTTAGTTCTTGAGATATAAGCGGTTGAACTTAATTAGGATTTTCCAACATTTTGAATAAATTTAAAAATTCTTGAAATATCGATTTTTTTTGGAAAATTGTTACGAAATTACTTTTAATTATTAATTGGAGTATCTACTTTGCAAAGGTGAAGTAAATTTTGAGATATCTCACTTAGTTTTTGAGATATAAGCTGTTGAACTTAATTAGGATTTTCCAACATTTTGAATAAATTTAAAAATTCTTGAAATATCGATTTTTTTTGGAAAATTGTTACGAAATTTCTTTCAATTATTAATTGGAGCATCTACTTTGCAAAGGTGAAGTAAATTTTGAGATATCTCACTTAGTTTTTGAGATATAAGCTGTTGAACTTAATTAGGATTTTCCAACATTTTGAATAAATTTAAAAATTCTTGAAATATCGATTTTTTTTGGAAAATTGTTACGAAATTTCTTTCAATTATTAATTGGAGCATCTACTTTGCAAAAGTAAAGTCAATTTTAAGATATCTCACTTAGTTCTTGAGATATAAGCGGTTGAACTTAATTAGGATTTTCCAACATTTTGAATAAATTTAAAAATTCTTGAAATATCGATTTTTTTTGGAAAATTGTTACGAAATTTCTTTCAATTATTAATTGGAGCATCTACTTTGCAAAAGTAAAGTCAATTTTAAGATATCTCACTTAGTTCTTGAGATATAAGCGGTTGAACTTAATTAGGATTTTCCAACATTTTGAATAAATTTAAAAATTCTTGAAATATCGATTTTTTTTGGATAATTGTTACGAAAGTACTTTCAATTATTAATTGGAGCATTTACATTCCAAGTATGAAGTAAATTTTGAGATATCTCACTTAGTTCTTGAGATATAAGTTGTTGAACTTAATTGGGTTTTTCCAATATTTTGAATAAATTTAAAAATTCTTGAAATATGGATTTTTTTTGGAAAATTGTTACGAAATTACCTTCAATTATTAATTGGAGCCTCTACTTTGCAAAAGTAAAGTCAATTTTGAGATATCTCACTTAGTTCTTGAGATATAAGCTGTCAAACTTAGTTGGAATTTTCCAATAATTTGAATAATTTAAAAATTCGTGAAAAATCGGTTTCTTAGGAGCTAAGGTAACCGATGTTTGCGTTATCTATCAGATAACCCTAATTATGACTTTAATTATGAGTGGTAGTAACGGGCCTAAAGTTGATAGCTAAAGAATAGACGAGAAAATGTATTTATTGATTTATTTTGTATACAAATGGATTGTTGTCACATATTTTCGTTTATTTTAAGTGCTTTCTAAAACTATACCAAGCATGATAACCATAATGAATGTCGCCTATTTCTGAACATCCTGTATATATCTTATAAATATATATATATATGTATATATATTTAATGAATATTACTTTAAGGCCACCATTTGAGGTGATGGAAATTTGGTTAGAATCCCTTTCGATGCATCTTTCGGTCGCAATGCCACTCCCCTCGGACCTTCTCTTCGATATCCAACATTATCGAGGTTTAAGTCCAAGTTCTTCGGGAAGCACAACCCCCGAAACGCTTAATCCGGGTCATAGAAGCCCCGGTTTGGAGCCGATAACCGAAGGAAAACCGGCGATCATTCAAAAAATCGTCGAAAAAGACGTGGTCGAGCCGAAAAAAATCGAAATCGACCAAGTAGATAATTCCAACACAAAAAAATCGGAAATTTGCGCGAAAACGAACGATTTAAAATTAAGCGAAAAAGTGAATTTGAGAAAAGTGCCGAAAAATTTCACAAGAAATCGTTTCGTTAACGAAAAATTCGATTTTAACGAGTTATTTAAGAAAGACGTCGTTGTGAAACCGGCGGGGAATTTGAGTTTGGAAGGGTTAAAAAGTAATTGTTCCCCGTCGAAGGTGACCCAGAAATATTTAAGCAACAAAAACAATAATAACAAAGTATTAAATGAACCAACTTTTGAGAGGAATCGATTCCGCTCGTTGCGGGACGTCCCCTCAAAAAACGAGCCAGAACTTTCCAAAAAAAGTTTCGATAAATTAGAGAGAAAAGTGTTTAAGGAGGAGCCCCCCGAAACGGTGGAAAAGCCGAGTTCTAGTATCGTTAAGATAATCGAGTCGTTAAATCGAAAGGAGAGGAAGTTTGAGTTCCCGAAAAGGGCCGCTTTCGGGAGGAGTTCCTTAAAGATATCCAAGTTTCAAAATAATAATCAAAAAGCGAATTGCGAGGATAAATCAGAATTTACACCTTTGTAATTTAATAAAAAAAAAGTATACGTAAAATTTTTTGGGTGCAATGCAAAGTGTCTCTACTGTGATATCTTCAAATCTCAACTGTTCATTAATTAATTAATTAATTAATATAATATAATAACTAAGATAAGTAAAAAAACGAATATGATAGATTTATTTTTGTTACATAATGTTAAAAAAGATAAAAAGAAATGAGTATTATCGTAGTGAGTAACAAAAATTTGTACTTATTGACAACATTCCAATTTATTATTATTATTATGATTCTATATTTTTTTATTACCAAATTTTTTTATTGAGCCATCTTCATTATTAAAATCTTGTTATTGTGTAAATAAAATGAAATCGATCTTTTAGTTTCTGTTGTTATTAATAATCTGATTATTATTAACTAATTTTACCCAAAATGTATTTTTTTTTAATTTTTATGGAAAATCCATTAAAATTCGATGTTGTTTTAAGAATTAAATCATTTCCGATTTAAAATTTAACCTAAAAATTTGGGTAAATAAAAGTCGATTGTATCTTGGTTGTTTTTGATCGTGTTTGGTTTTGTTTTAATGGATTTTTCGTTGGAATATGATAAAATTAGAATTAATTTTGTGATTTTGAGTTTTAGGATTAATGGAGAAATTCAAGGTATGTACTTAAAAAATCCAACTTGAACCCTGAACTGTTACATCTCGAAAGGCCTATTCATCATCCTGAAGTCTGCCAACTTGTTGGCAACATGAACAATTACATCCTCAAGGACCTACTCATCACTTTGAAGGCTGCCAACTTGTTGGCTGCATGAGCTATTTTGTTTCCAAAGCCCTATTTATTAATTTGAAGTCTGCCAACTTGTTGGCAGCATGAGTTGTTACTCTTGAAAATTTTGTTCATCACCCTGAAGTCTGCCAACTTGTTGGCAGCATGAGCTATTTTGTTTCCAAAGCCCTATTTATCAATTTGAAGTCTGCCAACTTGTTGGCAGCATGAGTTGTTACTCTTGAAAATTTTGTTCATCACCCTGAAGTCTGCCAATTTGTTGGCAGCATGAGCTATTTTGTTTCCAAAGTCCTATTTATCAATTTGAAGTCTGCCAACTTGTTGGAAGCATGAGCTATTTTGACTCCAAAATCCTGTTTATCCATTTGAAGTCTGCCAACTTGTTGGCAGCATGAGCTATTACATCCCAAAGTGCTATGTATATTCTTGCTATGTTCTTGCTATGCATGAACAATTACATCCTCAAGGACCTACTCATCACTTTGAAGGCTGCCAACTTGTTGGCAGCATGAGCTATTACATCCCAAAGTGCTATGTATATTCTTGCTATGTTCTTGCTATGCATGAACAATTACATCCTCAAGGACCTACTCATCACTTTAAAGGCTGCCAACTTGTTGGCAGTATGAGCTATTACATCCCAAAGTCCTATTTATCATTCTAAAGTCTGCCAACTTGTTGGCAGCATGAATTGTTACATCCCAAAGTCCTATTTATCTTCCTGAAGTCTGCCAACTTGTTGGCAGCATGAGTTGTTACATCCCAAAGTCCTATTTATTTTCCTGAAGTCTGCCAACTTGTTGGCAGCATGAGTTGTTACATCCCAAAGTCCTATTTATCTTCCTGAAGTCTGCCAACTTGTTGGCAGCATGAGCTATTACATCCCAAAGTGCTATGCATATTCTTAAAGTCTGCCAACTTGTTGGCAGCATGAGCTGTTAGTCTTGAAAATCTTGTTCAACACCCTGAAGTCTGCCAACTTGTTAGCAGCATGAACTATTACATCCCAAGCTCCTACGTATATCCTTAAAGTCTGCCAACTTGTTGGCAGCATGAGCTATTTTGTTTCCAAAGCCCTATTTATCATTCTAAAGTCTGCCAACTTGTTGGCAGCATGAGTTGTTACATCCCAAAGTCCTATTTATCTTCCTGAAGTCTGCCAACTTGTTGGCAGCATGAGTTGTTACATCCCAATGTCCTATTTATCTTCCTGAAGTCTGCCAACTTGTTGGCAGCATGAGCTATTACATCCCAAAATGCTATGCATATTCTTAAAGTCTGCCAACTTGTTGGCAGCATGAGCTGTTAGTCTTGAAAATCTTGTTCAACACCCTGAAGTCTGCCAACTTGTTAGCAGCATGAACTATTACATCCCAAGCTCCTACGTATATCCTTAAAGTCTGCCAACTTGTTGGCAGCATGAGCTATTTTGTTTCCAAAGCCCTATTTATCATTCTAAAGTCTGCCAACTTGTTGGCAGCATGAGTTGTTACATCCCAATGTCCTATTTATCTTCCTGAAGTCTGCCAACTTGTTGGCAGCATGAGCTATTACATCCCAAAATGCTATGCATATTCTTAAAGTCTGCCAACTTGTTGGCAGCATGAGCTGTTAGTCTTGAAAATCTTGTTCAACACCCTGAAGTCTGCCAACTTGTTAGCAGCATGAACTATTACATCCCAAACTCCTACGTATATCCTTAAAGTCTGCCAACTTGTTGGCAGCATGAGCTATTTTGTTTCCAAAGCCCTATTTATCAATTTGAAGTCTACCAACTTGTTGGCAGCATGAGTTGTTACTCTTGAAAATTTTGTTCATCACCCTGAAGTCTGCCAACTTGTTGGCAGCATGAGCTATTACATCCCAAACTCCTACGTATATCCTTAAAGTCTGCCAACTTGTTGGCAGCATGAGCTATATTGTTTCCAAAGCCCTATTTATCAATTTGAAGTCTGCCAACTTGTTGGCAGCATGAGTTGTTACTCTTGAAAATTTTGTTCATCACCCTGAAGTCTGCCAACTTGTTGGCAGCATGAGCTATTTTGTTTCCAAAGCCCTATTTATCAATTTGAAGTCTGCCAACTTGTTGGAAGCATGAGCTATTTTGACTCCAAAATCCTGTTTATCCATTTGAAGTCTGCCAACTTGTTGACAGCATGAGCTATTACATCCCAAAGTGCTATGTATATTCTTAAAGTCTGCCAACATGTTGGCAGCATGAGCTGTTACACTTGAAAATTTGTTCATCACCCTGAAGTCTGCCAACTTGTTGGCAGCATGAGCTTTTTTGTTTCCAAAGCCCTATTTATCAATTTGAAGTCTGCCAACTTGTTGGCAGCATGAGTTGTTACTCTTGAAAATTTTGTTCATCACCCTGAAGTCTGCCAACTTGTTGGCAGCATGAGCTATTACATCCCAAACTCCTACGTATATCCTTAAAGTCTGCCAACTTGTTGGCAGCATGAGCTATTTTGTTTCCAAAGCCCTATTTATCAATTTGAAGTCTGCCAACTTGTTGGAAACATGAGCTATTTTGACTCCAAAATCCTGTTTATCCATTTGAAGTCTGCCAACTTGTTGGCAGCATGAACTATTACATCCCAAAGTGCTATGTATATTCTTAAAGTCTGCCAACATGTTGGCAGCATGAGCTATTACATCCCAAACTCCTACGTATATCCTTAAAGTCTGCCAACTTGTTGGCAGCATGAGCTATTTTGTTTCCAAAGCCCTATTTATCAATTTGAAGTCTGCCAACTTGTTGGAAACATGAGCTATTTTGACTCCAAAATCCTGTTTATCCATTTGAAGTCTGCCAACTTGTTGGCAGCATGAACTATTACATCCCAAAGTGCTATGTATATTCTTAAAGTCTGCCAACATGTTGGCAGCATGAGCTATTACATCCCAAACTCCTACGTATATCCTTAAAGTCTGCCAACTTGTTGGCAGCATGAGCTATTTTGTTTCCAAAGCCCTATTTATCAATTTGAAGTCTGCCAACTTGTTGGAAACATGAGCTATTTTGACTCCAAAATCCTGTTTATCCATTTGAAGTCTGCCAACTTGTTGGCAGCATGAACTATTACATCCCAAAGTGCTATGTATATTCTTAAAGTCTGCCAACATGTTGGCAGCATGAGCTGTTACACTTGAAAATTTTGTTCATCACCCTGAAGTCTGCCAACTTGTTGGCAGCATGAGCTATTTTGTTTCCAAAGCCCTGTTTATCAATTTGAAGTCTGCCAACTTGTTAGAAGCATGAGCTATTTTGACTCCAAAATCCTGTTTATCTATTTGAAGTCTGCCAACTTGTTGGTAGCATGAGCTATTACATCCCAAAGTGCTATGTATATCCTTAAAGTCTGCCAACTTCTTGGTAGCATGAGCTGTTACTCTTGAAAATTTTGTTCATCACCCTGAAGTCTGCCAACTTTTTGGCAGCATGAGCTATTTTGTTTCCAAAGCCCTGTTTATCAATTTGAAGTCTGCCAACTTGTTAGAAGCATGAGCTATTTTGACTCCAAAATCCTGTTTATCTATTTGAAGTCTGCCAACTTGTTGGTAGCATGAGCTATTACATCCCAAAGTGCTATGTATATCCTTAAAGTCTGCCAACTTCTTGGTAGCATGAGCTGTTACTCTTGAAAATTTTGTTCATCACCCTGAAGTCTGCCAACTTTTTGGCAGCATGAGCTATTTTGTTTCCAAAGCCCTGTTTATCAATTTGAAGTCTGCCAACTTGTTAGAAGCATCAGCTATTCTGACTCCAAAGTCCTGTTTATCTATTTGAAGTTTGCCAACTTGTTGACAGCATGAGCTATTTGGACTTCAAAGTCCTGTTTATCTATTTGAAGTCTGCCAACTTGTTGGCAGCATGAGCTATTACATCCCAAAGTGCTATGTATATCCCTAAAGTTTGCGAACTTGTTGGCAGCATGAGCTGTTACTCTTGAAAATTTTGTTCATCACCCTGAAGTCTGCCAACTTGTTGGCAGCATGAGCTATTACATCCCAAAGTGTTATGTATATCCTTAAAGTTTGCGAACTTGTTGGCAGCATGAGCTGTTACTCTTGAAAATCTTGTTCATCACCCTGAAATCTGCCAACTTGTTGGCAGCATGAGCTATTTTGACTCCAAAGTCCTGTATATCTATTTGAAGTCTGCCAACTTGTTGGCAGCATGAGCTGTTAAGATAATAATTAGTTACTTTTATTATTACAAAAATACAAGTTAAAAAAAATTGCTAAGTTCGGTCTTAAATCGTTTTTCAACTCGACCAAGAGAAAGCACAAAAAATGGAAAATTTGATAACTAATTGAAGTCTGCACATCAAAAATAATAATAATAAGTATAATAATCTGTAAGAATGACAACAACACAGATAAAAATAAAAGTGAAAATACAGAGCTCTCAATCTACATCAAGTAACAATCGAAAATACTTCCTTTTAAATGAATTTTGAGATAGTGATTTTCTGATGTCCAATGCAATGTTGTTATTTATGTTGTTTTATTTAGCTGCAATTAGAGGCTGCCAACTTGTTGGCAGCATGAGCTATTGTAGTATGGAGTTGTTGGCAGCTATTAGAGGCTGCCAACTTGTCGGTAGCATGAGCTGCTATATCCTCAAAGCGGTATACATCACTCAGAACTCTGCCAACTTGTTGGCAGCATGAGCTATTGTATTATGAAGTTGTTGGCAGCTATTAGAGGCTGCCAACTTGTTGGCAGCATGAGCTGCTATATCCTCAAAGAGGTATACATCACACTAAAGTCTGCCAACTTGTTGGCAGCATGAGCTATTGTACTATGAAGTTGTTGGCAGCTATTAGAGGCTGCCAACTTGTTGGCAGCATGAGCTGCTATATCCTCAAAGAGCTATACATCACTCAGAAGTCTGCCAACTTGTTGGCAGCATGAGCTATTGTATTATGAAGTTGTTGGCGGCTATTAGAGGCTGCCAACTTGTTGGCAGCATGAGCTATTACATCCTAAAGTCCTAGTTATCATTCTAAAGTCTGCCAACTTGTTGGCAGCATGAGCTATTGTACTATGAAGTTGTTGGCAGCTATTAGAGGCTGCCAACTTGTCGGTAGCATGAGCTGCTATATCCTCAAAGCGGTATACATCACTCAGAACTCTGCCAACTTGTTGGCAGCATGAGCTATTGTATTATGAAGTTGTTGGCAGCTATTAGAGGCTGCCAACTTGTTGGCAGCATGAGCTGCTATATCCTCAAAGAGGTATACATCACACTAAAGTCTGCCAACTTGTTGGTAGCATGAGCTATTGTACTATGAAGTTGTTGGCAGCTATTAGAGGCTGCCAACTTGTTGGCAGCATGAGCTGCTATATCCTCAAAGAGCTATACATCACTCAGAAGTCTGCCAACTTGTTGGCAGCATGAGCTATTGTATTATGAAGTTGTTGGCGGCTATTAGAGGCTGCCAACTTGTTGGCAGCATGAGCTATTACATCCTAAAGTCCTAGTTATCATTCTAAAGTCTGCCAACTTGTTGGCAGCATGAGCTATTACATCCTAAAGTCCTAGTTATCATTCTAAAGTCTGCCAACTTGTTGGCAGCATGAGCTATTGTACTATGAAGTTGTTGGCAGCTATTAGAGGCTGCCAACTTGTTGGCAGCATGAGTTGCTATATCCTCAAAGAGCTATACATCACTCAGAAGTCTGCCAACTTGTTGGCAGCATGAGCTATTGTATTATGAAGTTGTTGGCAGCTATTAGAGGCTGCCAACTTGTTGGCAGCATGAGCTATTACATTCTAAAGTCTTAGTTATCATTCTAAAGTCTGCCAACTTGTTGGCAGCATGAGTTATTACATCCCCAACTTCCTGTACATCGCTTTGAAGTCTGCCAACTTGTTGGCAGCCTGAGTTATTGCGACATGGAGCTGTAGGCAGTTATTAGAAGATACTAACTTGTTGGTAGCATGAGTTGCTACATCTCCAACGTCCTATACAATACTCTGAAGTCTGCCGACTTGTTGGCAGTATGAATTATTGTCATAGGGATCTATTGGTAGTTATTAGGGACTGCCAACTTGTTGGCAGCATGAGCTGTTACATCCCCAACGTCCTATACATCACTCTGAAGCCTGCCAACTTGTTGGCAGCATGAGTTATTGTGACAGGACGTTATTGGTAGGTACTAGGGGCTGCCAACTTGTTGGCAGCATGAGCTATTACATCTCCAGCATCATATACATCACTCTGAAGTTTGTAACAGAATAATTTATTGTAACAGCGCTGTTGGTAGTTATTAAATACCAGCAAGTTAATAGTACCATAACCTCTTGATCAATCTAAGATCTTAAATCAAATTGTTGAAAACATAAGTAATTACGACATTGATCTATCATTCTCTCCTGAATAATTTATATTTAAAATTAAAGCTTAAAAAATTTATTTAAACGTGTTAATTTCGTTTGAAAAAACAAAATTGGTTTTAGTTTAAATAATTGTTTTAACCTTTGCTTTAGCAATCAAATTAACAAAACCAATTAGAATGGTATATTTATACCATTAAACCGCAATAAACAAAACAAATCAACAGCGACTCGTGCAACTCCAAATAGCAATGTGCATAAAGTGCATTTCGGATGAAAATGTGTTGTATTCAAGGGATGAGAATTTAAAAAAAGAAGACGTTGAGTCGTTGCAGGAATGGATGCGAAAGGAACCGCATTTACCCCGAATTTCAAGTAATCAATTAAAATTAATTAATAATTTTTTAAAATTTTGGTTATTTTAGATTTTCAAATAATCTCGTTTTTGAGTAGTTGTTATTATCGGATCGAACCGACGAAGGTTTGCATCGAAAATTATTACACTTTTAAGTCGAGGTACCCCGAAATTTTCTCCTCCAGGAGTTTACAAAACGAAAGTTTGATGTATCAATTAAAAACTTGGTTAAAACAACCTAAATTAGTTAACGAATTAATTTTGAATTGAATCAATTTTAGTTATGGGGGGATTTTGCCGAAATTAACCAAAAATGGGTATCAAATTTATTACGCAAAACTCGAAAATAGCTCCCCAGATAAATTTTATTTCCCTGATATCATTAAGATGGTCATCATGGCTGTTGTGGTTAATAATTTGTTAAATGGCCCCCAAATCGGGCATATCATTATAGTGGATGGGGGGCAATTGCAATTGGGGCACATGGTTAAATTAACCCCGACGGTTTTAAAGACTTTCTTTTCTTTCATGCAAGAAGCAGCTCCAGTTCGGTTAAAACAAATCCATATCATCAATGTTAACCCAATAACTGAAAAGATATTAAACATGATTAAGCCGCTTTTGAAGAAAGAATTGGTCGACCAAATTCATTGCCACAAAAAAATCGAGGATATTTTTAAATATGTTGAAAAAGACGTTTTACCAAGTAATTATGGAGGTGGAATTCCAAGTATTCAGATATTACATGGTGAGATGATTTTTATTAATTAATCAAATCAAAGAAATTTGATTCAACGTTTTAGAGGAGCAAATTAAAATTATAAAGGAACATGAGGAGATGTTGATTGAAGAGGAAGAATTGAAAGTTGATGAAACGAAACGGAGGGAAATCCCGAAACATTTTGAGGAATTGTTTGGGATAGTTGGGACGTTTAAAAAGTTAACGTTTGATTGAAACAATTTTAATGATAATTTTCAAATTGTAGCCTCATCCGGGTTTTTAGGAGTTAAGATATGATTTATATCTAAAATTAAAGATAAAATCTTCCTTTTTGAGATGGTGTATAATATTATATATCATTAATAATAAAAATTTCGAGAAAATTATCAAAACATCAATTTCTCACTTAACCTAAAATTGATGGAAATGATGATTTTCAAATTGCAGCCTCGTCTAGATTTTTTGGAGTTAAGATACGATTTATATCTCAAATTAAAGATAAAATCTTCCTTTTTGAGATGGTGTATAATATTATATATCATTAATAATAAAAATTTCGAGAAAATGATCAAAACATCAATTTCTCACTTAACCTAAAATTGATGAAAATGATGATTTTCAAATTGTAGCCTCGTCTAGATTTTTGGGAGTTAAGAAACGATTTATATCTCAAATTGAAGATAAAATCTTCCTTTTTGAGATTGTGTATAATATTATATATCATTAATAATAACAATTTCGAGAAAATGATCAAAACATCAATTTCTCACTTAACCTAAAATTGATGAAAATGATGATTTTCAAATTGTAGCCTCGTCTAGATTTTTTGGAGTTAAGATACGATTTATATCTCAAATTAAAGATAAAATCTTCCTTTTTGAGATGGCGTATAATATTATATATCATTAATAATAAAAATTTCGAGAAAATTATCAAAACATCAATTTCTCACTTAACCTAAAATTGATGAAAATGATGATTTTCAAATTGTAGCCTCGTCTAGATTTTTGGGAGTTAAGATACGATTTATATCTCAAATTAAAGATAAAATCTTCCTTTTTGAGATGGTGTATAATATTATATATCATTAATAATAAAAATTTCGAGAAAATGATCAAAACATCAATTTCTCACTTAACCTAAAATTGATGGAAATGATGATTTTCAAATTGCAGCCTCGTCTAGATTTTTTGGAGTTAAGATACGATTTATATCTCAAATTAAAGATAAAATCTTCCTTTTTGAGATGGCGTATAATATTATATATCATTAATAATAAAAATTTCGAGAAAATTATCAAAACATCAATTTCTCACTTAACCTAAAATTGATGGAAATGACGATTTTCAAATTGTAGCCTCGTCTAGATTTTTGGGAGTTAAGATACGATTTATATCTCAAATTGAAGATAAAATCTTCCTTTTTGAGATGGCGTATAATATTATATATCATTAATAATAAAAATTTCGAGAAAATTATCAAAACATCAATTTCTCACTTAACCTAAAATTGATGGAAATGATGATTTTCAAATTGTAGCCTCGTCTAGATTTTTGGGAGTTAAGATACGATTTATATCTCAAATTGAAGATAAAATCTTCCTTTTTGAGATGGTGTATAATATTATATATCATTAATAATAAAAATTTCGAGAAAATTATCAAAACATCAATTTCTCACTTAACCTAAAATTGATGGAAATGATGATTTTCAAATTGTAGCCTCGTCTAGATTTTTGGGAGTTAAGATACGATTTATATCTCAAATTGAAGATAAAATCTTCCTTTTTGAGATGGTGTATAATATTATATATCATTAATAATAAAAATTTCGAGAAAATGATCAAAACATCAATTTCTCACTTAACCTAAAATTGATGGAAATGATGATTTTCAAATTGTAGCCTCGTCTAGATTTTTGGGAGTTAAGATACGATTTATATCTCAAATTGAAGATAAAATCTTCCTTTTTGAGATGGTGTATAATATTATATATCATTAATAATAAAAATTTCGAGAAAATGATCAAAACATCAATTTCTCACTTAACCTAAAATTGATGAAAATGATGATTTTCAAATTGTAGCCTCGTCTAGATTTTTGGGAGTTAAGATACGATTTATATCTCAAATTAAAGATAAAATCTTCCTTTTTGAGATGGTGTATCATATTATATATCATTAATAATAAAAATTTCGAGAAAATTATCAAAACATCAATTTTACTTAACCTAAAATTGATGGAAATGATGATTTTCAAATTGTAGCCTCGTCTAGATTTTTGGGAGTTAAGAAACGATTTATATCTCAAATTAAAGATAAAATCTTCCTTTTTGAGATGGTGTATAATATTATATATCATTAATAATAAAAATTTCGAGAAAATTATCAAAACATCAATTTTACTTAACCTAAAATTGATGGAAATGATGATTTTCAAATTGTAGCCTCGTCTAGATTTTTGGGAGTTAAGATACGATTTATATCTCAAATTGAAGATAAAATCTTCCTTTTTGAGATGGTGTATAATATTATATATCATTAATAATAAAAATTTCGAGAAAATGATCAAAACATCAATTTCTCACTTAACCTAAAATTGATGAAAATGATGATTTTCAAATTGTAGCCTCGTCTAGATTTTTGGGAGTTAAGAAACGATTTATATCTCAAATTGAAGATAAAATCTTCCTTTTTGAGATTGTGTATAATATTATATATCATTAATAATAACAATTTCGAGAAAATGATCAAAACATCAATTTCTCACTTAACCTAAAATTGATGAAAATGATGATTTTCAAATTGTAGCCTCGTCTAGATTTTTTGGAGTTAAGATACGATTTATATCTCAAATTAAAGATAAAATCTTCCTTTTTGAGATGGCGTATAATATTATATATCATTAATAATAAAAATTTCGAGAAAATTATCAAAACATCAATTTCTCACTTAACCTAAAATTGATGGAAATGATGATTTTCAAATTGTAGCCTCGTCTAGATTTTTGGGAGTTAAGATACGATTTATATCTCAAATTAAAGATAAAATCTTCCTTTTTGAGATGGTGTATAATATTATATATCATTAATAATAAAAATTTCGAGAAAATGATCAAAACATCAATTTCTCACTTAACCTAAAATTGATGGAAATGATGATTTTCAAATTGCAGCCTCGTCTAGATTTTTTGGAGTTAAGATACGATTTATATCTCAAATTAAAGATAAAATCTTCCTTTTTGAGATGGCGTATAATATTATATATCATTAATAATAAAAATTTCGAGAAAATTATCAAAACATCAATTTCTCACTTAACCTAAAATTGATGGAAATGACGATTTTCAAATTGTAGCCTCGTCTAGATTTTTGGGAGTTAAGATACGATTTATATCTCAAATTGAAGATAAAATCTTCCTTTTTGAGATGGCGTATAATATTATATATCATTAATAATAAAAATTTCGAGAAAATTATCAAAACATCAATTTCTCACTTAACCTAAAATTGATGGAAATGATGATTTTCAAATTGTAGCCTCGTCTAGATTTTTGGGAGTTAAGATACGATTTATATCTCAAATTGAAGATAAAATCTTCCTTTTTGAGATGGTGTATAATATTATATATCATTAATAATAAAAATTTCGAGAAAATTATCAAAACATCAATTTCTCACTTAACCTAAAATTGATGGAAATGATGATTTTCAAATTGTAGCCTCGTCTAGATTTTTGGGAGTTAAGATACGATTTATATCTCAAATTGAAGATAAAATCTTCCTTTTTGAGATGGTGTATAATATTATATATCATTAATAATAAAAATTTCGAGAAAATGATCAAAACATCAATTTCTCACTTAACCTAAAATTGATGGAAATGATGATTTTCAAATTGTAGCCTCGTCTAGATTTTTGGGAGTTAAGATACGATTTATATCTCAAATTGAAGATAAAATCTTCCTTTTTGAGATGGTGTATAATATTATATATCATTAATAATAAAAATTTCGAGAAAATGATCAAAACATCAATTTCTCACTTAACCTAAAATTGATGGAAATGATGATTTTCAAATTGTAGCCTCGTCTAGATTTTTGGGAGTTAAGATACGATTTATATCTCAAATTGAAGATAAAATCTTCCTTTTTGAGATGGTGTATAATATTATATATCATTAATAATAAAAATTTCGAGAAAATGATCAAAACATCAATTTCTCACTTAACCTAAAATTGATGAAAATGATGATTTTCAAATTGTAGCCTCGTCTAGATTTTTGGGAGTTAAGATACGATTTATATCTCAAATTAAAGATAAAATCTTCCTTTTTGAGATGGTGTATCATATTATATATCATTAATAATAAAAATTTCGAGAAAATTATCAAAACATCAATTTTACTTAACCTAAAATTGATGGAAATGATGATTTTCAAATTGTAGCCTCGTCTAGATTTTTGGGAGTTAAGAAACGATTTATATCTCAAATTAAAGATAAAATCTTCCTTTTTGAGATGGTGTATAATATTATATATCATTAATAATAAAAATTTCGAGAAAATTATCAAAACATCAATTTTACTTAACCTAAAATTGATGGAAATGATGATTTTCAAATTGTAGCCTCGTCTAGATTTTTGGGAGTTAAGATACGATTTATATCTCAAATTAAAGATAAAATCTTCCTTTTTGAGATGGTGTATAATATTATATATCATTAATAATAAAAATTTCGAGAAAATTATCAAAACATCAATTTTTCGCTTAACCTAAAATTGATGGAAATGATGATTTTCAAATTGTAGCCTCGTCTAGATTTTTGGGAGTTAAGAAACGATTTATATCTCAAATTAAAGATAAAATCTTCCTTTTTGAGATGGTTTATAATATTATATATCATTAATAATAAAATTTAGAAAACGATCAATTTTTAACTCAATCTAAAATTGATTTAAATTATTGAGATTTTTGAAAATTTGAGACTATTGGAGTTAAGAGAAGATAAATATCTTAAATTAAAGCTTAATTCTTCATATTAAGGATGGTATTTATCATTAATATAATATAATTAAGTTAGTTTTCAAATTTAACTTAATCGTATTAACCGAAAGAGATGTTATGAATAATAATCAAAAAAATTACTTTAATATTAATGAAAAGTTGTAAATATGATAGAATTCATCATTTATTATTAACAATTTACCTTATTTTCTTGTATTTAACCAATTTAAAAGAGATATTAATTAATTTTAAAGTTTCCTGACAGTTACATAACCTCCAAATTTATTTTTGATTATTTTTTTATTAAATCTCTTATTTATCAGCTTAAAACTATTAAATCTGATAAATTTAGCATATCAAGAACACAAATCATCCATCATTTAGAAATTTTCATGAAAAATTGGGCGAAAATCCACAAATTTAATTTTCGAATATATTTTAAAACGAAACGTTGAAATCTAAAAGAAAACCTTCCAATATCTGCAAAATAAAATAAGAAAGCATTAAAACAACGATTTTTCATGCATAAATATAATTATTATAAAAATTTTAATAAAATTTAATTGGTGAATTTGACATTTCCATGTTGGCAGTACCGGAAAAATTTTAAATACGAATTTCATGTTGATAAAATTAACCAATCAGAGCACGTTATTTAAATCGTTTTTGTAATAAACAAAGGAAACCCGCTGAATTAGTGCGATTTTGAAGGTGGTGAGGAGCGCACGCAAATTTTTTCGATATTAATTAAATTTGAGGTTAATGTTGATTTAACCTCAAAAATGAAATTATTTTGTTGGTAAAGATTAATTTAAATTGGGATTTATCATCTTGATTATGAAACGAAAAAGAAAAATAGCTGATTCCTGATTCCGATAATCCACTCTGATCAAGATTTTAATAACCGATCCTGTTGATTCCAAGATTCCAAAACCAAGAACTTATCCTACAAGAATTAAGGTTAGTTAATACTTTAAATTCGTTTTAAGATCATTACTTACTTTTAATGTGATCGATTTGATGATTTTTGGTTATGTTATTGCTATTTTTTCCACAAATTTAATAAAAAAACAACTTCGTATTCACTCCAAACTTTATAAGTTATTATTAATATTTCACCGAGAAGTTGTTTTACATTTTGTTACCTAATTTACTCAAACGTTGTATACACAATAACCATTAATGTCTCATGTTTCCTTACCTGAGTTAGTTGAAATTTGATAAAATCCTTAAAGTCTCTTTGACTTTTAAAACTTTAAAGAGCAATTTTTCACTTAACCTGAAATTGATGAAAATGTGATGATTTTCTAATTGTATCCTCGTCCGGATTTTTAGGAGTTAAGAAACGATTTATATCTCAAATTGAAGCTGAAATTTTCCTCTTTGATATGATGTATAATATTACATATCATTAATAATAAATAATTTGAGAAAACTGTTAAAACTTCTTCCTCTTTGACATGACATGATATTGTACGTAACCGTTATTAAATATAATAACACAATAAAAACTAATAAAGTAATGTTTTAATTATAATAAGTAAAGACATAACATGACACTGCGAACTGTGGGCGGTGAGTTTTTTTTTCTTGTTGTTTGCTCCGTGCGGCGAATCCTGTTCATCGAAAAGCAGGGACGGACTCAGCGTTTTTGATTTTGATTCTTCCTACTATGTTGGCTGAATAAATGTCGTCGGATCTCTTTTCCCTTACCGTTACATTAATTTAATTTTACTAATTGCATTTACATTGAAAATATGGGTACTCAGAACGTGGCTAACAGTCTAAAGGCGTTGAAGGAGACGTTCGGAAAAAAGTTTGAAGACTTTAATAAGCGTCTTCAAAAAATGGATGGAAATAAACCAACACCTGTCTCATCCGCTTCAGACGGTTTGGAAAAACTGCAGACGGAGTTCCGGAAGTTTACTGATCAGTTTAAGCAGGCTATAGATGCAATTAAGATCTCGCTGACCGACATGGATATACGGTTCCGGAATACCGGCATTCCGGAATCTGAAGGGGAGGATATTACCACCCTCGTGAAGGAGACAGTGGAACGTCTGAGTATTGATGGCTTTGAGTACAATTCGTCGATGATCGAGCAATGTCATAGAGTAGGGAAGCCAGGTAGGGGGATCACAAATTCGCCCTATTATTGTTAAATTCACGTCTTATGCATATCGGACCGTACTATGGGGGAACAAAGTATAAGGGTACTAGCATTGTACTAACAGAATCCCTCAAGAAGGCGAGGCTTGATGTCTACAAAAGGGCAAAGGATCATTTTGGAGTGGGAAATTGTTGGACTGAGGATGGACGAATCAGGATACTCGTATCTGGTGGATATAAGAAGACCATTGTGCGAAAGGAGGAACTGTTGGAACTTATGAAGACGCACCAGCCAGCGGCGAAGGAGGCATCTCGCAGCAAGAAACGAGTAGGACATATACACTTAGCAGCAGAAGTCTGCGTACAAAAAACTTCTAACACTTTAACTGTAAAAATAAGGGTCATGATCTAATGTGATAAACTTCATTTATTTTTATTTTGTGTATTAACTACATATAATCCTATTAACAAAATATGCATCAATAAAACAGAAATATTAGTTACAAAAAAAAATTAAAATTAAAAATTCTCCAAATAATGCATATGCAAAAATCTGCGTACAAATAAAGACGCCTTCTCCAAAATATACTTATTTACTTAAATACGTAGTTGGCGATGTACGCTTTCCGATTTAAATAAAAGATAATCGGTGTCAATTATATTAGCAGAGGCTTAGAAGCTAAAAGTTAGAATGGACACGAAAGGAAACGAAATTGAATTGGGAGAGAGAAAAATTATTGTAAAGTTATGGAAAGAGGGAAAATCTTTTCGAAAAATAGGAGAAACTGTCGGCAGGTCACACTCTTCCATTCAAAGAGTAATTAATAATTATAAAGACACTGAAGATTACCTCTCACGTCCGCGATCTGACCGAGAGAAGCGACCCCTTTTAACAAACCGAGAGAAGCGAAAAATTGTACAGCAGGTTAGAAAAGAACCTAGGCTGACGGCAAAAAAAATAGTACAAAATGTACAAGAAGAATTTCATAAAATTATCAGCAAAGATACGGTGAGAAGGATGTTATGTTCTCGTTCTTTAATAAAACATCTGTTGTTTATAACCATTTATTTAACTTCTTAATATTACAAAACTACAAGTCACTTTTATGATTCGTGTCGATGTCGCCATTGCACTTTCTGCATTGTTGTCGATTCATCGCGTCAGTGCTGACAACTGCGAAACTCGTCTTTTGTACCGGGTGGGCCACTAAGAAAGGACGCCGGCTATATCTCAGAAACCGTTGATCGCATAGTTTTCAGATAAAAAAATTCTTATACAAAGTGATCCATAGAAACTGCTGGAAATTATTTTCAAGTTTGTAAAACTACCGCCAGGGGGCATAATGCCAACGACAAAATTTAAAATGTAGATTTTCATAAAATTTTGATAATAAACTTCATTCGGCTATAACATTTTTAGAATCTTTAGATAATTTCTGACATCTTTCGTTAGTCATTTTTTTGCATACCGCTTAAATAAGTGAGGTACGGGGTGTTACATTTCCTATTATAAAAGTAGCCCTAACTTTGGCATTGTTCATCCGAATACATCAAAATTGGTCTTGTTGGAAAGAGGAGGAATTTTTGTATTCGATGACATCCGAAATTAGCCAATTTACTTTCTATGTCAAACGCTAGGTGGCATAATTTGACAGTTCTATTAATTTTTACAATTTTCTTGAAAAATTCAAATGGAAACGTATATTTTTGACAAGGTATGTGAAAAGAGTGTTAAAAAGTATGCCATACAGTGAAAACCGCAATACCGTACGTGTTTTAGTCTTAGAGATATTCAAAAAAAGAGGGATAAATTAAAACGTAACTACGTTTGGGTGATTATTTAATATCATAGTAAGCTTTCAACGTTTTATATATGAAACTTACAAGGAAACAATTTTACTACATTCACTTATATAATACGTTGAAGGGTGACCTGAGTAACATAAAATAATCCGATTGTTTAATTTTATGGCGCCAAGTCAAACTGTCATTTAGTGTTTTCTCTGTCGTGTGAGTAAATTAATTTAGCTATTTTAAAAATGCCGACCAATGAAGAAGCGTATGATGCGTATGAGGTTTGAATGCATGCAGAATGCAACTATTGCTGCAAGACATTACGCAGTTCGTTATCCACAACGACGATGACATCCGAAATTAGCCGATTTACTTTCTATGTCAAACGCTATGTGTCGTAATTTGACAGTTCTATTAATTTTTACAATTTTCTTGAAAAATTCAAATGGAAACGTATATTTTTGACAAGGTACGTGAAAGAGCGTTAAAAAGTACGCCGTACAGTGAAAACCGCAATATTGTACGTGTTTTAGTCTGAGAGATATTTAAAAAAGAGGGATAAATTAAAATGTAACTATGTTTGGGTGATTATATAATATCATAATAAGTTTTCAAAGAACACCTTTAACCAACTATCCTAACAGAAATCAGTGATGTCTTAAATGTTCAAATTGTCTGCCATCCGCAGCAATGCAGTGCTGTAGGCGCTGGTGCGTAGATAAGACGGCAGCCTCTATTTCCGGTAATGAAATATTGCGGATAACATTTCCTATCCGTTCGATCATGTCTTCTCGTGTCGTAGGCCTGGTTGTAAAAACCAGGTCTTTTATTCGCCCCCACAAATAAAAATCTAAACATGTTAAATCGGGCGTTCTAGAGAACAAAATTTAATAGATGCATCTCAGAATCATAGGTACTACAGACTTGTAACGTTTAAAAACTACTAAGTAAGAGATACCTCGCCGGCCAAGGATATAAACTTCCTCTGCCTATCCACGTATTAGGAAAAGTTTCGTTCAAAAATTGTCGCACATTTGCGGAGAACGCATCGGGCACCCATCGTGCTGAAAAAACATGTCTCTGCGAATAGCTAAAGGCACATCTTCCAAAAGAATTGGCAGTTCATTTTTTAAAAAATTGAGGTACGTTGCACCATTTAGTCTATTGTTAAATATGTAAGGACCAATAATGCGTCCTCTTAAAATCCCGCATCAAACGTTTACGCTCCACCGGCCTTGATGCTGTATTTCTCGCATCCAATGAGGGTTGTTACGCGACCAGTAATGCATATTATACAGGTTTACACCACCATCACTATTGAATGTGGCCTCGTCAGTCCACAGTATCCTTGAAAGCAGTTGAGGATCTTCTATTAACATGTTTGTTAACCAGTAGCAGTAATCGAGACGAATATCATAATCTCTTGCAGTCAGAACCTGATGGAGAACTACGTGGTACGGGTGCATCCTACATCAAAATGTGTTAGTTTGTATTCTCACTGGCCGATTTCATAAAACATGTAATATTTTCATATATTCTTTTATACCTACCTATATTCTCTTAAAATACGTCGGACTGTTGTCCGAGTAACACCCAAATCATCAGCGATTGTTCTTGTGCTAAGCTGTGGATTGAATTCCACATACGCTAAAACATTTATTACGTTTTCTTCAGTGCGAGTTTTACGTGTTCTATGATATATAGGACGATGAATACTTCCTGTAGTCCTTAACTGATGGGCTATACGGATGAAAACCTTTGTGTTATAATGCCGTCGTTGTGGATAACGAACTGCGTAATGTCTTGCAGCAATAGTTGCATTCTGCATGCATTCAAACCTCATACGCATCATACGCTTCTTCATTGGTCGGCATTTTTAAAATAGCTAAATTAATTTACTCACACGACAGAGAAAACACTAAATGACAGTTTGACTTGGCGCCATAAAATTAAACAATCGGATTATCTTATGTTAGTAAAATTGTTTCCTTGTAAGTTTCATATATAAAACGTTGAAAGCTTACTATGATATTAAATAATCACCCAAACGTAGTTACGTTTTAATTTATCCCTCTTTTTTTGAATATCTCTAAGACTAAAACACGTACGGTATTGCGGTTTTCACTGTATGGCATACTTTTTAACACTCTTTTCACATACCTTGTCAAAAATATACGTTTCCATTTGAATTTTTCAAGAAAATTGTAAAAATTAATAGAACTGTCAAATTATGCCACCTAGCGTTTGACATAGAAAGTAAATCGGCTAATTTCGGATGTCATCGAATACAAAAATTCCTCCTCTTTCCAACAAGACCAATTTTGATGTATTCGGATGAACAATGCCAAAGTTAGGGCTACTTTTATAATAGGAAATGTAACACCCCGTACCTCACTTATTTAAACAGTATGCAAAAAAAATGACTAACGAAAGTTGTCAGAAATTATCTAAAGATTCTGAAAATGTTATAGTCGAATGAAGTTTATTATCAAAATTTTACGAAAATCTACATTTTAAATTTTGTTGTTGCATTACGCCCCCTAGCGGTAGTTTTACAAACTTGAAAATAATTTCCAGCAGTTTCTATGGGTCACTTTGTATAAGAATTTTTTTATCTGAAAACTGTGCGGTCAACAGTTTCAGAGATATAGCCGACGCGACGTCCTTTCTTAGTGGCCCACCCGGTACATTGTTGATATATATAACATCTCCCCTCTTTTGGAAGACTGAACAAAGTTAAACTATGTTACCAAAACTAAACATTCTACTTCTTACTGTACTTAAGCTAAACTTACAATTTATTGGTTTATTTAACATAGTCTTTGAAATAAGTGGGAGTTCTCCGAATGCGAACTGGTCTACTTCCACTTTTGATACATAGAGTATTTTTGGGTAAGGACAGATCAGGAGTTTCCGAAACATCGTTATTGTTAATGACAGGATTGTTATTGTTGGTATTTAAAGGTTTATTAAGATTATAATAATGTTCAAAAACGTTGTCGTAAACTTCCCTATCAATATACGGCTTGTTATCTTTGAATTGCATCAAGAATTTACGATTTCTATCATAGACATCAGTCTTTCCATCATAGCTTATTTTGTATGATCTTGGACGGTTCCGATCTACTTCTACCGGGTAGAAACCCGGTTTCCAAGTTTTATCTTTTTGTTGCACGACCACTCTTCCTCCCTTCTTTAGATTATTAAGGTCTTTTGATTTTTTGTTATAGTAATTATTCTGAATAATTTGAGTATTTCTATAGTGGTTCCTGTACAATTTGTTTTTAGTGTTATTATTTAAAAGATTTTCAGATATAGGTATCAAAGTTTTTATTTTTCTGTTGTACAGAATTTCAGCTGGAGAAGGCAATGATCTGTCCAAAGGTGTCGCTCTATATTCCAAAAGGACTAAATACATATCATTTCCCTCCTCTTTTGCCTTTTTCATTAGTTTTTTGATTGTTTGAATATGTCGTTCAATTAGACCGTTTGACTGTGGATAATTAGGGGTACTGGTTATGTGTCTAATCTCCCAGTCTTGTAAACATTTTTGAAATTGTTGATTAACAAACTGAGGTCCGTTATCAGTGTATAAAATGTCTGGTATTCCATTTCTTGCTAATATTGTCTTAAGATTTTTTATTACATTTTGATTAGTGGTGTTGTTTTGCAAACAAACTATTTCCGGAAATTTGGAAAAAGCATCAATTATTATTAAATATTCTTTCCCTTCAAATTGAAAAAAATCTGCCGTTATTACTTCCCATGGTCTACTAGGAAGTTCTCGGTTGATAATTGTTTCTTTTGTGTTCGAATTTTGGTATTTTTCACAAGTATAACATTTTTTAATCAAATCTATTATTTGGTTATTAATGTTTGGCCAGTATATTAATTGTCTTGCTTTTAAAATAGTTTTATTTATGTCCATGTGACCATAGTATAACTTATTCAGTATTTCCTTACGAAGGCAATTTGGTATTATTACTTGATCACCTTTATATAATATTCCTTTTATTTCTGTAATTTCAGCTCGAACTGACCAATATGGTTTAACTAATATGTTTACAGTTTTTTTTTGTTCTGGCCATCCCTCTTTTACAACTTTCAATAACTCTATTAATTCAGTATCTTTTTGTGTTTCTTCTTTGATTTTATCATACCTTTGGGGACTTATCTTTGAATATTGTATTAAATTTAAATGAAGTTCGATTTCTTTTTCTTTAAGATCAAACTGTTCATCATTGTAACTGCTTCTAGATAATGTATCAGCTAAGTATAACAATTTACCCGGTTTATATCTGATTTCAAATTCATAGTTTTGCAGATTTATTAAGATTCTCTGTAGTCTGAGTGGACAATTATTTAGTGGTTTTTTGAAGATTATTTCTAAAGGTTTATGATCAGTTTCCACTAAAAACTTCTTTCCGAACAAATACTGGTGAAATCTCTGGCAACCAAAAAGAATTGCAAGAGCTTCTTTTTCAATTTGAGCGTATCGCATCTGTGTTTCTGTTAGTGATTTTGATGCATAACTAAGTGGTTAGCCCTTTTGTAAAATAACTGCACCCATTCCTGATTTAGAGCTATCAACTGATAATGTGATTAATTCTTTTTCATCAAAGTACGCTAGTACTGGTTCTGTGACTAACAAATTCTTTAGTTTGTTAAATTCTTCATCATGTACCCTTGTCCAATCCCAAATTATATTTTTCTTCAGCAATTGTCTTAAATTGTGTGTAGTTTGTGATAAATTTGGTATGAATTTAGAAACATAAGTCACCATTCCTAAGAATCTGCTTAGTTCTTGTTTATTAGTTGGAATCGAAATTTCTTTGATTGCTTCAACTTTATGGATATCTGGTTGAATACCATTTTGTGTTAGAACATGACCAATATATTTTATTTCAGTTACCGCGAATTTACATTTTACTTTGTTAAATTTTACTCCCATTTCCTTGGCTCTTTGTAAAACCTTATTTAATATTTCATCATGCTCTTTTTTATCTTTTGCAAAAATTGTCAAATCATTTATGTAAATGCTTACGCCTTGAATGTCTTTGAATACTTGTGCAAATGTCTTTTGAAAAATTTCTGGTGTACAAGCTAAACCGAATGGTAGTCTTAGAAATCGATATCTACCGTAAGGTGTTGCGAAAGTTGTTAATTTAGATGCTGATTCGTTTAGTGCAATCTGCCAAAATCCTTTATTTGCATCAAGTGTTGAAAAAATTTTAGCTCCATTCAATTTATGTGTCAGTTCCTCAAATGTGGGTATTTTATAATGCTCTCTCTTTATTGCCTGATTTAAATTTTTAGGGTCTAAACATATTCGAATATTGCTATCAATATTTTTCTTTACTAACACTAAGGGGTTTACGAATTCTGTTGGTTCACTAATACTAATAATTATTCCGTCTTTTATCATTTTTTTCAGTGCATTTTTTAAAGGTTCCATTAATTGAAATGGTACTTGTGTTGGTGGTACAACCACTGGAGTGTAATTTTCTTTTAACTTGAACTCATATGGTTTAATGTTTATTTTCCCTAGCCCTGAAAATACATCTTCATATTTTTCAACTATTTCTTTAGTATTATATTCTATTTTATCTATTACATTTATTGTCTCTAATAAATTTAGCTCTTGGATTGTTTTTATACCTAATATGGGCGTTGAATTTGCATGAGTGTTAATCACAAAAAACTGCATGTTATGTGGTTTATTGTCAATTTTTACATCTAACCTACATACGCCTATTACTTTTAATTTGTTACCTCCATAATTAGTTATGTTTGCAACACTTTCCTTAAGTTTAGAATTTAAATTTAATTGTTTAAAGATATAGCTTGGAATCACGTTTATCTGCGCTCCAGTATCGATTTTTGTTTTTAACGTTTTATTACAGTCTACAAGAGTATACTACAAGTATACACTATAACCACTCTTGTGTTTTTAAGCTTCCTTTTACAGTTGAAGACAACATTCTTATAACCGATCCGGGAGAATCTTATTATAATTGCTCGAGGGTTGTTACTTTTCTTTCCTACACGATGCGGCGCACACTCAATAACATCCCTAAGTAAATCCAATTTCAATTTATTTTCCAAAATATCCATAGCTTTGGCGTTAACATCTTCACCTTCAGTTTCTTCGATACCGAACATACGAATATTTGAACGTCTCGTATATTGTTCAAGACGATCGAGATCCTTACGTAGTTGTTTGTTGTTGTTCTCCGTCTCTTCTATCTGTCTTTGCTGATTTTCGAGCGTTTTAGCAAATCCAGCTTCAAGACGACTGGCAACTTTTTGCCACATTTGATCGTAAAATACCTCGCTTTCGGTGAAGCAATCTTTTAATGTTTGCTTAAAAATCGCCTTAATTTCACCCATTTGGTTTTTGTCGAATGCCGGCATCATTAAATCAGTACTGTTTAATCACCTCTAAGCCAAAATTAATTAAAAAAATTGCACTTTGGCGTTAACATCTTCACCTTCAGTTTCTTCGATACCGAACATACGAATATTTGAACGTCTCGTATATTGTTCAAGACGATCGAGGTCCTTACGTAGTTGTTTGTTGTTGTTCTCCGTCTCTTCTATCTGTGTTGATTTTCGAGCGTTTTAGCAAATCCAGCTTCACGACGACTGGCAACTTTTTGCTACATTTGATCGTAAAATACCTCGCTTTCGGTGAAGCAATCTTTTAATGTTTGCTTAAAAATCGCCTTAATTTCACCCATTTGGTTTTTGTCGAATGCCGGCATCATTAAATCAGTACTGTTTAATCACCTCTAAGCCAAAATTAATTAAAAAAATTGCACTTTGGCGTTAACATCTTCACCTTCAGTTTCTTCGATACCGAACATACGAATATTTGAACGTCTCGTATATTGTTCAAGACGATCGAGATCCTTACGTAGTTGTTTGTTGTTGTTCTCCGTCTCTTCTATCTGTCTTTGCTGATTTTCGAGCGTTTTAGCAAATCCAGCTTCAAGACGACTGGCAATTTTTTGCCACATTTGATCGTAAAATACCTCGCTTTCGGTGAAGCAATCTTTTAATGTTTGCTTAAAAATCGCCTTAATTTCACCCATTTGGTTTTTGTCGAATGCCGGCATCATTAAATCAGTACTGTTTAATCACCTCTAAGCCAAAATTAATTAAAAAAATTGCACTTTGGCGTTAACATCTTCACCTTCAGTTTCTTCGATACCGAACATACGATTATTTGAACGTCTCGTATATTATTCAAGACGATCGACGTCCTTACGTAGTTGTTTGTTGTTGTTCTCCGTCTCTTCTATCTGTGTTGATTTTCGAGCGTTTTAGCAAATCCAGCTTCACGACGACTGGCAACTTTTTGCTACATTTGATCGTAAAATACCTCGCTTTCGGTGAAGCAATCTTTTAATGTTTGCTTAAAAATCGCCTTAATTTCACCCATTTGGTTTTTGTCGAATGCCGGCATCATTAAATCAGTACTGTTTAATCACCTCTAAGCCAAAATTAATTAAAAAAATTGCACTTTGGCGTTAACATCTTCACCTTCAGTTTCTTCGATACCGAACATACGAATATTTGAACGTCGCGTATATTGTTCAAGACGATCGAGGTCCTTACGTAGTTGTTTGTTGTTGTTCTCCGTCTCTTCTATCTGTGTTTGTTGATTTTCGAGCGTTTTAGCAAATCCAGCTTCACGACGACTGGCAACTTTTTGCTACATTTGATCGTAAAATACCTCGCTTTCGGTGAAGCAATCTTTTAATGTTTGCTTAAAAATCGCCTTAATTTCACCCATTTGGTTTTTGTCGAATGCCGGCATCATTAAATCAGTACTGTTTAATCACACCTAAGCCAAAATTAATTAAAAAAATTGCACTTTGGCGTTAACATCTTCACCTTCAGTTTCTTCGATACCGAACATACGATTATTTGAACGTCTCGTATATTATTCAAGACGATCGACGTCCTTACGTAGTTGTTTGTTGTTGTTCTCCGTCTCTTCTATCTGTGTTGATTTTCGAGCGTTTTAGCAAATCCAGCTTCACGACGACTGGCAACTTTTTGCTACATTTGATCGTAAAATACCTCGCTTTCGGTGAAGCAATCTTTTAATGTTTGCTTAAAAATCGCCTTAATTTCACCCATTTGGTTTTTGTCGAATGCCGGCATCATTAAATCAGTACTGTTTAATCACCTCTAAGCCAAAATTAATTAAAAAAATTGCACTTTGGCGTTAACATCTTCACCTTCAGTTTCTTCGATACCGAACATACGAATATTTGAACGTCTCGTATATTGTTCAAGACGATCGAGGTCCTTACGTAGTTGTTTGTTGTTGTTCTCTTCTATCTGTGTTTGTTGATTTTCTATCTGTGTTTGTTATCTTAACGACTACTAACTTGTTAAGCCATGAGCTTTTATGTCTCCAAACCCTTGCTCATCATTTTGAAGTCTGCCAACATCTTCTTATAATCAATTCTTCCAAACGTTATCTATATATATTAATGGATTGTATGTTAAGGTTTAGTGTTGTTGTATTTCCTGTTAACAAACTACACAAGAAAACCTTTTATTGAGGGTTCCAAACGCTGCATAGATCAGAACGAATACATAACGAATACACGATAGATCAGTGAAGGGGCGGTATCCGTGAAGCCTTGTTAACAATGTAATCAATGTGAGCGAACAAAATAAGTTTGAAGTCGAAAAAACACCAAGATCTCTAACCCGTACTGATGATCCGGACACACCCACCCCAGCCCTGGAACTAACACACGACAATTCACGTAAAATGTCATTCCCAGTAAACCAGGGCTTGATGCATAGGGAAGACACCCCACGGTTGCTGTCCAAACATCCATCAACAAATACAGATCCGAAATAAATCATAAATATCCTGGCCGCCAAGTCGTTTATATACGACATTAATCGTATATCTTAAATTGAAGCTAAAAGATTCGTGTTTATGATAAAACATAAAAACATTGATGTAAAATTAAAAAAAAATATTTCGAAAGAAACGAAATTTATTAATTACTAAAATAATTATGCTTCAAAACATTTTTATCTCAATCAGTTATTACGTCCATTAAAACATTTTATTATTTCTTCCAAACATTCCCTTCAATCCAATCGAGATAATTATAAAGTTTCGTGGTAACATCAGGAACTGTATCGGTAGGAATTCTCGGCCCAAAATTATCAATCGCAATGATTTTATTCACACCATCTTCCACGACATGCGAGGTTCCTCCAATATGTACCTAAAACATTAACATTTAACTCCTCAATCTTACCCTAAATCAATTAATAAAACAATTACAAAATGATCTCCATTAAATTTCCGATTAACGCACAAAAACGAATAATCATCAATCGTCACTTTTTGCTTCTTATAACTTTCAATACACGAATCTATCGGGACGATTTCAGTATTCACTTTAAATAAGCTTCGTTCTGGGCCAGATCTCGTCCAAAGGAGATCAATCAAATTTTGTTTATCATCTGGTGATTTTGTGTATAAACAACCGGGTCTTAGGTTATCGTTTGGTGTTATTGGAGGTGAAAATTTAAGTATGGCCAAAGAATGTTGATAAGCGGAGTCGCTTTTTGAGTATTTTGGGTGAACTAAGATTTCGGTTATGTTTAAAAGTTGGCGATTTTTATTATTATCGGTTGATTTTAATACCCCAAAAAGTAAATGTTGAGGTGGTCCCCTAAAAATTAATCAACAATAACAATAATATATATATATCAATATTTACTTCCCCCCTTCCACCTCTTTACATCAAATAGTGAATAAGTATTGATTATGGATTTTAATTAACTCACATTGAACTCGTGATACAAAAAGCTGGGGCTAAAGCTGTTGATTCGCTTATTAAAGTTGCGGGGCAATTATATTTGATGGCATCTTTATCTTTGTACCCCAACAATCCTAAGTGAGGATACTCGGATATTAAGGAGTCTTTGTTGGTGTTGCGGTCTTTTTGGTACTCTTTACATTCTGTTTAATCGAATTTATTAATAATTATTTAATTGAATTTGTTGGGAAAACTCACTTTCGTCGGACAACCTTGCAGTAACCGCTCCAATAATGACAATTAAAACGAAGGATTTCAACTGGTTCTTCATCTTTGGGTGTTTAACGAGAAATAAGGAGAACTTGGTTTACTCGCTCATCTTAAAAGATATCTTCAAGGTTAACCGGTTATTTAGTGATGCAAATTTAGTCGATCAAAACAACAAATTTCTCTGAATTATATTTTTATTAATATCTTATTAACATAATGATAAATTTATTGTTTTTACACAATTATGTATTTTGCAAAATTTGACGTTTTCAAGTTTATCTGATTCACATACAATTTTTGGTATTTTTTTTAGTTATCAAATAAGATGAACTAATTTTTTAATTTTCAATTTAGTACTCCCCTTATAGGTTGTTTTTCGTTCTAACTCATTAATCACTTCTTGTTAAATTAAGCAAGCAAGCTTGATTACGTTCTAAGCATACGATATAGAAACGCTGTAATAGAGCATATCCAAAGTCTATTTATCAACCTATGTTCTGCTAAATTGTGCAACTCTGCTCTTAGCAGGTAATAGGGGCTGCCAATTTGTTGCCAGCATGAGTTATTAAGTTCCTAAATTCCTATTCATCACTCTAAAGTCTGCCAACTTATTGGCAATATGAGTTGTTACTTCTCTAAATATTTATTAAACATCATAAGGCTGACAACTTGTTGGCAGTATGAGTTTATGTAACATGGATCTGTTGGCAGGTAATAGGGGCTGCCAACTTGTTGGCAGCATAACCTATTATATACTCAAAGTCCTATCCATCACTCTGAAGTCTGCCAACTTGTTGACATCGTGAGTTGTTACTTCCCTAAATACTTATTAATCATCATGAGGCTACTAACCTGTTGGCAGCATGACCTATTACATCCTCAAAGTCCTATTCATTATTCTGAAGTCTGCCAACTTGTTGGCAGCATGAGCTATTCCGTCCCCAAAGTCCTATTCATCATTCTGAAGTCTGCCAACTTGTTGGCAGCATAAGTTTATGTAACATGAAGCTCTTAGTAGGTAATAAGGCCTGCCAACTTGTTGGCAGCATGAGCTATTACGTCCTCAAAATCCTATTAATCATTCTGAAGTCTGCCAACTTGTTGGCAGCATGAGTTTATGTAACATGGAGCTCTTAGCAAGTAATAGGGCCTGCCAACTTGTTGGCAGCATGAGTTTATGTAGCATGGAGCTCTTGGCAGGTAACAGGGGCTGGCAACTGGTTAGCAGCATTAACTATTACATCCCTAAAGTCCTATTTATCACTTTGAACTATACCAACTTGTTGGCAGCATGAGCTATTACATCCTCAACGTCCTATCCATCACTCCGAAGTTTGCTAATTTGTTGGCAGCATGAGTTGTTACTTCCCTAAATACTTATCATCCATTATGGGGCTGCCAACTTGTTGGCAGCATGAGTTTATGTAACATGGAGCTCTTATCAGGTAATAGGGCCTGCCAACTTGTTGGCAGCATGAGCTATTACATCCTTAAAGTCCTATCCAAGACTCTAAAGTTTGCCAACTTATTGGCAGCATGAATTTATGTAGCATGGAGCTGTTGGTAGGTAATAGGGGCTGTCAACTTGTTGGCAGCATGACCTACCACATCCCCAAAGTAAGGGCATGAATTATAGCAACAAATTGGTAATATCAGAGCATCATAAAAGTGTTTTACAATGCGTTTTTAAAATCTTCATCCAATTTTTCCTCTATACCAAAAATTCGAATGTTATTTCTTGAGCTTGTGGCCTTTCATGTACTGCACTTAGAAACGTTTCCATTATTTCACGATCAAGTAGTGCTTTACCTTTGCTTTCTAATATTCTGAATTCGATTTCTTCTTTTCTTTTATTCATATAATTTACCCTTCACTAACAACAAACTTTTTTTAAATATTTACTGCTGTTTTTTATCAGCATTGGCATAAAGCCATAGCTTGCGAGTGAAGTCAAATCAATTTTTCAATCTTTTTTACTTATTTTTTCATTAAGAAATTAAGATATTAACAGATGCTTATTACGTCTATTCGTTATATTACGTCTTCAAAGTCCTATTCATCATTCTGAAGTCTGCCAACTTGTTGGCAGCATGAATTTATGTAACATGGAGCTCTTAGCAGATAAAATGGCCTGCCAACTTGTTGGTTGCATGAGCTATTACATCCTTAAAGTCCTATCCAAGACTCTGAAGTCTGCCAACTTGTTGGCAGCATAAGCTATTACGTCCCCAATGGTCCTAGTCATCACCTTGAAGTCTGCCAACTTGTTGGCAGCATGAGCTATTACATCCTCAAAGTCCTATCCATCGCTCTGAAGTCTGCCAACTTGTTTGCAGCATGAGTTGTTACTTCCCGAAATGCTTATTAACCATCATGGGGCTGCCAACCTGTTGGCAGCATGAGCTATTACATCCTCAAAGTCCTATCCATTACTCTGAAGTCGGCCAACTTGCTGGCAGCATGAGCTATTACGTCTCCAAAGTCCTATTCATCATTCTGAAGTCTGCCAACTTGCTGGCAGCTTGAGCTATTACGTCTCCAAAGTTCTATCCATCATTCTGAAGTCTGCCAACTTGTTGGCAGCATGAGTTTCTGCAACATGAAGCTCTTAGCAGATAATACGGCCTGCCAACTTGTTGGCAGCATGAGCTATTACATCCTTAAAGTCCTATCCAAGACTCTGAAGTCTGCCAACTTTGGCAGCATAAGCTATTACATCCCCAATGGTCCTAGTTATCACTTTGAAGTCTGCCAACTTGTTGGCAGTATGAGCTATTACGTCCTCAAAGTCCTATCCATCACTCTGAAGTCTGCCAACTTGTTGGCAGCATGAGCTATTCCGTCCCCAAAGTCCTATTCATCATTCTGAAGTCTGCCAACTTGTTGGCAGCATAAGTTTATGTAACATGAAGCTCTTAGTAGGTAATAAGGCCTGCCAACTTGTTGGCAGCATGAGCTATTACGTCCTCAAAATCCTATTAATCATTCTGAAGTCTGCCAACTTGTTGACAGCATGAGCTGATGTAACATGGAGCTCTTGGCAGGTAATAGGGCCTGCCAACTTGTTGGCAGCATGAGTTTATGTAGCATGGAGCTCTTGGCAGGTAACAGGGGCTGGCAACTGGTTAGCAGCATTAACTATTACATCCCTAAAGTCCTATTTATCACTTTGAAGTATACCAACTTGTTGGCAGCATGAGCTATTACATCCTCAACGTCCTATCCATCACACCGAAGTTTGCCAACTTGTTGGCAGCATAAGCTGTTACGTCTCCAAAATTCTATTCATCATTCTGAAATCTGCCAACTTGTTGGCAACATGAGTTTCTGTAACATGGAGCTCTTAGCAGGTAATAGGGCCTACCAACATGTTGATAGCATGAGCTATTACATCCTTAATGTCCAATCCAAGACCCTGAAATCTGCCAACTTGTTGGCAGCATGAGTTTATGTAACCAATCTGAACGAATCTCCGAATCTTGGAGATCTCCGTCGCACCAAAGGTAGCTTAAGTTTCGCTGGATATCGAAAACTGTACTTTGTTTCATTGCAGCATTCTTTCCATTCGGACATCCGTGTCCACATCCGTCCGTGACTTGAGGATTTGATGCGTGTATGGCAGTGCGTTCTTCCCGGATTATCCCCAAAAGCCTCCAATAGGGTCCAGATTTCAATCCATCAATGAGACCACCAAATCGGAATACAAGTTCTGAGTAAGTAATTTTCGTTATCACTTATCTAACAATGAGAGTTAAGCTGTAGGGGTTAAATTGAGAAAGAAATTTTTATTTTTTCTCCTTAATTAAGGTCGGGTAGTCATTTTGTATCATGTTATTCTTGCTACCTCTGTAAACAGTGATTAAAAATCCACGGTTCTGAAATAGTGACATCGCGCTTGCAATTTAATTTTGAAAGAATTGATTAATTAGTCATTTATTTTGTCCAAAAGGCATAATATTATTCTACCTCTTTTCCTCGTCTCTCCCTGTCTGTATAAGTTATTGTGACTTGGAGCTGTTGGTAGCTGTCAGAGACTGCTAACTTATTGCCAACATCATTTCTTGCATCTCTTAAGCCTTATTCATCATTCTGAAACCTGTTAACCGGTTGGCAGAATGAGCTCTTGCATCTCCAAAATCTTTTTATCAATCTGAGCTCTGCCAACTTTTTTGCAGCATGAGTTATTACTTCCCCAACCACTTATGCATCATAATAGAGCCGCCAACTTGTTGGCCTCATGAGCTTTATCACCTCTTAACCTCATTCAATATCCTGAAGGCTGTTAACTTGTTGGCTGCATGAGTTATTGTGAGTTGGGGCTGCAAACTTGTTGGCAGCAAGAGCTCCTACATCTCCAAACTTTATTTATTAACCTAAGCTCATTATGAACTTCAGACGACGCTTTTTGATGTGAACATGATACTTTGAACTTTAAAATTGACATTAATCCTTTTGACATTGCAGTTTTAAACTTCAAAACGACATTTCTTAGTTTCAAAACATCATTTTGGACTTCAAAATTGACATTAAACCTTTGACATTGACGATTTAAACTTCAAAACAATATTTCTTAGCTTCAAAACGTCATAATGAACTTCAGACGACGCTTTTCGATGTGAACTTGATACTTTGAACTTCAAAATTGACATTAATCCCTTTGACATTGCCGTTTTAAATTTCAAAACGACATTTCTTAGTTTCAAAATATCAGTATGAACTCAAAATCGACATTGAACCTTTGACATTGACGATTTAAACTTCGAAACAGTATCTTTTAGCTTCAAAACCTCATTATGAACTTCAGACGACGCTTTTTGATGTGAACATGATACTTTGAACTTTAAAATTGACATTAATCCTTTTGACATTGCAGTTTTAAACTTCAAAACGACATTTCTTAGATTCAAAATGTCATTATGAACTTCAAAATTGACATTAAACTTTTGACATTGACGATTTAAACTTCAAAACAATATTTCTTAGCTTCAAAACGTCAGTATGAACTTCAGGCTATGCTTTTCAATGTGAACTTGATACTTTGAACTTCAAAATTGACATTAATCCCTTTGACATTGCCGTTTTAAACTTCAAAACAATATTTCCTAGCTTCAAAACGTCATTATGAACTTGAGACGACGCTTTTCGATGTGAACTTGACACTTTGAACTTCAAAATTGACATTAATCCCTTTGACATTGACGTTTTAAACATCAAAACGACATTTTTTAGTTCCAAAATGTCATTATGAACTTCAGACGACGCTTTTTGATGTGAACTTGACACTTTGAACTTCAAAATTGACATTAATCCCTTTGACATTGCCGTTTTAAACTTCAAAACGACATTTCTTAGATTCAAAATGTCATTATGAACTTCAAAATTGACATTAAACTTTTGACATTGACGATTTAAACTTCAAAACAATATTTCTTAGCTTCAAAACGTCAGTATGAACTTCAGGCTATGCTTTTCAATGTGAACTTGATACTTTGAACTTCAAAATTGACATTAATCCCTTTGACATTGCCGTTTTAAACTTCAAAACAATATTTCCTAGCTTCAAAACGTCATTATGAACTTGAGACGACGCTTTTCGATGTGAACTTGACACTTTGAACTTCAAAATTGACATTAATCCCTTTGACATTGACGTTTTAAACATCAAAACGACATTTTTTAGTTCCAAAATGTCATTATGAACTTCAGACGACGCTTTTTGATGTGAACTTGACACTTTGAACTTCAAAATTGACATTAATCCCTTTGACATTGACGTTTTAAACTTCAAAACGACATTTTTTAGTTCCAAAATGTCATTATGAACTTCAGACGACGCTTTTCAATGTGAACTTGATACTTTGAACTTCAAAGTTGACATTAAATCTTTGACATTGACAATTTAAACTTTAAAGCTTCAAATCATCATTATGAACTTTAAAATTGACATTAAACCTGAAAACATTGCTGATTTAAACTTCAAATAGGGGATTAAGAATTAATTTTTATTTCATTCAATAAAAAGAATTATAAAAAAAAAATCTTATGGCTAAAACAAATAAAAAAATCATATTTCTTCATTTAGATCATAATCCTCTTCAGGAAAATCCCCACAAAGCACATTTTGGGGTTTAACAAAAGCCCCATAATTCATGGGACACTCAAAATACCTCTTCCCTTTGAGACACCCATCATTTTTCCCCAAAGGCTCATCATATCTCACCCCGATCCAAAATCCATCCAACCCCTCAACTTTTCCTTTAAACATAACACACCCCAACCTTGTGGCTGATCCAGCAATTTCAACTTTACACCGACTCCCTAAAACAACCCTCTCGCAAAGTTCTTGTTCCTCCTTCTTTAACCTTTCTTTATTTTGGATGTTATCCTCATTGTAATGCCCCAATTTATTTCTAATTAAAAAAGCGCGAAGGGAATCAGCTTTATTCGCGTAAAGCTCATCAGATAACTCAAATTTAGGGACATTTCCAAAGTCTAGCTCATTTTTTATGGAGAATTTATCAACAACATGTAACCTCATTCCGTCTTCTAAGGGGTATTGACCCAACTGTGCTGAATCATCATTTAAGGTACAAATTAACTTATTATCTTTTGAATAACCTTCCAATTGCATCGTTGCGCTTGAGCCCCCGGTTATTAACTCCAATTTAGCTTTCAAATCGGCGATTGTTGTGTCTTTTGGGAAACGCTTCTCGTTGAACGATGATATATCACTATTTGACGTTGAAATATGTAGATTTACGAAATCTGAGGTGATCACTTTATAATCTGCCATCGTTTTTATTTGATTTGTAATGATTAAAACGGAATTTCTTGTTTTTGTGTAGGTTTTAAATGAAGGTTGGGACTAAACGTCAAAAGTGACAGATGATGTGGTGCCATCTGTTTACAAATTTGTCGAAATGATTGTAGATTCCTACTTTTTTATTGATTAAATAATTAATTCTTTTTAATAATTCTTATAAAATGAAATATATAGCTTAAAATATACCTTAAACTTTCTTTTTTTATGATTTTTAATGATACAATATATGTTAGATGATAAAAAACTTTTCATCTCTTTGCAAAAGATCGTCTCTCAAGAATTAATTGAGATATCCCATTGAGATAAAAGCATTTTGAAGTAAATTTAATCAAAAATTGATTCATAGCATCAAGTTCAGATTGAAAAGCATCGCTTTGAGTTTATAATGACATTTTGAAACATCGATTTGATGTTTAAAACGTCAATATCAAAGGTTTAATGTCGATTTTGAATTTCAAAGTATGACGTTTACATCGAAAAGCGTCGTCTGAAGTTCATTATGACGTTTTGAAGCTAAGAAATATTGTTTTGAAGTTTAAATCGACAATATCAAAGGTATTAATGTCAATTTTGAAGTTCAAAGTATGATGTTCACATTGATAAGCATCGTCTGAAGTTTATGATGACGTTTTGAAGTTTAAAAGTGCAATGTCAAAGGGTTAAATGTCAATTTTGAAGTTCAAAGTATCAAGTTCACATCGAAAAGCGTCGTCTCAAGTTCATAATGACGTTTTGAAGCTAAGAAATATTGTTTTGAAGTTTAAATCGTCAATATCAAAGGTTTAATATCAATTTTGAAGTTCATAATGATATTTTGAAACTAAGAAATGTCGTTTTGAAGTTTAAAAGTGCAATGTCAAAGGGATTAATTTCAATTTTGAAGTTCAAAGTATCAAGTTCACATCGAAAAGCGTCGTCTCAAGTTCATAATGACGTTTTGAAGCTAAGAAATATTGTTTTGAAGTTTAAATCGTCAATGTCAAAGGTTTAATGTAAATTTTGAAGTTCATGATGACATTTTGAAACTAAGAAAAAGTGTTTTGAAGTTTAAAACGGCAATGTCAAAGGGATTAATGTCAATTTTGAAGTTCACGTCGAAAAGCGTCGTCTCAAGTTTATAATGACGTTTTGAAGCTGAGAAATGTTGTTTTGAAGTTTAAATCGTCAATGTCAAAGGTTTAATATCAATTTTGAAGTTCATAATGACATTTTGAAACTAAGAAAAAGTGTTTTGAAGTTTAAAACGGCAATGTCAAAGGGATTAATGTCAATTTTGAAGTTCAAAGTATCAAGTTCACATCGAAAAGCATCGTCTGAAGTTCATAATGACGTTTTAAAGCTACGAAATGTCGTTTTGAAGTTTAAATCGTCAATGTCAAAGGTTTAATGTCAATTTTGAAGTTCATAATGATATTTTGAAACTAAGAAATGTCGTTTTGTAGTTTAAAACGTCAATGTTAAAGGGATTAATGTCAAATTTGAAGTTCAAAGTGTCAAGTTCACATCGAAAAGCGTCGGTTGAAGCTCATAATCACGTTTTGAAGCTAAAAAAATATTGTTTTGAAGTTGAAATCGTCAATGTCAAAGGTTTAATGTCAATTTTGAAGTTCATAATGACATTTTGAAACTAAGAAATGTCGTTTTGTAGTTTAAAACGTCAATGTTAAAGGGATTAATGTCAAATTTGAAGTTCAAAGTGTCAAGTTCACATCGAAAAGCGTCGGTTGAAGCTCATAATCACGTTTTGAAGCTAAAAAAATATTGTTTTGAAGTTGAAATCGTCAATGTCAAAGGTTTAATGTCAATTTTGAAGTTCATAATGACATTTTGAAACTAAGAAATGTCGTTTTGTAGTTTAAAACGTCAATGTTAAAGGGATTAATGTCAAATTTGAAGTTCAAAGTGTCAAGTTCACATCGAAAAGCGTCGGTTGAAGCTCATAATCACGTTTTGAAGCTAAAAAAATATTGTTTTGAAGTTGAAATCGTCAATGTCAAAGGTTTAATGTCAATTTTGAAGTTCATAATGACATTTTGAAACTAAGAAAAAGTGTTTTGAAGTTTAAAACGGCAATGTCAAAGGGATTAATGTCAATTTTGAAGTTCAAAGTATCAAGTTCACATCGAAAAGCATCGTCTGAAGTTCATAATGACGTTTTAAAGCTACGAAATGTCGTTTTGAAGTTTAAATCGTCAATGTCAAAGGTTTAATGTCAATTTTGAAGTTCATAATGATATTTTGAAACTAAGAAAAAGTGTTTTGAAGTTTAAAACGGCAATGTCAAAGGGATTAATGTCAATTTTGAAGTTCAAAGTATCAAGTTCACATCGAAAAGCATCGTCTGAAGTTCATAATGACGTTTTAAACCTACGAAATGTCGTTTTGAAGTTTAAAAGTGCAATGTCAAAGGGATTAATGTCAATTTTGAAGTTCAAAGTATCAAGTTCACATCGAAAAGCGTCGTCTCAAGTTCATAATGACGTTTTGAAGCTAAGAAATATTGTTTTGAAGTTTAAATCGTCAATGTCAAAGGTTTAATGTAAATTTTGAAGTTCTTGATGACATTTTGAAACTAAGAAATGTCGTTTTCTAGTTTAAAAGTGCAATGTCAAAGGGATTAATGTCAATTTTGAAGTTCAAAGTATCAAGTTCACATCGAAAAGCGTCGTCTCAAGTTCATAATGACGTTTTGAAGCTAAGAAATATTGTTTTGAAGTTTAAATCGTTAATATCAAAGGTTTAATATCAATTTTGAAGTTCATAATGATATTTTGAAACTAAGAAATGTCGTTTTGAATTTTAAAACTGCAATGTCAAAGGGATTAATGTCGATTTTGAAGTTCGAAGTATCAAGTTTACATCGAAAAACGTCATCTGAAGTTCTTAATGAGGTTTTGAAGCTAAAAGATACTGTTTCGAAGTTTAAATCGTCAATGTCAAAGGTTTAATGTCAATTTTGAAGTTCATAATAACATTTTGAAACTAAAAAATGTCGTTTTGAAGTTTAAAACGTCAATGCTAAAGGGATTGATGTCAATTTTGAAGTTCAAAGTATCAAGTTCACATCGAAAAACGTCGTCTAAAGTTCATAATGATATTTTGAAGCTAAGAAATATTGTTTTGAAGTTTCTAACGGCAATGTCAAAGGGATTAATGTCTATTTTGAAGTTTATTGATAAAATTTGATTCATTGTATCTCAATTTTAATTTAGATTTTATCTATAGATATATCTTATATAGATATTAGCCATTTTTTGCTTACGTACCAAGTTCACCTTGAGATTTATTTATACCTCATTCATTTTTGTCCCGTCTTAGTTTAACCTTCTTTACATTCTTTGCTGTAAATGAGTAAGTTTAATATTTTATCTCAATTAATTAATATTAAAAATTATTTACTTTTTGATTGCTCTAAGTCACTCTAAACAAGATGAGCTACAATGAGCCAATTTCGAACGATTTAGCAGCCCAATACTTACTAAATCACAACAATTCAGATGATAATGCCTCTTATAGCGGAGAAAGTGTATTGGATGAGGCATACTATGAGGTTTTACCACCTCCTATTCCTCAACACCAACTTAAATCAAATTCGATTCGTATATTTGGTTCTCAAGGGGCGAATTTGCCACCGAAAAAGAAGAAAAGAAAGAAAAGGAGGGTTAATAATAAGAAGGTAATAACTCAAGCTACGACATCATCGAGTATTAACGAGATAACTCAAAGTTATCAAGAAAATATGAATCAAAATCTTTATTTTACTCAGCCATTAGAATATCATTATCAAAGATATCATCCTCAAGACCTTTATTATACTCAATCACTACGTTATCAAAAAACGAAATATCCTATTAATGTAGGACGAAATAAGAAAAGAATTGTATCATATATGGATAAAAAGAACGTTATTACTTGCATTGGGGTTGATTTATTGAGTGGATATTGCTTGAACCATTTCCATGTTCCTAAGAAGAGAAAATCGGACGTAATGAAGAGATCTTTTTATCTAAATTTGTGCTATTTGGTGATTAACAACGTTTTAAGCGATTATTTATACTCAAAAACAATTTTTTAATTCTACATGTCTTAAAATTGGGTTATTTTCGAAATAAAACACAAAATTAAATCGAGATTGGTCAAATATATATATTTTCTGTACTTTCTAAGTAAAACATTAATTTATTTCGTAGTCTTTAAGGTTACTTTAAAGTCTTTCCCTTTTAATTTACTCATCTTGTGCTCTAAACGCTATTTTTATTTTTAAACCGTTTTAATCTTTAAAACTTTGTGCTTCCCACATTATTTATTGACAAAAATCGTTAGATTTTTTTAAAAATTGACTAGATTACCTTAATTATTGCTAAAAGAAAATTACTTACCACTCGTTTTTTTCGTGTACGTTCTGAAAAACCAGTGCATTAACCAAAACGGTCTTAATTAATCATAATCGATTCATGCAATAACGAAAATAAAATTGAAATTAAATTTTTTTTAAACATTTTTTTTTAAATTTGAATTTGGCGCGCTATGCTGACGTTTACCGGACATATTTTGGTTGTTGCCAACGTCACGCCTAAAGCGAGCCATACAAACAAAATAAAAACAAAAACACCAACAATACCAACAATAATAATATTAAAATAGCAACAGCATTAATTCAATCAATCAATCAATCAGCGTAAATGTAATTTTTTTTTGAGATCACTCGTATTTTGAGCCTGTCGTGTCGGGCGATATCAAAAATCGCGTCGAATTCGAGCCCTCGCAACAACTTTTACTATTACTAGGAGGCACTTTTACTACTGATATTTTCTCCTTCAGTTGGCTACACTTTTTCTGCATCAGCTTCAGTTGCGCGTGAAGTTGGCCGCTTAACTCCTTTTGCAATCCCTGCACCTCTTGGATATCTCTGTGCAAACTTTGATAATTCGATTTCACCTCGTTTACTGACTTTAATAATGTGTAAACTTCGATTTCTTTGTCCTCTTCTGAGAGTAAATCTGAGGTTATGTCACCTACTTGGGCTGCCAAATCGTCTAATTTCTCATCCGTCTTTTGCATCTTTTAAACACTAACATTAATCGGATGTTATAAATATTAATCGGACAATACCTGCTTTTCTAGATTAACCACCGCTTCTTCCATGACTTACAACTTAATTATTATTAACCCCTTTGAATGGGAAGCGGGGTTAAAATCAATACTGCGTTTGGATGGAGGGTTTTTTGGGTGCCATCTATTGGGGGGTAATCAAATTAAGGCTCAATCTGTTATTGGAATGCTAAATTTATATTAAATCTGTTTCGAAATGCTTCTTATTAATTAGTTTTTGAGATACGATGCATCAATGATTGGAAAATGATGGGATTAAAAAAATCGTTTCTTCAAAATTGATTGGGACATTTTGTTTCGGAAAAGACATCCCCTGTAATGAGGATATTATTACACATAATAAGGGGAGTTAGATATAACATCATGATGAGTGGAAAGAATTTTTTGAAGATTTAAGCAATGAGCTGGTAAAATAGAAATGCCAGACTTAGAGCATTTCAAAGTATTCCCAAGGACTAGGCGTTATGTGTGATAAAAGAAGTGTGGAAGATCTTGTAAAATACTCTTCAGATATGGCAATGGAAGTTGAATATGATAGACTGAGAAGCAAGTTATCTCAGATAAACTTGTATCATATGTGCAGAGTGCAAAAAACGGATTAACAAATGGGGGAAATTCCATAAGTATATGGAGAACTTTATTTCCTCAGGAGAGGTTGGTACATTCTAAGGTCTAATAAGGGCTATTGAGGAACCAAGTAAGATATCCAGCTTTACATGGATTGAAGAATTGGATGGAGGTATATTTAGCCCATGGTGTTATATAAAATGCATCACGAGATACCTGAACGCTACATTATAGTAAAAATGATATGTAGCGTCCAGACAAAGAGACATGGATCAAACAAACAGACCAAATGTTTGAAGAAAGCTAGAATGGGTCGCAAAATGGAAAAGGTTGGAAAGCGCAGGTCTAGAATTTGAGGTGATGGGACAACAATGTTCAGATTGGATTAGAAGCTTGGAAATCATGTCAAGAATGAAAAGGAAATGCTTAATCCATCTTGATCTGACCAAAAGACCTGAAATGCTTCCAGGAAACTTAAATCTATTTCTCGAAGACTTGAAATTTTTCCAAAAGACTTGATTCTGCTTATAGGTAGTTTAATATTGCTTCCAAAAGACTTGAAATGAATCCATAAGACTTGCAGTCTATCCAGAAGACTCTTTATTGAAGTAGATCTTCAATAAATCTTAATACTACTTCTAGATAACTTGATACTGCTTCTAGATAACTTGATATTACGTTTAAATAACTAAATACTGCTTCTAAAAGACTTGCAATGCTTCCAGAATGCTTTAAATACTATTAAAAGACTTGAAATGCTTCTTCCTCAATTTTGACACCCTCCACTCATAGGAAGAAATGTTAAGATACGTAGTTTTTTTTTGTTCCTCGATTACACAATGAAGGAAGGTCGTTTTTTTCAAATCTCATCTCCTTCAGATTTTTCTCCCACATCTGTACCATTACCTGCCCTTCTTGCATCTCCTTGGTGCTCCGAATATAAAAAAAGACTTAATATTTCCTCTGGAAGACTTAACACTATTTCAGAAGACTTCATACGGCTTCTAAAAGATTTCAAATGCTTTGAAAAGACTTGATACTTCCTCTGGAAGACTTGGCACTACTTCTAAAAGACTTGATATTGCTTCCAAAAAATTGAAATGTTTCCAAAAGCCTCGGTATTTCATCTGGAAGATTTGAGATGCTTCCCGAAGATTGGAAATACTACCAGAAGACTTGAAATGATTCTTCCTCAATTTTGACAACCTCCACTCATAGGAAGAAATGTTAAGATACGTAGTTTCTTTTTGTTCCTCGATTACACAATGAAGGAAGGCCGTTTTCTTCAAATCCCATCTCCTTCAGATTTTTCTCCCAGATTTGTACCATTACCTGCTCTTCTTGCATCCGTTTTGGTACTCCGAAAATAAAAAAAGACTTAATATTTCCTCTGAAAGACTTAACACTATTTAAGAAGACTTGATACGGCTTCTAAAAGATTTCAAATGATTTGAAAAGACTTGATATTTCCTCTGGAAGACTTGACACTACTTTTAAAAGACTTAATAATGCTTCCAAAAAATTTCAAATGTTTCCAAAAGCCTCGGTATTTCATCTGGAAGATTTGAGATGCTTCCAGAAGATTGGAAATACTACCAGAAGACTTGAAATGATTCTTCCTCAATTTTGACAACCTCCACTCATAGGAAGAAATGTTAAGATACGTAGTTTCTTTTTGTTCCTCGATTACACAATGAAGGAAGGTCGTTTTTTTCAAATCCCATCTCCTTCAAATTTTCTCCCAGATCTGTACCATTACCTGCCCTTCTTGCATCTCTTTTGGTGCTCCGAATATAAAAAAAAAGACTTAATATTTCCTCTGAAAGACTTAACATTATTTAAGAAGACTTGATACGGCTTCTGAAAGATTTCAAATGATTTGAAAAGACTTGATATTTCCTCTGGAAGCCTTGACACTACTGCCAAAAGACTTTATATTATTTCCAAAAAAATTGAAATGCTTCCAAAAGCCTCGGTATTTCCTCTGGAAGATTTGAGATGCTTCCAGGAGATTGAAAATAGTATCAGAATACTTGAAATGCTTCTTCCTCAATTTTGACACCCTCCACTCATAAGAAGAAATGCTAAGATAGGTAATTTCTTTTTGTTTCTCGATTACACAATGAAGGAAGGTCCTTTTTTTCAAATCCCATCTCCTTCAAATTTTCTGCCAGATCTGTACCATTACCTGCCCTTCTTGCATCTCCTTGGTGCTCCGAATATAAAAAAAACACTTAATATTTCCTCTGGAAGACTTAACACTATTTCAGAAGACTTGATACGGCTTCTAAAAGATTTCAAATGCTTCGAAAAGACTTGTTGTTTCCTCTGGAAGACTTGGCACTACTTCTAAAAGACTTGATATTGCTTCCAAAAAAATGAAATGCTTCCAAAAGCCTCGGTATTTCCTCTGGAAGATTTGAGATGCTTCCAGAAGATTGGAAATACTACCAGAAGACTTGAAATGCTTCTTCCTCAATTTTGGTACCCTCCACTCACAGGAAGAAATGTTAAGATAGGTAGTTTCTTTTTGTTCCTCGATTACACAATGAAGGAAGGTCGTTTTCTTCAAATCCCATCTCCTTCGGATTTTTCTTCCAGATTTGTACCATTACCTGCTCTTCTTGCATCCGTTTTGGTACTCCGAATATAAAAAAAGACTTAATATTTCCTCTGAAAGACTTAACACTATTTCAGAAGACTTGATACGGCTTCTAAAAGATTTCAAATGCTTCGAAAAGACTTGATGTTTCCTCTGGAAGACTTGGCACTACTTCTAAAAGACTTGATATTGCTTCCAAAAAAATTGAAATGCTTCCAAAATCCTCGGTATTTCCTCTGGAAGGTTTGAGATGCTTCCAGAGATTGGAAATACTACCAGAAGACTTGAAATGCTTCTTCCTCAATTTTGACACCCTCCACTCATAGGAAGAAATGTTAAGATACGTAGTTTCTTTTTGTTCCTCGATTACACAATGAAGGAAGGTCGTTTTCTTCAAATCTCATCTCCTTCGGATTTTTCTCCCAGATTTGTACCATTACCTGCTCTTCTTGCATCCGTTTTGGTACTCCGAATATAAAAAAAGACTTAATATTTCCGCTGGAAGACTTAACACTATATCAGAAGACTTGATATGGCTTCTAGAAGATTTCAAATGCTTCGAAAAAACTTGATATTTCCTCTGGAAGGCTTGACACTACTTCTAAAAGACTTGATATTGCTTCCAAAAAATTTGAAATGTTTCCAAAAGCCTCGGTATTTCCTCTGGAAGACTTGAGATGCTTCCAGAATACTGGAAAAACTATCAGAAGACTTGAAATGCTTCTTTCTCAATTTTGACACCCTCCACTCATAGGAAGAAATGTTAAGATAGGTAATTTCTTTTTGTTCCTCGATTACACAATGAAGGAAGGTCGTTTTCTTCAAATCCCATCTCCTTCAGATTTTTCTCCCAGATCTGTACCATTACCTGCTCTTCTTGCATCCGTTTTGGTATACCGAATATAAAAAAAGACTTCATATTTCCTCTGGAAGACTTAACACTATATCAGAAGACTTGATACGGCTTCTAGAAGATTTCATATGCTTCGAAAAAACTTGATATTTCCTCTGGAAGACTTGACACTACTTCTAAAAGACTTGATATTGCTTCCAAAAAATTTGAAATGTTTCCAAAAGCCTCAGTATTTCCTCTGGAAGACTTGAGATGCTTCCAGAAAACTGGAAAAACTATCAGAAGACTTGAAATGCTCCTTCCTCAATTTTGACACCCTCCACTCATAGGAAGAAATGTTAAGATACGTAGTTTCTTTTTGTTCCTCGATTACACAATGAAGGAAGGTCGTTTTTTTCAAATCCCATCTCCTTCAAATTTTCTCCCAGATCTGTACCATTACCTGCCCTTCTTGCATCTCTTTTGGTACTCCGAATATAAAAAAAAAGACTTAGTATTTCCTCTGGAAGTCTTAACACCATTTCAGAACACAGATATTTCCTCTGGAAGACTTGGCACTACTTCTAAAAAACTTAATATTGCTTCCAAAAAATGTGAAATGTTTCCAAAAGCCTCGGTATTTCCTCTGGAAGACTTGAAATGCTTCCAGAAGAGTGGAAAAACTATCAGAAGACTTGATATGCTTCTTTCTCAATTTTGACACCCTCCACTCATAGGAAGAAATGTTAAGATAGGTAATTTCTTTTTGTTCCTCGATTACACAATGAGGGAAGGTCGTTTTCTTCAAATCTCATCTCCTTCAGATTTTTCTCCCAGATCTGTACCATTACCTGTCCTTCTTGCATCTCTTTTGGTACTCCGAATATAAAAAAAGACTTAGTATTTCCTCTGGAAGTCTTAACACCATTTCAGAAAACTTGATACGGCTTCTAGAAGATTTTAAATGCTTCGAAAAGACTTGATATTTCCTCTGGAAGACTTGACACTACTTCTAAAAGACTTGATATTGCTTCCAAAAAATTTGAAATATTTCCAAACGCCTCGGTACTTCCTCTGGAAGTTTTGAGATGCTTCCAGGAGATTGGAAATACTATCAGAAGACTTGAAATGCGTCTTTCTCAATTTTGACACCTTCCACTCATAGGAAGAAATGTGAAGATACGTAGTTTCTTTTTGTTCCTCGATTACACAATGCAGGAAGGTCGTTTTCTTCAAATCCCATCTCCTTCAGATTTTTCTCCCAGATCTGTATCATTACCTGCCCTTCTTGCATCTCTTTTGGTACTCCAAATACAAAAAAAGACTTAATATTTCCTCTGGAAGACTTGACGTTCTAAAAGACTTGATATTGTTTCCAAAAAATGTGAAATGCTTCCAAAAGCCTCGGTATTTCCTCTGGAAGACTTGCGATGCTTCCAGAAGACTGGAAATGCTATCAGAAGACTTGAAATGCTCCTTCCTCAATTTTGACACCCTCCACTCATAGGAAGAAATGTTAAGATACGTAGTTTCTTTTTGTTCCTCGATTACACAATGAAGGAAGGTCGTTTTTTTCAAATCCTATCTCCTTCAAATTTTCTCCCAGATCTGTACCATTACCTGCCCTTCTTGCATCTCTTTTGGTACTCCGAATATAAAAAAAAAGACTTAATATTTCCTCTGGAAGACTTGACACTACTTCTAAAAAACTTAATATTGCTTCCAAAAAATGTGAAATGTTTCCAAAAGCCTCGGTATTTCCTCTGGAAGACTTGAGATGCTTCCAGAAGATTGGAAATACTACCAGAAGACTTGAAATGATTCTTCCTCAATTTTGACAACCTCCATTCATAGGAAGAAATGTTAAGATACGTAGTTTCTTTTTGTTCCTCGATTACACAATGAAGGAAGGTCGTTTTTTTCAAATCCTATCTCCTTCAAATTTTCTCCCAGATCTGTACCATTACCTGCCCTTCTTGCATCTCTTTTGGTACTCCGAATATAAAAAAAAAGACTTAATATTTCCTCTGGAAGTCTTAACACCATTTCAGAAGACAGATATTTCCTCTGGAAGACTTGACACTACTTCTAAAAAACTTAATATTGCTTCCAAAAAATGTGAAATGTTTCCAAAAGCCTCGGTATTTCCTCTGGAAGACTTGAGATGCTTCCAGAAGATTGGAAATACTACCAGAAGACTTGAAATGATTCTTCCTCAATTTTGACAACCTCCATTCATAGGAAGAAATGTTAAGATACGTAGTTTCTTTTTGTTCCTCGATTACACAATGAAGGAAGGTCGTTGTTTTCAAATCCCATCTCCTTCAAATTTTCTCCCAGATCTGTACCATTACCTGCTCTTCTTGCATCTCTTTTGGTGCTCCGAATATAAAAAAAGACTTAATATTAAATAAAAATCCTCTGAAATCCTCTGAAAGACTTAACACTATTTAAGAAGACTTGATACGGCTTCTAAAAGATTTTAAATGCTTTGAAAAGACTTGATATTTCCTCTGGAAGTCTTGACACTACTGCCAAAAGACATTATATTATTTCCAAAAAAATTGAAATGCTTCCAAAAGCCTCGGTATTTCCTCTGGAAGATTTGAGATGCTTCCGGGAGATTGGAAATAGTATCAGAATACTTGAAATGCTTCTTCCTCAATTTTGACACCCTCCACTCATAAGAAGAAATGTTAAGATAGGTAATTTCTTTTTGTTCCTCGATTACACAATGAAGGAAGGTCGTTTTCTTCAAATCCCATCTCCTTCAGATTTTTCTCCCAGATTTGTACCATTACCTGCTCTTCTTGCATTCGTTTTGGTACTCCAAATTTAAAAAAGGACTTAATATTTCCTCTGGAAGACTTAACACTATATCAGAAGACTTGATACGGCTTCTAGAAGATTTCAAATGCTTCGAAAAAACTTGATATTTCCTCTGGAAGACTTGACACTACTTCTAAAAGGCTTGATATTGCTTCCAAAAAAAATTGAAATGTTTCCAAAAGCCTCGGTATTTCCTTTGGAAGACTTGAGATGTTTCCAGAAGACTACAAATGCTAGAAAAGAGCATCCATACAAAACTGTTATTGATTTTATCTGGATTGAAGTTAGACAGGAATGAGGTAGGATGTAACTATGGCTTATACGAATGATCGTTATAATGATTAGCTTCTTTGCAACCATCCAGTGTTATGACTCCTTTGGCAGGAATATATTAAGAACTTCTGATCCAATAAAAATGAAAAGCTTGTGCAATTCGAATTCAAAAAATCGCTACATCAAAATTATTTGGAATTAATAAATAATTTTTAGTGAGCTAATTTTGGATTTAAATTGCTTCAATATGCTTCTTGTTTTGTTGAGTTATCTTGATTATTTTTTTAAGATACAATGCCATAATTACTAATTGTGTTCTAACAGATGTTGGAATTTAAAAATCGTTTCTTCAAAAATGGGTTTCTTCAAGATGGGATTAGGATTAAAAAATAATTTTCGTTGTGCTAAATCTGGATCAAATTTTCTTCGAAACGATTTTTGCTTCGAAATGATTTAAAATTGACATTGTTAAAATGAACCAATTTTGTGCAATTTGAATTGCTCTTTTAGCTTCAATTTATCATATACTTCATATCGTTATCATTAAAAATATAGATGATATGATTTTGCTTCTCTTTTAATAATTTTATTAAAGAATTTTATTAATATCATCATATAGCTTAATTAGAATTCAAAAAATCGCTACGTCAAAACGACGTGAAATTAAGATATAATTTTTTGAGAGCTAATTACTTTTTGAGATCCGCACCGTTTTCCTTTAATTTTTAATATCTAACAAACTATATTGGATTATTATTGTTATTATTTTTAAATATGTTTTCAATCAATTACTAACAATTAACATTGATGCATTTACCATTTTTAACAAGCTCCATCTCGCCGCTCTCTCGCGAGAATGAGAGACCCAGGAAGCAATTATTTTTTTAATACCCCATTTTTTTAAAATCTAATTACTTTGTAACGATTATTTCGACCTTGCCGCCTTCAAATTACATCTGAAATCCTTTAAAAGCGAAATTTTGCTTTTCAAGGTTTTATTTAAAACATAACAATAAAAATGTGCAAGCTCTGTGTTAATGTTGGGAACGTCGATGTTTTATACCAAAGAGATGAGAAGTTAAAACGTGAGGATGTGGCGATTTTGCAGGAATGGATGGCTAAGGAGAGTCATTTGCCGAAAATTTCGGGTAATTAACGAGTTAATTTTGATTAAATTGGTTCTTATTGGGTGGATTTTAGATTACTACATGCTCCTTTTTTTAAGTAGTTGTTATTACAACATCCAAGCGACAAAAACGTGCTTAGAAAATTTTTATACATTAAAAACGCATTGTCCTGAATTCTTTTCTGGTCGAGACCTCAACCAAGAATCAATTAGAATTCATCTAAACTCGGTGTAAGTGTTAATCGAGACATTCTTTTTTGATTAAGTTATTTAATAAATTTTAGGATAGCTGCTCCTTTACAACAATTAATCCCCTCGAACAAATTCAAAGTTTGCATCGTAAAGCTACATAATTGCAAAACGGACACTTTCATCTTCAACGACACCATAAAAGTAATCGATATGGCCTTAACCATTTACAACCAACAATTAGGGCCTCAAGAAGCCCACGTTTTAATCCTAGATGGGGCCGGATTGCAATTAGGACATGTCTTAAAAATAAACTTGATGAGCTTGAAAAAATATTTCGTCTTCGTCCAAGAGGCCATGCCGGTCCGATTAAGACAAATCCACGTCATCAATGTAAACGGAATCGTTGAAAAATTCGTTAACTTGCTTCGACAATGCATCAAAAAAGAGTTACAAGAACAAATGCATTGTCATAGCAAAATGGAGACTTTCCATAAGTTTGTGCCTAAAGAATTGTTGCCTAAAGATTATGGGGGAAATGAGTTAAGTTTGGATGAGTTGCACAAAAATCAGGTTGAAAATATTGAAGAACACATCGATTTGTTGATTGCGGATGAAGAGGTGAAATCTGATGAGCAAAAAAGGGTGGGGAAGGCGAATAGTTTAGAGCATTTGGGGGTACAAGGGACGTTTAAGAAATTGGATATTGATTAATTTATAATGTTTTATCTCAAGAATGAAATGAATTATATGGGGTTTGATAATATTAATATTAATAAACTTAATTGTTACACTAAACACTTCGATTTAATTGAACTAAAATTAGAACTAACACTACCACTAACACTAGAACTATCACTAGGACTAACACTAGATCTAAAACTAGAAACTTTCGGGCGTTTTTTGAAAAAATGTTTGACGTTTCCATGTTGCAACCTTTTTCAGAAACCGGTTCGAATTTCAAAAAACGCACGGCAAAACCCGAAAGATTCTAGTTTTAGACCTAGTGTTAGTCCTAGTGATGGTTTTAGTGATAGTTAATGCTAGTGTTAGTTCTAATCTTAGTTAAATTAACACCGGTCGTGAAAACCTACGTACTTATACTTCGATTTAACCCTATCATATTTATAAGAGAAAATTTAAAAAATCGTATCACAAAAATTAATCGAGATATCTGACAAAATAAGAAGCGGTTTGTTGAGATTCTGACACATATATGTCGACATCTTTACATTCCTCTTCTTCTTGTGATGCTTTTATATCACATCATAAATTGGACTCTTTTAGTTTCAATTTATCATATACCTCATATAGTCATCATTAAAAATAGAGATTATGTGATTTTGCTTGTGATTTAATCATTTTTTTAAAGAATTTTATTAATATCATCATATAGTTTTTATATCACATCATAAATTAGACTCTTTCAGTTTCAATTTATCATATACATCACATAGTTATCATTGAAAATAGAGATGTATCTCAAAAATTAATCGAGATATTTGATAAAATAAGAAGCCGTTTGTTGAGATTCTGACACATATATGTCGATATCTTTACATTCCTCTTCTTCTTGTGATGCTTTTATATCACATCATAAATTGGACTCTTTTAGTTTCAATTTATCATATACCTCATATAGTTATCATTAAAAATACAGATTATGTGATTTTGCTTGTGATTTAATCATTTTTTTAAAGAATTTTATTAATATCATCATATAGCTTTTATATCACATCATAAATTAGACTCTTTCAGTTTCAATTTATCATATACATCACATAGTTATCATTGAAAATAGAGATGTATCTCAAAAATTAATCGAGATATTTGATAAAATAAGAAGCGGTTTGTTGAGATTCTGACACATATATGTCGACATCTTTACATTCCTCTTCTTCTTGTGATGCTTTTATATCACATCATAAATTGGACTCTTTTAGTTTCAATTTATCATATACCTCATATAGTCATCATTAAAAATACAGATTATGTGATTTTGCTTGTGATTTAATCATTTTTTTAAAGAATTTTATTAATATCATCATATAGCTTTTATATCACATCATAAATTAGACTCTTTCAGCTTCAGTTTATCATATACATCATATAGTTATCATTAAAAATACAGATGTATCTCAAAAATTAATCGAGATGTTTGATAAAGTAAGAAGCGGTTTGTTGAAATTCTGACACATATATGTCGATATCTTTACATTCCTCTTCTTCTTGTGATGCTTTTATATCACATCATAAATTGGACTCTTTTAGTTTCAATTTATCATATACCTCATATAGTCATCATTAAAAATAGAGATTATGTGATTTTGCTTGTGATTTAATCATTTTTTTAAAGAATTTTATTAATATCATCATATAGTTTTTATATCACATCATAAATTAGACTCTTTCAGTTTCAATTTATCATATACATCACATAGTTATCATTGAAAATAGAGATGTATCTCAAAAATTAATCGAGATATTTGATAAAATAAGAAGCCGTTTGTTGAGATTCTGACACATATATGTCGATATCTTTACATTCCTCTTCTTCTTGTGATGCTTTTATATCACATCATAAATTGGACTCTTTTAGTTTCAATTTATCATATACCTCATATAGTTATCATTAAAAATACAGATTATGTGATTTTGCTTGTGATTTAATCATTTTTTTAAAGAATTTTATTAATATCATCATATAGCTTTTATATCACATCATAAATTAGACTCTTTCAGTTTCAATTTATCATATACATCACATAGTTATCATTGAAAATAGAGATGTATCTCAAAAATTAATCGAGATATTTGATAAAATAAGAAGCGGTTTGTTGAGATTCTGACACATATATGTCGACATCTTTACATTCCTCTTCTTCTTGTGATGCTTTTATATCACATCATAAATTGGACTCTTTTAGTTTCAATTTATCATATACCTCATATAGTCATCATTAAAAATACAGATTATGTGATTTTGCTTGTGATTTAATCATTTTTTTAAAGAATTTTATTAATATCATCATATAGCTTTTATATCACATCATAAATTAGACTCTTTCAGCTTCAGTTTATCATATACATCATATAGTTATCATTAAAAATACAGATGTATCTCAAAAATTAATCGAGATGTTTGATAAAGTAAGAAGCGGTTTGTTGAAATTCTGACACATATATGTCGATATCTTTACATTCCTCTTCTTCTTGTGATGCTTTTATATCACATCATAAATTAAACTCTTTCAGTTTCAATTTATCATATACATCATATAGTTATCATTAAAAATACAGATTATGTGATTTTGCTTGTGATTTAATCATTTTTTTAAAGAATTTTATTAATATCATCATATAGTTTTTATATCACATCATAAATTAGACTCTTTCAGCTTCAGTTTATCATATACATCATATAGTTATCATTAAAAATACAGATGTATCTCAAAAATTAATCGAGATGTTTGATAAAGTAAGAAGCGGTTTGTTGAAATTCTGACACATATATGTCGATATCTTTACATTCCTCTTCTTCTTGTGATGCTTTTATATCACATCATAAATTGGACTCTTTTAGTTTCAATTTATCATATACATCATATAGTTATCATTAAAAATACAGATTATGTGATTTTGCTTGTGATTTAATCATTTTTTTAAAGAATTTTATTAATATCATCATATAGTTTTTATATCACATCATAAATTAGACTCTTTCAGCTTCAGTTTATCATATACATCACATAGTTATCATTGAAAATAGAGATGTATCTCAAAAATTAATCGAGATATTTGATAAAATAAGAAGCCGTTTGTTGAGATTCTGACACATATATGTCGATATCTTTACATTCCTCTTCTTCTTGTGATGCTTTTATATCACATCATAAATTGGACTCTTTTAGTTTCAATTTATCATATACCTCATATAGTCATCATTAAAAATACAGATTATGTGATTTTGCTTGTGATTTAATCATTTTTTTAAAGAATTTTATTAATATCATCATATAGTTTTTATATCACATCATAAATTAGACTCTTTCAGTTTCAATTTATCATGTATATCACATAGTTATCATTGAAAATAGAGATGTATCTCAAAAATTAATCGAGATATTTGATAAAATAAGAAGCGGTTTGTTGAGATTCTGACACATATATGTCGACATCTTTACATTCCTCTTCTTCTTGTGATGCTTTTATATCACATCATAAATTGGACTCTTTTAGTTTCAATTTATCATATACCTCATATAGTCATCATTAAAAATACAGATTATGTGATTTTGCTTGTGATTTAATCATTTTTTTAAAGAATTTTATTAATATCATCATATAGTTTTTATATCACATCATAAATTAGACTCTTTCAGTTTCAATTTATCATGTATATCACATAGTTATCATTGAAAATAGAGATGTATCTCAAAAATTAATCGAGATATTTGATAAAATAAGAAGCGGTTTGTTGAGATTCTGACACATATATGTCGACATCTTTACATTCCTCTTCTTCTTGTGATGCTTTTATATCACATCATAAATTGGACTCTTTTAGTTTCAATTTATCATATACCTCATATAGTCATCATTAAAAATACAGATTATGTGATTTTGCTTGTGATTTAATCATTTTTTTAAAGAATTTTATTAATATCATCATATAGTTTTTATATCACATCATAAATTAGACTCTTTCAGTTTCAATTTATCATGTATATCACATAGTTATCATTGAAAATAGAGATGTATCTCAAAAATTAATCGAGATATTTGATAAAATAAGAAGCCGTTTGTTGAGATTCTGACACATATATGTCGATATCTTTACATTCCTCTTCTTCTTGTGATGCTTTTATATCACATCATAAATTGGACTCTTTTAGTTTCAATTTATCATATACCTCATATAGTCATCATTAAAAATACAGATTATGTGATTTTGCTTGTGATTTAATCATTTTTTTAAAGAATTTTATTAATATCATCATATAGTTTTTATATCACATCATAAATTAGACTCTTTCAGTTTCAATTTATCATGTATATCACATAGTTATCATTGAAAATAGAGATGTATCTCAAAAATTAATCGAGATATTTGATAAAATAAGAAGCGGTTTGTTGAGATTCTGACACATATATGTCGACATCTTTACATTCCTCTTCTTCTTGTGATGCTTTTATATCACATCATAAATTGGACTCTTTTAGTTTCAATTTATCATATACCTCATATAGTCATCATTAAAAATACAGATTATGTGATTTTGCTTGTGATTTAATCATTTTTTTAAAGAATTTTATTAATATCATCATATAGTTTTTATATCACATCATAAATTAGACTCTTTCAGTTTCAATTTATCATGTATATCACATAGTTATCATTGAAAATAGAGATGTATCTCAAAAATTAATCGAGATATTTGATAAAATAAGAAGCGGTTTGTTGAGATTCTGACACATATATGTCGACATCTTTACATTCCTCTTCTTCTTGTGATGCTTTTATATCACATCATAAATTGGACTCTTTTAGTTTCAATTTATCATATACCTCATATAGTCATCATTAAAAATACAGATTATGTGATTTTGCTTGTGATTTAATCATTTTTTTAAAGAATTTTATTAATATCATCATATAGTTTTTATATCACATCATAAATTAGACTCTTTCAGTTTCAATTTATCATGTATATCACATAGTTATCATTGAAAATAGAGATGTATCTCAAAAATTAATCGAGATATTTGATAAAATAAGAAGCGGTTTGTTGAGATTCTGACACATATATGTCGACATCTTTACATTCCTCTTCTTCTTGTGATGCTTTTATATCACATCATAAATTGGACTCTTTTAGTTTCAATTTATCATATACCTCATATAGTCATCATTAAAAATACAGATTATGTGATTTTGCTTGTGATTTAATCATTTTTTTAAAGAATTTTATTAATATCATCATATAGTTTTTATATCACATCATAAATTAGACTCTTTCAGTTTCAATTTATCATGTATATCACATAGTTATCATTGAAAATAGAGATGTATCTCAAAAATTAATCGAGATATTTGATAAAATAAGAAGCGGTTTGTTGAGATTCTGACACATATATGTCGACATCTTTACATTCCTCTTCTTCTTGTGATGCTTTTATATCACATCATAAATTGGACTCTTTTAGTTTCAATTTATCATATACCTCATATAGTCATCATTAAAAATACAGATTATGTGATTTTGCTTGTGATTTAATCATTTTTTTAAAGAATTTTATTAATATCATCATATAGTTTTTATATCACATCATAAATTAGACTCTTTCAGTTTCAATTTATCATATACATCACATAGTTATCATTGAAAATAGAGATGTATCTCAAAAATTAATCGAGATATTTGATGAAATAAGAAGCAGTTTGTTGAGATTCTGACACATATATGTCGATATCTTTACATTCCTCTTCTTCTTGTGATGCTTTTATATCACATCATAAATTGGACTCTTTTAGTTTCAATTTATCATATACCTCATATAGTCATCATTAAAAATACAGAATATGTGATTTTGGTTGTGATTTAATCATTTTTTTAAAGAATTTTATTAATATCATCATATAGTTTTTATATCACATCATAAATTAGACTCTTTCAGTTTCAATTTATCATATACATCACATAGTTATCATTGAAAATAGAGATGTATCTCAAAAATTAATCGAGATATTTGATAAAATAAGAAGCGGTTTGTTGAGATTCTGGCACATATATGTCGATATCTTCACATTCTTCTTCCGTTAGAACGTGCTGATTATCACTAGCCGAAATAATCATGTTTTGTTTAAAAGAGTATCAGGTGAAATTTATATGGAAGAGGATCTTTTCTTTCTCTCTTTAAAGTCCTGCGCAAATTGAAGATTTTGCTCACATGCAAGTTTACTTTTCTTACATCAGCTTGTATTAATTTTGCGCAAAGGCAAGTTATTAAAAATTGATACATAGTCTTGTTAATTTCGGGACTATAACGGTATAGCAATATTTGTTAGTTTTAATACGACATTTATTAACATTATTAACACAAATACATCATCATCAAAAAAAATCAAACGCTCCTTTTCTCAGCAATCTTCAACATCCAGTTGAAGAAGATATAGACGCTCTTATAATCCTAAAAAATTCCTCATCAGCCGTTCCTAATTACTTAATAACCACCATAATAAGTTACCTTTGTTGCACCCTCGTGCGAAACATTCCCAAAGATAGGTAACTCCACCACCATTTTTCTTTGGCTCATACACAACAAAATGAAAACATCTTTTCTAGTTGAGACATCCGCTTCGTACCAATTTAAACCATAAACGGACTGCACCACACTCTCAGCCTATCATAAATGAAATGAGTACTTTCATTTTAACGTTGATTATACGTACAGCTGAAGTTAACGTTTGTCCAAAAATGTGGAGGGCAAACAATACGATAGAGTTGGATATAAATATAAAAAAACTTATTAAGCTGTTTTGCTAAAATTAAAATTCGAAATTAATAAATTAAATAAATTAATATTGGGTCAAGCAAAACCGTTGAAATGTCGATTGAGGATAACGTTAAAGAGAGGAGAAGGCACAATTTCGTTGGGACCATAGAGACGGTGAAATATTCGTTGACCAATTGAAACATCTTGAAGATGTGTTGATGATACAAGACGATGGGGCGAAGAACTTTAAAATTCATTCTCCTATCCCTCGTCAACTTGACACCCCCGATAATTTCGTTGAGATGTTTAATCCGAACAATGAGTAAAGTCATCGTATAACAATACAACAAAATAGCAAGAAAAAACACGTTCATGGTGAGCTTAATCACGTGTATTTGAAATAAAATGATCAGAGTCATGTCGAATCGACTCAAATCGTGATTAACGTAATAAGGACCAGATAAAGAAATATTATTATTATTATCTGATTCATCCCTAAAGATAATATATATAAAACAAGCAATGTGCGCGAGAATAAACGAAAGATATCGACACAATTTTAAAAGAAACTTCATATTTCGTTCCAAGAAAAAATCGCCTCGGGGAATCCCAAACTCGGAATAATCACTAAACACTTTAATGATTTTAATCAAAACGTGATGTCTCATTAACATCATCGCATTAACAAAAATGAGGAGGAACCCCGTTGAAATAAATATGGTGTGAACCAAACATTTCCCAAAATTAACTTGATAATCTAAAAAGAACAATAATAAAATCATTAAGTAGATAAAATTTTCTTACTTTTCTTACTTTTGATTTCGATTACCAATGGGTAAAACCCCCATAATATACTAATTAATACAAAAATTATTGGGCCGAATCCTCGAAGTCCATGGGATATGGGCCAACATTGGTTGAGACGAAAATTTAATTCTAAGAGGTGAAATCCGAGAGTCTTTGACATTTTCAATGAAGATGTTTGAATGGTGCTTCTTTGGATCGTAAGGGAATTTATATGAATTTTTAGAGGGCGATGTAACGACCGGGTTAAGAAAACACGATGAAAAATTCATTGGCGAAAATTGATTTTATAAAAATTATGTTGTTAATGGTTTGAATAAATGAAAAGGAATTCAAATGTAATAATGAATTTAAAAAAATATCGTATAAATCCCGCTTAATGAGTTGTATGTTAAATTGAAGAGTCTAAATTATGATGTGATATAAAAATTATATGATAATATTAATAAAAATTTCAGAAAAAAATATTGAAAGATTTGTCAAATTTGAAGGTGTAAAATGTTCAAGAAATGATATCATCTGTATTTTGGATGGTGGTTATATGATGTATATGATAAATTGAAGATGAAATAGTCTAACTTATGATGTGATATAAAAACTATATGATATTAATAAAATTCTTTAAAAAAATGATTAAAGGAGAAGCAAAATCACATCATCTGTATTTTTAATGATAACTATATGATGTATATGATAAATTGAAGATGAAAGAGTGTAATTTATGATGTGATATAAAAACTATATGATGATATTAATAAAATTCTTTTTAAAAATTATTAAATGAGAAGCAAAATCACATCATCTGTATTTTTAATGATAACTATATGATGTATATGATAAATTGAAGATGAAAGTGTCTAACTTATGATGTGATATAAAAACTATATGATGATATTAATAAAATTCTTTAAAAAAATGATTAAAGGAGAAGCAAAATCACATCATCTGTATTTTTAATGATAACTATATGATGTATATGATAAATTGAAGTGAAAGAGTCTAATTTATGATGTGATATAAAAACTATATGATATTAATAAAATTCTTTAAGAAAATGGTTAAATGAGAAGCAAAATCATATTGTCTGTATTTTTAATGATAACTATGTGATGTATATGATAAATTAAAGCTGAAGAAGTCTTATTTATGATATAATATAAAAGCTATATGATGATATTAATAAAATTCTTAGAAAGAAATGATTAAAGGAGTGACAAAATCACATCATCTGTATTTTTAATGATGACTATATGATGTATATGATAAATTGAAGCTAAAAGAGTCTAATTTATGATATGATATAAAAGCTATATGATGATGTTAATAAAATTCTTTAAGGAAATGGTTAAGGGTGAAGCAAAATCAAATTATTTGTGTTTTTAATGATAACGATGTGATGTATATGATAAATTGACGCTGAAAGAGTCTAATTTATGAGGTGATATAAAAGCTACATGATGATGTTAATAAAATTCTTTAAAGAAATGATTAAATGAGAAGCAAGATCATATCGTCTGTATTTTTAATGATAACTATGTGATATACAGTAGGGCACCGACATTCGCGGCTTCAAATTACACGGATTCGCATATTCGCGTTTTAAATTTTGCTGCCTTTTTCAACATTCACGACTCGATTATTCGCGAATACATAGCAAGTATGTATGTAATTTTTTAAAAATTTAAAACGAAGTTTACCGTAGGTTTACTGTACAAGCAACCAGCTTCACATATGCGTTTCTCTGGGAATCCCTCATTTATGATCGATTTTAATGTTTGTGTTAGGTGCTTATTTTTGTGTTCTGTATTTCGTTCAGGTTAGTGTTTCGCCCGTTTTTTTACTATAATTTTATAAACAATAAATTAATCTCACAACAGTACTCAAAATGGGTACAAAAAGGCCTGCGATGGAAATAAATTTAATTGCCAAACGTGCAAAGTCAGTTATGACTCTAGAAAGAAAAATTCAAGTTCTTGATATGCTCCGGGAAGGGAAAAGAGCTACCGAAGTAGGCCGGGTCTTCGGTGTCAATGAATCTACGATAAGATCTATAAAGAAACAAGAAGAGGTAATTAGAAATAGCGTAAAAAGTGGCATACCGTCATCATTAAAGGTAACGTCACAAGTTCGTGATGTTAATATTGAAAAAATGGAGAAGTCTCTTTATCTTTGGATTGAGGACCATGGTCGCAAAAATATACCATTAACTAGGGCTAGATTAATGGATAAAGCCAAGGAACTTTATCAACATTTTTCGTGTGGAATGGACTGTGCTGAAGACGATTGTAAATTTAAAGCCAGCAGAGGATGGTTCGAAAGATTCAAAACTCGTTTTAATCTCCATAACATTAAGTTGTGTGGAGAATCAGCTTCAGCAGATCATCAACAGGCTGCAAAATTTCCTGATGAAATAATAAAATTAATAGAAGAAAAAGGTTACCGTCCTGAACAAATATTTAATGCGGACGAAACCGGGCTTTATTGGAAACAAATGCCCACACGAACATACATTTCAAAAAATGAAAAGACAGCACCTGGTTTTAAATCGGCTAAGGATAGAGTTACAGTTTTATTTTGTGCAAATGCACGCGGAGACTTTATTACAAAACCAATGTTAATATATCGAGCAGCTAATCCACGAGCTTTAAAGAACAAGGACAAAGAAGCTCTTCCGGTCTATTGGCGAGCTAATTCAAAAGCTTGGATGACTTCTCAGCTATTTATAGAGTGGTTTAAAGAGTGCTTTGTTAAAGAAGTGGAGCGTTACCTAAAATCTAAAAATTTAGCATTTCACGTTTTATTGATATTGGATAACGCCCCATCTCATCCAGTAGATGCTCTCAAATTAGCTCATCCATGTGTTGAGGTGGTATTTCTTCCGCCCAACACAACATCCTTATTACAACCTTTAGATCAAGGTGTTATAAAAGCTTTTAAAAGTCATTATATCCGGCACATGTTCGATTTTGTACATGAGAAAATACAAAATGATAGTGTTTTCTCAATAAAAGATGTGTAGAAATTATACAATATTGACCATGCGATTACATCTATAAAACTTGCTTTAAATGACATTAAAGTATCAACCGTAAGTAATGCATGGAAAAAACTGTTGAAAAAAGACAAAGTGTGCGCAAAGTGTAAGCGAAATTGATGAGGCAATAGAGAGAGCTGTTCTTTCTGCACGGTTGCTACCGGGAGATGATTTTCATACCATTGTACCAGCTGATATCGAATCTCTCGTCAATGATCAAGAGGAAGAGTTGTCCAGTGCAGACTTAGAAGCGCTACTAATAGAAAATGTTTCAGGAACGGATGAAGAAGATAATAGTAATTCCCTATGTAATAAATTAACGTTGAAGGAACTTAATTTATTTATACAAGAAGCAAATAATCTTGCTGAAAAAATAGTAGAATATGATCCATCAACGGAACGAAGCACAAAATTTAAAAATGGTCTGAATACTCTTCTTGCTCCTTACAAAGAGCTTCAAAAGGATATGCAACACAAAGCATTGCAACCTACTATCCTTTCATTTTTTAAACCATCGTGATCTAAAGCAATTATTATTGATGAGTAGAAATGTTAACTTTTATTTCTTTTTTTAGTTTATTTTGTTGCAGTTTGTTGTTGCTATCGAGTTTAGGTTTTTTTATATTTTAAACAATTGTAATTATTTTAATATCTGTATTAGTTCCGAATACAAAAGTTTTAAGACCAGTCGTTTTATTTTGCAATTTTAAGCGTTTTATTTAGTATGTATAATTTATTAATTTTTGAAATTTTTAATTTTTAAAATTAAATTAAATGAAACTTTTGGCGTCGGTGACCATTTGGCGGTTAACGTGTTAAAAGAACATAGAAGTAGTAGTTTATCCTTCATAATATCTAGTGCTTCAATATTCGCGGATTCAACATTCGCGGCGTATTTTTAGAACCTAACCCTCGCGAATGTTGGGGCCTTACTGTATATGAAAAATTAAAGCTGAAAGAGTCTTATTTATGATGTGATATAAAAGCTATATGATGATATTAATAAAATTCTTAGAAAAAAATTATTAAAGGAGTAGCAAAATCATATCATCTGTATTTTTAGTGATAACTATATGATGTATATGATAAATTGAAGCTGAAAGAGTCTAATTTATGATGTGATATAAAAGCTATATGATGATGTTAATAAAATTCTTTAAAAAAAATGATTAAATGAGAAGCAAAATCACATCGTCTGTATTTTTAATGATAACTATGTGATGTATATGATAAAGTAAAGCTGAAAGAGTCTAATTTATGATATGATATAAAAGCTATATGATGATATTAATAAAATTCTTTTAAAAAATGATTAAATGAGAAGCAGAAACATATCGTCTGGATTTTTAATGACAACTATGTGATGTATATGATAAATTAATGCTGAAAGAGTCTAATTTATGATGTGATATAAAAGCTATATGGTGATATTAATAAAATTCTTTTAAGAAATGATTAAATGAGAAGCAAGAACATATCATCTGTATTTTTAGTGATAACTATGTGATGTGTATGGTAAATTAAAGCTGAAAGAGTGTAATTTATGATGTGATATAAAAGCTATATGATGATGTTTATAAAATTCTTTAAGGATATGGTTAAGGGTGAAGCGAAATCACAATATTTGTGTTTTTAATGATAACGATGTGATGTATATGATAAATTGTCGTCTAAAGAGTCTAATTTATGATATGATATAAAAGCTATATGATGATGTTAATAAAATTCTTTAAAAAAAATGATTAAATGAGAAGTAAAATCATATCGTCTGTATTTTTAATGATAACTATGTGATGTATATGATAAAGTAAAGCTGAAAGAGTCTAATTTATGATATGATATAAAAGCTATATGATGATATTAATAAAATTCTTTTAAAAAATGATTAAATGAGAAGCAGAAACATATCGTCTGGATTTTTAATGACAACTATGTGATGTATATGATAAATTAATGCTGAAAGAGTCTAATTTATGATGTGATATAAAAGCTATATGGTGATATTAATAAAATTCTTTTAAGAAATGATTAAATGAGAAGCAAGAACATATCATCTGTATTTTTAGTGATAACTATGTGATGTGTATGGTAAATTAAAGCTGAAAGAGTGTAATTTATGATGTGATATAAAAGCTATATGATGATGTTTATAAAATTCTTTAAGGATATGGTTAAGGGTGAAGCGAAATCACAATATTTGTGTTTTTAATGATAACGATGTGATGTATATGATAAATTGTCGTCTAAAGAGTCTAATTTATGATATGATATAAAAGCTATATGATGATGTTAATAAAATTCTTTAAAAAAAATGATTAAATGAGAAGTAAAATCATATCGTCTGTATTTTTAATGATAACTATGTGATGTATATGATAAAGTAAAGCTGAAAGAGTCTAATTTATGATGTGATATAAAAGCTATATGGTGATATTAATAAAATTCTTTTAAGAAATAATTAAATGAGAAGCAAGAACATATCATCTGTATTTTTAGTGATAACTATATGATGTGTATGATAAATTGAAGCTGAAAGAGTCTTATTTATGTTGTGATATAAAAGCTATATGATGATATTAATAAAATTCTTAGAAAAAAATGATTAAAGGAGTAGCAAAATCATATCATCTGTATTTTTAGTGATAACTATATGATATATATGATAAATTGAAGCTGAAAGAGTCTAATTTATGAGGTGATATAAAAAAATATATGATGATATTAATATCATTTGAAAACGAAATCTCGATTTTAAACACGTCGTATCTCAAGAACGAAATGAGATATCGAGTTGAAATAAAAAGCATTTTAAATGCAAATTTAACAATAAAACTTATTTCTTAATCCCCATCAATTTTGAAGAATCATTTTTTTTTTAATTCCACCACCTTTTAGAACATAATTAATCATTAAGGTATTGTATCTCAAAAACTAATCGAGATATTTCGATAAAATAAGAAGCATTTTGAAACAAATTTAACCCAAATTTAGCATAGCTAAGATTATTTATTAATCCTCATCAATTTTGAAGACAATTAAGTTATAACAACTCAATCAAATTCCAACTTTTTAAAGCTTCCCTCCACCCCAAACGTCTCCGAGGCATTTTTAAACGTCCCAATCCGTTTGGATTCATCCGCAATTTCATTCTCCTCATCCACAAAGTATTGGAAATGATTTTCAAAATTTTTAATCATTTCATCTAAACCAACAAAAAATTGTTTAAATCAAATTTAATCAAATTAATTTAGATTTACCTTGTAAATCTTTGCAAGATCCCGCCGTTCCCCCCATTTCAAACGGGAGAGCCTCCTTTGGAATAATCCCATCCAAACCATCGACGGTTTTATGAAAAACGATCTAAAATCAGATCAAATTAGAGATGGGGAATTTTAATTAAATAATTCTTTACTGCATCATAAACGTTCTTTTTGATGAAAGGTCGAGCTAAGCTCGAAAATTTCTCCGTAACCGACGAGACGTTCACGATATGAACAGCTTTTAAGATGATGGGGGATGCTTCTTGCACAAAGAATAAATATTTCTTTAACGTGACTATATTACAACGTAATAAATGTCCTAAACTAAAATCTTTCGCGTCCATAATCATGATTTGACCCGGGGTTGTCCCGATTTGCATTTGGGTTAATGAGACGACCATGTCGATGATTTTAAATGCTTCGTTTAAGTCGTACTTTTCTGGGAGAATGTCCATTAATTTCGTCAATAAAATTGGGTAATTCTCTTTCGTACGAGCGGGTAAAATCGTTATTAAACTAAAAAAGAATCAAAAAATTATTGATTAAGACACAAATTTTGTTGAAAAAACTTCGTTTGGAGGTGTGATTTTAAATGTTCATCCTTTGGGTTTCTTTTGGCGAAGAATTCCGGGCAATGAGATCTCGAAAAGTAATAATTTTCGATCGATTTTTTCGCCAATTCTATGTTAAATCCGTTGCTGTGCAAAAAATGGATCAATTTCATCTCTAAAAAACGATTTTATCTCAATTAAATTTAATCATAATATTATTTCATTTATTATTATTAATTATAATTTATTACCAGTTGGTTTGGGGAGATGATTTTGTTTACTAATCCACTCATTTAAGTACTTCACATCCTCCCTTTTTAATTTAGGTTCTTTTTGGTACTCCAATTCGACATCGGCGAAACTTGGATACATTGTTGTTTTTTGTGGGTGATAATCGGTCAATTATTGAAAACGAACTAAAATGAGAGATTGAAAGTGCCATAAAACTGTAGATAAACGGGATTAAACTTGTAATCGGGCGAAAAAAGAATTTAGCGCGTCATCTATTAAGCGGATTTAATAATGAGCTTAGTTATCTTATAAAAATTGTGTTACATTTTGTGTTTAAAATGAAACTAGATTAAATTTGGTTCAAATTGGTTCTTGTTTTATCGAGATATCTCGATTAGTTTTTGAGATATGATGCCTTAATGTTTTAAATTGTGATCGAAATAAAATTATTTTTTAAAAATTTTTAAATCAATAATTGAATCAATATTGCAAACTTGGGTTTACTTGAAAAATATCATCATATAGTTTTTGTATCATATCATAAATTAAACTCTTTTAGCTTCAATTTAACACACTATCATAATATTATCATTAAAAATACATGTTTTAATGTGTTCGTTCTTGTTTCGCTGCTAAAAAATCCTTCTTATATATTTTGTAAATGTTATAACTTCATTATATCTTCATTTATGATCAAAAATGTACTAGAAACATATCCTATATGAGATAATCTTGATGCAACTTATCAAAATTTTGAATAAAGGGCAGATTGTCTCTTTTCTGTCACCAATAATCTTCCAAAATACTTTTGCCCCTATAAGCATATCTATTTAATCTCTTGAATTGAAATTTCAATTCTGTATTATTGGCAGAGGAAGTTTGTGCATGAGTGATTTTTTATGCTCGCTCACGATGTATCTCACGCTGATCACGCACACCACTCACGTAAATAACATACAAGAATGTCGTGAATTACGCATGACCCATCGTGACTCGACGTCACATCTTCCTAAATAGACGATTTCTTATTACTATCTCAAAATCAGCACCTTCCTTGCATACGATCTCGACGATTCGAGATAAATTTATTCTTTAAACATCTTCAATAAGATACTAAGTTGTTTAAACGATCTTTTATCTCATTCCGCCGAGGTCGCTTGCGCGCAAGGCGCTACATCTTCCTAAATAGACGATTTCTTATTACCATCTCAAAATCAGCACCTCCCTTGCATACGATCTCGACGATTTAAGATGAATTTATTCTTTAACCATCTTCAATAAGATACTAAGTTTTTTAAACGATCTATTATCTCATTCCGCCGAGATCGTTTGCGCGCGAGGCGCTACATCTTCTTACATAGACGATTTCTTATTAATATCTCAAAATCAGCACCTCCCTTGCATACGATCTGGACGATTTGAGATGAATTCATTCTTTAAACATCTTCAATGAGATACTAAGTTTTTTAAACGATCTTTTATCTCATTCAGCCGAGGTCGCTTGCGGGCGAGGCGCTACATCCGCTTAAATAGACAATGTCTTATTACTATCTCAAAATCAGCACCTCCCTTGTATACGATCTCGACGATTTGACATGAATTTATTCTTTAAACATCTTCAATAAGATACTAAGTTTTTTAAAAGATCTTTTATCTCACTCCGCCGAGGTCGCTTGCGGGCGAGGCGCTACATCCTCTTAAATAGACGATTTTTTATTACAATCTCAAAATCAGCACCTCCCTTGCATACGATCTCGACGATTTGAGATGAATTTATTCTTTAACAATCTTGAATAAGATACTAAGTTTTTTAAACGATCTTTTATCTCATTCCGCCGAGGTCGCTTGCGAGCGAGGCGCTACATCTTCTTAAATAGACGATTTCTTATTACCATCTCAAAATCAGCACCTCCCTTGCATACGATCTCGACGATTTAAGATGAATTTATTCTTTAACCATCTTCAATAAGATACTAAGTTTTTTAAACGATCTATTATCTCATTCCGCCGAGATCGTTTGCGCGCAAGGCGCTACATCTTCTTACATAGACGATTTCTTATTAATATCTCAAAATCAGCACCTCCCTTGCATACGATCTGGACGATTTGAGATGAATTCATTCTTTAAACATCTTCAATGAGATACTAAGTTTTTTAAACGATCTTTTATCTCATTCAGCCGAGGTCGCTTGCGGGCGAGGCGCTACATCTGCTTAAATAGACAATGTCTTATTACTATCTCAAAATCAGCACCTCCCTTGTATACGATCTCGACGATTTGACATGAATTTATTCTTTAAACATCTTCAATAAGATACTAAGTTTTTTAAAAGATCTTTTATCTCACTCCGCCGAGGTCGCTTGCGGGCGAGGCGCTACATCCTCTTAAATAGACGATTTTTTATTACAATCTCAAAATCAGCACCTCCCTTGCATACGATCTCGACGATTTGAGATGAATTTATTCTTTAACAATCTTGAATAAGATACTAAGTTTTTTAAGCGATCTTTTATCTCATTCCGCCGAGGTCGCTTGCGCGCGAGGCGCTACATCTTCTTAAATAGACGATTTCTTATTACTATCTCAAAATCAGCACCTCCCTTGCATACGATCTCGACGATTTGAGATGAATTCATTCTTTAACTATCTTGAATAAGATATTAAGTTTTTTAAACGATCTTTTATCTCATTCCGCCGAGGTCGCTTGCGAGCGAGGCGCTACATCTTCCTAAATAGACGATTTCTTATTACCATCTCAAAATCAGCACCTCCCTTGCATACGATCTCGACGATTTAAGATGAATTTATTCTTTAACCATCTTCAATAAGATACTAAGTTTTTTAAACGATCTATTATCTCATTCCGCCGAGATCGTTTGCGCGCAAGGCGCTACATCTTCTTACATAGACGATTTCTTATTAATATCTCAAAATCAGCACCTCCCTTGCATACGATCTGGACGATTTGAGATGAATTCATTCTTTAAACATCTTCAATGAGATACTAAGTTTTTTAAACGATCTTTTATCTCATTCAGCCGAGGTCGCTTGCGGGCGAGGCGCTACATCTGCTTAAATAGACAATGTCTTATTACTATCTCAAAATCAGCACCTCCCTTGTATACGATCTCGACGATTTGACATGAATTTATTCTTTAAACATCTTCAATAAGATACTAAGTTTTTTAAAAGATCTTTTATCTCACTCCGCCGAGGTCGCTTGCGGGCGAGGCGCTACATCCTCTTAAATAGACGATTTTTTATTACAATCTCAAAATCAGCACCTCCCTTGCATACGATCTCGACGATTTGAGATGAATTTATTCTTTAACAATCTTGAATAAGATACTAAGTTTTTTAAGCGATCTTTTATCTCATTCCGCCGAGGTCGCTTGCGCGCGAGGCGCTACATCTTCTTAAATAGACGATTTCTTACTACTATCTCAAAATCAGCACCTCCCTTGCATACGATCTCGACGATTTAAGATGAATTTATTCTTTAACCATCTTCAATAAGATACTAAGTTTTTTAAACGATCTTTTATCTCATTCCGCCGAGGTCGCTTGCGGGCGCACCGCTACATCTTCCTAAATAGACGATTTCTTATTACTATCTCAAAATCAGCACCTCCCTTGCATACGATCTCGACGATTTGAGATGAATTTATTCTTTAACCATCTTGAATAAGATACTAAGTTTTTTAAACGATCTTTTATCTCATTTCGCCGAGGTCGCTTGCGGGCGAGGCGTCACATCTGGTTAAATAGACGATTTTTTATTACTATCTCAAAATCAGCACCTCCTTTGCATACGATCTCGACGATTTGAGATGAATTTATTCTTTAAACATCTTCAATAAGATACTAAGTTGTTTAAACGATCTTTTATCTCATTCCGCCGAGGTCGCTTGCGGGCGAGGCGCTACATCTTCTTAAATAGACGATTTCTTATTATTATCTCAAAATCAGCACCTCCCTTGCATACGATCTCGACGATTTGAGATGAATTTATTCTTTAACCATCTTGAATAAGATACTAAGTTTTTTAAAACATCTTTTATCTCATTCCGCCGAAGTCGCTTGCGGGCGAGGCTCTACATCTTCTTAAATAGACGATTTTTTATTACAATCTCAAAATCAGCACCTCCCTTTCATACGATCTCGACGATTTGAGATGAATTTATTCTTTAACCATCTTGAATAAGATACTAAGTTTTTAAACGATCTTTTATCTCATTCCGCCGAGGTCGCTTGCGGGCGAGGCGCTACATCTTCTTAAATAGACGATTTCTTATTACTATCTCAAAATCAGCACCTCCCTTGCATACGATCTCGACGATTTGACATGAATTTATTCTTTAAACATCTTCAATAAGATACTAAGTTTTTTAAAAGATCTTTTATCTCACTCCGCCGAGGTCGCTTGCGGGCGAGGCGCTACATCCTCTTAAATAGACGATTTTTTATTACAATCTCAAAATCAGCACCTCCCTTGCATACGATCTCGACGATTTGAGATGAATTTATTCTTTAACAATCTTGAATAAGATACTAAGTTTTTTAAGCGATCTTTTATCTCATTCCGCCGAGGTCGCTTGCGCGCGAGGCGCTACATCTTCTTAAATAGACGATTTCTTATTACTATCTCAAAATCAGCACCTCCCTTGCATACGATCTCGACGATTTGAGATGAATTCATTCTTTAACTATCTTGAATAAGATATTAAGTTTTTTAAACGATCTTTTATCTCATTCCGCCGAGGTCGCTTGCGAGCGAGGCGCTACATCTTCCTAAATAGACGATTTCTTATTACCATCTCAAAATCAGCACCTCCCTTGCATACGATCTCGACGATTTAAGATGAATTTATTCTTTAACCATCTTCAATAAGATACTAAGTTTTTTAAACGATCTATTATCTCATTCCGCCGAGATCGTTTGCGCGCAAGGCGCTACATCTTCTTACATAGACGATTTCTTATTAATATCTCAAAATCAGCACCTCCCTTGCATACGATCTGGACGATTTGAGATGAATTCATTCTTTAAACATCTTCAATGAGATACTAAGTTTTTTAAACGATCTTTTATCTCATTCAGCCGAGGTCGCTTGCGGGCGAGGCGCTACATCTGCTTAAATAGACAATGTCTTATTACTATCTCAAAATCAGCACCTCCCTTGTATACGATCTCGACGATTTGACATGAATTTATTCTTTAAACATCTTCAATAAGATACTAAGTTTTTTAAAAGATCTTTTATCTCACTCCGCCGAGGTCGCTTGCGGGCGAGGCGCTACATCCTCTTAAATAGACGATTTTTTATTACAATCTCAAAATCAGCACCTCCCTTGCATACGATCTCGACGATTTGAGATGAATTTATTCTTTAACAATCTTGAATAAGATACTAAGTTTTTTAAGCGATCTTTTATCTCATTCCGCCGAGGTCGCTTGCGCGCGAGGCGCTACATCTTCTTAAATAGACGATTTCTTACTACTATCTCAAAATCAGCACCTCCCTTGCATACGATCTCGACGATTTAAGATGAATTTATTCTTTAACCATCTTCAATAAGATACTAAGTTTTTTAAACGATCTTTTATCTCATTCCGCCGAGGTCGCTTGCGGGCGCACCGCTACATCTTCCTAAATAGACGATTTCTTATTACTATCTCAAAATCAGCACCTCCCTTGCATACGATCTCGACGATTTGAGATGAATTTATTCTTTAACCATCTTGAATAAGATACTAAGTTTTTTAAACGATCTTTTATCTCATTTCGCCGAGGTCGCTTGCGGGCGAGGCGTCACATCTGGTTAAATAGACGATTTTTTATTACTATCTCAAAATCAGCACCTCCTTTGCATACGATCTCGACGATTTGAGATGAATTTATTCTTTAAACATCTTCAATAAGATACTAAGTTGTTTAAACGATCTTTTATCTCATTCCGCCGAGGTCGCTTGCGGGCGAGGCGCTACATCTTCTTAAATAGACGATTTCTTATTATTATCTCAAAATCAGCACCTCCCTTGCATACGATCTCGACGATTTGAGATGAATTTATTCTTTAACCATCTTGAATAAGATACTAAGTTTTTTAAAACATCTTTTATCTCATTCCGCCGAAGTCGCTTGCGGGCGAGGCTCTACATCTTCTTAAATAGACGATTTTTTATTACAATCTCAAAATCAGCACCTCCCTTTCATACGATCTCGACGATTTGAGATGAATTTATTCTTTAACCATCTTGAATAAGATACTAAGTTTTTAAACGATCTTTTATCTCATTTCGCCGAGGTCGCTTGCGGGCGAGGCGTCACATCTGGTTAAATAGACGATTTTTTATTACTATCTCAAAATCAGCACCTCCTTTGCATACGATCTCGACGATTTGAGATGAATTTATTCTTTAAACATCTTCAATAAGATACTAAGTTGTTTAAACGATCTTTTATCTCATTCCGCCGAGGTCGCTTGCGGGCGAGGCGCTACATCTTCTTAAATAGACGATTTCTTATTATTATCTCAAAATCAGCACCTCCCTTGCATACGATCTCGACGATTTGAGATGAATTTATTCTTTAACCATCTTGAATAAGATACTAAGTTTTTTAAAACATCTTTTATCTCATTCCGCCGAAGTCGCTTGCGGGCGAGGCTCTACATCTTCTTAAATAGACGATTTTTTATTACAATCTCAAAATCAGCACCTCCCTTTCATACGATCTCGACGATTTGAGATGAATTTATTCTTTAACCATCTTGAATAAGATACTAAGTTTTTAAACGATCTTTTATCTCATTCCGCCGAGGTCGCTTGCGGGCGAGGCGCTACATCTTCTTAAATAGACGATTTCTTATTACTATCTCAAAATCAGCACCTCCCTTGCATACGATCTCGACGATTTGAGATGAATTTATTCTCTAAACATCTTTAATAAGATACTAAGTTTTTTAATCGATCTTTTATCTCATTCCGCCGTGGTCGCTTGCGGGCGAGGCGCTACATCTTCTTAAATAGATGATTTCTTATTATTATCTCAAAATCAGCACTTCCCTTGCATACGATCTCGACGATTTGAGATGAATTTATTCTTTAAACATCTTCAATAAGATACTAAGTTGTTTAAACGATCTTTTATCTCATTCCGCCGAGGTCGCTTGCGCGCGAGGCGCTACATCTTCTTAAATAGACGATTTCTTATTACTATCTCAAAATCAGCACCTCCCTTGCATACGATCTCGACGATTTGACATGAATTTATTCTTTAAACATCTTCAATAAGATACTAAGTTTTTTAAAAGATCTTTTATCTCACTCCGCCGAGGTCGCTTGCGGGCGAGGCGCTACATCCTCTTAAATAGACGATTTTTTATTACAATCTCAAAATCAGCACCTCTCTTGCATACGATCTCGACGATTTGAGATGAATTTATTCCTTAAATATCTTAAATAAGACACTAAGTTATTTAAAAGATCTTTTTATCTCACTTCGCCGAGGTTGTTTATGGGCGAGGCGCTACCTCTTCTTAAATGGATGATATCTCATTACTATCTCAAATCAGCATCTTACTTCTTAATTTCAGAACTAGCAGTAAAATTTGAAGGTAGCACACCAGATAATGCTGATACTACTTTACGATGTTTGGTAAACCTTTCAACCAATTGTTCAATTGTATGATAAAGAGATGAAGATTACTCATAGAGATGAAGATATTCGACGTCAATGTTGTTGACAATGTATAGCTCATAACTTTTTGAAGAATCACTATACACATCACAAAATTCGAAAATCGAAACATACTTTGCAATTGGGCGGCTTATTGCGATGTTTCCTTATTATGATTACATTGAAGTTCTTTGAGAGCATTCACAATCACTGAATAAATTTCGCTGAATCTTATAATAGCTTCATGTTTGTGGACCTATCGTGTTTTGGCATATTGAGAGCAAGCTTTCTTGATAACCGGCGGGTTGAGCAGAATGTCGAAAGTGGGAACCAACAGAAAACACAATCCTAATGCAATTTCAGACATTTGCTAATGAAGTTCTGAAAAGATCTGAGGGCTTGTGTACAAGGCATTCTTCTGTGAAGTATTCAAATCCTCAGCCAGGATTTTTATCTCCAGACTCAGCCACAAATCGTAACAGGACTCTAAAATTTTGCAGTAGTTTGCCGCAAAAAATTATTGCTTTTAAGATAGGAATTAGTTTTTTAATTATTAAAGGATTGAATAACGGGTTGAATAAGAAGAAATTATTCCTAATCAACGTTAAGTGAAATTAAACATTTATTGATTAAGCAATAAAATTTGATTAAATTTGCTTCAAACTACTTCTTCTTTCATTAAAATATCTGAATTAATTTTTGAGATACGATCTTTTTGATTCATTATTTCAAATTTTCGGCTTCGCGAGTTTAAGCACCGTATTGAGATATCCATAAATTTTCTTAAAATCCTTCAATTCAAAACAACCTCATTATTACCATGGAAATAATTGATCAAAAATAACTTACATTCGCCATCGTTGGATAGGACAAAGACCCAAAAAAGCTTAATTCGATGGAGAAGCTTTTTTGACTCATCCCCAAAAAGATCAAAACGTCTTTTCTTACCCCCAATTCGGCTTCGTACCAATTTAAATCATAAATACCCTCGGATATTTTTATACTCTAAAAGTAATCGAGTCAAAATCTAATCAAATTAAGATTAATTAAGTTATCTTAACCATGTTAATTAAGCGCTGCCCCGTTGAGTGAAGAACGTACATTGCAGTAACCGAAGCGATCAAAATCCCAAAACTGGGCAAATCAAAAACTAAATACAACTTTGAGATCGAAATAACGGTGCAAATCATCGTGCAAAATCGCTGGGGGATAATCAAAGTGTTATAAGTGGTGAACATTTTGAATAATTTCGAAATATATTGATGATAAACGATGATTTCGCGAAATTTTGTGCAGCTTTTTTCACCACGTTTAAACTTAATTTCTCCCAATAAATCGACGATATGATCCATTCGGATTATCAATAACTCAAACGAGTAATAATAATAAATAATGAAGGTGAAAAAAACGTTTAAAATTAACATGAAGGAGAACATTTGAAATAAAATGATAAAGCCGTGAATGAAAGGATCAACTTGAAAGGGGGAATAATAAATAATGGCCATATTACAAAGTGAGTTGTTGTATTGAGTGATTCGTTTGATTTTCCCGCAAGAATCATCGAAAACCATCCAATTCGCCAAAGAAAAGCAGAGGCAAAAAATGAATCCTCTCACGATTTTGATCCACTTCTGAACGGATATCTCAGTATTTTTTAATTTTTTTGGTACCCCGAATTTATTGAAATTACTGAAAACGTTGATTTTCTCGAAAAATTCTTGCTTTCCGTGTAAGATAACGAGATGAACTGAGATGTACGTGATCCCAATCGACATAAGCTCCAAATGTAATAAACATTCTTGAAGGAGATCTTTACATTCTAACAAAAATTGAATTAAATAAAAAAATAAAAAATTGAGATGATAAATTTACTTAAATATTCCCTCAAAGTCGGGTTTAGCCCCAAAGTTATATTTATAATCACTAAAAGTACTCCAACGTAACCTCGAAATCCATCATTTTTGGGCCAAGAACTAAATTTTCGAAATGTTGTTTCGATTAAATGGTACCCGAACGTTTTAGCCATTACGAGGCGGTGTTTACACTGAAAATTGGGGCTAACTCTTTATTGTTTTCGATTAGGGAAGGTGAATCAACAAACATATAAAATATGCAAGTTAAGGAACCTTAATTGAAGAGTATCGACTTGTTTTTGAACCATTTTAAAAGTAAAAAAAAAAGTAAAAAACGAGATATCGAAATGGATTAAGATGCGCTTTAAAGGGGATTTAATAGAAATGGGGTGTGCCACAAATTATGTTTTATTTGCCACAAACTTAATTATTATGATTTTTTAAATTTTACTAATTCCGCTTTTTTTTAACCATATTGTATTTATGAAAGGAAATTAAATAAATCGTATCTCAAAAATGAATTGAGATATTTTAATGAAATAAGCAAACTTAATGTAATTTCGTTGCTAAAAAGAAAAGTATTTAATTTCCGTTAGTTTGGTTGAAATGATTTTTATTATGAAGTCAAATTTAATAAAATCATCTGTATGTGTTAAAATGAAGCTTAGATAGCCTAGATTATGATGTGATAGAATAACTATATGATGATATCAATAAAATTTGCAGAAGAAAATTATTAAATTAGTAAATTAATTTTTAATTAGTCATCATACATTAAAATTTGAAAATCTACAACAAGTTCATCTCCAGTTATGCTATCCCAAAGTTTTAAGCCGGCCCATTTATGGCCGTATTGGTACACAGTTGAAATTTTCCATTCGTTGTCGTGAAAAACTTTTCCAATATACCTATAAACACCATCGTAATAACCCCCCCGAACCAGATTATCCAAAAAACTCCCTTGTACAGTAACAATATTGACATATTTCCATTTTAATCGGCTTGGCTCGTTTGAACAAAACACCTAAAATAATTATTAAATTGAATCATAATTTAAGATCACTTCGTTGTATTTTTATTACCATAATCGTGTTTATATTGCTAACGACAGATTTCTTGGATAAAATGGATGTTGTGGCTGTTTTGGTTGTTGCGTTGAGAGTGGCTGGGTAATAACTAATCTGATTAGTTTGTCCTTCATAATCTAAAGAGAAAAAAGCGTTATTAATTATAGTTATTAATTAATGGTGTATCTTACCAAAATATACACCCACACGACCAATAAGCACTTCAAAATCGTCAGTTGGGACGGCATCATTGGAAATTACGCCGTCGTAATGTCTCCAATAAAAAGGTTCTCAACAATTATTTAAAAAAGAATTTTGTTATTTAAAAATTGTTATTTAAAAATTATGTTAAACTTACCATTTGCAAGAACTGCACTTGCAGATATAAGAATAATTATGCCAGCGAACATATTCTTTCGTGTCAACATTCTCGGTGTTATTAAAACTTTCCTTTATGTTTTTGTTGTATTTATAATCGATCATGGCAATAAAAATTAAATGTAAGATTAGGAATTAATTTAATAATCTTGATTTTGGACAAAGATGTTTCGAATAAATTGAACTAATACATAGATTTATGGTTTTATATTCTCAGATCAAGATACTTTTAATCTATTTACAACACATATTTATGGGAGTTAATAAATGACTAATTTACTAAATTAAAGCTTACATATTCGCTGAAATTCTGGAACTAAAAGTATAACTAATACTAGATCCTACAACCTTGCTTTAGTATTAACACTAGATCTAGAACTAGAAACATTAGGGTTTAACCCTGCATCTCTTAAGACGGCAAAACTCTAATGCTTCTAGTTTTAAGTGTAGTGTTAGTTTTGAAGATAGGTTGGGTTGGGTTATTACATATATATATATATATGTGTGTTCTGGTTGATCCGAGGTATCATCCGTTCATCTTCTTGGTTGTTCCCTGTGGACAAGGGCAGACGTTTCGCCAAGATCTCACTTGGCATCTTCAGTGCTTTGTCGTAGTCTCCTGTTGACAGACTGAATATGAATTACCATTATAAACCTCTACGGGGAGGAAACCTACAGGAAAACTAAGCCCTTTGAAAGACTGAGAGAAAAGAAAACCAACTTACTCTGCGATTTGACATTTCTAAAACGATGTCGTGACAATGACTGACAATCCCGACAAACTGAAGCAATCCTCAGGCGAGCCAGCAATTCGCTCCTTAAAGAAGAAATCCGAAAAACGAGGAAGACTCTCAGCAGCACCGAACTCGAATTATACCAGCTTCATCTGTTATTGAGCCAACAGCTACATATCATCATCTGGACCCAGTTAGAAATTTTAACATTCTGGCGTTGCGAAACGAACACAGCCCAGAAAACCAAGAAACTCAAAAAAAAAATTCTAAGGTTTAAAAGCAAGGTCCGCAAAAACATCTAAGCGGCCACACCTCCAAAACCAAAAGATCGTCCATAACCTTTCAGGATACAACCTTTCAGATGCAGAATGTGCAGTTTTAAGCAAAGGATTCAACTACGCCTTAACCCCAAGGACCATTCCGGATGAAGAAATCATCGCTAACGTGGAATCCAGCTTAACTTCAATGGAGAAACGAAAAGCCGAAATTTTAAGAATGGACATCTCCAGGATTTTACGTTTAGCTAAACCACCAAAGTTGAATTTAGATCCAAATGAAATCCAGGCCCTGAAGCAACTTAAAAACAACCACAATATCATCATACTTCAAGAGCAAGGTGGACAAGGGCAGACGTTTCGCAAAGATCTCACTTGGCATCTTCAGTGCTTTGTCGTAGTCTCCTGTTGACAGACTGAATACGAATTACCATTATAAACCTCTACGGAGAGGAAACCTGCAGGAAAACTAAGCTCTTTGAAAGACTGGGAGAAAAGAATACCAACTTACTCTGCGATTTGACATTTCTAAAACGATGTCGTGACAATGACTGACAATCCCGACAAACTGAAGCAATCCTCAGGCGAGCCAGCAATTCGCTCCTTAAAGAAGAAATCCGAAAAACGAGGAAGACTCTCAGCAGCACCGAACTCAAATTATACCAGCTTCATCTGTTATTGAGCCAACAGCTACACATCATCATCTGGACCTAGTTAGAAATTTTAACATTCTGGCGTTGCGAAACGAACACAGCCCAGAAAACCAAGAAACTCCAAAAGAAGTTCGAAGGTTTAAAAGCAAGGTCCGCAAAAACATCTAAACGGCCACACCTCCAAAACCAAAAGATCGTCCATAACCTTTCAGGATACAACCTTTCAGATGCAGAATGTGCAGTTTTAAGCAAAGGATTCAACTACGCCTTAACCCCAAGGACCATTCCGGATGAAGAAATCATCGCTAACGTGGAATCCAGTTTAACTTCATTGGAGAAACGAAAAGCCGAAATTTTAAGAATGGACATCTCCAGGATTTTACGTTTAGCTAAACCACCAAAGTCGAATTTAGATCCAAGTGAAATCCAGGCCCTGAAGCAACTTAAAAACAACCACAATATCATCATACTTCAAGGGCAAGGTGGACAAGGGCAGACGTTTCGCAAAGATCTCACTTGGCATCTTCAGTGCTTTGTCGTAGTCTCCTGTTGACAGACTGAATACGAATTACCATTATAAACCTCTACGGGGAGGAAACCTACAGGAAAACTAAGCTCTGTGAAAGACTGAGGGAAAAGAAAACCAACTTACTCTGCGATTTGACATTTCTAAAACGATGTCGTGACAATGACTGACAATCCCGACAAACTGAAGCAATCCTCAGGCGAGCCAGCAATTCGCTCCTTAAAGAAGAAATCCGAAAAACGAGGAAGACTCTCAGCAGCACCGAACTCGAATTATACCAGCTTCATCTGTTATTGAGCCAACAGCTACACATCATTATCTGGACCCAGTTAGAAATTTTAACATTCTGGCGTTGCGAAACGAACACAGCCCAGAAAACCAAGAAACTCCAAAAGAAGTTCGAAGGTTTAAAAGCAAGGTCCGCAAAAATATCTAAGCGGCCACACCTCCAAAACCAAAAGATCGTCCATAACCTTTCAGGATACAACCTTTCAGATGAAGAAGGAGCAGTTTTAAGCAAAGGATTCAACTACGCCTTAACCCCAAGGACCATTCCGGATGAAGAGTCATCGCTAACGTGGAATCCAGCTTAACTTCAATGGAGAAACGAAAAGCCGAAATTTTAAGAATGAACATCTCCAGGATTTTACGTTTAGCTAAACCACCAAAGTCGAATTTAGATTCAAATGAAATCCAGGCCCTGAAGCAACTTAAAAACAACCACAATATCATCATACTTCAAGGGCAAGGTGGACAAGGGCAGACGTTTCGCAAAGATCGCACTTGGCATCTTCAGTGCTTTGTCGTAGTCTCCTGTTGACAGACTGAATACGAATTACCATTATAAACCTCTACGGGGAGGAAACCTACAGGAAAACTAAGCTGTTTGAAAGACTGAGGAAAAAGAAAACCAACTTATTCTGCGATTTGACATTTCTAAAACGATGTCGTGACAATGACTGATAATCCCGACAAACTGAAGCAATCCTCAGACGAGCCAGCAATTCGCTCCTTAAAGAAGAAATCCGAAAAACGAGGAAGATTCTCAGCAGCACCGAACTCGAATTATACCAGCTTCATCTGTTATTGAGCCAACAGCTACACATCATCATCTGGACCCAGTTAGAAATTTTAACATTCTGGCGTTGCGAAACGAACACAGCCCAGAAAACCAAGAAACTCCAAAAGAAGTTCGAAGGTTTAAAAGCAAGGTCCACAAAAACATCTAAGCGGCCACACCTCCAAAACCAAAAGATCGTCCATAACCTTTCAGGATACAACCTTTCAGATGTAGAATGAGCAGTTTTAAGCAAAAGATTCAACTACGCCTCAACCCCAAAGACCATTCCGGATGAAGAAATCATCGCTAACGTGGAATCCAGCTTAACTTCAATGGAGAAACGAAAAGCCGAAATTTTAAGAATGGACATCTCCAGGATTTTACGTTTAGCTAAACCACCAAAGTCGAATTTAGATCCAAATGAAATCCAGGCCCTGAAGCAACTTAAAAACAACCACAATATCATCATACTTCAAGGGCAAGGTGGACAAGGGCAGACGTTTCGCAAAGATCTCACTTGGCATCTTCAGTGCTTTGTCGTAGTCTCCTGTTGACAGACTGAATACGAATTACCATTATAAACCTCTACGGAGAGGAAACCTGCAGGAAAACTAAGCTCTTTGAAAGACTGGGAGAAAAGAATACCAACTTACTCTGCGATTTGACATTTCTAAAACGATGTCGTGACAATGACTGACAATCCCGACAAACTGAAGCAATCCTCAGGCGAGCCAGCAATTCGCTCCTTAAAGAAGAAATCCGAAAAACGAGGAAGACTCTCAGCAGCACCGAACTCAAATTATACCAGCTTCATCTGTTATTGAGCCAACAGCTACACATCATCATCTGGACCCAGTTAGAAATTTTAACATTCTGGCGTTGCGAAACGAACACAGCCCACAAAACCAAGAAACTCCAAAAGAAGTTCGAAGGTTTAAAAGCAAGGTCCGCAAAAACATCTAAGCGGCCACACCTCCAAAACCAAAAGATCGTCCATAACCTTTCAGGATACAACCTTTCAGATGCAGAACGAGCAGTTTTAAACAAAGGATTCAACTACGCCTTAACCCCAAGGACCATTCCGGATGAAGAAATCATCGCTAACGTGGAATCCAGTTTAACTTCATTGGAGAAACGAAAAGCCGAAATTTTAAGAATGGACATCTCCAGGATTTTACGTTTAGCTAAACCACCAAAGTCGAATTTAGATCCAAGTGAAATCCAGGCCCTGAAGCAACTTAAAAACAACCACAATATCATCATACTTCAAGGGCAAGGTGGACAAGGGCAGACGTTTCGCAAAGATCTCACTTGGCATCTTCAGTGCTTTGTCGTAGTCTCCTGTTGACAGACTGAATACGAATTACCATTATAAACCTCTACGGGGAGGAAACCTACAGGAAAACTAAGCTCTGTGAAAGACTGAGGGAAAAGAAAACCAACTTACTCTGCGATTTGACATTTCTAAAACGATGTCGTGACAATGACTGACAATCCCGACAAACTGAAGCAATCCTCAGGCGAGCCAGCAATTCGCTCCTTAAAGAAGAAATCCGAAAAACGAGGAAGACTCTCAGCAGCACCGAACTCGAATTATACCAGCTTCATCTGTTATTGAGCCAACAGCTACACATCATTATCTGGACCCAGTTAGAAATTTTAACATTCTGGCGTTGCGAAACGAACACAGCCCAGAAAACCAAGAAACTCCAAAAGAAGTTCGAAGGTTTAAAAGCAAGGTCCGCAAAAATATCTAAGCGGCCACACCTCCAAAACCAAAAGATCGTCCATAACCTTTCAGGATACAACCTTTCAGATGAAGAAGGAGCAGTTTTAAGCAAAGGATTCAACTACGCCTTAACCCCAAGGACCATTCCGGATGAAGAGTCATCGCTAACGTGGAATCCAGCTTAACTTCAATGGAGAAACGAAAAGCCGAAATTTTAAGAATGAACATCTCCAGGATTTTACGTTTAGCTAAACCACCAAAGTCGAATTTAGATTCAAATGAAATCCAGGCCCTGAAGCAACTTAAAAACAACCACAATATCATCATACTTCAAGGGCAAGGTGGACAAGGGCAGACGTTTCGCAAAGATCGCACTTGGCATCTTCAGTGCTTTGTCGTAGTCTCCTGTTGACAGACTGAATACGAATTACCATTATAAACCTCTACGGGGAGGAAACCTACAGGAAAACTAAGCTGTTTGAAAGACTGAGGAAAAAGAAAACCAACTTATTCTGCGATTTGACATTTCTAAAACGATGTCGTGACAATGACTGATAATCCCGACAAACTGAAGCAATCCTCAGACGAGCCAGCAATTCGCTCCTTAAAGAAGAAATCCGAAAAACGAGGAAGATTCTCAGCAGCACCGAACTCGAATTATACCAGCTTCATCTGTTATTGAGCCAACAGCTACACATCATCATCTGGACCCAGTTAGAAATTTTAACATTCTGGCGTTGCGAAACGAACACAGCCCAGAAAACCAAGAAACTCCAAAAGAAGTTCGAAGGTTTAAAAGCAAGGTCCACAAAAACATCTAAGCGGCCACACCTCCAAAACCAAAAGATCGTCCATAACCTTTCAGGATACAACCTTTCAGATGTAGAATGAGCAGTTTTAAGCAAAAGATTCAACTACGCCTCAACCCCAAAGACCATTCCGGATGAAGAAATCATCGCTAACGTGGAATCCAGCTTAACTTCAATGGAGAAACGAAAAGCCGAAATTTTAAGAATGGACATCTCCAGGATTTTACGTTTAGCTAAACCACCAAAGTCGAATTTAGATCCAAATGAAATCCAGGCCCTGAAGCAACTTAAAAACAACCACAATATCATCATACTTCAAGGGCAAGGTGGACAAGGGCAGACGTTTCGCAAAGATCTCACTTGGCATCTTCAGTGCTTTGTCGTAGTCTCCTGTTGACAGACTGAATACGAATTACCATTATAAACCTCTACGGAGAGGAAACCTGCAGGAAAACTAAGCTCTTTGAAAGACTGGGAGAAAAGAATACCAACTTACTCTGCGATTTGACATTTCTAAAACGATGTCGTGACAATGACTGACAATCCCGACAAACTGAAGCAATCCTCAGGCGAGCCAGCAATTCGCTCCTTAAAGAAGAAATCCGAAAAACGAGGAAGACTCTCAGCAGCACCGAACTCAAATTATACCAGCTTCATCTGTTATTGAGCCAACAGCTACACATCATCATCTGGACCCAGTTAGAAATTTTAACATTCTGGCGTTGCGAAACGAACACAGCCCACAAAACCAAGAAACTCCAAAAGAAGTTCGAAGGTTTAAAAGCAAGGTCCGCAAAAACATCTAAGCGGCCACACCTCCAAAACCAAAAGATCGTCCATAACCTTTCAGGATACAACCTTTCAGATGCAGAACGAGCAGTTTTAAACAAAGGATTCAACTACGCCTTAACCCCAAGGTCCATTCCGGATGAAGAAATCATCGCTAACGTGGAATCCAGCTTAACTTCAATGGAGAAACGAAAAGCCGAAATTTTAAGAATGGACATCTCCAGGATTTTACGTTTAGCTAAACCACCAAAGTCGAATTTAGATCCAAGTGAAATCCAGGCCCTGAAGCAACTTAAAAACAACCACAACATCATCATACTTCCGGCGGATAAGGGTAATGCCACAGTGGTTATGGACTCGGTAGATTACAAGCAGAAGATCATGGACTTGCTCAAAGATACGGCCTACAAACCAGCAGCAAGAGACCCTACAACTTACCTAGAAAAGACAACCTAGACAAGAAATGATTTTCTCCTCAATAATTATGATTTCAATTTGCTTCAAAACGAAATTTATTTCATCGCGATCTCTCATTTCGTTCTTGAGATACAACTCATTTAATTGCATCGTAATCGATTTAATCCCAACAACGACGCGATTGAATTAAAAAGATAGTATCTTCGGATATTATGGAAACGAAGAAATTAAATTTGGCTCGTTCAAACCAGATCAAATTTGCTCCAAAATGCTTCTTATTTCATTGGGATATCTCATTTAGTTTTTGAGATACGATTTTGAAAAAAAATATTTATTTAAGTTGTGTCAAAAAATTTATTTACCCATCTCAATAAGATAACAGTCATTTTTAGGAATAGATTCAACTTGTTAGTAATACATTCTTAACTTTCTTTATAATCATAATAATTTTAAACGTTACCTCTACTTAATTTTACTTTTAAATATTTACAAAATAAAAAATTGCTTTATCCATTAACTTTAATCTCAAAGTTAAGGATTACTGCTCTCCCCAGGTTCATCAGCAGCCAAATTCTTCACATCTTCACCATTAACCCTCGAGTATCTTAACCCAATCAATATGGAGCGAGCTTTCACATAAACCATCGTTAAAGTTAATCCGTTATAAATAAACATTCCTGTTAAGAGAAAAACGAAGCCCACCAACTAAAAATAAAGCAAAATTGAGATTAATCATTCAAGAAAAAAAAATTTATTATAACCTGGAGCCAATGGAATTTTTGGTGGAACAAAAATAAGCTGAACATCCAAATAACGATCGTTCGGACACTATCGAGGACCATTCGATGTGTGGCCGACATTTCTTTTGTAACACTAATTCCAGCAAAATTGAAGAAAGCAATCGAAAAAATCGTTCCTATTAAAACGAAAAAATTAGAACAATTTCGATTAAATTAAAATCGTTAATTACCCAAAATCGCTAATAATAAAAGTGGGTTATTACTAATTTGAACAAAAGCATCGATTACATCCTCAAGAACACCCCGAGAGTTATTGCTAAATGGGTGTCCGACATAAATAAAATAAAACGGGATTTGGAGGAGCCCCAACACCAAAAATCCAAAAACGCCTTAAAAAAAATTTAATTTTGATTAATTAAATCGTAATGAATTAATTTTTTACCTTCCCATCCAACGGCTTGAAGCGGGGGGATATCCAATCCATGAACAAACTTTTCTTCAATAACCATTTGAATAGAAGTGATAATTTGAGCAAAAACGATCAATAAATCACCCGTAATTATGCTATTTGGCCCAAAACTCGGCCCAGACATATCTTTATAAATAATATCGGCCATCGCAACAACAACCAATCCCAAAATAATCAAAAAAATCCCACTCCATTGTCGCTTTTTAATCACTTTATCCAAAAATGTTACACTTAATAATGCTACGAAGATTATAACGGAACCTAAAACAAAAAAATAATAATTTAAAAAATTTAAGCTATGTTTATGAATTAATATCTCAAAAAATAATTGAGATATCAATTTCTACATTAGATTCTTCATTTAATTCTGAGTAAATACCCCAAATTTAATATCTCCAACCTTAATAATGGATAAGATATATTTTTTTTTAATTTGTAGAAACGAAACATCAAATTTTAAAAAAATTGTTAGATTATGATTAATATCTCGAGAGATAATTGAGATATCAAAACGCGGATTTCTGCGTTAGATTCTCCATTTAATTCTGAATAAATCAATAAAGTTTCATTTCTTCGTCTTTAATAATCACCGAGAAAATTCTCTTTTTCTGATACAAGACGTTATTTAAAAATCGATTTTTTTGGTTATTTTTACGACTTAATATCTCAAGAATTAATTAAGATAACAAAACGCAGTTTGTAGAATTTTTTTAAATTTGTGTGTTCTTTATCGTGAAGAAAATCGTTTTTAAGGATATCTTTTCGTTCTTGAGATATTGCTCTTTAAACTTGAACTTGATTTTAAGAATTTTCTATAAATTAACAATTTTTTCAATCATTTAAAAAAAAATCGTAAAAAATCGGATTCTTAAGATATCATAATGAAATTAATATGATTTATAGAAGAAAGTGTGTTCTTTATCGTGAAGAAAATCGTTTTTAAGGATATCTCTTCGTTCTTGAGATATTACTCTTTAAACTTGAACTTGATTTTAAGAATTTTCTATAAATTAACAATTTTTGCAATTATTTTCAAACAATCGTAAAAAATCGGATTCTTAAGATATCATAATGAAATTAATATGATTTATAGAAAAAAGTGTATTCTTTATCGTGAAGAAAATCGCTTTGAAGGATATCTCTTTGTTCTTGAGATATTAATCTTTAAACTTGATTTTAAGAATTTTCCAAATTAACAATTTTTGCAATCATTTTCAAAAAAACGTAAAAAAAATCGGATTCTTAAGATATCTTAATGACATTTATATAACTTATTGAAGAAGGTGTGTTCTTTATCGTGAAGAAAATCGTTTTTAAAGATATCTCTTCGTTCTTGAGATATTACTCTTTAAACTTGAACTTGATTTTAAGAATTTTCTATAAATTAACAATTTTTGCAATTATTTTCAAAAAATCGTAAAAAATCGGATTCTTAAGATATCATAATGAAATTAATATGATTTATAGAAGAAAGTGTGTTCTTTATCGTGAAGAAAATCGTTTTTAAGGATATCTCTTCGTTCTTGAGATATTACTCTTTAAACTTGAACTTGATTTTAAGAATTTTCTATAAATTAACAATTTTTGCAATTATTTTCAAACAATCGTAAAAAATCGGATTCTTAAGATATCATAATGAAATTAATATGATTTATAGAAAAAAGTGTATTCTTTATCGTGAAGAAAATCGCTTTGAAGGATATCTCTTTGTTCTTGAGATATTAATCTTTAAACTTGATTTTAAGAATTTTCCAAATTAACAATTTTTGCAATCATTTTCAAAAAAACGTAAAAAAAATCGGATTCTTAAGATATCTTAATGACATTTATATGACTTATTGAAGAAAGTATGTTCTTTTTCATGAAGAAAATCGTTTTTAAAGATATCTCTTCGTTCTTGAGATATTACTCTTTAAACTTGAACTTGATTTTAAGAATTTTCTATAAATTAACAATTTTTGCAATCATTTTCAAAAAATCGTAAAAAATCGGATTCTTAAGATATCTTAATGAGATTTATATGATTTATTGAAGAAGGCGTGTTCTTTATCGTCAAGAAAATCGTTTTAAAGAATATCTCTTTGTTCTTAAGATATTAATCTTTAAACTTGAACTTTATATAAATTTTTTAAATTTGTAGAAACGAAACATAAAATTAAAAAAAAAATTGTTTACGATTAATATCTCAAGAGATAATTGAGATATCAAAATACAAATATCTGACATTATCTTAAAATCGATTTTCTTTTGGTTATTTTTACGAATTAATATCTCAAGAATTAATTAAATCCCCCAAATTTAATATCTCCAACCTTAATAATGGATAAGATATAAATTTTTTAATTTTGTGGAAACGAAAAGTCAAATTTTTAAAAAATTGTTAGCTAATGATTAATATCTCAAGAGATAATTGAGATATCAAAACGCGGATTTCTGCATTAGATTCTCCATTTCATTCTAAATAAGTCAATAAAGTTTCATTTCTTCGGCTTTAATAATCACCGAGAAAAAATTTTTTTCTGATACAAGACGTTATCTTAAAATCGATTTTTTCGGTTATTTTTACGAATTAATATCTCAAGAATTAATTGAGATATCGAAACGCGGTTTTCTGCGTTAAATTCGCGATTTAATCCCAAATAAATCCCCCAAATTCAATATCTCCAACTTTAATAATGGATAAGATATAATTTTTTTAATTTTGTGGAAACGAAAAGTCAAATTTTTAAAAAATTGTTAGGTTATGATTAATATCTCAAGAGATAATTGAGACATCAAAACGCGGATTTCTGCGTTAGATTCTCCATTTCATTCTAAATAAGTCAATAAAGTTTCATTTCTTCGGCTTTAATAATCACCGAGAAAAAAATTTTTTTTCTGATACAAGACGTTATCTTAAAATCGATTTTTTCGGTTATTTTTACAAATTAATACCTCAAGAATTAATTAAGATATCGAAACGCGGTTTGCTGCGTTAAATTCGCGATTTAATCCTAAATAAATCCCTCAAATTTTATATCTCCAACTTTTAATAATGGATAAGATATAAATTTTTTAATTTTGTGGAAACAAAAAGTCAAATTTTTAAAAAATTGTTAGGTTATGATTAATATCTCAAGAGATAATTGAGATATCAAAACGCGGATTTCTGCGTTAGATTCTCCATTTAAATCTGAATAAGTCAATAAAGTTTCATTTCTTTGTCTTTAATAATCACCGAGAAAAAATTTTTTTCAGATACAAGACGTTATCTTAAAATCGATTTTTTCGGTTATTTTTACAAATTAATATCTCAAGAATTAATTAAGATATCGAAACGCGGTTTGCTGCGTTAAATTCGCGATTTAATCCTAAATAAATCCCTCAAATTTTATATCTCCAACTTTTAATAATGGATAAGATATAAATTTTTTAATTTTGTGGAAACGAAAAGTCAAATTTTTAAAAAATTGTTAGGTTATGATTAATATCTCAAGAGATAATTGAGATATCAAAACGCGGATTTCTGCGTTAGATTCTCCATTTAATTCTGATTAAGTCAATAAAGTTTCATTTCTTCGTCTTTAATAATCACCGAGAATCTACTCTTAATTTTTTTTCTGATACAAGACGTTATCTTAAAATCGATTTTTTCGGTTATTTTTACAAATTAATATCTCAAGAATTAATTAAGATATCGAAACGCGGTTTTCTGCGTTAAATTCCCGATTTAATCCTAAATAAATCCCCCAAATTTAATATCTCTAACCTTAATAATGGATAAGATATAAATTTTTTAATTTTGTGGAAACGAAAAGACAAATTTTTAAAAAATTGTTAGGTTATGATTAATATCTCAAGAGATAATTGAGATATCAAAACGCGGATTTCTGTGTTAGATTCTCCATTTAATTCTGAATAAGTCAATAAAGTTTCATTTCTTCGTCTTTAATAATCACCGAGAATCTACTCTTAATTTTTTTTTCTGATACAAGACGTTATCTTAAAATCGATTTTTTCGGTTATTTTTACAAATTAATATCTCAAGAATTAATTAAGATATCGAAACGCGGTTTTCTGCGTTAAATTCCCGATTTAATCCTAAATAAATCCCCCAAATTTAATATCTCTAACCTTAATAATGGATAAGATATAAATTTTTTAATTTTGTGGAAACGAAAAGACAAATTTTTAAAAAATTGTTAGGTTATGATTAATATCTCAAGAGATAATTGAGATATCAAAACGCGGATTTCTGTGTTAGATTCTCCATTTAATTCTGAATAAGTCAATAAAGTTTCATTTCTTCGTCTTTAATAATCACCGAGAATCTACTCTTAATTTTTTTTCTGATACAAGACGTTATCTTAAAATCGATTTTTCGGTTATTTTTACAAATTAATATCTCAAGAATTAATTAAGATATCGAAACGCGGTTTTCTGCGTTAAATTCCCGATTTAATCCTAAATAAATCCCCCAAATTTAATATCTCTAACCTTAATAATGGATAAGATATAAATTTTTTAATTTTGTGGAAACGAAAAGACAAATTTTTAAAAAATTGTTAGGTTATGATTAATATCTCAAGAGATAATTGAGACATCGAAACGCGGATTTCTGTGTTAGATTCTCCATTTAATTCTGAATAAGTCAATAAAGTTTCATTTCTTCGTCTTTAATAATCACCGAGAATCTACTCTTAATTTTTTTTTCTGATACAAGACGTTATCTTAAAATCGATTTTTTCGGTTATTTTTACAAATTAATATCTCAAGAATTAATTAAGATATCGAAACGCGGTTTTCTGCGTTAAATTCCCGATTTAATCCTAAATAAATCCCCCAAATTTAATATCTCTAACCTTAATAATGGATAAGATATAAATTTTTTAATTTTGTGGAAACGAAAAGACAAATTTTTAAAAAATTGTTAGGTTATGATTAATATCTCAAGAGATAATTGAGATATCAAAACGCGGATTTCTGTGTTAGATTCTCCATTTAATTCTGAATAAGTCAATAAAGTTTCATTTCTTTGTATTTAATAATCACCGAGCAAAAATTTTTTTTTCTGATACAAGAAGTTATCTCAAAATCGATTTTTTTGGTTATTTTTACGAATTAATATCTCAAGAATTAATTGAGATATCAAAACGGGGTTTTTAACATTAAATTCTTCATTTAATCCTTAATAACTCAAATAAATATCATTCCTCCACCTTTAATAACAAAATTTTAATGAAAATTTTACCTCTTAGCATTTGAAAACTTGATACGTAAGTCAAATTAAGTCCGATGTACATAATTGAAGTTGCAGTCATATCACACATAGCAGGAATTAAAAGAATGAAGCGATTGAAGTGCCTATTCCCCTTTGTTAAAACGTTCACATCTTCAGAGCCATCTCTCCTTCGACTATACACTTTGTAAAGGATATTGAACATAACCAAGCAAAGGAATTCTCCGAAAAACATGGATAAAGCTTGGACAAAGGGGTGATCAAACGGCCTTACTTCCCCATCTCGTCCTTTTGCTTCCAACAAATCGGCCCATCTAAAAAATGATTAAAATCAATGATTAAGGAAAGCAAGTTTTTAATTAATATTTACTTTGTGGTGATTGAATTAATACTTCCTGTTGTGACCATTACAAAGGCTAACATCAGCTGGTACTTGGTCCAAGCCATTTTTTATGAATATTAACAATTTCTATCCCAAAATCAGTTTTTGTTGTGTTTGTATATCAATGTTTGTCACAATGAACGATTACGCCTAGATTAGGCTTAATGACTCAAATAAAAACGTTGTTATCAGCAATTTTTAGCGATAAACGTTGTCCAAGTTCAATGGATTCTCACTCAAGCACGAATAAAAAGAGATGCAGCTCTAAAATGGTGATTTAGACTTTAGAAGTGCTTACGAAGGATTATTATTGTCGAGTATAGGCAACTCAAATTACAATAAAATTCAAAATTTGTGAATTTGATTTTCTAATTATTCACAAATTTTTTATATTTATTATGATATCTCATTTATTTTTTGAGATACGATTTCTTGAACTTGGTGTTTACTATGTTAACTTGGCAAAAATGAAGTTGAGATGAATTAAATATCAAGAAATTTTTGAAAAAAATTCTCTTGAACGAAATCAAGTATATATATCATAATGTAGTGTTTAAACGTGCCTAAAATGATTTCTTCGTTTTCATAATTTCCGAAGGAACGATGCTTTTAATTCAATAATCTCGGTGTTGAGGTTAAATCGAAATAAATGCAATTAAGCAAATTGTATCTCAGGAATTAATTGAGATATCGCGATGAGATAAAATGCGTTTTGAAGCAAATTTATTCTAGTTTAAACGTGCCTAAAATGATTTTTTCGTTTCCTCAATTTCCGGAGGAACGATGCTTTTAATTCAATAATCTCGGTGTTGAGGTTAAATCGAAATAAATGCAATTAAGCAAATTGTATCTCAGGAATTAATTGAGATATCGCGATGAGATAAAATGCGTTTTGAAGCAAATTTAATCTAGTTTAAACGTGCCTAAAATGATTTTTTCGTTTCCTCAATTTCCGGAGGAACGATGCTTTTAATTCAATAATCTCGGTGTTGAGGTTAAATCGAAATAAATGCAATTAAGCAAATTGTATCTCAGGAATTAATTGAGATATCGCGATGAGATAAAATGCATTTTGAATCAAATTTAATCTAGTTTAAACGTGCCTAAAACAATTTCTTCGTTTTCATAATTTCCGAAGGAACGATGCTTTTAATTCAATAATCTCGGTGTTGAGGTTAAATCGAAATAAAAGCAATTAACAAATTATATCTCAGGAATTAATTGAGATATCGCGACGAGATAAAATGCATTTTGAATCAAATTTAATCTAGTTTAAACTTGCCTAAAACAATTTCTTCGTTTCCTCAATTTCCGGAGGAACGATGCTTTTAATTCAATAATATCGGTGTTGAGGTTAAATCGAAATAAATGCAATTAAGCAAATTGTATCTCAGGAATTAATTGAGATATCGCGACGAGATAAAATGCGTTTTGAATTAAATTTAATCTAGTTTAAACTTGCCTAAAACAATTTCTTCGTTTCCTCAATTTCTGAAGGAACGATGCTTTTAATTCAATAATCTCGGTGTTGAGGTTAAATCAAAATAAATGCAATTAAGCAAATTGTATCTCAGGAATTAATTGAGATATCGCGATGAGATAAAATGCATTTTGAATCAAATTTAATCTAGTTTAAACTTGCCTAAAACAATTTCTTCGTTTCCTCAATTTCCGGAGGAACGATGCTTTTAATTCAATAATGTCGGTGTTGAGGTTAAATCGAAATAAATGCAATTAAGCAAATTGTATCTCAGGAATTAATTGAGATTTCGCGATGAGATAAAATGCGTTTTGAAGCAAATTTAATCTAGTTTAAACGTGCCTAAAACAATTTCTTCGTTTCCTCAATTTCCGGAGGAACGATGCTTTTAATTCAATAATTAATGTTGGCGTTGAGGTTAAATCGAAATAAATGCAATTAAGCAAATTGTATCTCAGGAATTAATTGAGATATCGCGATGAGATAAAATGCGTTTTGAAGCAAATTGAATCTAATTTAAACTTGCCTAAAACAATTTCTTCGTTTCCTCAATTTCCGGGGGAACGATGCTTTTAATTCAATAATCTCGGTGTTGAGGTTAAATCGAAATAAATGCAATTAAGCAAATTGTATCTCAGGAATTAATTGAGATTTCGCGATGAGATAAAATGCGTTTTGAAGCAAATTTAATCTAGTTTAAACGTGCCTAAAACAATTTCTTCGTTTCCTCAATTTCCGGAGGAACGATGCTTTTAATTCAATAATTAATGTTGGTGTTGAGGTTAAATCGAAATAAATGCAATTAAGCAAATTGTATCTCAGGAATTAATTGAGATTTCGCGATGAGATAAAATGCGTTTTGAAGCAAATTTAATCTAGTTTAAACGTGCCTAAAACAATTTCTTCGTTTCCTCAATTTCCGGAGGAACGATGCTTTTAATTCAATAATTAATGTTGGTGTTGAGGTTAAATCGAAATAAATGCAATTAAGCAAATTGTATCTCAGGAATTAATTGAGATATCGCGATGAGATAAAATGCGTTTTGAAGCAAATTGAATCTAATTTAAACTTGCCTAAAACAATTTCTTCGTTTCCTCAATTTCCGGGGGAACGATGCTTTTAATTCAATAATCTCGGTGTTGAGGTTAAATCGAAATAAATGCAATTAAGCAAATTGTATCTCAGGAATTAATTGAGATATCGCGATGAGATAAAATGCGTTTTGAAGCAAATTTATTCTAGTTTAAACGTGCCTAAAATAATTTCTTCGTTTTCATAATTTCCGAAGGAACGATGCTTTTAATTCAATAATGTCGGTGTTGAGGTTAAATCGAAATAAATGCAATTAAGCAAATTGTATCTCAGGAATTAATTGAGATATCGCGATGAGATAAAATGCGTTTTGAAGCAAATTTATTCTAGTTTAAACGTGCCTAAAATAATTTCTTCGTTTCCTCAATTTCCGGAGGAACGATGCTTTTAATTCAATAATCTCGGTGTTGAGGTTAAATCGAAATAAATGCAATTAAACAAATTGTATCTCAGGAATTAATTGAGATATCGCGATGGGACAAAATGCGTTTTGAATCAAATTTAATCTAGTTTAAACGTGCCTAAAATGATTTCTTCGTTTCTATCATTTCCGGAGGAACGATGCTTCTAATTCAATAATATCTTAATATGATTTACATGACTTACAGAAGAAAGTGTTCTTTTTTGTGAAGAAAATCGTTTGAAAGAATATCTCTTCGTTCTTGAGATATTAATCTTTAACCTTGAACTTAATTTTAATAACTTTTTAAATTAACAATTTTTGCAATCATATTTAAAAAATCGTATTCTTAAGATATCTTAATAAGATTTACATGACTTATAGAAGAAAGTGTGTTCTTTTTTGGGAAGAAAATCGTTTAAAGAAATATCTCTTCGTTCTTGAGATATTAATCTTTAAACTTGAACTTAATTTTTATAATATTCTAAATTAACAATTTTTGTAATAATTTTCAAAAAATCGTAAAAAATCGGATTCTCAAGATATCTTAATATGATTTATATGACTTGTAGAAGAAAGTGTGTTCTTTTTTGTGAAGAAAATCATTTTTAAGGATATCTATTCGTTCTTGAGATATTGATCTTTAAACTTGAACTTGATTTTAATCATTTTATAAATTAACAATTTTTGCAATCATTTTAAAAAAATCGGATTTTTAATATATCTTAATGAGATTTATACGACTTGTAGAAGAAAGTGTGTTCTTTTTTATGAAGAAAATCGTTTTGAAAAATTTCGATTCGTTCTTGAGATACTAATCTTTAACTTAAATTTCATTTTAATAATTTTCCAAATTAACAATTTTTGTAATCATTTTCAAAAAATCGTAAAATATCGAATTCTTAAGATATCTTAATGAGATTTATATGATTTGTAGAAGAAAGTGTGTTTTCTTTGTGAAGAAAATCGTTTTTAAGAATATCTCTTCGTTCTTGAGATGTTATTCTTTGAACATGAACTTAATTTTAATAATGTTTAGAAAATCGAAAAAAATCGAATTCTTAAGATATCTTAATATAATTTATATGACTTATATAAGAAAGTGTGTTCTTTTCTGTGAACTAAACCGTTTTGAAAAATATCTCTTCGCTCTTGAGATATTAATCTTTAAACTTGAACTTATTTTTAATAATTTTTAAAAAATCTTAAAAATTCGAATTCTTAAGATATCTCAATATAATTTATATGACTTATATAAGAAAGTGTGTTCTTTTCTGTGAACTAAACCGTTTTGAAAAATATCTCTTCGCTCTTGAGATATTAATCTTTAAACTTGAACTTATTTTTAATAATTTTTAAAAAATCTTGAAAATTCGTATTCTTAAGATATCTCAATATAATTTATATGACTTATATAAGATAGTGTGTTCTTTTCTGTGAATTAAACCGTTTTGAAAAATATCTCTTCGCTCTTGAGATATTAATCTTTAAACTTGTACTTATTTTTAATAATTTTTAAAAACACTTAAAAATTCGTATTCTTAACATATCTCAATATAATTTATATGACTTATATAAGAAAGTGTGTTCTTTTCTGTGAACTAAGCCGTTTTGAAAAATATCTCTTCGCTCTTGAGATATTAATCTTTAAGCTTGAACTTATTTTTAATAATTTTTAAAAAATCTTAAAAATTCGAATGCTTAAGATATCTCAATATGATTTATATGACTTATATAAGAGAGTGTGTTCTTTTCTGTGAACTAAACCGTTTTGAAAAATATCTCTTCGCTCTTGAGATATTAATCTTTAAACTTGTACTTATTTTTAATAATTTTTAAAAAAACTTAAAAATTCGTATTCTTAACATATCTCAATATAATTTATATGACTTATATAAGAAAGTGTGTTCTTTTCTGTGAACTAAGCCGTTTTGAAAAATATCTCTTCGCTCTTGAGATATTAATCTTTAAGCTTGAACTTATTTTTAATAATTTTTAAAAAATCTTAAAAATTCGAATGCTTAAGATATCTCAATATGATTTATATGACTTATATAAGAGAGTGTGTTCTTTTCTGTGAACTAAACCGTTTTGAAAAATATCTCTTCGCTCTTGAGATATTAATCTTTAAACTTGTACTTATTTTTAATAATTTTTAAAAAAACTTAAAAATTCGTATTCTTAACATATCTCAATATAATTTATATGACTTATATAAGAAAGTGTGTTCTTTTCTGTGAACTAAGCCGTTTTGAAAAATATCTCTTCGCTCTTGAGATATTAATCTTTAAGCTTGAACTTATTTTTAATAATTTTTAAAAAATCTTAAAAATTCGAATTCTTAAGATATCTCAATATAATTTATATGACTTATATAAGAAAGTGTGTTCTTTTCTGTGAATTAAACCGTTTTGAAAAATATCCCTTCGCTCTTGAGATATTAATCTTTAAACTTGAACTTATTTTTAATAATTTTTAAAAAATCTTAAAAATTCGAATTCTTAAGATATCTCAATATAATTTATATGACTTATATAAGAAAGTGTGTTCTTTTCTGTGAACTAAACCGTTTTGAAAAATATCTCTTCGCTCTTGAGATATTAATCTTTAAACTTGAACTTATTTTTAATAATTTTTAAAAAATCTTAAAAATTCGAATTCTGAAGATATCTCAATACAATTTATATGACTTATATAAGAAAGTGTGTTCTTTTCTGTGAATTAAACCGTTTTGAAAAATATCTCTTCGCTCTTGAGATATTAATCTTTAAACTTGAACTTATTTTTAATAATTTTTAAAAAATCTTAAAAATTCGAATTCTTAAGATATCTCAATATAATTTATATGACTTATATAAGAAAGTGTGTTCTTTTCTGTGAACTAAACCGTCTTGAAAAATATCTCTTCGCTCTTGAGATATTAATCTTTAAACTTGAACTTATTTTTAATAATTTTTAAAAAATCTTAAAAATTCGAATTCTTAAGATATCTCAATATAATTTATATGACTTATATAAGAAAGTGTGTTCTTTTCTGTGAATTAAACCGTTTTGAAAAATATCTCTTCGCTCTTGAGATATTAATCTTTAAACTTGAACTTATTTTTAATAATTTTTAAAAAATCTTAAAAATTCGAATTCTTAAGATATCTCAATATGATTTATATGACTTATATAAGAGTGTGTTCTTTTCTGTGAACTAAACCGTTTTGAAAAATATTCCTTCGTTCTTAAGATATTAATCTTTGAACATGAACTTATATTTAATAATTTTCTGAATTAATTGTTTTAAACATTTTCAAAAATCGTAAAAAATTGAATTCTTAAGATAGCTTAATGAGATTTATGTGACTCATAGAAGAAAGTGTGTTCTTTTTCGTGAAGAAAATTGTTTTTAAGGATATCTCTTCGTTCTTGAGATATTAGTCTTTAAATTTGAACTTAATTTTATAAATTAACATTTTTCGTAATAATTTTCAAAAAATCGTGAAATATCGAACTGTTAAGATATCTTAATGAGATTTATATGATGTATTGAAGAAAGTGTGTTCTTTTTCGTGAAGAAAATCGTTTTAAAGAATATCTCTTCGTTATTGAGATATTAATCTTTAAATTTGAACTTAATTTTAATAATTTTCTAAATTGACAATTTTTGCAATCATTTTTAAAGAAATTGTATAAAGTCGAATTCTTAAGATATCTTAAAGAGATTTATATGACTTATAGAAGAAAGTGTGTTCTTTTTTATGAAGAAAATGGTTTTGAAAAATATCGATTCGTTCTTGAGATATTAATCTTTAAACTTGAACTTATTTTTAATAATTTTATAAATTAACAATTCTTGCAATCATTTAAAAAAAATCGAATTCTTGAGATATCTTAAATAGATTTATTTGACTTATAGAAGAACACACGTTCTCTTTTGTGAAGAAAATCGTTTTAAAAAATATCTCTTCGTTCTTGAGATATTAATCTTTAAATTCGAACTAAATATTAATATTTTTTGAAATTAACAATTTTTGTAATCATTTTCAAAAAATCGTAAAAAATGGAATTCTTGAGATATCTTAAAGAGATTTATACGATTTATAGCAGAAGGTGTGTTCTCCTTTGTGAAGAAAACCGTTTTAAAAAATATCTCTTCTTTCTTTAGATATTAATCTTTAAACTTGAACTTAATCTTAATAATTTTCTAAATTAACAATTTTTGCAATCATTTTCAAAAAATCGTAAAAAGTCGAATTCTTAAGATATCTTAAAGAGATTTATATGACTTACAGAAGAAAGTGTGTTCTTCTTTGTGAAGAAAATCGTTTAAATAAATATCTCTTCGTTCTTGAGATATCAATCTTTAAATTCGAACTAAATTTTAATAATTTTTGAAATTAACAATTTTTGTAATCATTTTCAATAAAAAATCGAATTCTTAAGATATCTTAAAGAGATTTATATGACTTATAGAAGAAAGTGTGTTCTTTTTTGTGAAGAAAGTCGTTTTGAATAATATCGATTTGTTCTTGAAATATTAATCTTTAAACTTGAACTTATTTTTAATGATTTTCTAAATTATTTTAATCATTTTCAAAAAATCGTGAAAAATCGAATTCTTAAGATATCTTAAAGAGATTTATATGACTTACAGAAGAAAGCGTGTTCTTCTTTGTGAAGAAAATCGTTTAAAAAAATATCTTTTCGTTCTTGAGATATTAATCTTTAAACTTGAACTTATTTTTAATAATTTTCTAAATTAATTGTTTTAATCATTTTTAAAAAATTATAAAAAATCGAGTTCTTAAGATATCTTAATGAGATTTATTTGACTTATAAAAGAAGTGTGCTCTTTTTTTGTGAAGAATATCGTTTTAAAAAATATCTCTTCGTTCTTGAGATATTAATTTTTAAGCTTGAACTTATTTTTAATGATTTTCTAAATTAACAATCTTATAATCGTTTTCAAAAAATTGTATAAAATCGGATTCTTAAGATATCTTAATGAGATTTATGCGATTTAATACAAAAAAATGTGCTTTTTTTGTGAACTAAACTGTCTCAAAAAATATAACTTTTAATAATAACAATTTTATAACGAATACATACTTTACAACCGTTTATACACACCCAATACATAATTACAATTAGGACAAACGTGTTCAACATCAGAACAAGATCTTGCAAATAAAGGAATAAGACAGAGGGGACAACAAAATATGCAAAGAATCGCCGTCCAAACATACGTCATAATCGTGTACTTCCTTAATCTTTTCGTTATTATCGTTTGATGGCAATTCGGGCAAGTCATAACAACAGGCTCACGTCCCAAAGAAGCCATTTCACATTACCAAAATTTTAAATGTCACATTTCGTTGTTAAACATTGATACATGACGTTTATGTCTTGATGTATGATACTTATACGATATTTTTTTATTAAAATAATTTATTATTTAAATCATCATTTTGAACAAATTTGAAAACATAAAATTAAATATATATATATACATATATTTACAATTCCCTCTTAATAACTCATTGGCACCCACAAGAAGCAACCACCATATCTTCGTACTGCTTAATAACCACCCCCTCCCCATCAACAGTCAATAAAGAGATGCTGTTAAGCTTCGTTGGGACACAACAAGGTTTCGGCACATTCTCAGGATCAAATAAATGTGCCATCGATTGTACAACGGCGTGATTCGTCGCGTTAACTTCACTTGTATAGGGTAATTCGCAATCACCCCCGCAATAATAAGCGTTATACCCAGTTGGGGCTATGATCCAATCGTCCCAGCCTAAATCGTCGAAATCAACGTACATTTTATGTCGCCTACATAAATGTTGATTACTTATTAGATGTCGGCGTCGTTTCAAATTTAATTTTTTCTCGTTTAAGACTTTAGTGAGATAAACCAACAAAATCGGGGGTGAAATTTTCGAGATACTCGTCAAAGTTAAACAAAAAATTAAGCTCTGATATCCCCGATTTTTTAATAAAAGCTTCCTCGTCGCTGATTCAACATCGAAACTAACAGTTTGATTTAAATTTGGGTTGATTAATTTCGTGTCTAAGATGTTGGTGATTGATTCGTTTTCGATTTTTTTGACGATTTCGGCGATGGTTAATCGTTGTGGTTCGAATTGATCTTCTCTGAATGTGTTAAAAATCAATTGGGCCCCTTCTAACGTTTCTTCATCGCGGGGTAATTTGATTTGGAAGCGAAATTCGAACGATTTTTCGTTGATTTTAATCGACTCTAAAAAAATTAAATTGAATTAAAAAAAATTAAATTAAAAATTAATTTAAAACTCACCGATTGGTTGGAACAATTTAACGTTATTAGCCCCAAATCGATTGCTTTTGGGGTGAACCATCAAATCCTCTTTCCCATTCCTCAACATAATCTCAACCAAAACTTGATCATCATCGAAAAACTTAAATTTTTTCGCATTCCTCGTTTTCTTCTTCGACTCCAAAAAAGTCACCAAATCCCCGTCCATTACATCCAAACCTTGGATATCGGCGAATTGCCAATAAAGCAAAAGCCAATAAAACGTGAATAATTGCATTTTATTTCTAAACAATCAAAAAAATCAATTTAATTTTAATCACCCATATTTTATCTTTCTCATCATTCACCATTTTATTATCTAACTCATTTTAATCCACAAATAAATAAAACTATTTAAATGTTGACCGAAACGGTTCAAAATTAAAACTGTTTTAAAGATTTTATCTCAAAAAAAAAGAGGGGGGTGTAAGCAAAACAGGTACAAAACACCCCACCTTTAACTAGGCGCCTTTTTTACCTGTTTAAGCACTTTCAAAGTAAGTTTTTGCCATAACTCTAATTGCTTCCGAGAAAATGCGGGGTCTTTTCTCGGATTAAATGGGTTAAAACGTATTTTTGTCTCAAAGTGGGAACAAAGGACCGTAAAACTAGGTTTTGGGAAAAATTTGTTTTACTTTAGACGAAATTTTGTAAATAAGAGACATTCAAAGGATCGTAACGAGTAGATTTATGAAAAGTAAGAAATTATCTTTGGTGCACTAAAAGTAGATTAAATTTGTGTTAAATCGGTTTTTATTTTGTTGAGATATCTCAATTCGTTCTTCAGATATGATTTTTTGAATTTCGTTATAATTTTGTGAGTGCTAAATATGAAGAGTGTCACTAAAAAGATCATAAATATTAAGTTTATGGAAACGAAGGAATTATCTTTGACGCACTGGAACTAGCTTAAACTTAGATTAAATTGCTTCTTATTTCAGCGCGATATCTCAATTCGTTCTTCAGATACGATTTTTTGAAATTTCTTATTTTTCGTAATAATCTCAATAAATGTCAAAAATGTAGAGTGTCATTAAAAATTTCGTAACTACTAAGTTTATGGAAACGAAGAAATTATCTTTGATGCACCGAAAGTAGCTTACATTTGAATTAAATTGCTTCTTATTTCATCGCGATATCTCAATTCGTTCTTGAGATACGATTTTTTGAAATTTCTTATTTTTCGTAATAATCCCAATAAATGTCAAAAATGTAGAGTGTCATTAAAAATTTCGTAACTACCAAGTTTATGGAAACGAAGAAATTACCTTTGATGCACCGAAAGTAGCTTACATTTGAATTAAATTGCTTCTTATTTCATCGCGATATCTCAATTCGTTCTTGAGATACGATTTTTTGAAATTTCTTATTTTTCGTAATAATCTCAATAAATGTCAAAAATGTAGAGTGTCATTAAAAATTTCGTAACTACTAAGTTTATGGAAACGAAGAAATTATCTTTGATGCACCGAAAGTAGCTTACATTTGAATTAAATTGCTTCTTATTTCATCGCGATATCTCAATTCGTTCTTGAGATACGATTTTTTGAAATTTCTTATTTTTCGTAATAATCCCAATAAATGTCAAAAATGTAGAGTGTCATTAAAAATTTCGTAACTACCAAGTTTATGGAAACGAAGAAATTACCTTTGATGCACCGAAAGTAGCTTACATTTGAATTAAATTGCTTCTTATTTCATGGCGATATCTCAATTCGTTCTTGAAATACGATTTTTTGAAATTTCTTATTTTTCGTAATAATCCCAATAAATGTCAAAAATGTAGAGTGTCCTTAAAAATTTCGTAACTACCAAGTTTATGGAAACGAAGAAATTATCTTTGATGCTCTAAAACTGGCTTAAACTTGGATTAAATTGCTTCTTATTTCATCGCTATATCTCAATTCGTTTTTGAGATACGATTTTTTGAAATTTCTTATTTTTCGTAATAATCTCAATGAGTGCCAAATATGTAGAGTGCCATTAAAAGTTTCGTAACTACAAAGTTTATGGAAACGAAGAAATTATCTATGATGCACCGAAAGTAGCTTACATTTGGATTAAATTGCTTCTTATTTCATCGTGATATCTCAATTCGTTCTTGAGATACGATTTTTTGAAATTGCTTATTTTTCGTAATAATCCCAATAAATGTCAGAAATGTAGAGTGTCTTTAAAAATTTTGTAACTACCAAGTTTATGGAAACGAAGAAATTATCTTTGATGCACTGAAACTAGCTTACATTTGAATTAAATTGCTTCTTATTTCATCGCGATATCTCAATTCGTTCTTGAGATACGATTTTTTGAAATTGCTTATTTTTCGTAATAATCCCAATAAATGTCAGAAATGTAGAGTGTCTTTAAAAATTTTGTAACTACCAAGTTTATGGAAACGAAGAAATTATCTTTGATGCACCGAAAGTAGCTTACATTTGAATTAAATTGCTTCTTATTTCATGGCGATATCTCAATTCGTTCTTGAAATACGATTTTTTGAAATTTCTTATTTTTCGTAATAATCCCAATAAATGTCAAAAATGTAGAGTGTCATTAAAAATTTCGTAACTACCAAGTTTATGGAAACGAAGAAATTATCTTTGATGCTCTAAAACTGGCTTAAACTTGGATTAAATTGCTTCTTATTTCATCGCTATATCTCAATTCGTTTTTGAGATACGATTTTTTGAAATTTCTTATTTTTCGTAATAATCTCAATGAGTGCCAAATATGTAGAGTGCCATTAAAAGTTTCGTAACTACAAAGTTTATGGAAACGAAGAAATTATCTATGATGCACCGAAAGTAGCTTACATTTGGATTAAATTGCTTCTTATTTCATCGTGATATCTCAATTCGTTCTTGAGATACGATTTTTTGAAATTGCTTATTTTTCGTAATAATCCCAATAAATGTCAGAAATGTAGAGTGTCTTTAAAAATTTTGTAACTACCAAGTTTATGGAAACGAAGAAATTATCTTTGATGCACTGAAACTAGCTTACATTTGAATTAAATTGCTTCTTATTTCATCGCGATATCTCAATTCGTTCTTGAGATACGATTTTTTGAAATTGCTTATTTTTCGTAATAATCCCAATAAATGTCAAAAATGTAGAGTGCCATCAAAAATTTCGTAACTACCAAGTTTATGAAAACGAAGAAATGATCTTTGACGTACTGAAAGTAGCTTACATTTGGATTAAATTGCTTCTTATTTCAGCGCGATATCTCAATTCGTTCTTGAGATACGATTTTTTGAAATTTCTTATTTTTCGTAATAATCCCAATAAATGTCAAAAATGTAGAGTGCCATCAAAAATTTCGTAACTACCAAGTTTATGGAAACGAAGAAATTATCTTTGATGCACCGAAAGTAGCTTACATTTGAATTAAATTGCTTCTTATTTCAGCGCGATATCTCAATTCGTTTTTGAGATACGATTTTTTGAAATTTCTTATTTTTCGTAATAATCCCAATAAATGTCAAAAATGTAGAGTGCCATCAAAAATTTCGTAACTACCAAGTTTATGGAAACGAAGAAATTATCTTTGACGCACTGAAAGTAGCTTACATTTGGATTAAATTGCTTCTTATTTCATCGCGATATCTCAATTCGTTCTTGAGATACGATTTTTTGAAATTTCTTATTTTTCGTAATAATCTCAATGAGTGCCAAATATGTAGAGTGCCATTAAAAGTTTCGTAACTACAAAGTTTATGGAAACGAAGAAATTATCTTTGACGCACTGAAACTGACTTAAATTCGGATTAAATTGCTTCTTATTTCATCGTGATATCTCAATTCGTTCCTGAGATACGATTTTTTGAAATTTCTTATTTTTCGTAATAATCCCAATAAATGTCAAAAATGTAGAGTGCCATAAAAAATTTCGTAACTACCAAGTTTATGGAAATGAAGAAATTATCTTTGACGCACTGAAAGTAGCTTACATTTGGATTAAATTGCTTCTTATTTCATCGTGATATCTCAATTCGTTCTTGAGATACGATTTTTTGAAATTTCTTATTTTTCGTAATAATCCCAATAAATGTCAAAAATGTAGAGTGCCATTAAAAATTTCGTAACTACTAAGTTTATGGAAACGAAGAAATTATCTTTGATGCACCGAAAGTAGCTTACATTTGAATTAAATTGCTTCTTATTTCATCGCGATATCTCAATTCGTTCTTGAGATACGATTTTTTGAAATTTCTTATTTTTCGTAATAATCCCAATAAATGTCAAAAATGTAGAGTGCCATCAAAAATTTCGTAACTACCAAGTTTATGAAAACGAAGAAATGATCTTTGATGCACCGAAAGTAGCTTACATTTGAATTAAATTGCTTCTTATTTCATCGCGATATCTCAATTCGTTCTTGAGATACGATTTTTTGAAATTTCTTATTTTTCGTAATAATCCCAATAAATGTCAAAAATGTAGAGTGCCATTAAAAATTTCGTAACTACTAAGTTTATGGAAACGAAGAAATTATCTTTGATGCACCGAAAGTAGCTTACATTTGAATTAAATTGCTTCTTATTTCATCGCGATATCTCAATTCGTTCTTGAGATACGATTTTTTGAAATTTCTTATTTTTCGTAATAATCCCAATAAATGTCAAAAATGTAGAGTGCCATTAAAAATTTCGTAACTACTAAGTTTATGGAAACGAAGAAATTATCTTTGATGCACCGAAAGTAGCTTACATTTGAATTAAATTGCTTCTTATTTCATCGCGATATCTCAATTCGTTCTTGAGATACGATTTTTTGAAATTTCTTATTTTTCGTAATAATCCCAATAAATGTCAAAAATGTAGAGTGCCATTAAAAATTTCGTAACTACTAAGTTTATGGAAACGAAGAAATTATCTTTGATGCACCGAAAGTAGCTTACATTTGAATTAAATTGCTTCTTATTTCATCGCGATATCTCAATTCGTTCTTGAGATACGATTTTTTGAAATTTCTTATTTTTCGTAATAATCCCAATAAATGTCAAAAATGTAGAGTGTCATTAAAAATTTCGTAACTACTAAGTTTATGGAAACGAAGAAATTATCTTTGACGCACTGAAAGTAGCTTACATTTGGATTAAATTGCTTCTTATTTCATCGCGATATCTCAATTCGTTCTTGAGATACGTTTTTTTGAAATTTCTTATTTTTCGTAATAATCCCAATAAATGTCAATGTAGAGTGCCATCAAAAATTTCGTAATTTCGTACCAAGTTTATGGAAACGAAGAAATTATCTTTGATGCACTAAAACTAGCTTAAATTTGCATTAAATTGTTTTTTATTTCATCGTAATATCTCAATTCATTCTTGAGATACGACATTTTGATACTTATTTTTCCTCGAATTCAATTTCATCAAAATTAAGGCATTTTTAAAAAAAATTGTTCTAGCTAAATGAAGCATATCCTAATAAGTATTATATATCATTTTGAAGAAAGCACTTCAAGCTTTAATTTGGCATATAAATCGTCTTTCCAACTTTAATGCTCGCCTCATCCCGATTCTTTAAAGTTGACTTATTTTTCCTCGAATTCAATTTCATCAAAATTAAGACATTTTTAAAAAAATTAGTTCAAGCAAAATGAAGCATATCCTAATAAGTATTATATATCATTTTGAAGAAAGCACTTCAAGCTTTAATTTGGCATATAAATCGTCTTTCCAACTTTAATGCTCGCCTCATCCCGATTCTTTAAAGTTGACTTATTTTTCCTCGAATTCAATTTCATCAAAATTAAGACATTTTTAAAAAAATTAGTTCAAGCAAAATGAAGCATATCCTAATAAGTATTATATATCATTTTGAAGAAAACACTTCAAGCTTTAATTTGGCATATAAATCGTCTTTCCAACTTTAAAGCTCGCCTCATCCCGATTCTTTAAAGTTGACTTATTTCTCCTCGAATTCAATTTCATCAAAATTAAGATATTTAAAAAACGAAGTAATTTAATGTTATATATCATTTTAGAAATACTTTAAGCTTTAATTTGATATAAACTTGATTTATAAATCTTCAAAATTAAATCAAATTGATTGAAATTTCGTCATTCCGTCAAATTAAACGTCAAATATATCAATTTTAATTTAATTTATAACTATATATAGCAAATTTAACTTGTAAATAACATCCCACGATTAAGATATGTTTATAATAAGTTCCGTTAACATTCCATTGGCGATATTCACCGTAATCCTAAGAAGATTAATCGATCGACTTCGAGATCCGGTACTTCCCAATAACTTTTGGAGAAAAAATCCTAAATAAAATCAATTTTCCTTTTAGCCAGCTCTTCAAGTGGTGGTATCAGGAAATTTCTTTCACCAATACCCAAATTTAAAATCATTAGTTTACGGTTACGTCATATTCGCGGTGTTACGCTACGTAATTAAACATGTCAAGAGAGGTACCATGATGGATTCGATTCAAAAATTATTCATCCCGGCTAAATCGAGTCGAAGCAAACCAAAATTATGCAGATTCCTCACAAACGAATCGTGGGTGTTGAGGAATTTAATGAAGAATAGGTCATCGAAGCATAAAGCTTTATCGTTCGTCTCAACTTTAATCGATAATGAATCAATTGAACCAACATCACCAACATCTTCACGTAATGAGATCGAAAATATTTGCACTTGCGGATTGAGCACAACCAGTTTGAACCCGTACATTATTCCGAAATTAAAAAACGACGGGGAATCCCAAGAAATTGAAGATTCGGTTGAAATCGTCTCTAATAATGATGAAAATGTAACAAGAAGTTGTAGTTGTACGAAAAAAAGGATTCTTCGAGGTGATAAAGATGGGATAAATCCGGCTGAATTGGCTTATACGAAGACGAGGAGTGGGAAGAAATATTATCGGGTGATTCCTGTACGTAAAAAGAGTGGGGAATAAAAATTTTGGGTAAAATTAACGTTTTTGTTATTCTTGGTGGAAAATGAATTGTTTTGAAGGTATGATTAAGTTTGAAGCGATGATTTATGCCTCAAATTAAAGCTAAAAGATTCTATTTTATGATTAAATTGAAAAGAATTAGAGTTTAATAAGGATTTTTTTCATAAAAATGATTTTAAAGAAATTGTAAATTTAGGTAATATTGGAACGTATCCTAAAAGGAAGAAAATCGGATTACTTATTAATTTTTGAGGGATAAATCGGAATAATTGGGGTAAAGTTGATTAAATATTATTGCAATTTTTATTTATTAAAAGAAAATTAATAATTAATTTTAGAAATTGTTCCTCTTTTAAAGCGATTTTAACCACATCTAGCGGTGATTTATATAAAAAAGTTAACGTGAAACGTCAAATTTTTTTCGAAATTTTTAACGAAATTTAACAAAAATTAAGTGTAATTGAACCAAATAACTTATCAAGATATATTTAATAAAGTCCAATTTATTTATTTACAGTGATTATGGACCCTACAACGAGATTTTTCACCCCCAAATTAATCGATGAAGTTTTCGACAACTTAACCTAACTTTTTCATCAATTCGATTTAATCAGATTGGGTTATTAATTAATTTTCGAGGGACAAATTGGAGTAATGAGGAAGTAAGTTGATTAATAATCATTACAATTTTTATTTATTAAAAGAAAATTAATAATTAATAAAAAATCGTTCCTTTTAAATCGTTTTAACCCCATCTAGCGGCGATTCATAAAAAGTTATAAAAACGTCAATTAAATTTTATCTCAATTTTTATTAAATTTAATAAAAATTAAGTTTAATTGAACTAAATAACTTATCAAGATGTATTTATTAAAGCCCAATTTATTTATTTACAGCGATTATGGACCCTACAACGAGATTTTTCACCCCCAAATTAATCGAAGAAGTTTTCGACAACATAACCTAACTTTTTCGTCAATTTAATTTAATCTGATTGGGTTATTAATTAATTTTCGAGGGATAAATAGGAATAATGAGGAAGTAAGTTGATTAATAATCATTACAATTTTTATTTATTAAAAGAAAATTAATAATTAATTAAAAATCGTTCTATTTAAAACGATTTATTTAGCACCATCTATCGGTGATTTATATAAAAAAGTTATAAAAACGTAATTAGATTTTATCTCAATTTTTATTAAATTTAACAAAAATTAAGATTAATTGAACCAAATAATTTATCAAGATTTATTTATTAAAGCCCAATTTATTTATTTACAGTGATTATGGACCCTACAACGAGATTTTTCACCCCAAATTAATCGAAGAAGTTTTCAACAACATAACCTAACTTTTTCATCAATTCGATTTAATCCGATTGGGTTATTAATTAATTTTCGAGGGATAAATTGGAATAATGAGAAAGTAAGTTGATTAATAATAATTACAATTTTTATTTATTAAAAGAGAATTAATAATTAATTAAAAATCGTTCTTTTTAAGTCATTTTAACCCCATCTAGCGGCGATTCATAAAAAGTTATAAAAACGTCAATTAAATTTTATCTCAATTTTTATTAAATTTAACAAAAATTAAGATTAATTGAACCAAATAACTTATCAATATATATTTATTAAAGCTCAATTAATTTATTTATAGTGATTATGGACCCTACAACGAGATTTTTCACCCCCAAATTAATCGAAGAAGTTTTCGATAACATAACCTAATCTTTTCATCAATTTAATTTAATCTGATTGGGTTATTAATTAATTTTCGAGGGATAAATTGGAATAATGTGGACGTAAGTTGATTAATAATCATTACAATTTTTATTAATTAAAAGAAAATTAATAATTAATTAAAAATCGTTCTATTTAAAGCGATTTTAACCCCATCTAGCCGTGATTCATATAAAAAAGTTATAAAAACGTCATTTAAATTTCATCTCAATTTTTATTAAATTTAACAAAAATTAAGTTTAATTGAACCAAATAACTTATCAAGATATATTTATTAAAGCCCAATTTATTTATTTACAGCGATTATGGACCCAACAACGAGATTTTTCACCCCCAAATTAATCGATGAAGTTTTCGATAACATAACCTAATCTTTTCATCAATTTAATTTAATCTGATTGGGTTATTAATTAATTTTCGAGGGATAAATTGGAATAATGTGGAGGTAAGTTGATTAATAATCATTACAATTTTTATTAATTAAAAGAAAATTAATAATTAATTAAAAATCGTTCTATTTAAAGCGATTTTAACCCCATCTAGCCGTGATTCATATAAAAAAGTTATAAAAACGTCATTTAAATTTCATCTCAATTTTTATTAAATTTAACAAAAATTAAGTTTAATTGAACCAAATAACTTATCAAGATATATTTATTAAAGCCCAATTTATTTATTTACAGCGATTATGGACCCAACAACGAGATTTTTCACCCCCAAATTAATCGATGAAGTTTTCGACAATTTAACCTAACTTTTTCGTCAATTTAATTTAATCTGATTGGGTTATTAATTAATTTTCGAGGGATAAATTGGAATAATGAGGAAGTAAGTTGATTAATAATCATTACAATTTTTATTTATTAAAGGAAAATTAATAATTAATTAAAAATCCTTCCTTTTAAATCGTTTTAACCCCATCTAGCGGCGATTCATAAAAAGTTATAAAAACGTCAATTAAATTTTATCTCAATTTTTATTAAATTTAATAAAAATTAAGTTTAATTGAACTAAATAATTTATCAAGATGTATTTATTAAAGCCCAATTTATTTATTTACAGCGATTATGGACCCTACAACGGGATTTTTCACCCCCAAATTAATCGATGAAGTTTTCGACAACATAACCTAACTTTTTCGTCAATTCAATTTAATCCGATTGGATTATTAATTAATTTTCGAGGAATAAATTGGAATAATGAGGAAGTAAGTTGATTAATAATCATTACAATTTTTATTTATTAAAAGAAAATTAACAATTAATTAAAAATCGTTCTTTTTAAATCGTTTTAGCCCCATCTAGCGGTGATTCATATAAAAAAGTTATAAAAACGTCATTTAAATTTTATCTCAATTTTTATTAAATTTAACAAAAATTAAGTTTAATTGAACCAAATAATTTATCACGATATATTTATTAAAGCCCAATTTATTTATTTACAGTAATTATGGACCCACAACGAGATTTTTCACCCCGAAATTAATCGATGAAGTTTTTAACAACATAACCTAACTTTTTCGTCAATTCAATTTAATCCGATTGGGTTATTAATTAATTTTCGAGGGATAAATTGGAATAATGAGGAAGTAAGTTGATTAATAATCATTACAATTTTTATTTATTAAAAGAAAATTAATAATTAATTAAAAATCGTTCTTTTTAAATCGTTTAACCCCATCTATCGGTGATTTATATAAAATCTTCAAATAGATTTTATCTCAATTTTTATTAAATTTAACAAAAATTAAGTTTAATTGAATCAAATAACTTATCAAGATATATTTATTAAAGCCCCATTTATTTATTTACAGTGATTATGGACCCTACAACGAGATTTTTCACCCCCAAATTAATCGATGAAGTTTTCGACAACTTAACCTAACTTTTTCATCAATTCGATTTAATCAGATTGGGTTATTAATTAATTTTCGAGGGACAAATTGGAATAATGAGGAAGTAAGTTGATTAATAATCATTACAATTTTTATTTATTAAAAGAAAATTAATAATTAATTAAAAATCGTTCTATTTAAAACGATTTATTTAGCCCCATCTATCGGTGATTTATATAAAAATGTTATAAAAACGTCAAATAGATTTTATCTCAATTTTTATTAAATTTAACAAAAATTAAGTTTAATTGAATCAAATAACTTGTCAAGATATATTTAATAAAGCCCAATTTATTTATTTACAGTGATTATGGACCCTACAACGAGATTTTTCACCCCCAAATTAATCGATGAAGCTTTCTACAACTTAACCTAACTTTTTCATCAATTCGATTTAATGAGATTGGGTTATTAATTAATTTTCGAGGGACAAATTGGAGTAATGAGGAAGTAAGTTGATTAATAATCATTACAATTTTTATTTATTAAAAGGAAATTAATAATTAATTAAAAATCGTTCTATTTAAAACGATTTATTTAGCCCCATCTATCGGTGCTTTATATAAAAAAGTTATAAAAACGTCAAATAGATTTTATCTCAATTTTTATTAAATTTAACAAAAATTAAGTTTAATTGAATCAAATAACTTATCAAGATATATTTATTAAAGCCCCATTTATTTATTTACAGTGATTATGGACCCTACAACGAGATTTTTCACCCCCAAATTAATCGATGAAGTTTTCGACAACATAACCTAACTTTTTCATCAATTCGATTTAATTCGATTGAGTTATTAACCCTCCAGTACACGCGCATTTTTTTTTGACGCGAGTGCTCGCACCGGACTGAGAGTCCGGGTTTTGTTTGCCAAATAAGAGATGGCGCTGATGTGTAATTTGTATTTTTTTTTAAGAAAATTAATTTAAAAAATTTTTTATTATCATAAAATTTGCGGAAGGCAAGTAAATGCCCGTTTTGAATGCGCTGCACATTCTTATGGGGCATTTATGTTCTACCGCTTTCATTATCTTCATCGTTTCTTCTAATTAGATAAGATGCCATTTTGAACGGAAAAAAAGCATCTTACCATCTGCTAAATCTTCTGAAAATTGTTCCAATCCTCATTATCAGAAATGTCACTATATGAATCATCAGTCTTCACCTTCAAGCAGTATTTTTTATCGCTATCGTATTCATATTTGTATTTTACTGTGTTGTACACAACAAATTTTTGACACAAAAATGACATAATTATGTCGGTAAAAAAGTTGCCTTTTCTGTTAAATAATAGAGGGTGCTGAACCCGGACTGAGAGTCCGGTGCGTGTAGCGAAAGGTTAATTATTTTTCGAGGGATAAATTGGAATAATGAGGAAGTAAGTTGATTAATAATCATTACAATTTTTATTTATTAAAAGAAAATTAATAATTAATTAAAAATCGTTCTATTTAAATCGTTTTAACCCCATCTAGCGGCGATTCATAAAAAGATATAACAACGTCAATTAAATTTTATCTCAATTTTTATTAAATTTAACAAAAATTAATTTTAATTGAACCAAATAACTTATCAAGATATATTTATTAAAGCTCAATTTATTTATTTACAGCGATTATGGACCCTACAACGAGATTTTTCACCCCCAAATTAATCGATGAAGTTTTCGACAACTTAACCTACTTTTTCGTCAATTCAATTTAATCCGATTGGGTTATTAATTAATTTTCGAGGGATAAATTGGAATAATGAGGAAGTAAGTTGATTAATAATCATTACAATTTTTATTTATTAAAAGAAAATTAATAATTAATTAAAAATCGTTCCTTTTAAATCGTTTTAACCCCATCTAGCGGCGATTCATAAAAAGTTATAAAAACGTCAATTAAATTTTATCTCAATTTTTATTAAATTTAATAAAAATTAAGTTTAATTGAACTAAATAACTTATCAAGATGTATTTATTAAAGCCCAATTTATTTATTTACAGCGATTATGGACCCTACAACGAGATTTTTCACCCCCAAATTAATCGATGAAGTTTTCGACAACATAATCTAACTTTTTCGTCAATTTATTTTAATCTGATTGGGTTATTAATTAATTTTCGAGAGATAAATTGGAATAATGAGGAAGTAAGTTGATTAATAATCATTACAATTTTTATTGATTAAAAGAAAATTAATAATTAATTAAAAATCGTTCTTTTAAGTCATTTTAGCCCCAGCTAGCGGCGATTCATAAAAAGTTATGAAAACGTCAATTAAATTTTATCTCAATTTTTATTAAATTTAACAAAAATTAAGATTAACTGAACCAAATAATTTATCAAGATTTATTTATTAAAGCCCAATTTATTTATTTACAGTGATTATGGACCCTACAACGAGATTTTTCACCCCCAAATTAATCGAAGAAGTTTTCGACAACATAACCTAACTTTTTCATCAATTCGATTTAATCGGATTGGGTTATTAACTAATTTTCGAGGGATAAATTGGAATAATGAGGAAGTAAGTTGATTAATAATCATTACAATTTTTATTTATTAATAGAAAATTAATAATTAATTAAAAATCGTTCTATTTGAAACGATTTATTTAACGCCATCTATCGGTGATTTATATAAAAAAGTTATAAAAACGTCAAATAGATTTTATCTCAATTTTTATTAAATTTAACAAAAATTAAGTTTAATTGAACCAAATAATTTATCAAGATTTATTTATTAAAGCCCAATTTATTTATTTACAGTGATTATGGACCCACAACGAGATTTTTCACTCCCAAATTAATCGATGAAGTTTTCGACAACATAACCTAACTTTTTCGTCAATTCAATTTAATCCGATTGGGTTATTAATTAATTTTCGAGGGATAAATTGGAATAATGAGGAAGTAAGTTGATTAATAATCATTACAATTTTTATTTATTAAAAGAAAATTAATATTTAATTAAAAATCGTTCTTTTTAAATCGTTTTAACCCCATCTATCGGTGATTTATATAAAAAAGTTATAAAAACGTCAAATAGATTTTATCTCAATTTTTATTAAATTTAACAAAAATTAAGTTTAATTGAACCAAATAACTTATCAAGATATATTTATTAAAACTCAATTTATTTATTTACAGCGATCATGGACCCTACAACGAGATTTTTCACCCCCATTTTAATCGATGAAGTTTTTAACAACATAACATAACTTTTTCGTCAATTCAATTTAATCCGATTGGGTTATTAATTAATTTTCGAGGGATAAATTGGAATAATGAGGAAGTAAGTTGATTAATAATCATTACAATTTTTATTTATTAAAAGAGAATTAATAATTAATTAAAAATCGTTCTATTTAAAGCGATTTTAACCCCATCTAGTGGTGATTCATATAAAAAAGTTATAAAAACGTCATTTAAATTTTATCTCAATTTTCATTAAATTTAACAAAAATTAAGTTTAATTGAACCAAATAATTTATCAAGATTTATTTATTAAAGCTCAATTTATTTATTTACAGTGATTATGGACGCACAACGAGATTTTTCACCCCCAAATTAATCGATGAAGTTTTTAACAACATAACATAACTTTTTCGTCAATTCAATTTAATCCGATTGGGTTATTAATTAATTTTCGAGGGATAAATTGGAATAATGAGGAAGTAAGTTGATTAATAATCATTACAATTTTTATTTATTAATAGAAAATTAATAATTAATTAAAAATCGTTCTATTTAAAACGATTTATTTAACCCCATCTATCGGTGATTTACATAAAAAAAATTATAAAAACGTTAATTAAATTTTATCTCAATTTTTATTAAATTTAACAAAAAATAAGATTAATTGAACCAAATAAGTTATCAAGATTTATTTATTAAAGCCCAACTTATTTATTTACAGCGATTATGGACCCACAACGAGATTTTTCACTCTCAAATTAATCGATGAAGTTTTCGACAACATAACCTAACTTTTTCATCAATTCAATTTAATCGGATTGGGTTATTAATTAATTTTCGAGGAATAAATTGGAATAATGAGGAAGTAAGTTGATTAATAATCATTACAATTTTTATTTATTAAAAGAGAATTAATAATTAATTAAAAATCGTTCTATTTAAAGCGATTTTAACCCCATCTAGTGGTGATTCATATAAAAAAGTTATAAAAACGTCATTTAAATTTTATCTCAATTTTTATTAAATTTAACAAAAATTAAGTTTGATTGAACCAAATAATTTATCAAGATTTATTTATTAAAGCTCAATTTATTTATTTACAGTGATTATGGACCCTACAACGAGATTTTTCACCCCCAAATTAATCGATGAAGTTTTCGACAACATAACCTAACTTTTTTCGTCAATTCAATTTAATCCGATTGGGTTATTAATTAATTTTCGAGGGATAAATTGGAATAATGAGGAAGTAAGTTGATTAATACTCATTACAATTTTTATTTATTAAAAGAAAATTAATAATTAATTAAATATCGTTCTATTTAAAACGATTTATTTAACCCCATCTATCGGTGATTTATATAAAAAAGTTATAAAAACGTCAAATAGATTTTATCTCAATTTTTATTAAATTTAACAAAAATTAAGTTTAATTGAATCAAATAACTTATCAAGATATATTTATTAAAGCCCCATTTATTTATTTACAGTGATTATAAACCCAACAACGAGATTTTTCACCCCCAAATTAATCGATGAAGTTTTCGACAACATAACCTAACTTTTTCATCAATTCAATTTAATCTGATTGGGTTATTAATTAATTTTCGAGGAATAAATTGGAATAATGACGAAGTAAGTTGATTAATAATCATTACAATTTTTATTTATTAAAAGGAAATTAATAATTAATTAAAAATCGTTCTATTTAAAATGATTTATTTAACCCCATCTATCGGTGATTTATATAAAAAAGTTATAAAAACGTCAAATAGATTTTATCTCAATTTTTATTAAATTTAACAAAAATTAAGTTTAATTGAACCAAATAATTTACCAAGATTTATTTATTAAAGCCCAATTTATTTATTGACAGTGATTATGGACCCTACAACGAGATTCTTCACCCCCAAATTAATCGATGAAGTTTTCAACAACATAACCTAACTTTTTCATCAATTCAATTTAATCTAATTGGGTTATTAATTAATTTTCGAGGGATAAATTGGAATAATGAGGAAGTAAGTTGATTAATAATCATTACAATTTTTATTTATTAAAAGAAAATTAATAATTAATTAAAAATCGTTCTTTTTAAATCGTTTTAACCCCATCTAGCGGCGACTCATAAAAAGTTAAAAAACGTCAATTAAATTTTATCTCAATTTTTATTAAATTTAACAAAAATTAAGATTAATTGAACCAAATAAGTTATCAAGATTTATTTATTAAAGCCCAATTTATTTATTTACAGCGATTATGAACCCTACAACGAGATTTTTCACCTTCAAATTAATCGAAGAAGTTTTCGACAACATAACCTAACTTTTTCATCAATTCAATTTAATCTGATTGGGTTATTAATTAATTTTCGAGGGATAAATTGGAATAATGAGGAAGTAAGTTGATTAATAATCATTACAATTTTTATTTATTAAAAGGAAATTAATAATTAATTAAAAATCGTTCTATTTAAAACGATCTATTTAACCCCATCTATCGGTGATTTATATAAAAAAGTTATAAAAACGTCAAATAGATTTTATCTCAATTTTTATTAAATTTAACAAAAATTAAGATCAATTGAACCAAATAACTTATCAAGATATATTTATTAAAGCCCAATTTATTTATTTACAGTGATTATGGACCCTACAACGAGATTTTTCACCCCCAAATTAATCGATGAAGTTTTCAACAACATAATCTAACTTTTTCATCAATTCGATTTAATCTGATTTGGTTATTAATTAATTTTCGAGGGATAAATTGGAATAATAAGGAAGTAAGTTGATTAATAATCATTACAATTTTTATTTATTAAAAGAAAATTAATTAATTAAAAAACGTTCCTTTTAAATCGTTTTAACCCCATCTAGCGGCGATTCATAAAAAGTAATAAAAACGTCAATTAAATTTTATCTCAATTTTTATTAAATTTAACAAAAATTAAGATTAATTGAACCAAATAAGTTATCAAGATTTATTTATTAAAGCCCAACTTATTTATTTACAGCGATTATGGACCCACAACGAGATTTTTCACTCTCAAATTAATCGATGAAGTTTTCAACAACATAACCCAACTTTTTCATCAATTCAATTTAATCGGATTGGGTTATTAATTAATTTTCGAGGAATAAATTGGGATAATGAGGAAGTAAGTTGATTAATAATGATTACAATTTTTATTTATTAAAAGAAAATTAATAATTAATTAAAAATCGTTCTTTTTAAATCGTTTTAGCCCCATCTAGCGGCGATTCATAAAAGGTTATAAAAACGTCAATTAAATTTTATATCAATTTTTATTAAATTTAACAAAAATTAAGATTAATTGAACCAAATAAGTTATCAAGATTTATTTATTAAAGCCCAATTTATTTATTTACAGCGATTATGAACCCTACAACGAGATTTTTCACCTCCAGATTAATCGAAGAAGTTTTCTACAACATAGCCTACCTTTTTCATCAATTTAATTTAATCTGATTGGGTTATTAATTAATTTTCGAGGGATAAATTGGAATAATGAGGAAGTAAGTTGATTAATAATCACTACAATTTTTATTTATTAAAAGAAAATTAATAATTAATTAAAAATAGTTCTATTTAAATCGTTTTAACCCCATCTATCGGTGATTTATATAAAAACGTCAAATAGATTTTATCTCAATTTTTATTAAATTTAACAAAAATTAAGTGTAATTGAACCAAATAACTTATCAAGATATATTTATTAAAGCCCAATTTATTTATTTACAGTGATTATGGATAATACAACGAAATTTTTCAACATAACCTAACTTTTTCATCAATTCGATTTAATCTGATTGGGTTATTAATTAATTTTCCTGGGATAAATTGGAATAATGAGGAAGTAAGTTAACTAATAAATTAATAATCATTACATTTATAAATCATTTCGAAGATTACAAAATCTTACAGCAATTATTTCCCACTATAACGAACAGATGGTGCTAAATTCCATTTATGATGTATGATTTATTTTTTTCTCTATGGTAGCAATTTGATTTTATTTATAGAATTAATCTCCGATTCAAAAAAAAAATTCTTTTGGCATAAATAAGTTCAAGAATTACATTGGGTACAAAATAACTTGATAAATCCGGTTTCTTTGAAACATTCACAAGGAACGTGCCATTCAAGATAACTCAAAAATAGTATTTTTGATTAAGATAACCAGCTAACGCTAAGAAATTATTAACAGTTTTGTAATTTACGATAAAACGAATTGTGCCCTACTAAAAAAATTCCATTCCGAAATGATTAAAATTTAAATATAGGTGGAAAATACGCTAACAAGATCGCGTGTCATTCGCAGTTCAAAGAAGGTTATCGCCTACAAAAAAATCATCGAACATGATAAGCAACAATACGAATGTTAAATTTTCGGTCCAGTTTTAAGCGGATTTCTTGGACCATCCCCAATGACCTGTGCACCGTTATTACAGATATCAAAAGACGTAAATAGTTCAATAATCCGGTTTAATACTGGATTATTAAACATTGCCTCAATCAAAATGAGATATTTGTAAAGTGAAATTTTTATTTTATATGGGACGATTCGATTCGGATTTATTTATTATCATTATCAAAGCGATGACTCCGATGAGATTGAATGTTTTTGAGATGTCCTTAATTTAAATTCGTAATCGAATCAAAACATTTCGTTTGGAAAGCAAAAAAATGCGTGATGAGATGGTTATCGTTCTATTTATACGTTTTGTAAATTGGTTATTGTTGGGAGGTCGCTCTTAATTTGTTATCGCTATTAAAGGTTGTTGGGTAATTTTTAAAGTAATGTATTTCCTGTCACGATTTTATTTAATTTTTTTCCAAAAAGCGTTGCATACATTTTTATAATCAGTTGTATTGCAAATTCGATTTGTATCTTTAAGCCGAGGTTGCTTTGTATCTTGCGGCCGAGGCAGAAGTTCAAATACGAATTATCTTTATTAAACTCGACTGATACGGTTTGAATGTAAACGACCTTGTCTGCAATTCTTTACGATTTGCTAAAATATGATTTCTTTGCCTTATTATGTAATAGCTGCTTGTGCAACAAAGTTATGATGTGTGTTTAAGTCGAGATCGATGATTTATCGTTATTAATCTCGATTAATACGGCTTGGACTCAAAGGCCCTTATTTGCAATCCTTCATGATCAACTAAAATAATTTTTTTTTCACTTATTATGTAATAGCATATTGTACAAGAAATTTATGGTGTTATATATTTAAGCCGAAGCCGCTTGCGGCCGAGGCAGAAGTTCGATTAAGATTTATTTTTATTAAGCTCGATTGATACGGCTTGGATGCAAAGGACCTCCTTCTCGATCAGCTTAAATATGTTTTTTCTCCCTCATTATGTAATAGCATTCTGTACAAGAAAGTTGTGCTGTCATATATTTAAGCCGAGGTCGCTTGCGGCCGAGGCAGGAGTTTAATTTTGGTTTATTTTTATTAAACTCGATTGATATGGCTTGGACCCAAAGGACCTTCTTTGCAATCCTTCCCGATCAGTTAAAATATGATTTTTCTCTCTTATTTTTTAATAGTATTCTGTACCAGAAAGTTACGGTGTTGTATAATCAAGCCGAGGTCGCTTGCGACCGAGGCAGGAGTTTGATTATGCTTTATCTTTATTTAAAATCGATTGATACGGCTTGGACCCAAAAGACCTTCTTTGCAATCCTTCCCGATTAGCTAAAATATGTTTTTTCCCTCATTATGTAATAACATCCTGTATAAGAAAGTTGTGGTGTTGTATATTCAAGCCGAGGTCGCTTGCGGCCGAGGCAGAAGTTTAATACGATTTATCTTTATTAATCTCGACTGATATGGCTTGGACCCAAAGGACCTTCTTTGCCTTCCTTCGCGATCAGCTAAAATATGGTTTTTCTCTCTCATCATGTAATAGCATTCTGTATAAGAAAGTTGTGGTGGTGTATATTCAAGCCGAGGTCGCTTGCGGCCGAGGCAGGAGTTTCATTACGATTTATCTTTATTTAAAATCGATTGATACGGCTTGGACCCAAACACCTTCTTTGCAATCCTTCACGATTAGCTAAAATATTTTTTTCCTTCATTATGTAATAGCATTCTGTACAAGAATGTTGTGGTGTTATATATTTAAGCCGAGGTCGCTTGCGGCCGAGGCAGGAGTTTAATTGCGATTTATGTTTATTAAACTCGATTGATATGGCTTGGACGCAAAGGACTTTCTTTGCAATCCTTACCAATCAGCTAAAATTTGATTTTTCTCTTATATTAATAGCATTCTATACCAGAAAGTTACGGTGTTGTATAATCAAGCCGAGGTCGCTTGCGACCGAGGCAGGAGTTTGATTATGCTTTATCTTTATTTAAAATCGATTGATACGGCTTGCACCCAAAAGACCTTCTTTGCAATCCTTCCCGATTAGCTAAAATATGTTTTTTTCCCTCATTATGTAATAACATCCTGTATAAGAAAGTTGTGGTGTTGTATATTCAAGCCGAGGTCGCTTGCGGCCGAGGCCGGAGTTTCATTACGATTTATCTTTATTAATCTCGATTGATACGGCTTGGACCTAAAGGATCTTCTTTGCAATCCTTCCCAATCAGCTAAAATATGTTATCTTTCTCTCATTATATAATAGCATTCTGTATAAGAAAGTTGTGCTGTTGTAAATTCAAGCCAAGGTCGCTTGCGGCCGAGGCAGGAGTTTCATTACGATTTATCTTTATTAATCTCGATTGATACGGCTTGGACCTAAAGGATCTTCTTTGCAATCCTTCCCAATCAGCTAGAATATGTTATCTTTCTCTCATTATATGGTAGCATTCTGTATAAGAAAGTTGTGATGTTGTATATTCAAGCCAAGGTCGCTTGCGGCCGAGGCAGGAGTTTCATTACGATTTATCTTTATTAATCTCGGTTGATATGGCTTGGACCTAAAGGATCTTCTTTGCAATCCTTCCCAATCAGCTAGAATATGTTATCTTTCTCTCATTATATGGTAGCATTCTGTATAAGAAAGTTGTGGTGTTGTATATTCAAGCCGAGGTCGCTTGCGGCCGAGGCAGGAGTTTCATTACGATTTATCTTTATTTAAAATCGATTGACACGGCTTGGACCCAAAGGACCTTCTTTGCAATCCTTCACGATTAGCTAAAATGTTTTTTTCCTTCATTATGTAATAGCATTCTGTACAAGAATGTTGTGGTGTTATATATTTAAGGCGAGGTCGCTTGCGACCGAGGCAGGAGTTTGATTACGATTTATCTTTACTAATCTCGATTGATACGGCTTGAACTCAAAGGAGCTTCTTTGCAATCCTTCACGATCAGTTTAAATATATTTTTTCTCATTTATTATGTAATAGCATTTTGTACAAGAAAGTTAATGTGATATATATTTAAGCCGAGGTCGCTTGCGGCCGAGGCAGAAGTTCGATTACGATTTATCTTTATTTAAAATCAATTGATACGGCTTGGACCCAAAGGACCTTCTTTGCAATCCTTCACGATTAGCTAAAATGTTTTTTTCCTTCATTATGTAATAGCATTCTGTACAAGAATGTTGTGGTGTTATATATTTAAGCCGAGGTCGCTTGCGTCCGAGGCAGGAGTTTAATTACGATTTATCTTTATTAAACTCGATTGATTTGGCTTGGACCCAAAGGACTTTCTTTGCAATCCTTCCCGATCAGTTAAAATATGTTTTTCCTCCCTCATTATGTAATAGCATTCTGTATAAGAAAGTTGTGGTGTTGTATATTCAAGCCGAGGTCGCTTGCGGCCGAGGCAGGAGTTTCATTACGATTTATCTTTATTTAAAATCGATTGATACGGCTTGGACCCAAAGAACCTTTTTTGCAATCCTTCACGATTAGTTAAAATGTTTTTTACTTCATTATGTAATAGCATTCTGTACAAGAATGTTGTGGTGTTATATATTTAAGCCGAGGTCGCTTGCGACCGAGGCAGGAGTTTGATTACGATTTATCTTTACTAATCTCGATTGATACGGCTTGAACTCAAAGGAGCTTCTTTGCAATCCTTCACGATCAGTTTAAATATATTTTTTCTCATTTATTATGTAATAGCATTTTGTACAAGAAAGTTAATGTGATATATATTTAAGCCGAGGTCGCTTGCGGCCGAGGCAGAAGTTCGATTACGATTTATCTTTATTTAAAATCAATTGATACGGCTTGGACCCAAAGGACCTTCTTTGCAATCCTTCACGATTAGCTAAAATGCTTTTTTCCTTCATTATGTAATAGCATTCTGTACAAGAATGTTGTGGTGTTATATATTTAAGCCGAGGTCGCTTGCGCCCGAGGCAGGAGTTTAATTACGATTTATCTTTATTAAACTCGATTGATTTGGCTTGGACCCAAAGGACTTTCTTTGCAATCCTTCCCGATCAGTTAAAATATGTTTTTCCTCCCTCATTATGTAATAGCATTCTGTATAAGAAAGTTGTGGTGTTGTATATTCAAGCCGAGGTCGCTTGCGGCCCAGGCAGGAGTTTCATTACGATTTATCTTTATTTAAAATCGATTGACACGGCTTGGACCCAAAGGACCTTCTTTGCAATCCTTCACGATTAGCTAAAATGTTTTTTTCCTTCATTATGTAATAGCATTCTGTACAAGAATGTTGTGGTGTTATATATTTAAGGCGAGGTCGCTTGCGACCGAGGCAGGAGTTTGATTACGATTTATCTTTACTAATCTCGATTGATACGGCTTGAACTCAAAGGAGCTTCTTTGCAATCCTTCACGATCAGTTTAAATATATTTTTTCTCATTTATTATGTAATAGCATTTTGTACAAGAAAGTTAATGTGATATATATTTAAGCCGAGGTCGCTTGCGGCCGAGGCAGAAGTTCGATTACGATTTATCTTTATTTAAAATCAATTGATACGGCTTGGACCCAAAGGACCTTCTTTGCAATCCTTCTCGATCAGCTTAAATATGTTTTTTTCTCTCATTATGTAATAGCATTCTGTACAAGAATGTTGTGGTGTTATATATTTAAGCCGAGGTCGCTTGCGCCCGAGGCAGGAGTTTAATTTCAATTTATTTTTATTAAACTCGATTGATATGACTTGGACCCAAAGGACCTTCTTTGCAATCCTTTCCGATCAGTTAAAATATGTTTTTCCTCCCTCATTATGTAATAGCATTCTGTATAAGAAAGTTGTGGTGGTGTATATTCAAGCCGAGGTCGCTTGCGGCCGAGGCAGGAGTTTAATTACGATTTATCTTTATTAAATTCGATTGATACGGTTTGGACCCAAAGGATTTTCTTCGCAATCCTTCTCAATCAGCTAAAATATGTTATTTTTTCTCTCATTATATAATAGCATTCTGTATAAGAAAGTTGTGGTGTTGTATATTCAAGCCGAGGTCGCTTGCGGCCGAGGCAGAAGTTTAATACGATTTATCTTTATTAATCTTGATTGATATGGCTTGGACCCAAAGGACCTTCTTTGCCTTCCTTCCCGATCAGCTAAAATATGTTTTTTCTCTCTCATCATGTAATAGCATTTTGTACAAGAAAGTCTTTGTGTTGTATATTTAAGCCGAGGGCGCTTACGGCCGAGGCAGAAGTTTGATAATGATTTATCATTATTAATCCCGATTGATATATCTTGGACCCAAAGGACCTTCTTTACAGTCATTCCCTATCAGCTGAAATATGTTTTTTCTCTCTTATTATATAATAGCATTTTGTACAAGAAAGTTATGGATTTATCTTTATTAAACTCGATTGATATGGCTTGGAAAACTCTAATGAAATTGCTGTGAGATGCTGGGACATACCTGGGATGAATAGTAATTTGATGGCTAACCTAGTATATGAGCAAGAGATATATCAGAAGGAGGAGGACTCCTTGGGGGATACAAAAAGTTCATGACAAGAAAACAATATCTTATTAACTATAATTGTAGAAAGATTTTTCAACTTTAGAATCTTTTCATGACCTTCTTGGTATTGAACTCATATTAAGGGAGTTATAAAAAAAAATGTATGAATCTCCCCAAATATGTTGGTTTATGATATCAATCAAGAGCAATTGGTCTAAATTTCGTAGTCGAGAAAGAGTATATAACTGTTTTTTCCTCTTCTATAATGAACTAGATATTTGGTTGTGCCTATATAATAATAATGATGCCCATAATGTCTTTGACATATTTATAGAAGAAAAGCAACTCGAAGCAAAAAGTTATTAAGGACGTAGTCCATCACAATAGTGGTGGCTAGGATGGGGCTGAGTGGATTGCTCATAGGCGTGACAAACTTCTATTGGTAAACCACATCATTAAAAGATAACATTAAAGAGCCGAAGAGGAAGGAAATTGATTCATATCGAACCTTTCTTCTTTGAATATAATCATATCTAAAGATGTCAAAACAAAACCTGGGGGCAGAACAAGTCCTATGACCTTTATGTAGATGTTGAATCGGCCCACTTATGTATATGATACAAAAATTTATTAATTGACGTTGACTAACAAATCTCACATTCGTTAATTCCTCTTAATCATCGATTTAGACTCATTTTAGACTTCCCTTCATGTAATCTGTACATTCATTGAAACACATCATCATATAAATAAGTTGCGATGTTGCATTTTTAAGCCGATATCCCTACTTTTCGAATCATAATACGGGTTTCTTGGAGTCATATTTTATGAAAACATTTATCAAATTATTCGTGGAAAACTTTAACAATCCGCAATTTAATACCTACGTATAAAACTCCGATATAAATTTTATCAAAATTCCACATAAAATCATGCCGTACAACTTCACGATACGATTCTAACCAGAAAATCAAAGAAAGAAATATTGCAAAAAAAAAAACGTGTTAATCATTTTATTCAACACCAATACAAAATTATGTTTACACTTTTCATCGGATGACTGCGGCAAAAGTGAGCCGATTGATTAACTCCGAAAAAACGTGCGTTTCTCGATAAGAAATCCCGCTCATTACTATATAAAGAGAAGGTCGACTCGGTTCTAGGTTTTAGTCGTTCGAGAGACTTTCATTTGAACGCTACTAATTACAGTTTTCTTGAACGGTTTGAAAGTGAAAAAGAAAAAATGCCACCAAACGTAAGTAGTTTTAATAATTAATTGAGTTAATTTGATTTAAATTGATTTAATTTAGCAATACGCCGATGTTAGCGAGCAAGGATTGAGGGTGGCCATAATCGGCCAAAGCGATTTTGCCGTCGATGTTATGGAACGGTTAATAAGAAATGGGCATTGTGTCGTTGGGGTTTTTACGATTCCTGATAAAGGACAGAAGAAGCAGGACCCTTTAGGTAATATTATTCAGAATTTTATCTCATTACTTAATTATTTAGCGCAAAGTCGTTTGCAAATGAGGATTGATTTCGCAAATTTCACTTTCATTTGCGGTCTAGTTAAAATTAAATGTCCTTGTTGTTACTTTTTTAAAATATTGTTTTATATTATATATGTATTTTTAATTTAGCTAAAGCAGGAGATGAATACAACATCCCAGTGTTTAAATATGCGGGTTGGAGACGCGATAAGAAGTTAAAACCAGAAATAATGATGGATTACGAAAAATTAAACGTCGAACTTAACGTTTTAGCTTTCTGCTCGCAATATATCCCAATGGAAATCATCAACTATCCAAGATTTCAAAGTATATGTTATCACCCTTCCATTTTACCGCGACATCGAGGAGCTTCTGCAATTAATTGGTAAGTAATCTCGAGATTGTGATTGAAAATGCCGAATATTTTTTGTTAACTTAGGACTTTAATAACTGGAGATGAATACGCAGGATTTTCAATTTTTTGGCCCGACGATGGTTTAGATACCGGCCCAATCCTCCTCCAAGACCGCATCAAAATCGAAGAAACCGACAACGTCGATTCCTTATACAAACGCTTTTTATACCCCGCTGGAATTAGCGCTTTAGAAAAAGCGGTCGATATGATAGCCGACGGCACCGCCCCGAAAGAAATTCAAAACGAATCTTTAGCAACATACGACCCAATGCTAAACAAACAAGAATACCGAAAAATCGACTTCAACAAATCCGGCAAAGAACTTTACAATTTCATAAGAGGAATGGATTCAGTCCCCGGGGCTTCTTGCTCCATAAAACTCCCCGGCACCGATCACTTCGAAATCGCGGACGTTTTCGGCTCGTCCATTTGGAAGAAAAAATTACCAATTGACGCGAAACCCATCGAAATCGAATTTGCTAAAAAACCAGCTTTATTACACCCCCAAGGATTATTATTGTTCGGAAACGATGATGACGTCGCGATTAATATAACGCGGGTTAAAATAAACGGGAAATTCCGCGCGGCCGATTCGCTCGATCAATTAACGAAGCAGATCGAGATTGAGTACACCGAGGATGAAAAGGAATCTTTGGAGTCGCTCAGAAAGATTTGGGAGTCAATTTTGAACGTTGATGTTAATGAGAATACCGATTTTTTCTTGTCGGGGGCTGGATCGATGGACGTCGTTCGTTTGGTCGAGGAGGTTAAAGAATTATTTAAGATCGAGTTTGAAAATGCCCAAGTTTTTATGGCGTCTAGTTTTGAAGAGTTTTGTCAGGAAGTTGTTAAAACGACGAGATCTGGAGGGTTTGATAATAATATTAAGGTAAGTTAATATATATTTTCATTTAACTTTAACAAATACTTGAATAGATATACTGAAAAACTTTTGGCAAACTCTTTATTGAGGCAAAAAACATTTAGACACTTTTTTTTTGATAATTTTTGAAACATAAAGAGATTAGGTTAATGTCTAAAAACGTTCTTATGATTATTAAGTTGTTAAAAAGCATGCAATTTTTTTAAACACTTTTTGACCATTTTAGAATTGGAGAGCTTAGGGGAATATTAGAAATCTTTTCAAGAATATCAGAGTTGTTGAAAATGTTTAAGAAGCTAACAATAACTTCAAAAAGCATTTAGACACTTTTTTGAAAAATATTCTAATGATTCCGCTCTCATTCTACAATCCATCGCTTCCTCATAGTCCCTTTCTTCATTGCCACACTTAAACTTGGCTACCGTCCTCTTTCCCTCCTCGTCCCCTTCCTTCGTCAGGTACTTTGATATCCTCTCCATTAAAATTTCCTTATATTTTGGGTTGTAGCTACTTTCCCTTATTGCTGTTCTTCCCTCATGCCTCTGTATATCTCTATTCCTGACAATTCACGTCCCCATCCCCTCATTTCTACAATTGTTTATCTCTACCTACGAATAACCCGTTCTTTTGTAATATTCCCTCATTTTTCCTTTACCATATCCAATCCTCTCCTTCCAAAATTTCTTCCAACTCCTCAAAAATCTCCTAATATGGTCTTCTATCTATCCTCTCTTCACATTTAGCCGCTCTTTTGCCACTTCCACAATCGTTTCATTCACTTTTACTTCTTCCTTCACAATATATGAATGAGATGCCGATTCTGTACATACTCTAGAATATATAGATCATGATAGGGAGATCTCTTTCCGACGTCCCTATTCACCATATCTCCTTGAACCTATATCCCAAATCTGTGAACTCTCTCACCTCCTCAACCGCCCTCCTTTCCCACATCCATTTCTCCCTTCTTCACAGAACTTCGTCATCTTCGTCTTTGACACATTCACCTCCAAACTTTTCATTCTAGAGTATCTCCCAAGGTTCTCAAGATCCCTCTCATTTTTGCTACATCCTACAACATGTAATCCTTTTTCCACCCTATTATTCTTCACCAGCCTGTCTTCAAAATACGCCATAAAAATACGTTATAAAAACGTTTCCTTTTATATCCTTCATTCTCCTCCGTGACTCTATGTCCTCACCAATTCCTTCCATAGCTTCTCCCTATCCACTCTATCGAATGATGTTTTTAAGGTATAGACTTAATAATACATCCTCACTCCCTTCTTATCCAACTCTCTCTCCACCAGATGTTTTAATCGGCAAAAAATACCGGCCATTATAAATTAGCACAATTTCTAAGCTGGTTTTAAAGCCTGCCTATTCATTTGGCAACATCCTTCTTATTGCAATCTTTTCTTCAATCTTCACAATAATATTTTAGTATGAATTTGGTATGAGGAATTGAGTAGGCTGATTCCCCTTTCTTACTTCCCTAGCATTTATGCCCAATTTCTTCTTTCCGTTTTCAACCCCTTTTCGTAATTATTTTAGCATTATCAACCATTTTTTAACGTTACATTTTCTGCCAACTCTAATTTTTCTGTTTCCAGCTTCTTTTCAGTCTTTTCCAGAACTTTTTCAATCATCTCCTTTTATGATCAACCATTATACTCTTTTTTAAAGTTGTTTATCCTTCCTATACATAACCTTTTTTACCTTTCTAGTGCTATTTAATGTCTTTTTTCTATTTCCAGTATTGCAACTTTCTACCCAACCTCTTTTTTTCATTTCCAACCTCTTTTCATTATTATTTTCACATTCCCACCCATTTTCAACGTTACATCTTTCTACCAACTCTAATTCTTCGCTTTCTAACTTCTTTAAAGTATTTCCCAGAAAATTTTCAATCCTCTTTTTGAATAGCCATAATTTTCTCGCATTTACAACCATTTCTTGAAGTCTTAATCATTACTACAAACATTCTTCTTCCTTCCTTCAATCTCCATTCAATGACTTTCTTCTATTTTCAGTATTGCATCCTTCTGCTCAACCTCTTTCTTTCATTTCTAACCCTTTTTCATCATTATTTTCCCATTTCTACCCATTTTTCAACCTTACATCTTTCTGCCAACTCTAATTCTTCGCTTTTTAACCTCTTTAAAGTATTTTCCAGAACTTTTTCAATCTTTTCTTCTCATTTCAATCACTTTCTCGCATTTACAATTATTGTTTGAAGTCTTAATCCCTTGTACAAACATTTTTCCCTTCTTTCAATCTCCATTCAACGTCTATCTTTTATTTTCAGTATTACATCTTCCTGCCCAACCTCTTTCTTTCATTTCCAACCCCTTTTCATCATTATTTTTGCATTCTCACCCATTTTTCAACATTTTTCTGCCAACTCTAATTCTTTTCTTTCTAATCTCTTTAAAATATTTTCCAGCTTTTATTTCCATGCTTTTCTCACATTTACAACAATTTTTTGAAGTCTTAATCCTTTCTACAAACATTTTTTCCTTTTTTCAGTCTTCATTCAACGTCTATCTTTTATTTTTAGTATTTTTCAGTATTGCATCTTTTTGCCCAACCTCTTTCTTTCATTTCCAACCATTTTTTATCATTACTTTTCGCATTTCCACCCATTTTTCAACGTTACATCTTTCTGCTAACTTTAATTCTTCGCTTTCTAACCTCTTTGAAGAATTTTCCAGAACTTTTTCAATCTTTTCTTCTCATTTCCATCCTTTTCTCGCATTTACAATCATTTCTTGAAGTCTTAATCCTTTCTACAAACTTTTTTTCCTTCTTCAAACCTCCATTCAACGTCTAACTTCCATTTTCAGTATTTTTCAGTATTGCAGCTTTCTGCCCAAACTCTTTCTTCCATTTCCAATCCTTTTTCATCATTGTTTTCCCATTTCGACCCATTTTTCAACGTTACATCTTTCTGCCAACTCTAATTCTTCGCATTTTAACCTCTTTAAAGTATTTTCCAAAACTTTTTCAATCCTTTCTTCTCGTTTTTATCCTTTTCTAGCATTTACAACCATTTTTTGAAGTCCTTTCTGCAAACATTTTTTTCCTTCTTTCAACCTCCATTTAACGTCTCTCTTTTATTTTCAATATTTTTCAGTATTGCATCTTTTTGCCCAACCTCTTTGTTTCATTTCCAACCTTTTTTCATCATTATTTTCCCATTTCCACCCATTTTTCAACGTTACATCTTTCTGTCAACTCTAATTCTTCGCATTTTTACATCTTTAAAGTATTTTCCAAAACTTTTTCAATCCTTTCTTTTCATTTCCATCATTTTCTCGCATTTACAACCATTTTTTGAAGTCTTAATCCTTTCTATACACATTTTCTTTCCTTCTTTCAAACTCCATTCAACGTCTAACTTCTATTTTCAGTATTTTTCAGTATTGCATCTTTCTGCCCAACCTCTTTCTTTCATTTCCAACCCCTTTTCATAATTATTTTCGCATTTCCTCTCATTTTTCACCGTTACGTCTTTCTGCCAATTTTAATTCTTCGCTTTCTAACCTCTTTGAAGAATTTTCCAGAACTTTTTCAATCTTCTCTTTTCATTTCCATCATTTTCTCGCATTTACAACCATTTTTTGAAGTCTTAATCCTTTCTACAAACATTTTTTTTCCTTCTTTCAACCTCCATTCAACGTCTAACTTCTATTTTCAGTATTTTTCAGTATTGCAGCTTACTGTAAAACCTCTTTGTTTCATTTCCAACCTTCTTTCATCATTATTTTCCCATTTCCACCCATTTTTCAACGTTACATCTTTTTACCAACTCTAATTCTTCGCTTTCTAACATCTTTAAAGTATTTTCCAGAACTTTTTCAATCTTTTCTTTTCATTTCCATCATTTTCTCGCATTTACAACCATTTTTTAAAGTCTTAATCCTTTCTATAAACATTTTTTTTTCCTTCTTTCAACCTCCATTCAACGTCTAACTTCTATTTTCAGTATTTTTCAGTATTGCATCTTTCTACCCAACCTCTTTCTTTCATTTCCAACCCTTTTCATCATTATTTTCCCATTTCCAGCCACTTTTCAACGTTACATCTTTCTGCCAACTCTAATTCTTCGCTTTCTAACATCTTTAAAGTATTTTCCAGAACTTTTTCAATCTTTTCTTTTCATTTCCATCATTTTCTCGCATTTACAACCATTTTTTAAAGTCTTAATCCTTTCTATAAACATTTTTTTTCCTTCTTTCAACCTCCATTCAACGTCTAACTTCTATTTTCAGTATTTTTCAGTATTGCATCTTTCTACCCAACCTCTTTCTTTCATTTCCAACCCTTTTCATCATTATTTTCCCATTTCTAGCCACTTTTCAACGTTACATCTTTCTGCCAACTCTAATTCTTCGCTTTCTAACATCTTTAAAGTATTTTCCAGAACTTTTTCAATCTTTTCTTTTCATTTCCATCATTTTCTCGCATTTACAACCATTTTTTAAAGTCTTAATCCTTTCTATAAACATTTTTTTTCCTTCTTTCAACCTCCATTCAACGTCTAACTTCTATTTTCAGTATTTTTCAGTATTGCATCTTTCTACCCAACCTCTTTCTTTCATTTCCAACCCTTTTCATCATTATTTTCCCATTTCCAGCCACTTTTCAACGTTACATCTTTCTGCCAACTCTAATTCTTCGCTTTCTAACATCTTTAAAGTATTTTCCAGAACTTTTTCAATCTTTTCTTTTCATTTCCATCATTTTCTCGCATTTACAACCATTTTTTAAAGTCTTAATCCTTTCTATAAACATTTTTTTTCCTTCTTTCAACCTCCATTCAACGTCTAACTTCTATTTTCAGTATTTTTCAGTATTGCATCTTTCTACCCAACCTCTTTCTTTCATTTCCAACCCTTTTCATCATTATTTTCCCATTTCCAGCCACTTTTCAACGTTACATCTTTCTGCCAACTCTAATTCTTCGCTTTCTAACATCTTTAAAGTATTTTCCAGAACTTTTTCAATCTTTTCTTTTCAATTCCATCATTTTCTCGCATTTACAACCATTTTTTAAAGTCTTAATCCTTTCTATAAACATTTTTTTTCCTTCTTTCAACCTCCATTCAACGTCTAACTTCTATTTTCAGTATTTTTCAGTATTGCATCTTTCTACCCAACCTCTTTCTTTCATTTCCAACCCTTTTCATCATTATTTTCCCATTTCCAGCCACTTTTCAACGTTACATCTTTCTGCCAACTCTAATTCTTCGCTTTCTAACATCTTTAAAGTATTTTCCAGAACTTTTTCAATCTTTTCTTTTCATTTCCATCATTTTCTCGCATTTACAACCATTTTTTAAAGTCTTAATCCTTTCTATAAACATTTTTTTTTCCTTCTTTCAACCTCCATTCAACGTCTAACTTCTATTTTCAGTATTTTTCAGTATTGCATCTTTCTACCCAACCTCTTTCTTTCATTTCCAACCCTTTTTCATCATTGTTTTCTCATTTTCATCCATTTTTCAACGTTACATTTTTCTCTCAAACTTTAATTCCTGTCTTTCCCGCTTCTTTTCAGTATTGTTTAGAACTTTTGCTATCCCTATTTTAAATGACAATCATTTTCTTGCGTTTATAACCATCTTTTGAAGTCTTAATCCTTGTAGTGGAGTAAGAAAGACATTTTTTAAAGTCTTCATCCCTTCTATAAACAATTTTTTTCCTCTTTTTAGCTTTCATGCAATATCTTTCTTCTATTTCTAGTAGTTTTCCAACATTGCACTTTTCTGCCCAACCTTCTTTTTCCTTATTCAACCTTTCTTCATCATTATTTTTCCATTACCAACCATTTTTCAATATTACATCTCTCTACCAATTCTTATTTTTCTCTTTCTAACCTTTTTTAGTCTTTTCCAGAACTTTTTCAATCCTCTCTTCTTATGACTACCCTTTCTTCACCCTTATACTCATTTTAAAATTCTTAATCCCTTTTACAAATAATTTTTTTCCTCTTTCTTCTATTTCCAGTATTTTTCCAACATCCTTCATCATTATTTTTGCATTACCCCACTCATTTTTCAACATTACAAAACTATTTCTTGTTTTCCCAGCCTCTCTTCAGTCTTTTCCAAACCTTTTTCACCTCATAATCAACATCTTTCTTCTATTTCCAATATTTATCGTCTTCATTCCACCAAAATTTTTTGCATTATTTCAACTTTTTCTTTATTTACCCACATTTCTTTGATTTTTAAGGTAAACTACAAAGGAAAAGAAATCTTCACAAACGGAATAACAATCAACATCCCAACTCAAATGTTCATCAACGGAGAATTCGTCGACGCCGAAACCGGAAAGACCTCAAACTGTATTAACCCAACAGACGAAAGCGTAATTTGCCAAATTCCCGCTGCAACAATTAACGATGTTAACAAAGCGGTTGAAGCTGCGAAGAAAGCGTTTGAAGAAGGGGAATGGAGCAAGATTAGCCCTCGCGAGCGCGGATTAATTCTTTTCAAATTGGCCGATTTAATGCAACAACATAAAGAGGAATTAGCCACGATTGAAGCTTTGGATGCGGGGGCTGTTTATACTTTAGCTTTGAAGACTCATGTCGGGATGAGTATCGAAACTTGGAGGTATTTCGCCGGATGGGCGGATAAGATCCAAGGGGGGACTCTTCCGATTTCGAATGCGCGTCCAAATTCGAATTTGTGTTTTACCAAAAAAGAACCGATTGGGTAATAATAATAATTAATTAATTATTTAATTATTTTTTTTAATAAATAAAATTATTTTTGTAGAGTTTGCGGGTTAGTTACCCCATGGAATTACCCATTAATGATGTTATCCTGGAAAATGGCTGCATGTTTAGCCGCGGGGAACACCGTCGTGATTAAGCCGGCCCAAGTTTGTCCTTTAACAGCTTTAAAATTCGCAGAGTTATCGGTGAAAGCGGGGGTTCCCCCCGGCGTTATTAATGTTGTGACGGGGTCTGGAACGATCGTTGGGAACGCGATCGCCTCTCACCCCGATGTAAGAAAGCTTGGATTCACCGGAAGTACCGAAATTGGGAAGGTGATAATGAAGACTTGCGCCGAAAATGTTAAAAAAGTCTCGTTGGAATTGGGGGGAAAATCGCCTCTTATTATCTTTGGGGATTGCGATATCGAAAAAGCAGTTAAACTTGTAATTAACTCAATCAATTTTTAATTTAAATTATTTTAATTAATTAATTTAATTTAATTTAATTTTAGGGTATGCAAAGCGTATTTTTCAACAAAGGCGAAAATTGCATAGCAGCGGGGCGGATTTTCGTCGAAAACTCAATTTACAAAGAGTTTATTCACCGCGTCGCCAAAGAAACGAAAAAAATCACCATTGGGGACCCACTAAATAAATCGACGGCCCATGGGCCACAAAACCATCTCGCCCATTTAGAAAAACTCGTCGAATACGTCGATGTAGCCGTAAAAGAAGGGGCGAGATTAATCCACGGGGGTAAACGCCTCAAACGAGCTGGTTATTTCTTTGAGCCGACGATTTTGGCCGATGTTGAGGATGAAATGTTTGTGGCGAAGGAGGAATCTTTTGGGCCGATTATGTGTATTAGTAAATTCGATGATGGGTAAATTTAATTTAATTTAATTTAATTTAATTAATTTTAATTTTGTCTTAATTAATTTAATTAATCTTTTAGTGATATTGATGGAGTTATTAAGCGAGCTAACGCCACGGAATATGGATTAGCTTCGGGGGTTTTTACAACGGATATAAATAAGGCGTTAAAAATCGCCGAAAAAATCGAAGCAGGAACTGTTTTTATTAACACTTACAATAAAACGGATGTTGCAGCTCCTTTTGGAGGGTTTAAACAAAGCGGGTTTGGGAAGGATTTGGGGCAAGAAGCTTTGAATGAATATTTAAAGACGAAATGTGTTACTATTGAATATTAATTTTTTTATAATTAGTTTTTAATTGATTATTCCTTTTATTTCATTCACGATTTAAACATTTTAGAGTTTCAATTGAAAGGTGGTTATGCAACTCAATCTACTCCAAAATAGATAATTTTGTCCCCAAGATACAATCACCTTATCATCAATGTTTATTTACGAGATAAACGACAATATAATAATGATTAAAACATCATTTTTATCTATCAAAACCACCTTAATATTTCTTGATATTGATACATATAAATCAGCTGATTCCTAGATGGATCAATAAACAAAGTTTGTCTCATTCTGCTCCAAACTACACCAAATAAATCGCGTTGTTTTAAAAAGTGATTAAATCAACGATGGTATTAGATCATTTCACAGGAAAATTATTTCTATTTTCGTTATCATTTATTGTGACATCATTCAGTGTCGACTTAAAATTTAATTTTTTACCAATTAACGGATTAATTTTAATCTCTTACGTCTTATTCATTTTTTGCATAACTTTATGGGTGACTTCCAAGTTAATTCAAAAAATTTTAGCACAAAACAAACCAATTATTTACGATTTCGATAAAAATTGGTTTTTAAAATACACAAAAACCGGATTTGTTTATTTACAAAGTGAAAATTTATTGAAAAAAAGAGAGGATAATAAAGAAATACTTAAAGATTTTAAATTGAAAAATATCGACGAAAGGATTGATGATTTTACTGGTGATGTTGAAATTTTGATTAAAAAGTGGTTTGTTTTTATTAGCGGTGATGAAACTTTTTTGGGGGAGACTAAGAATTTGGTTGATGAGATTTTGAGGAGGTTTTTGCAAGTTTTGGTGGATGTTGATGGGAAAAAATTGCTACATGGGGTTTTGGTGATTTTTTTGAGCCATGTTAAGGAGTATCAAAAGGCTGTGAGGAGGCAGAAGAAAAAATATGGGTCCATTGAGGAACTTTATAGGTAAATGTTAATAATAATTCATAATTAATTAGTTTTAGAATTGCAATTTTAAGTTATGCCACCAAATTTAAATTAATTTGGACTAATTTTAACTAAATTATAAACAAGTTTTATTAATAACTTTTTTTTAATGCGATAATTTTAATTTTTCACTGATCTTAATTATTATTGTTTATATCTCAAATTAGTAATTATATGATTGAATGGTATGAAATTGGCCCAATCATAGAAGAAAAACTTCATACTATCCCTCATATTAAAGGATATGAAGTTGGAGATCAACTCAACCCAACTTGATACCATCTTTCATGTTGAATTGAGCTTAGAAGATGTTGTTTTGGAGTTGATTTTGTTTTTCTATAATTGGGTTGAGCTTCAACGTCGTACCATCTCATATTGAATGGTATGAAGTTGGTACTTAACCTAATCATAGAAAAAAAACTTCATACTATCCCTCATATTAAAGGATATGAAGTTGGAGATCAACTCAACCCAACTTGATACCATCTTTCATGTTGAATTGAGCTTAGAAGATGTTGTTTTGGGGTTGATTTTGTTTTTCTATGATTGGGTTGAGCTTTAACTTCGTACTATGCCTCATATTGAATGGTATGAAGTTGATACTCAACCCAATCATAGAAAAAAACTTCATACTATCCCTCATATTAAAGGATATGAAGTTGGAGGTCAACTCATCCTAAGTGATACCATCTCTCATGTTGAATTGAGCTTAGAAGATGTTGTTTTGGGGTTGATTTTGTTTTTTTTATGATTGGGTTGAGTAACTTCGTACCATGCCTCATATTGAATAGTATGAAGTTGGTACTCAACCCAATCATAGAGAAAAACTTCATACTATCCCTCATATTAAAGAATATGAAGTTGGAGATCAACTCAACCCAACTTGATACCATCTTTCATGTTGAATTGAGCTTAGAAGATGTTGTTTTGGAGTTGATTTTGTTTTTCTATGATTGGGTTGAGTTTCAACTTCGTACCATGCCTCATATTGAATGGTATAAAGTTGGTACTCAACCCAATCATAGAAGAACAACTTCATACTATCCCTCATATTAAAGGATATGAAGTTGGAGGTCAACTCATCCTAAGTGATACCATCTCTCATGTTGAATTGAGCTTAGAAAATGTTGTTTTGGGGTTGATTTTGTTTTTCTATGATTGGGTTGAGTAACTTCGTACCATGCCTCATATTGAATGGTATGAAGTTGGTACTCAACCCAATCATAGAAGAAAAACTTCATACTATCCCTCATATTAAAGAGTATGAAGTTGGAGATCAACTCATCCCAAGTGATACCATCTCTCATGTTGAATTGATCTCAGAAGATGTTGTTTTGGGGTTGATTTTGTTTTTCTATGATTGGGTTGAGTAACTTCGTACTATGCCTCATATTGAATGGTATGAAGTTGGTACTTAACCCAATCATAGAAGAAAAACTTCATACTATCCCTCATATTAAAGGATATGAAGTTGGAGATCAACTCAACCCAACTTGATACCATCTATCATGTTGAATTGAGCTTAGAAGATGTTGTTTTGGTGTTGATTTTGTTTTTCTATGATTGGGTTGAGTTTTAACTTCGTACTATGCCTCATATTAAATGGTATGAAGTTGGTACTCAACCCAATCCTAGAAGAAAAACTTCATACTATCCCTCATATTAAAGGATATGAAGTTGGAGATCAACTCAACCCAACTTGATACCATCTATCATGTTGAATTGAGCTTAGAAGATGTTGTTTTGGGGTTGATTTTGTTTTTCTATGATTGGGTTGAGCTTCAACGTCGTACCATGCCTCATATTGAATGGTATGAAATTGGTACTCAACCCAATCAAAAGAAAAACTTCATGCTGTCCCTCATATTAAAGGATATTAAGTTGGAGATCAACTCGTCCCAAGTGATACCATCTCTCATGTTGAATTGAGCTTAGAAGATGTTGTTTTGGAGTTGATTTTGTTTTTCTATGATTGGGTTGAGCTTCAACGTCGTACCACGCCTCACATTGAATGGTATGAAGTTGGTACTTAACCCAATCATAGAAGAAAAACTTCATACTATCCCTCATATTAAAGGATATGAAGTTGGAGATCAACTCAACCCAACTTGATACCATCTATCATGTTGAATTGAGCTTAGAAGATGTTGTTTTGGGGTTGATTTTGTTTTTCTATGATTGGGTTGAGTTTTAACTTCGTACTATGCCTCATATTAAATGGTATGAAGTTGGTACTCAACCCAATCCTAGAAGAAAAACTTCATACTATCCCTCATATTAAAGGATATGAAGTTGGAGATCAACTCAACCCAACTTGATACCATCTATCATGTTGAATTGAGCTTAGAAGATGTTGTTTTGGGGTTGATTTTGTTTTTCTATGATTGGGTTGAGTTTTAACTTCGTACTATGCCTCATATTAAATGGTATGAAGTTGGTACTCAACCCAATCCTAGAAGAAAAACTTCATACTATCCCTCATATTAAAGGATATGAAGTTGGAGATCAACTCAACCCAACTTGATACCATCTATCATGTTGAATTGAGCTTAGAAGATGTTGTTTTGGGGTTGATTTTGTTTTTCTATGATTGGGTTGAGCTTCAACGTCGTACCATGCCTCATATTGAATGGTATGAAATTGGTACTCAACCCAATCAAAAGAAAAACTTCATGCTGTCCCTCATATTAAAGGATATTAAGTTGGAGATCAACTCGTCCCAAGTGATACCATCTCTCATGTTGAATTGAGCTTAGAAGATGTTGTTTTGGAGTTGATTTTGTTTTTCTATGATTGGGTTGAGCTTCAACGTCGTACCACGCCTCACATTGAATGGTATGAAGTTGGTACTTAACCCAATCATAGAAGAAAAACTTCATACTATCCCTCATATTAAAGGATATGAAGTTGGAGATCAACTCAACCCAACTTGATACCATCTATCATGTTGAATTGAGCTTAGAAGATGTTGTTTTGGGGTTGATTTTGTTTTTCTATGATTGGGTTGAGCTTCAACGTCGTACCATGCCTTATATTGAATGGTATGAAGTTAATACTTAACCCAATCATAGAAGAAAAACTTCATACTATCCCTCATATTAAAGGATATGAAGTTGAAGATCAACTCATCCCAAGTGATACCATCTCTCATGTTGAATTGAGCTTATAAGATGTTGTTTTGGAGTTGATTTTGTTTTTCTATGATTGGGTTGAGCTTCAACATCGTACCATGCCTTATATCAAGTAGTATGAAGTTGATACTCAACCCAATCATAGAAGAAAAACTTTATGCTATCCCTTATATTAAAGGATATGAAGTGCCCATCCCTGTGCCCGTTTTTTTGCCCATCTTTTGAGAGCCCACAAATTTTTCGGTGTCTTCCGCCCATCTCAAGACTTGCTCTATACCGTTTACTGTGGATTTCCCTTTTGTAAATCTATAATGGTGTTGTGATATTAACAATGCCCTCGTATAGTTTATCAAAGCAGTATGAAGCAGTAAATCATCATGAGTTGTTACTGTTCCAAATAGTGTATATTATCTTAAAGACTGCCAATTTGTTGGCAGCAGGAGCTATTATGTCTCCAAAGTTTTGATCGTCAGTTTGAAGTCTGTCAACTTGTTGGCAGCATGAGTTGTTACTGCTTCAAAGACTGTATATTATCTTAAAGATTGTCAACTTGTTGGCAGCAGGAGCTATTATGTCTCCAAAGTTTTGATGGTCAGTTTGAAGTCTGCCAACTTGTTGGCAGCATGAGTTGTTACTGTTCCAAACAGTGTATATTATCTTAACGACTGCCAACTTGTTGGCAGCAGGAGCTATTATGTCTCCAAAGTTTTGATCGTCAGTTTGAAGTCTGTCAACTTGTTGGCAGCATGAGTTGTTACTGCTTCAAAGACTGTATATTATCTTAAAAATTGCCAACTTGTTGGCAGCAGGAGCTATTACTGTTTCAAACACAGTCTCTTATCTTAAAGACTACCGATTTGTTGTCAGCGGGAGTTATTATGTCTCCAAACTCTCACTCATCAGTTTAAAGACTGCCCACTTGTTGGCAGCATGAGCTATCATTGTTCCAAACACTTCATATTATTTTAAAGACTGCCAATTTATTTGTAGCAAGAGCTATTATGTCTCCAAAGTCTTGCTCTTTATTTTAAAGACTGCCAACTTGTGGCAGCAGGAGCTATCATTGTTCCAAACGCTACACATTATCTTAAAGACTGCCAATTTGTTTGTGGCATGAGCTATTATGTTTCCAAGTCTTGGCCATTATTTTAAAGACTGCCAACTTATTGGCAGCAGGAGCTATTATGTCTCCAAAGTCTTGATCGTCAGTTTGAAGTCTGCCAACTTGTTGGCAGCATGAGTTGCTACTGTTCCAAACACTGTATATTATCTTAAAGACTGCCAACTTGTTGGCAGCAGGAGCTATTATCTTTCCAAAGTCTTGATTATCAGTTTGAAGTCTGCCAATTTGTAGCATGAGCTATTATTATTCCAAACAGCGTACATTATCTTAAAGACTGCCAACTTGTTGGCAGAGGAGCTTTATGTCTCAAAAATTTTGCTTGCTGCGGATGTTTGGGCCCATTTGAACACATCCAGCTTCCACAATCGTAATCGACGCATCTTTAACAAATAGAGAAATTGGGGTTATTGTGGCACTTGGTCGTATCCTGGAGAATTCGACCCATCAAAGTCACTGAGTCACAGAGTCTTCACAACCATTAATTCTGAGATAAGAATATGTCTTTTGCCGGTATACAACCTCCCCGAGACTCTGATCCTATCAAGAGTTCAATTCATGGATAATTCTTGCATCCATGAGCCATCAAATACAGGAGCTATATTAAAGATCTTAAACTCAGTAGTTGGTAGTCTTATTGTTTTTTTACGATGTCGGGGAAAATCTGCTAAACAGACATCTGACCTGGGATGATGGGCGTCCAGATAGTGTGGGGTTGGGGCTAGTAATTAACCTCGATCCACTAGAAACCCCTTTCTTCATCTTCTCTGGAAACGCCGTTAGGCATTTCTTCAGAGTTGATTCCTTCACGCGCTATCTTACGACCTTCACCCTTCTATCTTCTCTCCTTCCACTCACAAGCGCATTCAAACAAAAAACATTACATTACTTTTTGCCTAATAACTATACCAATTTCATACCTGGATGGGGGGATTATTCCCTCCCTCGGTGGTCCTCTTCGGAGGTACTATTCCCCCTTTCTTTCCTCTCCTACTCATGTTACTTCACATCATTTCTCCTGCTCTCATCCACTCTTTCCTTTGCTCGCATTTGCTCGATCGCTGATATAAAAAGAGATACTCCCTTAACTTTTTGAAATTGACCTTGTTTTTTACATACCCGGTCGAGGGGGGTAGCCCCCCTCTCGCTCCTCCTCCCTTCTTATCGCCTTCATTTCCTTTTCGGCTTGGTTCTTCTCCTTCATTATCTTCCTCAGGAAACCCATCAACATCTCAGCTATTTCCTTCCCGCTCATTAGTATTTTTGTGATACGGTGTTTTTGTCTACCCTAGTTCCAATCTCTGTTTCGGTCATCCTTCTTTTCCTCTCGAATCTTTCACACTCAAACACGGTATGCAGCGGGGTGTTTATTTCTGCACAGCCAAACCAGCACACATCGGACTCTATTTTTTTAAACTTTTTCAGGTAGCTTCCAAAGCAACCGTGTCCCGTTATCGCCTGCGTTGTATAATAATCTGTCGGTGGGCCTTTTTCCTGCCACTCAGCAACGTTCTTTATAAACACACTACTCCATCCTTTGTAGCTTTCCCATCTTTTTTGCCATTTCTCCATCATTTCTGAGTGCGTCTCTCTTCTTTTCTCCCCTTTACTCCTCCAATTGCTAGCTCTTTCCTCAATCATTAAGTCCAAAGGTGGGCACCCTGCAAGCGCCCCAACCGCTTCCGTTGCTACCGTTCTATATGCTGATGTTATAGCTATGGCATTCTTGCGTTCTATATTACGGATCATTCTTCTGTATTTTTTATATCTTAATCCTATTTCAAACGCAGGAGCTGCGTAAAGAATCTCCGAACTGATTGTCGTTGCTAGAATCTTTCTTTTTTTGTGAGAAGGTCCTCCTACTCTCAGCATTAGTTTTGCCATTACATTCTGCATGCGGGTTGCTTTTTCTGATATTGTTGTTGTATGTGACGTCATTTTGAGATCTTTGTCTAATGTCACTCCAAGATATTTCGCCAATTTCTCACTGGTGATCTCTGTTTCGCCTACTGTTTAGTGACTTTATTGAACTTTCTTCGTCCCTCAAGAATTACAACTTCCGTTTTAGAGTCTTCCATTTTCAGCCCCATTTCTTGTAGATACTCTGCTATTCTTTTTATTGCGTATTCTGCTTTATCCTTTGTTATTTCTGGTGAATAGTTGGTAGTCTAAATCTACGAATTCGTTTGTTTTGCATCTTTTTTGATCATCAGGTTATAAATCTCGGAATCATCCACTTTTAATTTGTCGCGCTTCTCTTGCAGTACCCCCACCACACCATGACGTCATCTATCGTCATAGCATCACAATGCAAATTTTTTATTAACAAAGTATATTTTTCAAAAAGTGTTCAAAGTATCAATGAATTTCTCTTTTGTGGATAAAGTACATTAATATCTTTTTTATTTCAGATACTCCCACATCGCAAGCAACAACACCAAAGCATTCGAGCACATCATATCTCAATTAACGAGCAAATTAATCCGCCAATTCATCAGTTGGGAAGTTTTCAATTCGGTCCCTTGCAAAACTGTAACATCGATTTTATCAAAAAAATTAACAGCCCACGTTTTGGTGAATTTATCCTCCCCCAGCTTCATAAACTACAAATTAGCCTCAATTTCCGTTTCGCAAAGCAAAAAAAAGTTATCTTTTAATTTAGAGAAATATGACGCAATAAGCCTCATCGACGTGGACCACGAAGGAGATTTTAAGCAACCAAAAATCGTTTTGGAAGAATCAAAGACTCATCAAGATAATATAATAAATGAAGAGATAAACAAAAACGCGATTTCAAAAAGTAACACTCCAAAAGTTTCCCCGAAAAAATTAACCGAGATGACGTTAGACTTAATCGATCAAGTTGAAGAAGAAAAAATTGAAATCGATGAGATTGATTCGAACAAAACGATATCTTCGCCAGTTAAAATTTATGAGTCGAAATCTTGCGAGAAAACTTGGCGAAATTCAAGTGATTTAGAATGTATTTCTTTGGGACAAGATTTATTGGTGGATTTCAACGACCCCGAAAGCGAAATCACCGATTTAATCGCAAAAAAATTGTGGAAAGATTCCGAGGAAATCGACGAAACAAAACGAGAAAAAGACGACGAAAAAATCGATCAAATCTCGAATTTCATCACCGGAAACGTAACCTCAACATTACAAGAACTCCAACAAACAACAGTCAACAACGTCGTCAAACCAGTCACCCAAGTCACATCATCCGCAATGCACAAAATCGGGGATCTCCAAGATGAAGCGGCTGGGGTGATGGAGGGGATTTTTGATTTTGGAATGGCTGGGTTAAGAAAAGGGCTTCGATTAACTGGATTACAAGAAGGAAGTGAGTTAAGATCGGATTTCGGGAGGATTAAGCCGGTTTTGATGGAGAATTTGAACGAAATTAAGGAAAAGGGGAGGAAATTGTCGAGGGTGGGGCCGGTTTTGAGTGAGGATTTAAAGTCTGAAAAGAGTTTGGAGGAGGATGCGGTTTGGATGAACCCGTTGATTAAAGATTCGCCCAATTTCGATGGACAAATTTTGTTGGAGAAGCAACCCCCGATTTTGAGCGTGTCGCAAGAGGATGAATTTAGCCCCGATTTGGAGTACGAGGATACAACGGATTTGGCTACGACCACGGCTAAATTGAGGAGTTTGTTGCAGCAGAAACAAACTGAGTCGACTTTGACAACACCCGCTTTAAGCCCAATGTAAGTTTTATATATTATATTATTTTAAAGACTTGTTGGCAACAGGAACTATTATGACTTCAAACTCTTGATCATCAGATTGAAGTTTGTCAACTTGTTGAAAGCATGAGTTATTACTGTTCCAAACACTGTAGATTATCTTAAATGGTGCCAACTTATTGGCAGCAAGAGCTTTTATGCTTCCACAGTCTTGTACATCAATATGGAGTCTGCCAACTTGTTGGCAGTATGAGTTATTACTGTTCCAAACTCTGTACATTACCTTAAAGGCTGCCAACTTGTTGGCAGCAGGAGCTTTTATGCTTCCACAGTCTTGTACATCAATATGGAGTCTGCCAACTTGTTGGCAGTATGAGTTATTACTGTTCCAAACTCTGTACATTACCTTAAAGGCTGCCAACTTGTTGGCAGCAGGAGCTTTTATGCTTCCACAGTCTTGTTTATGATTATGGAGTCTGCCAACTTGTTGGCAGCATGAGTTATTACTGTTCCAAACACTGTACATTACGTTAAAGACTGCCAACTTGTTGGCAGCAGGAGCTTTTATGCTTCCACAGTCTTGTTCATGATTATGGAGTCTGCCAACTTGTTGGCAGCATGAGTTATTACTGTGCCAAACACTGTACATTACCTTAAAGGCTGCCAACTTGTTGGCAGCAGGAGCTTTTATGCTTCCACAGTCTTGTTTATGATTATGGAGTCTGCCAACTTGTTGGCAGCATGAGTTATTACTGTTCCAAGCACTGTACATTACCTTAAACGCTGCCAACTTGTTGGCAGCAGGAGCTATTATGCTTCCACAGTCTTGTTCATCAGTATGGAGTCTGCCAACTTATTGGCAGCAGGAGCTTTTATGCTTCCACAGTCTTGTACATCAATATGGAGTCTGCCAACTTGTTGGCAGTATGAGTTATTACTGTTCCAAACTCTGTACATTACCTTAAAGGCTGCCAACTTGTTGGCAGCAGGAGCTTTTATGCTTCCACAGTCTTATACATCAATATGGAGTCTGCCAACTTGTTGGCAGTATGAGTTATTACTGTTCCAAACTCTGTACATTACCTTAAAAGCTGCCAACTTGTTGGCAGCAGGAGCTTTTATGCTTCCACAGTCTTGTACATCAATATGGAGTCTGCCAACTTATTGGCAGTATGAGTTATTACTGTTCCAAACTCTGTACATTACCTTAAAGGCTGCCAACTTGTTGGCAGCAGGAGCTTTTATGCTTCCACAGTCTTGTACATCAATATGGAGTCTGCCAACTTGTTGGCAGTATGAGTTATTACTGTTCCAAACTCTGTACATTACCTTAAAAGCTGCCAACTTGTTGGCAGCAGGAGCTTTTATGCTTCCACAGTCTTGTACATCAATATGGAGTCTGCCAACTTGTTGGCAGTATGAGTTATTACTGTTCCAAACTCTGTACATTACCTTAAAAGCTGCCAACTTGTTGGCAGCAGGAGCTTTTATGCTTCCACAGTCTTGTACATCAATATGGAGTCTGCCAACTTATTGGCAGTATGAGTTATTACTGTTCCAAACTCTGTACATTACCTTAAAGGCTGCCAACTTGTTGGCAGCAGGAGCTTTTATGCTTCCACAGTCTTGTACATCAATATGGAGTCTGCCAACTTGTTGGCAGTATGAGTTATTACTGTTCCAAACTCTGTACATTACCTTAAAGGCTGCCAACTTGTTGGCAGCAGGAGTTTTTATGCTTCCACAGTCTTGTACATCAATATGGAGTCTGCCAACTTGTTGGCAGTATGAGTTATTACTGTTCCAAACTCTGTACATTACCTTAAAGGCTGCCAACTTGTTGGCAGCAGGAGCTTTTATGCTTCCACAGTCTTGTTTATGATTATGGAGTCTGCCAACTTGTTGGCAGTATGAGTTATTACTGTTCCAAACTCTGTACATTACCTTAAAGGCTGCCAACTTGTTGGCAGTATGAGTTATTACTGTTCCAAACTCTGTACATTACCTTAAAGGCTGCCAACTTGTTGGCAGCAGGAGCTTTTATGCTTCCACAGTCTTGTTTATGATTATGGAGTCTGCCAACTTGTTGGCAGTATGAGTTATTACTGTTCCAAACTCTGTACATTACCTTAAAGGCTGCCAACTTGTTGGCAGTATGAGTTATTACTGTTCCAAACTCTGTACATTACCTTAAAGGCTGCCAACTTGTTGGCAGCAGGAGCTTTTATGCTTCCACAGTCTTGTTTATGATTATGGAGTCTGCCAACTTGTTGGCAGTATGAGTTATTACTGTTCCAAACTCTGTACATTACCTTAAAGGCTACCAACTTGTTGGCAGCAGGAGCTTTTATGCTTCCACAGTCTTGTACATCAATATGGAGTCTGCCAACTTGTTGGCAGTATGAGTTATTACTGTTCCAAACTCTGTACATTACCTTAAAGGCTACCAACTTGTTGGCAGCAGGAGCTTTTATGCTTCCACAGTCTTGTACATCAATATGGAGTCTGCCAACTTGTTGGCAGTATGAGTTATTACTGTTCCAAACTCTGTACATTACCTTAAAGGCTACCAACTTGTTGGCAGCAGGAGCTTTTATGCTTCCACAGTCTTGTACATCAATATGGAGTCTGCCAACTTGTTGGCAGTATGAGTTATTACTGTTCCAAACTCTGTACATTACCTTAAAGGCTGCCAACTTGTTGGCAGCAGGAGTTTTTATGCTTCCACAGTCTTGTACATCAATATGGAGTCTGCCAACTTGTTGGCAGTATGAGTTATTACTGTTCCAAACTCTGTACATTACCTTAAAGGCTGCCAACTTGTTGGCAGCAGGAGCTTTTATGCTTCCACAGTCTTGTTTATGATTATGGAGTCTGCCAACTTGTTGGCAGTATGAGTTATTACTGTTCCAAACTCTGTACATTACCTTAAAGGCTACCAACTTGTTGGCAGCAGGAGCTTTTATGCTTCCACAGTCTTGTACATCAATATGGAGTCTGCCAACTTGTTGGCAGTATGAGTTATTACTGTTCCAAACTCTGTACATTACCTTAAAGGCTACCAACTTGTTGGCAGCAGGAGCTTTTATGCTTCCACAGTCTTGTACATCAATATGGAGTCTGCCAACTTGTTGGCAGTATGAGTTATTACTGTTCCAAACTCTGTACATTACCTTAAAGGCTACCAACTTGTTGGCAGCAGGAGCTTTTATGCTTCCACAGTCTTGTTTATGATTATGGAGTCTGCCAACTTGTTGGCAGTATGAGTTATTACTGTTCCAAACTCTGTACATTACCTTAAAGGCTACCAACTTGTTGGCAGCAGGAGCTTTTATGCTTCCACAGTCTTGTACATCAATATGGAGTCTGCCAACTTGTTGGCAGTATGAGTTATTACTGTTCCAAACTCTGTACATTACCTTAAAGGCTACCAACTTGTTGGCAGCAGGAGCTTTTATGCTTCCACAGTCTTGTTTATGATTATGGAGTCTGCCAACTTGTTGGCAGTATGAGTTATTACTGTTCCAAACTCTGTACATTACCTTAAAGGCTACCAACTTGTTGGCAGCAGGAGCTTTTATGCTTCCACAGTCTTGTACATCAATATGGAGTCTGCCAACTTGTTGGCAGTATGAGTTATTACTGTTCCAAACTCTGTACATTACCTTAAAGGCTGCCAACTTGTTGGCAGCAGGAGCTTTTATGCTTCCACAGTCTTGTACATCAATATGGAGTCTGCCAACTTGTTGGCAGTATGAGTTATTACTGTTCCAAACTCTGTACATTACCTTAAAAGCTGCCAACTTGTTGGCAGCAGGAGCTTTTATGCTTCCACAGTCTTGTACATCAATATGGAGTCTGCCAACTTATTGGCAGTATGAGTTATTACTGTTCCAAACTCTGTACATTACCTTAAAGGCTACCAACTTGTTGGCAGCAGGAGCTTTTATGCTTCCACAGTCTTGTACATCAATATGGAGTCTGCCAACTTGTTGGCAGTATGAGTTATTACTGTTCCAAACTCTGTACATTACCTTAAAGGCTACCAACTTGTTGGCAGCAGGAGCTTTTATGCTTCCACAGTCTTGTTTATGATTATGGAGTCTGCCAACTTGTTGGCAGTATGAGTTATTACTGTTCCAAACTCTGTACATTACCTTAAAGGCTACCAACTTGTTGGCAGCAGGAGCTTTTATGCTTCCACAGTCTTGTACATCAATATGGAGTCTGCCAACTTGTTGGCAGTATGAGTTATTACTGTTCCAAACTCTGTACATTACCTTAAAGGCTACCAACTTGTTGGCAGCAGGAGCTTTTATGCTTCCACAGTCTTGTTTATGATTATGGAGTCTGCCAACTTGTTGGCAGTATGAGTTATTACTGTTCCAAACTCTGTACATTACCTTAAAGGCTACCAACTTGTTGGCAGCAGGAGCTTTTATGCTTCCACAGTCTTGTACATCAATATGGAGTCTGCCAACTTGTTGGCAGTATGAGTTATTACTGTTCCAAACTCTGTACATTACCTTAAAGGCTGCCAACTTGTTGGCAGCAGGAGCTTTTATGCTTCCACAGTCTTGTACATCAATATGGAGTCTGCCAACTTGTTGGCAGTATGAGTTATTACTGTTCCAAACTCTGTACATTACCTTAAAAGCTGCCAACTTGTTGGCAGCAGGAGCTTTTATGCTTCCACAGTCTTGTACATCAATATGGAGTCTGCCAACTTGTTGGCAGTATGAGTTATTACTGTTCCAAACTCTGTACATTACCTTAAAGGCTGCCAACTTGTTGGCAGCAGGAGCTTTTATGCTTCCACAGTCTTGTACATCAATATGGAGTCTGCCAACTTGTTGGCAGTATGAGTTATTACTGTTCCAAACTCTGTACATTACCTTAAAGGCTGCCAACTTGTTGGCAGCAGGAGTTTTTATGCTTCCACAGTCTTGTACATCAATATGGAGTCTGCCAACTTGTTGGCAGTATGAGTTATTACTGTTCCAAACTCTGTACATTACCTTAAAGGCTGCCAACTTGTTGGCAGCAGGAGCTTTTATGCTTCCACAGTCTTGTTTATGATTATGGAGTCTGCCAACTTGTTGGCAGTATGAGTTATTACTGTTCCAAACTCTGTACATTACCTTAAAGGCTACCAACTTGTTGGCAGCAGGAGCTTTTATGCTTCCACAGTCTTGTACATCAATATGGAGTCTGCCAACTTGTTGGCAGTATGAGTTATTACTGTTCCAAACTCTGTACATTACCTTAAAGGCTACCAACTTGTTGGCAGCAGGAGCTTTTATGCTTCCACAGTCTTGTACATCAATATGGAGTCTGCCAACTTGTTGGCAGTATGAGTTATTACTGTTCCAAACTCTGTACATTACCTTAAAGGCTGCCAACTTGTTGGCAGCAGGAGCTTTTATGCTTCCACAGTCTTGTACATCAATATGGAGTCTGCCAACTTGTTGGCAGTATGAGTTATTACTGTTCCAAACTCTGTACATTACCTTAAAAGCTGCCAACTTGTTGGCAGCAGGAGCTTTTATGCTTCCACAGTCTTGTACATCAATATGGAGTCTGCCAACTTGTTGGCAGTATGAGTTATTACTGTTCCAAACTCTGTACATTACCTTAAAGGCTGCCAACTTGTTGGCAGCAGGAGCTTTTATGCTTCCACAGTCTTGTACATCAATATGGAGTCTGCCAACTTGTTGGCAGTATGAGTTATTACTGTTCCAAACTCTGTACATTACCTTAAAGGCTGCCAACTTGTTGGCAGCAGGAGTTTTTATGCTTCCACAGTCTTGTACATCAATATGGAGTCTGCCAACTTGTTGGCAGTATGAGTTATTACTGTTCCAAACTCTGTACATTACCTTAAAGGCTGCCAACTTGTTGGCAGCAGGAGCTTTTATGCTTCCACAGTCTTGTTTATGATTATGGAGTCTGCCAACTTGTTGGCAGTATGAGTTATTACTGTTCCAAACTCTGTACATTACCTTAAAGGCTACCAACTTGTTGGCAGCAGGAGCTTTTATGCTTCCACAGTCTTGTACATCAATATGGAGTCTGCCAACTTGTTGGCAGTATGAGTTATTACTGTTCCAAACTCTGTACATTACCTTAAAGGCTACCAACTTGTTGGCAGCAGGAGCTTTTATGCTTCCACAGTCTTGTACATCAATATGGAGTCTGCCAACTTGTTGGCAGTATGAGTTATTACTGTTCCAAACTCTGTACATTACCTTAAAGGCTACCAACTTGTTGGCAGCAGGAGCTTTTATGCTTCCACAGTCTTGTACATCAATATGGAGTCTGCCAACTTGTTGGCAGTATGAGTTATTACTGTTCCAAACTCTGTACATTACCTTAAAGGCTGCCAACTTGTTGGCAGCAGGAGCTTTTATGCTTCCACAGTCTTGTACATCAATATGGAGTCTGCCAACTTGTTGGCAGTATGAGTTATTACTGTTCCAAACTCTGTACATTACCTTAAAAGCTGCCAACTTGTTGGCAGCAGGAGCTTTTATGCTTCCACAGTCTTGTACATCAATATGGAGTCTGCCAACTTATTGGCAGTATGAGTTATTACTGTTCCAAACTCTGTACATTACCTTAAAGGCTGCCAACTTGTTGGCAGCAGGAGCTTTTATGCTTCCACAGTCTTGTACATCAATATGGAGTCTGCCAACTTGTTGGCAGTATGAGTTATTACTGTTCCAAACTCTGTACATTACCTTAAAGGCTGCCAACTTGTTGGCAGCAGGAGTTTTTATGCTTCCACAGTCTTGTACATCAATATGGAGTCTGCCAACTTGTTGGCAGTATGAGTTATTACTGTTCCAAACTCTGTACATTACCTTAAAGGCTGCCAACTTGTTGGCAGCAGGAGCTTTTATGCTTCCACAGTCTTGTTTATGATTATGGAGTCTGCCAACTTGTTGGCAGTATGAGTTATTACTGTTCCAAACTCTGTACATTACCTTAAAGGCTGCCAACTTGTTGGCAGCAGGAGCTTTTATGCTTCCACAGTCTTGTTTATGATTATGGAGTCTGCCAACTTGTTGGCAGTATGAGTTATTACTGTTCCAAACTCTGTACATTACCTTAAAGGCTGCCAACTTGTTGGCAGCAGGAGCTTTTATGCTTCCACAGTCTTGTTTATGATTATGGAGTCTGCCAACTTGTTGGCAGCATGAGTTATTACTGTTCCAAACACTGTACATTACCTTAAACGCTGCCAACTTGTTGGCAGCAGGAGCTATTATGCTTCCACAGTCTTGTTCATCAGTATGGAGTCTGCCAACTTATTGGCAGCAAGAGCTTTTATGCTTCCACAGTCTTGTACATCAATATGGAGTCTGCCAACTTGTTGGCAGTATGAGTTATTACTGTTCCAAACTCTGTACATTACCTTAAAGGCTGCCAACTTGTTGGCAGCAGGAGCTTTTATGCTTCCACAGTCTTGTTTATGATTATGGAGTCTGCCAACTTGTTGGCAGTATGAGTTATTACTGTTCCAAACTCTGTACATTACCTTAAAGGCTACCAACTTGTTGGCAGCAGGAGCTTTTATGCTTCCACAGTCTTGTACATCAATATGGAGTCTGCCAACTTGTTGGCAGTATGAGTTATTACTGTTCCAAACTCTGTACATTATCTTAAAGGCTGCCAACTTGTTGGCAGCAGGAGCTTTTATGCTTCCACAGTCTTGTTCATGATTATGGAGTCTGCCAACTTGTTGGCAGCATGAGTTATTACTGTTCCAAACACTGTACATTACCTTAAACGCTGCCAACTTGTTGGCAGTAGGAGCTATTATGCTTCCACAGTCTTGTTCATCAGTATGGAGTCTGCCAACTTGTTGGCAGCAGGAGCTTTTATGCTTCCACAGTCTTGTACATCAATATGGAGTCTGCCAACTTGTTGGCAGCATGAGTTATTACTGTTCCAAACACTGTACATTACCTTAAACGCTGCCAACTTGTTGGCAGTAGGAGCTATTATGCTTCCACAGTCTTGTTCATCAGTATGGAGTCTGCCAACTTGTTGGCAGCAGGAGCTTTTATGCTTCCACAGTCTTGTACATCAATATGGAGTCTGCCAACTTGTTGGCAGTATGAGTTATTACTGTTCCAAACTCTGTACATTACCTTAAAGGCTGCCAACTTGTTGGCAGCAGGAGCTTTTATGCTTTCACAGTCTTGTTCATGATTATGGAGTCTGCTAACTTGTTGGCAGCATGAGTTATTACTGTTCCAAACACTGTACTTTGCGTTAAAGGCTGCCAACTTGTTGGCAGCAGGAGCTATTATGCTTCCACAGTTTTATTCATCAGTTTGCAGTCTGCCAACTTGTTGGCAGCATGAGTTATTACTGTTCCAAACACTGTACATTACGTTAAAGGCTGCCAACTTGTTGGCAGCAGGAGCTATTATGCTTCCACAGTCTTGTTCATCAGTTTGCAGTCTGCTAACTTGTTGGTAGCATGAGTTATTACTGCTCCAAACACTGTATATTACCTTAAAGGCTGCCAATAAGTTGGCGGCAGGAGCTATTATGCTTCCACAGTCTTGCTCATCAGTTTGCAGTCTGCTAACTTGTTGGCAGCATGAGTTATTACTGTTCCAAACACTGTACATTACCTTAAAGGCTGCTAACTTGTTGGCAGCAGGAGCTTTTATGCTTCCACAGTCTTGTTCATCAGTATGAAGTCTGCCAACTTGTTGGCAGCATGAGTTGTTACTGTTCCGAACACTGTACATTATTTTAAAGACTGCCAACTTGTTGGCAGCAGGAGTTATTATGTCCCCAACCTCTTATTTATCAGTTTGAAGTCTGCCAACTTGTTGGCAACATGAGGTATTATTGTTCCAAATACTGTACATTATTTTAAATACTGGCAACAGGAGCTATTATGCCCCCAAACTCATCAGTTTGGAGTCTGCCAATTTATTTGCAGGAGGAGCCGTTTCTGCTCCAAACACTGTATATTATCTTGAAAACTGCCAACTTGTTGGCAACAAGAGTTTTTATATCTCCAAAGTCTTGATCATCAATTTGAAGTTTACCAACTTGTTGATAGTAAGAGTTACTTCATGTTCCAATCATCTCCAAAGTGACGTAATAGCTTGTATCATGGTATTACTGCATTTGTTAGTCGCTTAGGAGTTGAAAAGAGAAAAGCATTTCTAGATTGGTTTACAAACAATCCATACAAAATTTTTATTATGTACTGAGTACCCATTAGAGTAGGTGCTAAATACGTGCTTCTAGAAGATTTAATATTGCATCTAGAGGACTTTGTATTATTTTTGGACGACTTGAAAGTCTTCCACAAGTCTTGATATATTTCCAGAAAATTTCCAGACGACTTGATTTTGCTTCCAGAAGACTTGATATTTTTTCCAGAAGATTTACAATGCTTCCAGGAGACTTAATATTGCATCTGGAGGATTAAATATTGTCTTTGGGCGACTTGAAATGCTTCCAGAAGTAGAAACCAGAAATGCTTACTTTTTAAATTGTAACGAACTCTTAAGCTTATTCTTCCCAATTCAGTGCAAGCACCTGTATGTAGAAACATTTGGTATGTAGCGGTTGGTAATATATAACATCTATATTATCAAAATTTATTTTAATATTTATGTATTTGGAATTTGGACATACACGAAACTGAGAGTGGAGAAAAATTATGATAAAGTCCTTATTTAGGGTTAATACTGGCCTTTACTAGCGCGCGGTTTTTGATTACCATAACAATCTTGCAGTCCAGTGAACTCGGATCCTTCAATATGAATGATCTGGTCGATTGGGCTTAGGTACCGAAAAATCCAAGGCCCAGTAATAACTCACGCTGCCAACAAGTTAGCAGATGTCAAACTGATGAGCAAGAGTTTGAAGACAAAACAGCTCATGCTGCTAGCAAGTTGGCAGTCTTTCAGATAATATAATGTGTTTGGAACAGTAATAGCTCTTGCTGCCAACAAGTTCGCAGACTCAAATTAATTACCTGGACATTGGAGACATAATAGCTTCTGGTGCCAACAAGTTGGCAGACTTCAAACTGATAATCAAGACTTTGCAAACCTAATAGTTCCTGCTGCCAACAAGTTGGCAATCTTTAAGATAATATAAAGTATTTAGAACAATAATAGCTCATGCTGCCAACAAGTTGGCAGACTTCAAACTGATGATCAAGACTTTAAGATAATATACAGTGTTTTGAACAGTACAGTTCTTGCTGCCAACATGTTGGCAGACTTCAAATTAATTAGCTAGACTTTGGAGACAAAACAGCTCATGCTGCCAACAAGTTGGCAGACTTAAGATGATATACAGCGTTTTGAACAGTAATAGATTATGCTGCCATAAAGTTGGCAGGCTTGAAGATAATATACATTGTTTTGAACAGTACAGCTCTAGCTGCCAACAAGTTGGCAGACTTCAAATTAATTACCTGGACTTTGGAGACAAAACGGCTCCTGCTGCCAACAAGTTGGCAGTTTTTAAAATAATATGCAGTGTTTTGAACAGTAACAGCTCTTGCTGCCAACAAGTTGGCAGACTTAAAGCTAATAAACAGAACTTTTGTGGGCAAAACAACTTATTCTGCCAACAAATAATGTTAGTAGTTAAAATTAAGCCACGACTTAAGAAACAAATTTATTAATTTATAGGCCCATCGACGAAACGGGACGATCATTATCAACAATTTCAAACAGCAGCTTCGAAGATTTAACAAACGTCGACGGAGCTTTACCAAGTTTATACAAATTTTGCGCGAGAACCGCAACCGGAGTTTTCCAGAACACTTTAAACACTTTAAAAACGGCTTTACCCGGAAATCAAAACGCACTCGACCAAGAAAACGAATTCATCAGCATCGAAAACGTTAATCATTGGACTTACGTAGCATCCGATTTAAATGTAAACCATTTTATTTATTTTTCTTAAATTAATTATTTTTGTTTTTAGGAAAATGATTTAAGTATTAAAATGGAAAAACTTTTAAGCGAACGTCGCGCTTTTTGCACCGTCGATAACGCGTACGAAGCTGTTGAATCGTTAGACGTTTTGGACCAAACTTCCGGTTGGAGCTCGACAAAAAAATATGACGGTAATTAATTTTTTAATCTTAAATTATTATTATAATTAATAAATTTTTTCTAAGACGACATCGACGATTTAGAACTCAACATTCCATTAACAAAAACGTTGTTGGACATTTTTTGCGAATCATCCCCGAGTTTATTACCGGAAGCCTTAATAAAATCGATTTTAATCCTTTTTGGAAGCGTAATCGAAGAATATTTGGTTGATTATAGCAAGAAATCGCTGAAAAGTGTGAATGGGATGATTGGAAATTTGCCGGGAGGGTTGCAAATGAATCCTTTGGCTTTAACTAAGAAGGAACTCGCCGAGATTTTCGTCGAATTAATTCCTGGGGGGTTAAAATATTTGGTGGGGGAGGATTTGTTTCGGAGTGCGATTGAAACGCTGATTTTGTCGTTGCAAAGTCAGAAGATTAATGAAGATGTTATGTTGCAAATTTTTGAATTGATTACTTCTTTGGTTATTGAGGCTAATTGCAGTTTGTCTCCGACGTATTCTGCCTAAAATTGTATTAATTTCATTCATTTATTAATAAATGATATTGTAAGATGAATATTATTATCTAAATAAAACTGTTTCTTTATTTTCCCGCTTTTAATTATTACTCCTGATACTTTTAAACGAAATACCTCCTCGATTTTATGTGATCCTGATCGAAATTGTAATTTTACCTCTTCGAAATCATAAATTGAGAATTGTATTAGTTAGCGAGGATCAGAACCACTTCGACCAGGAGACGAGGAGGTAAACATTTTTCTCGCTTTTAAATATTACTCCTGATACTTTTAAACGAAATACCTCCTCGATTTTATGCGATCCTGATCGAAATTGTAATTTTACCTCTTCGAAATGAGAAATTGAGAATTGTATTAGTTAGCGAGGATCAGAACCACTTCGACTAAGAGACGAGGAGGTAAACATTTTTCTCGCTTTTAAATATTACTCCTGATACTTTTAAACGAAATACCTCCTCGATTTTATGTGATCCTGATCGAAATTGTAATTTTACCTCTTCGAAATGAGAAATTGAGAATTGTATTAGTTAGCGAGGATCAGAACCACTTCGACTAAGAGACGAGGAGGTAAACATTTTTCTCGCTTTTAAATATTACTCCTGATACTTTTAAACGAAATACCTCCTCGATTTTATGTGATCCTGATCGAAATTGTAATTTTACCTCTTCGAAATCATAAATTCAGAATTGTATTAGTTAGCGAGGATCAGAACCACTTCGACTAAGAGACGAGGAGGTAAACATTTTGTTCGCTTTCAATTATTACTCCTGATACTTTTAAACGAAATACCTCCTCGATTTTATGTGATCCTGATCGAAATTGTAATTTTACCTCTTCGAAATCATAAATTCAGAATTGTATTAGTTAGCGAGGATCAGAACCACTTCGACCAGGAGACGAGGAGGTAAACATTTTTCTCGCTTTTAAATATTACTCCTGATACTTTTAAACGAAATACCTCCTCGATTTTATGTGATCCTGATCGAAATTGTAATTTTACCTCTTCGAAATCATAAATTCAGAATTGTATTAGTTAGCGAGGATCAGAACCACTTCGACCAGGAGACGAGGAGGTAAACATTTTTCTCGCTTTTAAATATTACTCCTGATACTTTTAAACGAAATACCTCCTCGATTTTATGTGATCCTGATCGAAATTGTAATTTTATCTCTTCGAAATCATAAATTCAGAATTGTATTAGTTAGCGAGGATCAGAACCACTTCGACCAGGAGACGAGGAGGTAAACATTTTTCTCGCTTTTAAATATTACTCCTGATACTTTTAAACGAAATACCTCCTCGATTTTATGTGATCCTGATCGAAATTGTAATTTTATCTCTTCGAAATCATAAATTGAGAATTGTATTAGTTAGCGAGGATCAGAACCACTTCGACCAGGAGACGAGGAGGTAAACATTTTTCTCGCTTTTAAATATTACTCCTGATACTTTTAAACGAAATACCTCCTCGATTTTATGTGATCCTGATCGAAATTGTAATTTTACCTCTTCGAAATGAGAAATTGAGAATTGTATTAGTTAGCGAGGATCAGAACCACTTCGACCAGGAGACGAGGAGGTAAACATTTTTCTCGCTTTTAAATATTACTCCTGATACTTTTAAACGAAATACCTCCTCGATTTTATGTGATCCTGATCGAAATTGTAATTTTACCTCTTCGAAATGAGAAATTGAGAATTGTATTAGTTAGCGAGGATCAGAACCACTTCGACCAGGAGACGAGGAGGTAAACATTTTTCTCGCTTTTAAATATTACTCCTGATACTTTTAAACGAAATACCTCCTCGATTTTATGTGATCCTGATCGAAATTGTAATTTTACCTCTTCGAAATCATAAATTCAGAATTGTATTAGTTAGCGAGGATCAGAACCACTTCGACCAGGAGACGAGGAGGTAAACATTTTTCTCGCTTTTAAATATTACTCCTGATACTTTTAAACGAAATACCTCCTCGATTTTATGTGATCCTGATCGAAATTGTAATTTTATCTCTTCGAAATCATAAATTCAGAATTGTATTAGTTAGCGAGGATCAGAACCACTTCGACCAGGAGACGAGGAGGTAAACATTTTTCTCGCTTTTAAATATTACTCCTGATACTTTTAAACGAAATACCTCCTCGATTTTATGTGATCCTGATCGAAATTGTAATTTTATCTCTTCGAAATCATAAATTGAGAATTGTATTAGTTAGCGAGGATCAGAACCACTTCGACCAGGAGACGAGGAGGTAAACATTTTTCTCGCTTTTAAATATTACTCCTGATACTTTTAAACGAAATACCTCCTCGATTTTATGTGATCCTGATCGAAATTGTAATTTTACCTCTTCGAAATGAGAAATTGAGAATTGTATTAGTTAGCGAGGATCAGAACCACTTCGACTAAGAGACGAGGAGGTAAACATTTTTCTCGCTTTTAAATATTACTCCTGATACTTTTAAACGAAATACCTCCTCGATTTTATGTGATCCTGATCGAAATTGTAATTTTACCTCTTCGAAATCATAAATTGAGAATTGTATTAGTTAGCGAGGATCAGAACCACTTCGACCAGGAGACGAGGAGGTAAACATTTTTCTCGCTTTTAAATATTACTCCTGATACTTTTAAACGAAATACCTCCTCGATTTTATGTGATCCTGATCGAAATTGTAATTTTACCTCTTCGAAATCATAAATTCAGAATTGTATTAGTTAGCGAGGATCAGAACCACTTCGACCAGGAGACGAGGAGGTAAACATTTTTCTCGCTTTTAAATATTACTCCTGATACTTTTAAACGAAATACCTCCTCGATTTTATGTGATCCTGATCGAAATTGTAATTTTATCTCTTCGAAATCATAAATTCAGAATTGTATTAGTTAGCGAGGATCAGAACCACTTCGACTAAGAGACGAGGAGGTAAACATTTTTCTCGCTTTTAAATATTACTCCTGATACTTTTAAACGAAATACCTCCTCGATTTTATGTGATCCTGATCGAAATTGTAATTTTACCTCTTCGAAATCATAAATTGAGAATTGTATTAGTTAGCGAGGATCAGAACCACTTCGACCAGGAGACGAGGAGGTAAACATTTTTCTCGCTTTTAAATATTACTCCTGATACTTTTAAACGAAATACCTCCTCGATTTTATGTGATCCTGATCGAAATTGTAATTTTACCTCTTCGAAATCATAAATTCAGAATTGTATTAGTTAGCGAGGATCAGAACCACTTCGACCAGGAGACGAGGAGGTAAACATTTTTCTCGCTTTTAAATATTACTCCTGATACTTTTAAACGAAATACCTCCTCGATTTTATGTGATCCTGATCGAAATTGTAATTTTACCTCTTCGAAATCATAAATTGAGAATTGTATTAGTTAGCGAGGATCAGAACCACTTCGACCAGGAGACGAGGAGGTAAACATTTTTCTCGCTTTTAAATATTACTCCTGATACTTTTAAACGAAATACCTCCTCGATTTTATGTGATCCTGATCGAAATTGTAATTTTACCTCTTCGAAATCATAAATTCAGAATTGTATTAGTTAGCGAGGATCAGAACCACTTCGACCAGGAGACGAGGAGGTAAACATTTTTCTCGCTTTTAAATATTACTCCTGATACTTTTAAACGAAATACCTCCTCGATTTTATGTGATCCTGATCGAAATTGTAATTTTATCTCTTCGAAATCATAAATTCAGAATTGTATTAGTTAGCGAGGATCAGAACCACTTCGACTAAGAGACGAGGAGGTAAACATTTTTCTCGCTTTTAAATATTACTCCTGATACTTTTAAACGAAATACCTCCTCGATTTTATGTGATCCTGATCGAAATTGTAATTTTACCTCTTCGAAATCATAAATTGAGAATTGTATTAGTTAGCGAGGATCAGAACCACTTCGACCAGGAGACGAGGAGGTAAACATTTTTCTCGCTTTTAAATATTACTCCTGATACTTTTAAACGAAATACCTCCTCGATTTTATGTGATCCTGATCGAAATTGTAATTTTACCTCTTCGAAATCATAAATTCAGAATTGTATTAGTTAGCGAGGATCAGAACCACTTCGACCAGGAGACGAGGAGGTAAACATTTTTCTCGCTTTTAAATATTACTCCTGATACTTTTAAACGAAATACCTCCTCGATTTTATGTGATCCTGATCGAAATTGTAATTTTATCTCTTCGAAATCATAAATTCAGAATTGTATTAGTTAGCGAGGATCAGAACCACTTCGACCAGGAGACGAGGAGGTAAACATTTTTCTCGCTTTTAAATATTACTCCTGATACTTTTAAACGAAATACCTCCTCGATTTTATGTGATCCTGATCGAAATTGTAATTTTATCTCTTCGAAATCATAAATTGAGAATTGTATTAGTTAGCGAGGATCAGAACCACTTCGACCAGGAGACGAGGAGGTAAACATTTTTCTCGCTTTTAAATATTACTCCTGATACTTTTAAACGAAATACCTCCTCGATTTTATGTGATCCTGATCGAAATTGTAATTTTACCTCTTCGAAATGAGAAATTGAGAATTGTATTAGTTAGCGAGGATCAGAACCACTTCGACCAGGAGACGAGGAGGTAAACATTTTTCTCGCTTTTAAATATTACTCCTGATACTTTTAAACGAAATACCTCCTCGATTTTATGTGATCCTGATCGAAATTGTAATTTTACCTCTTCGAAATCATAAATTCAGAATTGTATTAGTTAGCGAGGATCAGAACCACTTCGACCAGGAGACGAGGAGGTAAACATTTTTCTCGCTTTTAAATATTACTCCTGATACTTTTAAACGAAATACCTCCTCGATTTTATGTGATCCTGATCGAAATTGTAATTTTACCTCTTCGAAATCATAAATTGAGAATTGTATTAGTTAGCGAGGATCAGAACCACTTCGACCAGGAGACGAGGAGGTAAACATTTTTCTCGCTTTTAAATATTACTCCTGATACTTTTAAACGAAATACCTCCTCGATTTTATGTGATCCTGATCGAAATTGTAATTTTACCTCTTCGAAATCATAAATTCAGAATTGTATTAGTTAGCGAGGATCAGAACCACTTCGACCAGGAGACGAGGAGGTAAACATTTTTCTCGCTTTTAAATATTACTCCTGATACTTTTAAACGAAATACCTCCTCGATTTTATGTGATCCTGATCGAAATTGTAATTTTACCTCTTCGAAATGAGAAATTGAGAATTGTATTAGTTAGCGAGGATCAGAACCACTTCGACTAAGAGACGAGGAGGTAAACATTTTTCTCGCTTTTAAATATTACTCCTGATACTTTTAAACGAAATACCTCCTCGATTTTATGTGATCCTGATCGAAATTGTAATTTTACCTCTTCGAAATCATAAATTCAGAATTGTATTAGTTAGCGAGGATCAGAACCACTTCGACCAGGAGACGAGGAGGTAAACATTTTTCTCGCTTTTAAATATTACTCCTGATACTTTTAAACGAAATACCTCCTCGATTTTATGTGATCCTGATCGAAATTGTAATTTTATCTCTTCGAAATCATAAATTCAGAATTGTATTAGTTAGCGAGGATCAGAACCACTTCGACCAGGAGACGAGGAGGTAAACATTTTTCTCGCTTTTAAATATTACTCCTGATACTTTTAAACGAAATACCTCCTCGATTTTATGTGATCCTGATCGAAATTGTAATTTTACCTCTTCGAAATCATAAATTCAGAATTGTATTAGTTAGCGAGGATCAGAACCACTTCGACCAGGAGACGAGGAGGTAAACATTTTTCTCGCTTTTAAATATTACTCCTGATACTTTTAAACGAAATACCTCCTCGATTTTATGTGATCCTGATCGAAATTGTAATTTTACCTCTTCGAAATCATAAATTCAGAATTGTATTAGTTAGCGAGGATCAGAACCACTTCGACCAGGAGACGAGGAGGTAAACATTTTTCTCGCTTTTAAATATTACTCCTGATACTTTTAAACGAAATACCTCCTCGATTTTATGTGATCCTGATCGAAATTGTAATTTTATCTCTTCGAAATCATAAATTCAGAATTGTATTAGTTAGCGAGGATCAGAACCACTTCGACCAGGAGACGAGGAGGTAAACATTTTTCTCGCTTTTAAATATTACTCCTGATACTTTTAAACGAAATACCTCCTCGATTTTATGTGATCCTGATCGAAATTGTAATTTTACCTCTTCGAAATGAGAAATTGAGAATTGTATTAGTTAGCGAGGATCAGAACCACTTCGACCAGGAGACGAGGAGGTAAACATTTTTCTCGCTTTTAAATATTACTCCTGATACTTTTAAACGAAATACCTCCTCGATTTTATGTGATCCTGATCGAAATTGTAATTTTATCTCTTCGAAATCATAAATTCAGAATTGTATTAGTTAGCGAGGATCAGAACCACTTCGACCAGGAGACGAGGAGGTAAACATTTTTCTCGCTTTTAAATATTACTCCTGATACTTTTAAACGAAATACCTCCTCGATTTTATGTGATCCTGATCGAAATTGTAATTTTATCTCTTCGAAATCATAAATTCAGAATTGTATTAGTTAGCGAGGATCAGAACCACTTCGACCAGGAGACGAGGAGGTAAACATTTTTCTCGCTTTTAAATATTACTCCTGATACTTTTAAACGAAATACCTCCTCGATTTTATGTGATCCTGATCGAAATTGTAATTTTACCTCTTCGAAATGAGAAATTGAGAATTGTATTAGTTAGCGAGGATCAGAACCACTTCGACCAGGAGACGAGGAGGTAAACATTTTTCTCGCTTTTAAATATTACTCCTGATACTTTTAAACGAAATACCTCCTCGATTTTATGTGATCCTGATCGAAATTGTAATTTTATCTCTTCGAAATCATAAATTGAGAATTGTATTAGTTAGCGAGGATCAGAACCACTTCGACCAGGAGACGAGGAGGTAAACATTTTTCTCGCTTTTAAATATTACTCCTGATACTTTTAAACGAAATACCTCCTCGATTTTATGTGATCCTGATCGAAATTGTAATTTTATCTCTTCGAAATCATAAATTCAGAATTGTATTAGTTAGCGAGGATCAGAACCACTTCGACCAGGAGACGAGGAGGTAAACATTTTTCTCGCTTTTAAATATTACTCCTGATACTTTTAAACGAAATACCTCCTCGATTTTATGTGATCCTGATCGAAATTGTAATTTTACCTCTTCGAAATGAGAAATTGAGAATTGTATTAGTTAGCGAGGATCAGAACCACTTCGACCAGGAGACGAGGAGGTAAACATTTTTCTCGCTTTTAAATATTACTCCTGATACTTTTAAACGAAATACCTCCTCGATTTTATGTGATCCTGATCGAAATTGTAATTTTATCTCTTCGAAATCATAAATTCAGAATTGTATTAGTTAGCGAGGATCAGAACCACTTCGACCAGGAGACGAGGAGGTAAACATTTTTCTCGCTTTTAAATATTACTCCTGATACTTTTAAACGAAATACCTCCTCGATTTTATGTGATCCTGATCGAAATTGTAATTTTATCTCTTCGAAATCATAAATTGAGAATTGTATTAGTTAGCGAGGATCAGAACCACTTCGACCAGGAGACGAGGAGGTAAACATTTTTCTCGCTTTTAAATATTACTCCTGATACTTTTAAACGAAATACCTCCTCGATTTTATGTGATCCTGATCGAAATTGTAATTTTACCTCTTCGAAATGAGAAATTGAGAATTGTATTAGTTAGCGAGGATCAGAACCACTTCGACTAAGAGACGAGGAGGTAAACATTTTTCTCGCTTTTAAATATTACTCCTGATACTTTTAAACGAAATACCTCCTCGATTTTATGTGATCCTGATCGAAATTGTAATTTTACCTCTTCGAAATGAGAAATTGAGAATTGTATTAGTTAGCGAGGATCAGAACCACTTCGACCAGGAGACGAGGAGGTAAACATTTTTCTCGCTTTTAAATATTACTCCTGATACTTTTAAACGAAATACCTCCTCGATTTTATGTGATCCTGATCGAAATTGTAATTTTACCTCTTCGAAATCATAAATTCAGAATTGTATTAGTTAGCGAGGATCAGAACCACTTCGACCAGGAGACGAGGAGGTAAACATTTTTCTCGCTTTTAAATATTACTCCTGATACTTTTAAACGAAATACCTCCTCGATTTTATGTGATCCTGATCGAAATTGTAATTTTACCTCTTCGAAATGAGAAATTGAGAATTGTATTAGTTAGCGAGGATCAGAACCACTTCGACCAGGAGACGAGGAGGTAAACATTTTTCTCGCTTTTAAATATTACTCCTGATACTTTTAAACGAAATACCTCCTCGATTTTATGTGATCCTGATCGAAATTGTAATTTTACCTCTTCGAAATGAGAAATTGAGAATTGTATTAGTTAGCGAGGATCAGAACCACTTCGACTAAGAGACGAGGAGGTAAACATTTTTCTCGCTTTTAAATATTACTCCTGATACTTTTAAACGAAATACCTCCTCGATTTTATGTGATCCTGATCGAAATTGTAATTTTACCTCTTCGAAATGAGAAATTGAGAATTGTATTAGTTAGCGAGGATCAGAACCACTTCGACCAGGAGACGAGGAGGTAAACATTTTTCTCGCTTTTAAATATTACTCCTGATACTTTTAAACGAAATACCTCCTCGATTTTATGTGATCCTGATCGAAATTGTAATTTTACCTCTTCGAAATCATAAATTCAGAATTGTATTAGTTAGCGAGGATCAGAACCACTTCGACCAGGAGACGAGGAGGTAAACATTTTTCTCGCTTTTAAATATTACTCCTGATACTTTTAAACGAAATACCTCCTCGATTTTATGTGATCCTGATCGAAATTGTAATTTTACCTCTTCGAAATGAGAAATTGAGAATTGTATTAGTTAGCGAGGATCAGAACCACTTCGACCAGGAGACGAGGAGGTAAACATTTTTCTCGCTTTTAAATATTACTCCTGATACTTTTAAACGAAATACCTCCTCGATTTTATGTGATCCTGATCGAAATTGTAATTTTACCTCTTCGAAATCATAAATTCAGAATTGTATTAGTTAGCGAGGATCAGAACCACTTCGACCAGGAGACGAGGAGGTAAACATTTTTCTCGCTTTTAAATATTACTCCTGATACTTTTAAACGAAATACCTCCTCGATTTTATGTGATCCTGATCGAAATTGTAATTTTACCTCTTCGAAATCATAAATTCAGAATTGTATTAGTTAGCGAGGATCAGAACCACTTCGACCAGGAGACGAGGAGGTAAACATTTTTCTCGCTTTTAAATATTACTCCTGATACTTTTAAACGAAATACCTCCTCGATTTTATGTGATCCTGATCGAAATTGTAATTTTACCTCTTCGAAATCATAAATTCAGAATTGTATTAGTTAGCGAGGATCAGAACCACTTCGACCAGGAGACGAGGAGGTAAACATTTTTCTCGCTTTTAAATATTACTCCTGATACTTTTAAACGAAATACCTCCTCGATTTTATGTGATCCTGATCGAAATTGTAATTTTACCTCTTCGAAATCATAAATTGAGAATTGTATTAGTTAGCGAGGATCAGAACCACTTCGACCAGGAGACGAGGAGGTAAACATTTTTCTCGCTTTCAATTATTACTCCTGATACTTTTAAACGAAATACCTCCTCGATTTTATGTGATCCTGATCGAAATTGTAATTTTACCTCTTCGAAATCATAAATTCAGAAATGTATTAGTTAGCGAGGATCAGAACCACTTCGACTAAGAGACGAGGAGGTAAACATTTTGTTCGCTTTCAATTATTACTCCTGATACTTTTAAACGAAATACCTCCTCGATTTTATGTGATCCTGATCGAAATTGTAATTTTACCTCTTCGAAATCATAAATTGAGAATTGTATTAGTTAGCGAGGATCAGAACCACTTCGACCAGGAGACGAGGAGGTAAACATTTTTCTCGCTTTTAAATATTACTCCTGATACTTTTAAACGAAATACCTCCTCGATTTTATGTGATCCTGATCGAAATTGTAATTTTACCTCTTCGAAATCATAAATTCAGAAATGTATTAGTTAGCGAGGATCAGAACCACTTCGACCAGGAGACGAGGAGGTAAACATTTTTCTCGCTTTTAAATATTACTCCTGATACTTTTAAACGAAATACCTCCTCGATTTTATGTGATCCTGATCGAAATTGTAATTTTACCTCTTCGAAATCATAAATTCAGAAATGTATTAGTTAGCGAGGATCAGAACCACTTCGACTAAGAGACGAGGAGGTAAACATTTTGTTCGCTTTCAATTATTACTCCTGATACTTTTAAACGAAATACCTCCTCGATTTTATGTGATCCTGATCGAAATTGTAATTTTACCTCTTCGAAATCATAAATTCAGAATTGTATTAGTTAGCGAGGATCAGAACCACTTCGACCAGGAGACGAGGAGGTAAACATTTTTCTCGCTTTTAAATATTACTCCTGATACTTTTAAACGAAATACCTCCTCGATTTTATGTGATCCTGATCGAAATTGTAATTTTACCTCTTCGAAATCATAAATTGAGAATTGTATTAGTTAGCGAGGATCAGAACCACTTCGACCAGGAGACGAGGAGGTAAACATTTTGTTCGCTTTCAATTATTACTCCTGATACTTTTAAACGAAATACCTCCTCGATTTTATGTGATCCTGATCGAAATTGTAATTTTACCTCTTCTAAATGAGAAATTGAAAATTGTATTAGTTAGCGAGGATCAGAACCACTTCGAGCAGGAGACGAGGAGGTAAACATTTTTCTCGCTTTTAAATATTACTCCTGATACTTTTAAACGAAATACCTCCTCGATTTTATGTGATCCTGATCGAAATTGTAATTTTACCTCTTCGAAATCGAAAAGTTGGGTTTTGTATCAGGAGCACATCAAAGCGAGGAGGTAAATCGATGGTATCAGGAGTAATCGAAATTTCCCGCCAAATTATTATTCCTCCTAATACTTTGAGAAATCACCTCCTTCATGTTATGCTCTCCTGATACAATTCATCATTTTACCTCTTCGAAAGCGAAAAGTTGGATTTTGTATCAGGAGCACATCAAAGCGAGGAGGTAAATCGATGGTATCAGGAGTAATCGAAATTTCCCGCCAAATTATTATACCTCCTAATACTTTGAGAAATCACCTCCTCGATGTTATGCTCTCCTGATACAATTCGTCATTTTACCTCTTCGATATCGAAAAGTTGGATTTTGTATCAGGAGCACATCAAAGCGAGGAGGTAAATCGATGGTATCAGGAGTAATCGAAATTTCCCGCCAAATTATTATACCTCCTAATACTTTGAGAAATCACCTCCTCGATGTTATGCCCTCCTGATACAATTCGTCATTTTACCTCTTTGAAATCGAAAAGTTGGATTTTGTATCAGGAGCACATCAAAGCGAGGAGGTAAATCGATGGTATCAGGAGTAATCGAAATTTCCCGCCAAATTATTATACCTCCTAATACTTTGAGAAATCACTTCCTCGATGTTATGCTCTCCTGATACCATTCGTCATTTTACCTCTTCGAAATCGAAAAGTTGGATTTTGTATCAGGAGCACATCAAAGCGAGGAGGTAAATCGATGGTATCAGGAGTAATCGGAATTTCCCGCCAAATTATTATACCTCCTAATACTTTGAGAAATCACCTCCTCGATGTTATGCTCTCCTGATACAATTCGTCATTTTACCTCTTCGATATCGAAAAGTTGGATTTTGTATCAGGAGCACATCAAAGCGAGGAGGTAAATCGATGGTATCAGGAGTAATCGAAATTTCCCGCCAAATTATTATACCTCCTAATACTTTGAGAAATCACCTCCTCGATGTTATGCCCTCCTGATACAATTCGTCATTTTACCTCTTTGAAATCGAAAAGTTGGATTTTGTATCAGGAGCACATCAAAGCGAGGAGGTAAATCGATGGTATCAGGAGTAATCGAAATTTCCCGCCAAATTATTATACCTCCTAATACTTTGAGAAATCACCTCCTCGATGTTATGCTCTCCTGATACCATTCGTCATTTTACCTCTTCGAAATCGAAAAGTTGGATTTTGTATCAGGAGCACATCAAAGCGAGGAGGTAAATCGATGGTATCAGGAGTAATCGGAATTTCCCGCCAAATTATTATACCTCCTAATACTTTGAGAAATCACCTCCTCGATGTTATGCTCTCCTGATACAATTCGTCATTTTACCTCTTCGATATCGAAAAGTTGGATTTTGTATCAGGAGCACATCAAAGCGAGGAGGTAAATCGATGGTATCAGGAGTAATCGAAATTTCCCGCCAAATTATTATACCTCCTAATACTTTGAGAAATCACCTCCTCGATGTTATGCTCTCCTGATACAATTCGTCATTTTACCTCTTCGATATCGAAAAGTTGGATTTTGTATCAGGAGCACATCAAAGCGAGGAGGTAAATCGATGGTATCAGGAGTAATCGAAATTTCCCGCCAAATTATTATACCTCCTAATACTTTGAGAAATCACCTCCTCGATGTTATGCCCTCCTGATACAATTCGTCATTTTACCTCTTTGAAATCGAAAAGTTGGATTTTGTATCAGGAGCACATCAAAGCGAGGAGGTAAATCGATGGTATCAGGAGTAATCGAAATTTCCCGCCAAATTATTATACCTCCTAATACTTTGAGAAATCACCTCCTCGATGTTATGCTCTCCTGATACCATTCGTCATTTTACCTCTTCGAAATCGAAAAGTTGGATTTTGTATCAGGAGCACATCAAAGCGAGGAGGTAAATCGATGGTATCAGGAGTAATCGGAATTTCCCGCCAAATTATTATACCTCCTAATACTTTGAGAAATCACCTCCTCGATGTTATGCTCTCCTGATACAATTCGTCATTTTACCTCTTCGATATCGAAAAGTTGGATTTTGTATCAGGAGCACATCAAAGCGAGGAGGTAAATCGATGGTATCAGGAGTAATCGAAATTTCCCGCCAAATTATTATACCTCCTAATACTTTGAGAAATCACCTCCTCGATGTTATGCTCTCCTGATACAATTCGTCATTTTACCTCTTCGATATCGAAAAGTTGGATTTTGTATCAGGAGCACATCAAAGCGAGGAGGTAAATCGATGGTATCAGGAGTAATCGAAATTTCCCGCCAAATTATTATACCTCCTAATACTTTGAGAAATCACCTCCTCGATGTTATGCCCTCCTGATACAATTCGTCATTTTACCTCTTTGAAATCGAAAAGTTGGATTTTGTATCAGGAGCACATCAAAGCGAGGAGGTAAATCGATGGTATCAGGAGTAATCGAAATTTCCCGCCAAATTATTATACCTCCTAATACTTTGAGAAATCACCTCCTCGATGTTATGCTCTCCTGATACCATTCGTCATTTTACCTCTTCGAAATCGAAAAGTTGGATTTTGTATCAGGAGCACATCAAAGCGAGGAGGTAAATCGATGGTATCAGGAGTAATCGGAATTTCCCGCCAAATTATTATACCTCCTAATACTTTGAGAAATCACCTCCTCGATGTTATGCTCTCCTGATACAATTCGTCATTTTACCTCTTCGATATCGAAAAGTTGGATTTTGTATCAGGAGCACATCAAAGCGAGGAGGTAAATCGATGGTATCAGGAGTAATCGAAATTTCCCGCCAAATTATTATACCTCCTAATACTTTGAGAAATCACCTCCTCGATGTTATGCCCTCCTGATACAATTCGTCATTTTACCTCTTTGAAATCGAAAAGTTGGATTTTGTATCAGGAGCACATCAAAGCGAGGAGGTAAATCGATGGTATCAGGAGTAATCGAAATTTCCCGCCAAATTATTATACCTCCTAATACTTTGAGAAATCACCTCCTCGATGTTATGCTCTCCTGATACCATTCGTCATTTTACCTCTTCGAAATCGAAAAGTTGGATTTTGTATCAGGAGCACATCAAAGCGAGGAGGTAAATCGATGGTATCAGGAGTAATCGGAATTTCCCGCCAAATTATTATACCTCCTAATACTTTGAGAAATCACCTCCTCGATGTTATGCTCTCCTGATACAATTCGTCATTTTACCCCTTCGAGAATTGAAAAATTGGATTTTGTATCAGGAACACATCACAGCGAGAAGGTAAATCGATGGTATGAGACCAAAATTGTAATTTTACCTCCTCGCAATGCGTATTTTAGCAATACTAAATGGTTTTTTAAAAACTTATTCAAAGCGCATTTTTGGGAGTTAAGGGACGATTTATGGCTCAAATTGAAGCTTAAATATTAATCTTTTATTCTATTTATAATGAGTGATATATTTGATGATGAAATGTTGGTGTAAAACCCAAAAATGTCGCAGATTATTTTATGGTTAAAAACTAAAATTTTGTTGTATTTAAAAAAATCATACTTACCTTATTTGTGAAAATTAAGAAACGACTTTTATATCAAATTGAGGCTTAAGCCTTAACCTTCACTTTAATATTATTGTTTGATAATAAAAAGGAAGAATAATAAAGGATTAACACAAAAACAAAATTTAGTTTCAGCTTAAATATTTTATTATCTCATTAATTAACAAAAATATAAACTAAGTCGAAACGAAAAAAAATTATATTACAATATTTACATTAAATTAAATTAAATTAAACAAAAATCATTTTCTTTGGATTTAATCATTTCCTAATTATCTCATCTCCGTTAAAATTTACAGATAATCCGAAATAAAAATCTTCTTCAAATCGGGGACACTCCCCCCCGCACCGGAAACGCACCTCACAAACGAATCCTTTTGCGCCAAATCCAACCCAGCCCAAGTGATAGCCGCCTCCGGTTTCACCCTCAAATTCAAAAAATTCGTCTCATCCAAACACAAATACGAATAAGACCTTTGCTGAACTTGAACTTGACCCAACTCGTCATTCGTCGTCACGTAATCACTATCGATAAAAGCCCGGAAATTCTCCAACGACCGTTTCGAGTTCGATCTGGTTATTTTAAAGTTTCGGTTCACGTCGAATTTGGCACTTTTCGAACAACAATCTGAGGAGGAGTTAATGGTAACGTCTTTTCGGCTCGATTTTGGGGGTAATCTCGATTCGGTTTGATTTTGATTCGGTTTGAACGTTTTTAAGATGACGTGGTTGTTGAAGATTTCTTCGCGATCTCGGAGATATTCGAAAGTCTCGTGGGCGTGGGATGTTATAAAATCGATTTGGGGGCTTTTTGGGCGAATCTCGTAAAAATCGAAATCTCCGTTAGCCTCGGTCGTGATCGAGAACGAACTTGTACTTGAATCTGAGTCGAAATTGCTCGATTTGTTGATGTTGATGCTGTCTGAGAAAGATTCTTCGTCTGAGTCGATTTCTTCGGTTAATTTCTCATTATTATTGAAAGGGAGGAGGATTTTTCGCTCAAATTTCTCGTTTCGTTTCTCAAAATCCTCCAAGCTATCTTCACTTTTCGACAATCTTAATTGGAAAGCTTTTTTATCATCAATAGAAGCCATCCCATAACGATTTAACCCATTTTGACTCAAACTCACCCTCTTTTGGTTCAACTCACGACTTCGATTACTTCTTTGGTGAATTTGAATCACCTCCCCTTTATTTTGATCGTCACAACCAGAGCAAGAATACTCCAAATTAATCGCATCAATTTTTTGAGGTTTTTGAAGCTCTTGTTGCCTCAAATAAGTCGCGTGCACCCCCAAATTAATTAAATGGCTACTTTCTAAGTTCCTCCCCCCTCTTTGTCTCCGATAATTATGGATAATCGGAACCCTCCCATCAATACTCGTATACAAAGATCCATTTGTGATGGGGAATTTCGGCTCTTGATTAATTTGGGTCGATTTTTGTTGGGGGTGGTGGAACCCACCCCCTCGGAGTTCATTGTTGGATGATTCAATGATGATTTCTTGTTGTTGCGGGATTTCGGGGTGGTGGTGCCCCCCGAAGGGGCGAAATTTCCCGTCTAATCCCACTTAAAACATAAAAATGATATAAAATTGATCAAAAAATTTTGATTTTGTTACCTTGGGGTAATTTCTCGTTGAGTTTCTCCCGGTTTGAACACCTATATACGTTTGAGACCCACTGGCAAAATCGGGTGTCCACCAATCCGAGGCTGAGAGGCACTAAGATGTCTTGAAGCAGCCCGAGGCAAAGGGCTGCGGTTGCGACACTCCAAGGGGTTATGAACCAAGGGAATAAACACAAAACCTGAAAATGGAAATAATTATTTATTAATCCAAGATGATAAATTCTGATTAATAAAAGTTACTTAGAATTTCATAAGGAACACATTTTGTTAGATTATTTAATTTAACCTCAACAACAAGAGAGGTGATTTAAAAAAAAAATATCTTTTTAATTTATAGAATCAAAATAGTTATAATTGGTGTGTTAAAACTAGATTAAATTTGCTTCAAAATGATTTTTATTTCATATTAATATCTCAATTCGTCTTTGAGATATGATGATGTAAATTAGATTATTCAATTTAACCCCAATAACAAGAGAGGCGATTTAAAAAAAAATTCATCTTTTTAAGTTATGGAATCGAAATAATTATAATTGGTGTGTTGAAACTAGATTAAATTTGCTTCAAAATGATTTTTATTTCATATTAATATCTCAATTCGTCTTTGAGATATGATGATGTAAATGAGATTATTCAATTTAACTCCAATAACAACAGAGGTGATTTAAAAAAATTTCATCTTTTTAATTTATGGAATCGAAATAATTATAATTGGTGTGTTAAAACTGGATTAAATTTGCTTCAAAATGATTTTTATTTCATATTAATATCTCAATTCGTCTTTGAGATATGATGATGTAAATTAGATTATTCAATTTAACCTCAACAAACAGAGATTATTTTTTTTGTTTTTGCATCTGCTTCATAATAAAAGAAGCTAATAGTATAAAATAATCGTAAAAATAAATTCCTTTAAAAATATTTCATTTAAATCATCCCTAATAAAGAAAAAAAAAAATTTTGTAATAGCAAAACCCCATCTAAATCTCGAGATATCAAGCGTTGAATTCGCCGATCGTGGTCAACTCTTAAAAGGAAATCTTTAAATGCCAAAAGCTGCTCTCACATTCTCTTGATCTTTCACGATTTCATCTCCCATCACGAACTGAAAGACGAAACCGAACCAAAAACAAAAATATTTTCGAATAGCAATATTTAAATGGTACATTCATAATCTTAGACATCACCTTGAAAATGTTGACTTGAACGTTAATAATAATTGTAACAAGATCGGTTTTCCTTCGAATCTAACCGGGTTTAAAAAAGTTATGGTTGAGCGAACCGGAAAAAACAAGGTGTGGCATTCGTATATTATCTCTTTGAAAAACAACGAGTATATCTCGAATTACAATGTAAGTTATATCATCTTGCGTACTGTTAAATCGATTAAAAATAGAATAAAAACGGTTTGTGCAATTATGCACCTAAAAAGACCACGAGGAACTGTTAGGAGTAATCGAGTAACAGTTATTTTTCAACATGTTAAGAATTTATTCCCATTTGGTACTCAACCTCTTTTATTGTTTGAAAATATCATTGAGTACTGAGTCATAAAGTGAAAGTTGTGCTTTAGAAATATAACACAACATAAATTGCACTCTAATTTATTGCGAAAACTTAAATCAAACTTTATTTTCATTTGAAATTTTCCCCAAAAATCACGTACTAGCTCCAACAACAACATTTTTATTATTATTATTAGTCACAAAGCCTTTAAGCAAAGCAAGGTCAAATTATTTCTTGCCCACTATGTATTATTTATGAGTTCAACAATAAGTTATTTTGTTCCTTGCAAACGAACTCACTCATTCGGATTTAATTGATCTGTTTTCTTTGTTACATAACGAACCGGGTTTGTTTATGGCGAGGATTTAACGGTTTTGTCGCTTTTTTGAGACTTTCCTGTATCTACACTAATTGAAAAGAAAAAAATTGTAATCGTACGAAAACTTTCACCGAGAGTGTTTTGTAACTTGCCCACATTTAAAATTGTGCACGTCATTTTCTCTCTACAATGTACGTGTACGAGATCTTGCAGTTGCTTTCTTCTGTGGTATTCGAAATTTTATTTAGGAAGATAAAACATCGATGCTTTGGAGGGGGGATTAATTTTTGATTACAAAGGATTAAAAGATTAATTTATAATGATATTTTTAAAGGTCGATTTCGTATGATTTTTTGAATATCTCGAAAAAGAAAAAATATTTTAAAAACATTCATTTTTTTAAAAATCATAATTATCATTATGCGTTAGAGTTTTGATTTCGGCCATCTTGATTTTACAAAAATTAAGATATCTCGAGTACTATATCGCTTAGATATGTCGAGTTTGGGTTCATTTTACTCGATTTTTATTACATTTATTACTAATTAATATTTATTAATATTTTTCGATAGCAAAAAACAAAAAAATAATTTCATTTTTTTAAGATACATCAAAAATAATAAGATTTTCGTAAAATTCAGAACATTTTAATCCAATTTGATGTATCGCACCTCATATTTATCATAAAATTCGCTTTTAAGATAATAACTGTCATTATGCGTTAGTGTTTTCTTTTCGGCCATCTTGATTTTACAAAAATTAAGATATCTCGAGTGCTATATCACTTAGATATGTCGAGTTTGGGTTCATTTTACTCGTTTTTTATTACATTTATTACTAATTAATATTTATTAATATTTTTCGATAGCAAAAAACAAAAAATTAAATTTATTTTTTTAAGATACATAAAAATAATAAGATTTTCGTAAAATTCAGAACATTTTAACCCAATTTGATGTATCGCACCTTATATTTATCATAAAATTCGGTTTTAAAATCATAACTGTCATTATGTTTTAGTGTTTTGTTTTCGGCCATCTTGATTTTACAAAAATTAAGATATCTCGAGTATTATATCACTTAGATATGTCGAGTTTGGGTTCATTTTACTCGATTTTTATTACATTTATTACTAATTAATATTTATTAATATTTTTCGATAGCAAAAAACAAAAAATTAAATTTATTTTTTTAAGATATATCAAAAATAATAAGATTTTCATAAAATTCAGAAAATTTTAACCCAATTTGATGTATCGCACCTCATATTTATCATAAAATTCGCTTTTAAAATCATAACTGTCATTATGTTTTAGTGTTTTGTTTTCGGCCATCTTGATTTTACTAAAATTAAGATATCTCGAGTACTAAATCACTTAGATATGTCGAGTTTGGGTTCATTTTACTCGATTTTTATTACATTTATTACTAATTAATATTTATTAATATTTTTCGATAGCAAAAAACAAAAAATTAAATTTATTTTTTTAAGATATATCAAAAATAATAAGATTTTCATAAAATTCAGAAAATTTTAACCCAATTTGATGTATCGCACCTCATATTTATCATAAAATTCGCTTTTAAAATCATAACTGTCATTATGTTTTAGTGTTTTGTTTTCGGCCATCTTGATTTTACTAAAATTAAGATATCTCGAGTACTAAATCACTTAGATATGTCGAGTTTGGGTTCATTTTACTCGATTTTTATTACATTTATTACTAATTAATATTTATTAATATTTTTCGATAGCAAAAAACAAAAAATTAAATTTATTTTTTTAAGATATATCAAAAATAATAAGATTTTCATAAAATTCAGAAAATTTTAACCCAATTTGATGTATCGCACCTCATATTTATCATAAAATTCGCTTTTAAAATCATAACTGTCATTATGTTTTAGTGTTTTGTTTTCGGCCATCTTGATTTTACAAAAATTAAGATATCTCGAGTATTATATCACTTAGATATGTCGAGTTTGGGTTCATTTTACTCGATTTTTATTACATTTATTACTAATTAATATTTATTAATATTTTTCGATAGCAAAAAACAAAAAATTAAATTTATTTTTTTAAGATATATCAAAAATAATAAGATTTTCGTAAAATTCAGAAAATTTTAACCCAATTTGATGTATCGCACCTCATATTTATCATAAAATTCGCTTTTAAAATCATAACTGTCATTATGTTTTAGTGTTTTGTTTTCGGCCATCTTGATTTTACAAAAATTAAGATATCTCGAGTACTATATCACTTAGATATGTCGAGTTTGGGTTCATTTTACTCGATTTTTATTACATTTATTACTAATTAATATTTATTAATATTTTTCGATAGCAAAAAACAAAAAATTAAATTTATTTTTTTAAGATACATAAAAATAATAAGATTTTCGTAAAATTCAGAACATTTTAACCCAATTTGATGTATCGCACCTTATATTTATCATAAAATTCGGTTTTAAAATCATAACTGTCATTATGTTTTAGTGTTTTGTTTTCGGCCATCTTGATTTTACAAAAATTAAGATATCTCGAGTGCTATGTCACTTAGATATGTCGAGTTTGGGTTCATTTTACTCGTTTTTTATTACATTTATTACTAATTAATATTTATTAATATTTTTCGATAGCAAAAAACAAAAAATTAAATTTATTTTTTTAAGATATATCAAAAATAATAAGATTTTCGTAAAATTCAGAAAATTTTAACCCAATTTGATGTATCGCACCTCATATTTATCATAAAATTCGCTTTTAAAATCATAACTGTCATTATGTTTTAGTGTTTTGTTTTCGGCCATCTTGATTTTACAAAAATTAAGATATCTCGAGTACTATATCACTTAGATATGTCGAGTTTGGGTTCATTTTACTCGATTTTTATTACATTTATTACTAATTAATATTTACTAATACTTTGCGATAGCAAAAAACAAAAAACTAAATTTATTTTTTTAAAGTAAATCAAAAATAATAACATTTTCGTAAAATTTAGGAAATTTTAACCCAATTTGATGTATCGCACCTCATATTTATCTAAAAATTCGCTTTTAAAATCATAACTGTCATTATGCGTTAGTGTTTTGTTTTCGGCCATCTTGATTTTACTAAAATTAAGATATCTCGAGTACTAAATCACTTAGATATGTCGAGTTTGGACTCATTTTACTCGATTTTTATTACATTTATTACTAATTAATATTTACTAATATTTTGCGATAGCAAAAAACAAAAAATTAATTTTATTTTTTTAAGATACATCAAAAATAATAAGATTTTCGTAAAATTCAGAAAATTTTAACCCAATTTGATGTATCGCACCTCATATTTATCATAAAATTCGCTTTTAAAATCATAACTGTCATTATGTTTTAGTGTTTTGTTTTCGGCCATCTTGATTTTACAAAAATTAAGATATCTCGAGTACTATATCACTTAGATATGTCGAGTTTGGGTTCATTTTACTCGATTTTTATTACATTTATTACTAATTAATATTTATTAATATTTTTCGATAGCAAAAAACAAAAAATTAAATTTATTTTTTTAAGATACATAAAAATAATAAGATTTTCGTAAAATTCAGAACATTTTAACCCAATTTGATGTATCGCACCTTATATTTATCATAAAATTCGGTTTTAAAATCATAACTGTCATTATGTTTTAGTGTTTTGTTTTCGGCCATCTTGATTTTACAAAAATTAAGATATCTCGAGTATTATATCACTTAGATATGTCGAGTTTGGGTTCATTTTACTCGATTTTTATTACATTTATTACTAATTAATATTTATTAATATTTTTCGATAGCAAAAAACAAAAAATTAAATTTATTTTTTTAAGATATATCAAAAATAATAAGATTTTCGTAAAATTCAGAAAATTTTAACCCAATTTGATGTATCGCACCTCATATTTATCATAAAATTCGCTTTTAAAATCATAACTGTCATTATGTTTTAGTGTTTTGTTTTCGGCCATCTTGATTTTACAAAAATTAAGATATCTCGAGTACTATATCACTTAGATATGTCGAGTTTGGGTTCATTTTACTCGATTTTTATTACATTTATTACTAATTAATATTTACTAATACTTTGCGATAGCAAAAAACAAAAAACTAAATTTATTTTTTTAAAGTAAATCAAAAATAATAACATTTTCGTAAAATTTAGGAAATTTTAACCCAATTTGATGTATCGCACCTCATATTTATCTAAAAATTCGCTTTTAAAATCATAACTGTCATTATGTTTTAGTGTTTTGTTTTCGGCCATCTTGATTTTACAAAAATTAAGATATCTCGAGTATTATATCACTTAGATATGTCGAGTTTGGGTTCATTTTACTCGATTTTTATTACATTTATTACTAATTAATATTTATTAATATTTTTCGATAGCAAAAAACAAAAAATTAAATTTATTTTTTTAAGATATATCAAAAATAATAAGATTTTCGTAAAATTCAGAAAATTTTAACCCAATTTGATGTATCGCACCTCATATTTATCATAAAATTCGCTTTTAAAATCATAACTGTCATTATGTTTTAGTGTTTTGTTTTCGGCCATCTTGATTTTACAAAAATTAAGATATCTCGAGTGCTATGTCACTTAGATATGTCGAGTTTGGGTTCATTTTACTCGTTTTTTATTACATTTATTACTAATTAATATTTATTAATATTTTTCGATAGCAAAAAACAAAAAATTAAATTTATTTTTTTAAGATATATCAAAAATAATAAGATTTTCGTAAAATTCAGAAAATTTTAACCCAATTTGATGTATCGCACCTCATATTTATCATAAAATTCGCTTTTAAAATCATAACTGTCATTATGTTTTAGTGTTTTGTTTTCGGCCATCTTGATTTTACTAAAATTAAGATATCTCGAGTACTAAATCACTTAGATATGTCGAGTTTGGGTTCATTTTACTCGATTTTTATTACATTTATTACTAATTAATATTTATTAATATTTTTCGATAGCAAAAAACAAAAAATTAAATTTATTTTTTTAAGATATATCAAAAATAATAAGATTTTCGTAAAATTCAGAAAATTTTAACCCAATTTGATGTATCGCACCTCATATTTATCATAAAATTCGCTTTTAAAATCATAACTGTCATTATGTTTTAGTGTTTTGTTTTCGGCCATCTTGATTTTACAAAAATTAAGATATCTCGAGTACTATATCACTTAGATATGTCGAGTTTGGGTTCATTTTACTCGTTTTTTATTACATTTATTACTAATTAATATTTATTAATATTTTTCGATAGCAAAAAACAAAAAATTAAATTTATTTTTTTAAGATACATAAAAATAATAAGATTTTCGTAAAATTCAGAACATTTTAACCCAATTTGATGTATCGCACCTTATATTTATCATAAAATTCGGTTTTAAAATCATAACTGTCATTATGTTTTAGTGTTTTGTTTTCGGCCATCTTGATTTTACAAAAATTAAGATATCTCGAGTGCTATGTCACTTAGATATGTCGAGTTTGGGTTCATTTTACTCGTTTTTTATTACATTTATTACTAATTAATATTTATTAATATTTTTCGATAGCAAAAAACAAAAAATTAAATTTATTTTTTTAAGATATATCAAAAATAATAAGATTTTCGTAAAATTCAGAAAATTTTAACCCAATTTGATGTATCGCACCTCATATTTATCATAAAATTCGCTTTTAAAATCATAACTGTCATTATGTTTTAGTGTTTTGTTTTCGGCCATCTTGATTTTACAAAAATTAAGATATCTGGAGTACTATATCACTTAGATATGTCGAGTTTGGGTTCATTTTACTCGATTTTTATTACATTTATTACTAATTAATATTTACTAATACTTTGCGATAGCAAAAAACAAAAAACTAAATTTATTTTTTTAAAGTAAATCAAAAATAATAACATTTTCGTAAAATTTAGGAAATTTTAACCCAATTTGATGTATCGCACCTCATATTTATCTAAAAATTCGCTTTTAAAATCATAACTGTCATTATGCGTTAGTGTTTTGTTTTCGGCCATCTTGATTTTACTAAAATTAAGATATCTCGAGTACTAAATCACTTAGATATGTCGAGTTTGGACTCATTTTACTCGATTTTTATTACATTTATTACTAATTAATATTTACTAATATTTTGCGATAGCAAAAAACAAAAAATTAATTTTATTTTTTTAAGATACATCAAAAATAATAAGATTTTCGTAAAATTCAGAAAATTTTAACCCAATTTGATGTATCGCACCTCATATTTATCATAAAATTCGCTTTTAAAATCATAACTGTCATTATGCGTTAGTGTTTTGTTTTCGGCCATCTTGATTTTACTAAAATTAAGATATCTCGAGTACTAAATCACTTAGATATGTCGAGTTTGGACTCATTTTACTCGATTTTTATTACATTTATTACTAATTAATATTTACTAATATTTTGCGATAGCAAAAAACAAAAAATTAATTTTATTTTTTTAAGATACATCAAAAATAATAAGATTTTCGTAAAATTCAGAACATTTTAACCCAATTTGATGTATCGCACCTCATATTTATCATAAAATTCGCTTTTAAAATCATAACTGTCATTATGCGTTAGTGTTTTGTTTTCGGCCATCTTGATTTTACTAAAATTAAGATATCTCGAGTACTAAATCACTTAGATATGTCGAGTTTGGACTCATTTTACTCGATTTTTATTACATTTATTACTAATTAATATTTACTAATATTTTGCGATAGCAAAAAACAAAAAATTAATTTTATTTTTTTAAGATACATCAAAAATAATAAGATTTTCGTAAAATTCAGAAAATTTTAACCCAATTTGATGTATCGCACCTCATATTTATCATAAAATTCGCTTTTAAGATCATAACTGTCATTATGCGTTAGTGTTTTGTTTTCGGCCATCTTGATTTTACAAAAATTATGATATCTCGAGTACTAAATCACTTAGATATGTCGAGTTTGGGTTCATTTTACTCGATTTTTAATTCTTTAACACAATATTACTAAATAAATTCATTTTCGCCCATTTCCTGATATATATTTCTGTGTACTACAACGAAAGTAAATTATATAAATTCCATTTTACATCCGGATGTGTTTCCACAGGAAACCAACAACAATAAATTCGAAAAGAAAAAGCGAATAAAAAAAAACAACACGTGATTTACCGGAGTACCGTTCCGGATAGAAGTTCCGGTTCTAGATTAATAAAAATCATTGTGCCAAGTACTTAACATCCGTGAAGGCCGAAACCGACCAACGCCCCCTTAATTATTAACCAAAAAAACTAAAAATAATCTAATAATAATTTTACAACACAATTAAATCCCAAAACAATATCAATTTAACTCAATCCGAACAATTACCGATATTATTGTTATTATTGATTTAACGATTCTTTGTTGCAAAGTTATTATTTTCGCCCACGATTCTTTTTTCGCTATAAAAGCCCGGTTATTCGATTAATTTTTAATTATTAATTCAACAACAACACCATGAAGCTGTTCCAAACGGTGAGTTCCACAAAATAATTTTCTTTAAAATTATTTTTTTAATATTAATTGAATATTTAGATTTTCTTTTTCTTCGCCATGATCATGTTGTCGGCTTTCGTCGTAGCCGATGGTGATCAGGATGGAAAAATTGTTATGGCCGATGCCGAACAAAACGATGCAGCGGCCCAGAACAAAATGAATAATAATAATTAATTATTTCGTTTGGGAGATGAATTATTAATAAATTTGGTTCGCCAAATCTTATTTTTTTTTATTTAATACAATAAAATTGTGTGTAACTCGGTGCGTGCGAATTCCTGGCACGAAAGTCGTTCCATATTGTATTATTTCTTTTCGACCGAAATCGTACGTAGTAAGTATATCGTAACACGTTTTATGGGTAACGAGCAAACTAATAATACATCATACGTTTTTTATCGTTACTTAAACCAAACCCGGTTACTAAATCGATTCCATCATCCATAAATCTTTGTCGGATTACGATTTTTCTTTTAACCATTTTTTTTAATTACTTAGTTCTTTCTTTTTTTAACGATTTTTTTCACACGAAGCTGTTGTTATATAATTAATATGTAACGTAATATCTTTTTGGAATTAATATGCTTTATCGAGATCACGCAACGTGTTTACCGCCATCTGTTGATGGTTTTTAGATAAGATAAAATAACAGATTACGATTTTTATTAATTTATTGTATCCGGAACTTATTAATATTCGGGATATATCTAATTAAATCGAGGTATTTCAAGTTTATTATGCGGGTGGCGTAGTTAAAAATTTAAGCCGAGGTCGCTTGCGACCGAGGTTGGGCAATGTTTTATAAAAACATGAAAGAGACCGACAACGAAATTATTTTGCATCTCGAAGAGTATCAAAAAATATTTTCATCATCTACCTACTTAGCATCAAATATTAATTCCGTTGGCTTGAACCATCATCCTGATCTGAACCTGACCCAACCTAAGTAGCTAGTTAAAGTAAATGTAGTAAATATTATTTAGATTGAGCCATCAACTTGATCCTAATTAGTTATTTAGCACTAGATATTAGTCGGGTTGAGTTGAGCCATCAAAACTAAAAATCGACCAGACGAGCATTCAAAATTTTATTGAATTTATTTGCCCCTTAAAGATCAGAAAGTACTTTTTTAGCGACATCTCAAAACCGGGGCGGTTTAGAATGCTGAAGTTTGAAACTGCTACTACTTTAACGATTCTTTATGTATCGTAATGATATTTTATGTTTCAAAATGACCGAAAATAAATTGATTTACTAATATTGTGTTAGAGAATCAAAAATCGAATAAAATGAGTCCAAACTCGACATATCTAACTGATGTAGTACTCGAGATAACTTAATTTTTGTAAAATCAAGATGGCCGAAAACAAAACACTAACGCATAATGACAGTTATGATTTTAAAAGCGAATTTTATGATAAATATGAGGTGCGATACATCAAATTGGGTTAAAATTTTCTGAGTTTTACGAAAATCTTATTATTTTTGATGTATCTTAAAAAATAAAATTAATTTTTTGTTTTTTGCTATCGCAAAATATTAATAAATATTAATTAGTAATAAATGTAATAAAAATCGAGTAAAATGAACCCAAACTCGACATATCTAAGAGATATAGTACTCGAGATAACTTAATTTTTGTAAAATCAAGATGGCCGAAAACAAAACACTAATACATAATGACAATTATGACTTTAAAAGCGGATTTTATGATAAGTATGAGGTGTGATGCATCAAATTGGGTTAAAATTTTCTGAGTATTACGAAAATCTTATTATTTTTGATGTATCTTAAAAAAATAAATTTAATTTTTTGTTTTTTGCTATCGCAAAATATTAGTAAATACTAACTAGTAGTAAATGTAATAAAAATCGAGTAAAATGAACCCGAACTCGACATATCTGAATGATATAGTACTCGAAATATCTTAATTTTTGTAAAATCAAGATGGCCGAAAACAAAACACTAACGCATAATGAGAGTTATGATTTTAAAAGCGAATTTTATGATAAATATGAGGTGTGATACATCAAATTGGGTTAAAACTTTCTGAATTTTACGAAAATCTTATTATTTTTGATGTATCTTAAAAAAATAAATTTAATTTTTTGTTTTTTGCTATCGCAAAATATTAGTAAATATTAATTAGTAATAAATGTAATAAAAATCGAGTAAAATGAACACAAACTCGACATATCTAAGAGATATAGTACTCGAGATATCTTATTTTTTGTAAAATCAAGATGGCCGAAAACAAAACACTAACGCATAATGACAGTTATGATTTTAAAAGCGAATTATATGATAAATATGAAGTGTGATGCATCAAATTGGGTTAAAATGTTCTGAATTTTACGAAAATCTTATTATTTTTGATGTATCTTAAAAAAATAAATTTAATTTTTTGTTTTTTGCTATCGCAAAATATTAATAAATATTAATTAGTAATAAATGTAATAAAAATCGAGTAAAATGAACCCAAACTCGACATATCTAAGTGATATAGTACTCGAGATAACTTAATTTTTGTAAAATCAAGATGGCCGAAAACAAAACACTAATACATAATGACAATTATGACTTTAAAAGCGGATTTTATGATAAATATGAGGTGTTATACATCAAATTGGGTTAAAATTTCCTGAATTTAACGAAAATCTTATTATTTTTGATGTATCCTAAAAAAATAAATTTAATTTTTTGTTTTTTGCTATCGCAAAATATTAATAAATATTAATTAGTAATAAATGCAATAAAAATCGAGTAAAATGAACCCAAACTCGACATATCTAAGTGATATAGTACTCGAGATATCTTAATTTTTGTAAAATCAAGATGGCCGAAAACAAAACACTAACGCATAATGACAGTTATGATTTTAAAAGCGAATTTTATGATAAATATGAGGTGTGATGCATCAAATTGGGTTAAAATGTTCTGAATTTTACGAAAATCTTATTATTTTTGATGTATCTTAAAAAAATAAAATTAATTTTTTGTTTTTTGCTATCGAAAAATATTAATAAATATTAATTAGTAATAAATGTAATCAAAATCGAGTAAAATGAACCCAAACTCGACATATCTAAGTGATATAGTACTCGAGATATCTTAATTTTTGTAAAATCAAGATGGCCGAAAACAAAACACCAACGCATAATGACAGTTATGATTTTAAAAGCGAATTTTATGATAAATATGAGGTGCGATACATCAAACTGGGTTAAAATTTTCTGAATATTACGAAAATCTTATTATTTTTGATGTATCTTAAAAAAATAAATTTAACTTTTTGTTTTTTGCTATCGCAAAATATTAGTAAATATTAATTAGTAATAAATGTAATAAAAATCGAGTAAAATGAACCCAAACTCGACATATCTAAGTGATATAGTACTCGAGATATCTTAATTTTTGTAAAATCAAGATGGCCGAAAACAAAACACTAACGCATAATGACAGTTATGATTTTAAAAGCGAATTTTATGATAAGTATGAGGTGTGATGCATCAAATTGGGTTGAAATTTTCCGAATTTTACGAAAATTTTATTATTTTTGATGTATCTTAAAAAAATAAATTTAATTTTTTGTTTTTTGCTATCGCAAAATATTAGTAAATATTAATTAGTAATAAATGTAATAAAAATCGAGTAAAATGAACCCAAACTCGACATATCTAAGTGATATATTACTCGAGATATCTTAATTTTTCTAAAATCAAGATGGCCGAAAACAAAACACTAACGCATAATGACAGTTATGATTTTAAAAGCGAACTTTATGATAAATATGAGGTGCGATACATCAAATTGGGTTAAAACGTTCTGAATTTTACGAAAATCTTATTATTTTTGATGTATCTTAAAAAAATTAATTTAATTTTTTGTTTTTTGCTATCGCAAAATATTAGTAAATATTAATTAGTAATAAATATAATAAAAATCGAGTAAAATGAACCCAAACTCGACATATCTAAGTGATATAGTACTCGAGATATCTTAATTTTTGTAAAATCAAGATGGCCGAAAACAAAACACTAACGCATAATGACAGTTATGATTTTAAAAGCGAATTTTATGATAAATATGAGGTATGATGCATCAAATTGGGTTAAAATGTTCTGAATATTACGAAAATCTTATTATTTTTGATGTATCTTAAAAAAATAAATTTAAGTTTTTGTTTTTTGCTAGCGAAAAATATTAGTGAATATTAATTAGTAATAAATGTAATAAAAATCGAGTAAAATGAACCCAAAATCGACATATCTAAGTGATATAGTACTCGAGATATCTTAATTTTTGTAAAATCAAGATGGCCAAAAACAAAACACTAACGCATAATGACAGTTATGATTTTAAAAGCGAACTTTATGATAAATATGAGGTGCGATACATCAAATTGGGTTAAAACATTCTGAGTTTTACGAAAATCTTATTATTTTTGATGTATCTTAAAAAAATAAATTTAATTTTTTGTTTTTTGCTATCGCAAAATATTAGTAAATATTAATTAGTAATAAATGTAATAAAAATCGAGTAAAATGAACCCAAACTCGACATATCTAAGTGATATAATACTCGAGATAACTTAATTTTTGTAAAATCAAGATGGCCGAAAACAAAACACTAATACATAATGACAATTATGACTTTAAAAGCGGATTTTATGATAAATATGAGGTGCGATACATCAAATTGGGTTAAAGTTTTCTGAATTTTATGAAAATCTTATTATTTTTGATTTATTTTAACAAAAATTAAATTAATTTTTTGTTTTTGTTATCTATAAATGCGTTTTTTTGACAATTTCGTATCATTTTTGATGCATAACCTTAATAATTCCTTCTTCATTATATTTTTTCTTAAAATCCCAATAATATCACATAATTTTATATATCATTTTTTTGTTCTATCATAATATTAATAAAGTTTAAATACTTACTATCACAGGTACATGGTTGAATAAATAACAAACAGTCAAAATGGGCAAAATAGTCTCCAATCCTACACTTTCCACTTCGTCCTCATTATTAATTTTCCTTCCCAAACACGGCCTTCGACTATTCGTCGAGCTAACAGTCGTCGATATATTCGAAGTATCACTATTCCAGTGCAACTGTTGCTGTTGCAATTGCTGCAACTGTTGATGGTGAAGACGATGACCTTCCGAGCTTCGAAAATCCTCCAAATAATGCCTGGTAGCCGGATACCCCCCTTGTTGAGAAGCCAAACTTAACTCGCTCAAATCCGAATTCGATTTCTTCACGTACTCAAACCCAACGTCCTTTTTGCACGCGTAAAAATTATAACACGTCAACACGAACGCCACCAAAGAAATGAACGCCAAAAACGAATGCAAAGTGATTATAAAAACGTTATATTTCACGTCCATCTCGTACGGCATAAATTTGCATAAATTTAACGGAAAGAAATCGAACGAAATCGTCGCGAATTCCTTCGATTTTTGTTTTGCTAAAATCGCTGCGACCCCAACGCAAGCACACAAAGTGGTCAAACAAAATAAGTGATAAACCATGTGGGCCACCGTTAAATAATTCTTTAATCGTTCGCGTTTCCGGTATAATCGGATCGAGAATAATGCGATTACGGCCAAAGTGGATAAGGTGCTCGCTTGGAACGTATGAATCGAATTGAATATCCACACGAAAACCGTGCAATATTCGAAGCGAATCGCACTCTGCTCGATCATTTGCAAAACGGTGTAAACGATTATCGAGATGTTTCGGAATATGCTTTGGACGATTATTGCGACGATTGCGGTGTCGAAGCATCTCCAACTTTTTCGGTTTTTGTAGAAAATCACCACGGTCCATATTAAGATGATTGAGACGATTGGAACTGCTACGATTGTCGCTAATTGGAGGCGAGAGTAGTGGAGCATTATTGATGGGTTATCTGAAATTGAAATTAATTAATTTCAATTAATAATTAAATAAAATAAGGCTTGATGACGTTTCAAAATGTAAGAATTTGGCTTTAACAGCTTGTATAGAATCAATGGACAAAAACATGGGACATATGAGGAATTTAAGAATTGAAAAATTATTGTACAACACCAAAGTAGTGAGAATAAAGAAATTGGAGAAAAGAGAGAAAATAACCGATTTTGATCTTGACAATAAAAAAAAATGAGTCTATAGAATCAAAGATTTTCAACCTTCAATTTGATATACAAGCCATTTCTTCACTTTCAAAAATAAAACCTCCAGGTTCTATTTCAAATTCTTAAAATTATTTCATGATTCTACTAAAATGTTAAAAACATAACATCCTTTACCTTTCCTTAGGTAGAATCGATTTTAAGCTGAAACAACAACTTATACATCGTTTGAAAGAAGAAGGTTCAACCTTCAATTTGATATACAAATCATTGCTTCATTTTAAAAAATACGGCGTCCACGATTTTTCAAATTTTATCAATTTTTTCGTGATTCTACTAAAACATCAAAAATACATCATGTTTTAACCATTCTTAGGTGAAATGGATTTCAAATTGAAACAACAACATATACATCAGTTGAAAGAGGAAGGTTCAATCTTCAATTTGATACACAAATCATTGTTTCATTTTAAAAAATGCGACGTCTACGATTTTTCAAATTTTATCAATTTTTTCGTGATTCTACTAAAAGATCAAAAATACATCATGTTTTAACCATTCTTAGGTGAAATGGATTTCAAATTGAAACAACAACTTATAAATCAGTTGAAAGAGGAAGGTTCAGCCTTCAATTTGATATTCAAGTCATTGTTTCATTTTAAAAAATGCGACGTCTACGATTTTTCAAATTTTATCAATTTTTTCGTGATTCTACTAAAACATCAAAAATACATCATGTTTTAACCATTCTTAGGTGAAATGGATTTCAAATTGAAACAACAACTTATACATCAGTTGAAAGAGGAAGGTTCAGCCTTCAATTTGATATTCAAGTCATTGTTTCATTTTAAAAAATGCGACGTCTACGATTTTTCAAATTTAATCAATTTTTTCGTGATTCTACGAAAACATCAAAAATACATCATGCTTTAACCATTCTTAGGTGAAATGGATTTCAAATTGAAACAACAGCTTATACATCAGTTGAAAGAGGAAGGTTCAGCCTTCAATTTGATATTCAAGTCATTGTTTCATTTTAAAAAATGCGACGTCTACGATTTTTCAAATTTTATCAATTTTTTCGTGATTCTACTAAAACATCAAAAATACATCATGTTTTAACCATTCTTAGGTGAAATGGATTTCAAATTGAAACAACAACTTATAAATCAGTTGAAAGAGGAAGGTTCAGCCTTCAATTTGATATTCAAGTCATTGTTTCATTTTAAAAAATGCGACGTCTACGATTTTTCAAATTTTATCAATTTTTTCGTGATTCTACTAAAACATCAAAAATACATCATGTTTTAACCATTCTTAGGTGAAATGGATTTCAAATTGAAACAACAACTTATAAATCAGTTGAAAGAGGAAGGTTCAGCCTTCAATTTGATATTCAAGTCATTGTTTCATTTTAAAAAATGCGACGTCTACGATTTTTCAAATTTTATCAATTTTTTCGTGATTCTACTAAAACATCAAAAATACATCATGTTTTAACCATTCTTAGGTGAAATGGATTTCAAATTGAAACAACAACTTATAAATCAGTTGAAAGAGGAAGGTTCAGCCTTCAATTTGATATTCAAGTCATTGTTTCATTTTAAAAAATGCGACGTCTACGATTTTTCAAATTTTATCAATTTTTTCGTGATTCTACTAAAACATCAAAAATACATCATGTTTTAACCATTCTTAGGTGAAATGGATTTCAAATTGAAACAACAACTTATACATCAGTTGAAAGAGGAAGGTTCAGCCTTCAATTTGATATTCAAGTCATTGTTTCATTTTAAAAAATGCGACGTCTACGATTTTTCAAATTTTATCAATTTTTTCGTGATTCTACTAAAACATCAAAAATACATCATGTTTTAACCATTCTTAGGTGAAATGGATTTCAAATTGAAACAACAACTTATACATCAGTTGAAAGAGGAAGGTTCAGCCTTCAATTTGATATTCAAGTCATTGTTTCATTTTAAAAAATGCGACGTCTACGATTTTTCAAATTTTATCAATTTTTTCGTGATTCTACTAAAACATCAAAAATACATCATGTTTTAACCATTCTTAGGTGAAATGGATTTCAAATTGAAACAACAACTTATACATCAGTTGAAAGAGGAAGGTTCAGCCTTCAATTTGATATTCAAGTCATTGTTTCATTTTAAAAAATGCGACGTCTACGATTTTTCAAATTTTATCAATTTTTTCGTGATTCTACTAAAACATCAAAAATACATCATGTTTTAACCATTCTTAGGTGAAATGGATTTCAAATTGAAACAACAACTTATACATCAGTTGAAAGAGGAAGGTTCAGCCTTCAATTTGATATTCAAGTCATTGTTTCATTTTAAAAAATGCGACGTCTACGATTTTTCAAATTTAATCAATTTTTTCGTGATTCTACGAAAACATCAAAAATACATCATGCTTTAACCATTCTTAGGTGAAATGGATTTCAAATTGAAACAACAGCTTATACATCAGTTGAAAGAGGAAGGTTCAGCCTTCAATTTGATATTCAAGTCATTGTTTCATTTTAAAAAATGCGACGTCTACGATTTTTCAAATTTAATCAATTTTTTCGTGATTCTACGAAAACATCAAAAATACATCATGCTTTAACCATTCTTAGGTGAAATGGATTTCAAATTGAAACAACAGCTTATACATCAGTTGAAAGAGGAAGGTTCAGCCTTCAATTTGATATTCAAGTCATTGTTTCATTTTAAAAAATGCGACGTCTACGATTTTTCAAATTTAATCAATTTTTTCGTGATTCTACGAAAACATCAAAAATACATCATGCTTTAACCATTCTTAGGTGAAATGGATTTCAAATTGAAACAACAGCTTATACATCAGTTGAAAGAGGAAGGTTCAGCCTTCAATTTGATATTCAAGTCATTGTTTCATTTTAAAAAATGCGACGTCTACGATTTTTCAAATTTAATCAATTTTTTCGTGATTCTACGAAAACATCAAAAATACATCATGCTTTAACCATTCTTAGGTGAAATGGATTTCAAATTGAAACAACAGCTTATACATCAGTTGAAAGAGGAAGGTTCAGCCTTCAATTTGATACACAAATCATTGCTTCATTTGAAAAAATACGACGTCCACGATTTTTCAAATTTTATCAATTTTTTCGAGATTCTACTAAAACATCAAAATTACATCATGTTTTAACCATTCTTAGGTGAAATGGATTTCAAATTGAAACAACAACTTATACATCAGTTGAAAGAGGAAGGTTCAGCCTTCAATTTGATATTCAAGTCATTGTTTCATTTTAAAAAATGCGACGTCTACGATTTTTCAAATTTAATCAATTTTTTCGTGATTCTACGAAAACATCAAAAATACATCATGCTTTAACCATTCTTAGGTGAAATGGATTTCAAATTGAAACAACAGCTTATACATCAGTTGAAAGAAGAAGGTTCAGCCTTCAATTTGATATTCAAGTCATTGTTTCATTTTAAAAAATGCGACGTCTACGATTTTTCAAATTTAATCAATTTTTTCGTGATTCTACGAAAACATCAAAAATACATCATGCTTTAACCATTCTTAGGTGAAATGGATTTCAAATTGAAACAACAGCTTATACATCAGTTGAAAGAGGAAGGTTCAGCCTTCAATTTGATACACAAATCATTGCTTCATTTGAAAAAATACGACGTCCACGATTTTTCAAATTTTATCAATTTTTTCGAGATTCTACTAAAACATCAAAATTACATCATGTTTTAACCATTCTTAGGTGAAATGGATTTCAAATTGAAACAACAACTTATACATCAGTTGAAAGAGGAAGGTTCAGCCTTCAATTTGATATTCAAGTCATTGTTTCATTTTAAAAAATGCGACGTCTACGATTTTTCAAATTTAATCAATTTTTTCGTGATTCTACGAAAACATCAAAAATACATCATGCTTTAACCATTCTTAGGTGAAATGGATTTCAAATTGAAACAACAGCTTATACATCAGTTGAAAGAAGAAGGTTCAGCCTTCAATTTGATATTCAAGTCATTGTTTCATTTTAAAAAATGCGACGTCTACGATTTTTCAAATTTAATCAATTTTTTCGTGATTCTACGAAAACATCAAAAATACATCATGCTTTAACCATTCTTAGGTGAAATGGATTTCAAATTGAAACAACAGCTTATACATCAGTTGAAAGAGGAAGGTTCAGCCTTCAATTTGATATTCAAGTCATTGTTTCATTTTAAAAAATGCGACGTCTACGATTTTTCAAATTTTATCAATTTTTTCGTGATTCTACTAAAACATCAAAAATACATCATGTTTTAACCATTCTTAGGTGAAATGGATTTCAAATTGAAACAACAACTTATACATCAGTTGAAAGAGGAAGGTTCAGCCTTCAATTTGATATTCAAGTCATTGTTTCATTTTAAAAAATGCGACGTCTACGATTTTTCAAATTTTATCAATTTTTTCGTGATTCTACTAAAACATCAAAATTACATCATGTTTTAACCATTCTTAGGTGAAATGGATTTCAAATTGAAACAACAACTTATACATCAGTTGAAAGAGGAAGGTTCAGCCTTCAATTTGATATTCAAGTCATTGTTTCATTTTAAAAAATGCGACGTCTACGATTTTTCAAATTTAATCAATTTTTTCGTGATTCTACGAAAACATCAAAAATACATCATGCTTTAACCATTCTTAGGTGAAATGGATTTCAAATTGAAACAACAGCTTATACATCAGTTGAAAGAGGAAGGTTCAGCCTTCAATTTGATATTCAAGTCATTGTTTCATTTTAAAAAATGCGACGTCTACGATTTTTCAAATTTTATCAATTTTTTCGTGATTCTACTAAAACATCAAAAATACATCATGTTTTAACCATTCTTAGGTGAAATGGATTTCAAATTGAAACAACAACTTATACATCAGTTGAAAGAGGAAGGTTCAGCCTTCAATTTGATATTCAAGTCATTGTTTCATTTTAAAAAATGCGACGTCTACGATTTTTCAAATTTTATCAATTTTTTCGTGATTCTACTAAAACATCAAAATTACATCATGTTTTAACCATTCTTAGGTGAAATGGATTTCAAATTGAAACAACAACTTATACATCAGTTGAAAGAGGAAGGTTCAGCCTTCAATTTGATATTCAAGTCATTGTTTCATTTTAAAAAATGCGACGTCTATGATTTTTCAAATTTTATCAATTTTTTCGAGATTCTACTAAAACATCAAAAATACATCATGTTTTAACCATTCTTAGGTGAAATGGCTTTTCTTTATTAATAGCCATTTATTTCGTTAATATATCTTAAGAATTCGAATTTTTACGATTTTTTGAAAATCATTGGAGCGTATTGTCATCTTTGTGAAGTAATAAAAATTTCGATTGACTTCAAGAATTAATATCCCAAAAACGAATAAATTTTTTTAAACACGGTTTGGTTCACGAAAAAGTACCTGCTTTTCTCTATTAATAGCCATTATTTCGTTAATATATCTTAAGAATTCGAATTTTTACGATTTTTTGAAAATCATTGGAGCGTATTGTCATCTTTGTGAAGTAATAAAAATTTCGATTGATTTCAAAAATTAATATCTCAAAAGCAAAATTTTTTTTAAACACGGTTTAGTTCATGAAAAAGTACATGCTTTTTTCTATTAAAAGCCATTGTTTCATGAATATATCTTAAGAATTCGAATTTTTACGATTTTTTGAAAATCATTGGAGCGTATTGTCATCTTTGTGAGGTAATAAAAATTTCGATTGATTTCAAGAATTAATATCTCAAAAACGAATAATTTTTTTTAAACACGGCTTAGTTCATGAAAAAGTACATGCTTTTCTCTAATAATAGCCATTATTTCATGAATATATCTTAAGAATTTGAATTTTTACGATTTTTTGAAAATCATTGGAGCATATTGTCATCTTTGTGAGGTAATAAAAATTTCGATTGATTTCAAGAATTAATATCTCAAAAACGAATACATTTTTTTAAACACGGTTTGGTTCACGAAAAAGTACCTGCTTTTCTTTATTAATAGCCATTATTTCGTTAATATATCTTAAGAATTCGAATTTTTACGATTTTTTGAAAATCATTGGAGCGTAGTGTCATTTTTGTGAAGTAATAAAAATTTCGATTGATTTCAAGAATTAATATCTCAAAAACGAATACATTTTTTTAAACACGGTTTGGTTCACGAAAAAGTACCTGCTTTTCTTTATTAATAGCCATTATTTCGTTAATATATCTTAAGAATTCGAATTTTTACGATTTTTTGAAAATCATTGGAGCGTATTGTCATTTTTGTGAAGTAATAAAAATTTCGATTGATTTCAAGAATTAATATCCCAAAAACGAATAATTTTTTTTAAACACGGTTTAGTTCATGAAAAAGTATATGCTTTTCTCCATTAATAGCCATTATTTCATGAATATATCTTAAGAATTCGAATTTTTACGATTTTTTGGAAATCATTGGAGCGTATTGTCATCTTTGTGAAGTAATAAAAATTTCGATTGATTTCAAGAATTAATATCCCAAAAACGAATAATTTTTTTTAAACACGGTTTAGTTCATGAAAAAGTATATGCTTTACTCCATTAATAGCCATTATTTCATGAATATATCTTAAGAATTCGAATTTTTACGATTTTTTGGAAATCATTGGAGCGTATTGTCATCTTTGTGAAGTAATAAAAATTTCGATTGATTTCAAGAATTAATATCCCAAAAACGAATAATTTTTTTTAAACACGGTTTAGTTCATGAAAAAGTACATGCTTTTCTCTATTAATAGAAATTATTTCATGAATATATCTTAAGAATTCGAATTTTTACGATTTTTTGGAAATCATTGGAGCGTATTGTCGTTTTTGTGAAGTAATAGAAATTTCGATTGATTTCAAGAATTAATACCTCAAAAACGAATAATTTTTTTTAAACACGGTTTAGTTCATGAAAAAGTACATGCTTTTCTCTATTAATAGCCATTATTTCATGAATATATCTTAAGAATTCGAATTTTTACGATTTTTTGAAAATCATTGGAGCGTATTGTCATCTTTGTGAAGTAATAAAAATTTGGATTGATTTCAAGAATTAATATCTCAAAAACGAATAAATTTTTTTAAACACGGTTTAGTTCATGAAAAAGTACATGCTTTTCTCTACTAATAGCCATTATTTCATGAACATATCTTAAGAATTCGAATTTTTACGATTTTTTGGAAATCATTGGAGCGTATTGTCGTTTTTGTGAAGTAATAGAAATTTCGATTGATTTCAAGAATTAATACCTCAAAAACGAATAATTTTTTTTAAACACGGTTTAGTTCATGAAAAAGTACATGCTTTTCTCTATTAATAGCCATTATTTCATGAATATATCTTAAGAATTCGAATTTTTACGATTTTTTGAAAATCATTGGAGCGTATTGTCATTTTTGTGAAGTAATAAAAATTTCGATTGATTTCAAGAATTAATATCCCAAAAACGAATAATTTTTTTTAAACACGGTTTAGTTCATGAAAAAGTACATGCTTTTCTCCATTAATAGCCATTATTTCATGAATATATCTTAAGAATTCGAATTTTTACGATTTTTTGGAAATCATTGGAGCGTATTGTCATCTTTGTGAAGTAATAAAAATTTCGATTGATTTCAAGAATTAATATCCCAAAAACGAATAATTTTTTTTAAACACGGTTTAGTTCATGAAAAAGTACATGCTTTTCTCTATTAATAGAAATTATTTCATGAATATATCTTAAGAATTCGAATTTTTACGATTTTTTGGAAATCATTGGAGCGTATTGTCGTTTTTGTGAAGTAATAGAAATTTCGATTGATTTCAAGAATTAATACTTCAAAAACGAATAAATTTTTTTAAACACGGGTTAGTTCATGAAAAAGTACATGCTTTTCTCTATTAATAGCCATTATTTCATGAATATATCTTAAGAATTCGAATTTTTACGATTTTTTGAAAATCATTGGAGCGTATTGTCATCTTTGTGAAGTAATAAAAATTTGGATTGATTTCAAGAATTAATATCTCAAAAACGAATAAATTTTTTTAAACACGGTTTAGTTCATGAAAAAGTACATGCTCTTCTCTATTAATAGCCATTATTTCATGAATATATCTTAAGAATTCGAATTTTTACGATTTTTTGAAAATCATTGGAGCGTATTGTCATCTTTGTGAAGTAATAAAAATTTGGATTGATTTCAAGAATTAATATCCCAAAAACGAATAATTTTTTTTAAACACGGTTTAGTTCATGAAAAAGTATATGCTTTTCTCCATTAATAGCCATTATTTCATGAATATATCTTAAGAATTCGAATTTTTACGATTTTTTGGAAATCATTGGAGCGTATTGTCATCTTTGTGAAGTAATAAAAATTTCGATTGATTTCAAGAATTAATATCCCAAAAACGAATAATTTTTTTTAAACACGGTTTAGTTCATGAAAAAGTACATGCTTTTCTCTATTAATAGAAATTATTTCATGAATATATCTTAAGAATTCGAATTTTTACGATTTTTTGGAAATCATTGGAGCGTATTGTCGTTTTTGTGAAGTAATAGAAATTTCGATTGATTTCAAGAATTAATACCTCAAAAACGAATAAATTTTTTTAAACACGGTTTAGTTCATGAAAAAGTACATGCTTTTCTCTATTAATAGCCATTATTTCATTAATATATGAATATATAATTTTACTCCAATTTTAAAGATTGATTATTCGACATAATTATTTTAATTTACCCTAACTTTAAAACAATTCCAACAATTTTTCTTCGTTTTCTTTTCCGAGACTTTAAGACCACATACTCTCAACGAGTTTCGTTGTCCGCATATCTCAAGTGAAATGCGCTTTTTAAACTGAATAGGCATTTCCATCACGAGAGATAAATGAATAACTATAGCAAGCAAAAAAAAAAGAAAACAAAGTAATTGAATGGAAGCCGTGAAGCAATAATAAAATTTGTTAACAACAATAAATTTGAAGCGATTTCTTCGCTATAATAGTTAACAGTTTCGCCGTTTCGTCGAGATTGGTTTAAAGTTTTTGTTGCAATTTAATTAAACACTTCTCGCTTCAAAGTGGGTTCTCGGTCTGCTCCAACAACTGCGGAGGTAAGTTTATTACAAAATCTGTTTCTCTTTGAGTTTCTTTTTCCATTGAAATAACCGCAAAGCAGATGTTACCGGCCAATTTGTAAGAAATTAATTAATAACGAAGAGATTTCTAATGGTGAAAAATTCTTTTTGGTTGCAATAATTTAAAGTAGTTATGGAATCTTGCCAAAAAGAGCTTCGTGCTCGGCGTGTTTGTCGGTCGTGTAGGTGCGATTTAAAGCTCGACTTTTTCAGGGCTTTTTTCTCGATTTTCTGACCTCTTTCATGCGGCCATACTAAATCACCCCGAGTTCGTAATTCAATATTAACGTTCGCCCCAAAAGCGAGCCTTCTCAACCGAAAAATGTTATTGTCCCCCTTGAAACCGAAAGAAGATTTATTTCAAATTATTTTTACCAAAATGACTAAGATAAAATGGAATGTTGTGGGAGGAACAACAGTTCCTGCTTTGTCCAGTTTTGAGTAGGATCGAATAAATAATTTATAAGGAATTAATTCGTACACCAACATAGCTCATTTAAAATCATTTTGAAATTCTTTGTTTAATCTTTTCTAAATCGAATCTTGGACAAAAAGAAAATCGAGTCGAGTGAAAATTCTAATTGTTAGTCAAGTTGGGCCACTTCTGACATGAATACCCGGTAACCTACAATCGACGTTCACTTTGTGTGTGTGCACAAAAAATACACAAATAATAAACTCGCATTATGCGTACAGTACACAGTGCGACAAAATAGGAAAGCGTTCTTTTATTAATTTCCACTTTAATCGTTTTGAACTAGTTGAAAAAAAGGCGTGTCTCGTGCGTTAACGTTAAACTTAACATTAAAATCATTCTTGGTCGTTCATACGAAGTATAACACCAAAGAGAGGCAGGAAACAGCTGGCCGACTGCTGTTTCATGGTGTCGCAATTGAAATGTAGTGAAATGGACACCGTAAAGGTCTTTGTAACTGTTCTTTTTCTCCTGGCGAGAAAAAAAAAATTTCTTGAAAAAAAAAGTTAAAAGCTGGAATAAAGAAGGATGGGGCTTTTTGCCTTGGGGACCCATTAAGTGTAATTAATTCAGTTTACAAATTACGCAATGTCAATTGCATCAAGTTCCTCGTTGCTGGTTTAATTGGAATTGAAAAAAAAATAAATTTATTGTGATGGTTTCGGGACATGACTCAAAAATTAAAAATGATGGGAAAATTTTTTCTGGGTAAAAAACGTTTTAAATTACCCCAAGAATTTATATCATTAATAATATTCGTAAATAATTTGTTATTGCCAACACAAGATTGATAAATCGATAAGAATCGTGATTTTGAGGTTTTTGATGATATGATGGTGATATCTCAAAAATTATAAATGATAGAACGAATTTGTTTGTGTAAAAATGTTTTAAATTAGCCTAAAAATGCATGTCATTAATAATATTTCCAAATAATTTGTTATTACTAATAGAAAATTGACAAATCATTAAAAATCGTAATTTCGACACTTTTGATAATATGAGGAGATATCTTAAAAATTAAAAATGATGGAAAGAATTTTTTTGGACAAAAATGTTTTAAATTAGCTCAAGAATGCATTTTGTTAACAATATTCCTAAATAATTTGTTATTAGCAATCCAAAATTAACTAATTGTTAAAAATCGTAATTTCGACACTTTTGATAAAGTGAGGAGATATCTCAAAAATAAAAAATGATGGAGAGAATTTCTTGGATAAAAAATGTTTTAAATTAGCTCAAAAATGCATTTTGTTAACAATATTCCTAAATAATTTGTTATTAGTAATCCAAAATTAACAAATTGTTAAAAATCGTAATTTCGACACTTTTGATAATGTGAGGAGATACCTCAAAAATCAAAAATGATGGAAAGAATTTCTTGGATAAAAAATGTTTTAAATTAGCTCAAGAATGCATTTTGATAATAATATTTCTAAATAATTTGTTATTAGTAATCCAAAATTAACAAATTGTTAAAAATCGTAATTTCGACACTTTTGATAATGTGAGGAGATATCTCAAAAATTAAAAATGATGGAAAGAATTTCTTGGATAAAAAATGTTTTAAATTAGCTCAAGAATGCATTTTGTTAATAATATTCCTAAATAATTTGTTATTAGTAATCCAAAATAATCAAATTGTTAAAAATCGTAATTTCAACACTTTTGATAATGTTAGGAGATATCTTAATAATTAAAAATGATGGAAAGAATTATTTTGGATAAAAAATGTTTTAAATTATCTCAAGAACGCATTTTGTTAATAATATTCCTAAACAATTTGTTATTAGCAATCCAAAATTAACAAATTGTTAAAAATCGTAATTTCAACACTTTTGATAATGTTAGGAGATATCTTAATAATTAAAAATGATTGAAAGAATTATTTTGGATAAAAAATGTTTTAAATTATCTCAAGAACGCATTTTGTTAATAATATTCCTAAACAATTTGTTATTAGCAATCCAAAATTAACAAATTGTTAAAAATCGTAATTTCGACACTTTTGATAATGTGAGGAGATATCTCAAAAATTAAAAATGATGGAAAGAATTTCTTGGATAAAAAATGTTTTAAATTAGCTCAAGAATGCATTTTGTTAATAATATTACTAAATAATTTGTTATTAGTAATCCAAAATTATCAAATTGTTAAAAATCGTAATTTCGACACTTTTGATAAAGTGAGGACATATCTCAAAAATTAAAAATGATGGAAAGAATTTTTTTGGATAAAAAATGTTTTAAATTAGCTCAAGAATGCATTTTGATAATAATATTTCTAAATAATTTGTTATTAGCAATCCAAAATTAACAAATCGTTAAAAATCGTAATTTCGACACTTTTGATAATGTGAGGAGATATCTTAAAAATTAAAAATGATGGAAAGAATTTTTTTGGACAAAAATGTTTTAAATTAGCTCAAGAATGCATTTTGTTAATAATATTCCTAAATAATTTGTTATTAGCAATCCAAAATTAACAAATTGTTAAAAATCGTAATTTCGACACTTTTGATAAAGTGAGGAGATACCTCAAAAATCAAAAATGATGGAAAGAATTTCTTGGATAAAAAATGTTTTAAATTAGCTCAAGAATGCATTTTGTTAATAATATTCCTAAATAATTTGTTATTAGTAATCCAAAATTAACAAATCGTTAAAAATCGTAATTTCGACACTTTTGATCGTATGAGGGAGATATCTCAGAAATTGAAGGTGATGGAAAGAATTATTTTGGAGAAAAAATGTTTTAAATTAACCCAAGAATGCATATCATTAATAATATTTGTTAATAATTTATTATTACCAACCTAAGATTGATGGATTTGTAAAAATCACAATATTGACCCTTTGGATTGTATGAGGGAGATATTTCAGAAATTGAAAGTGATGGAAAGATTTATTTTGGAGAAAAAATGTTTTAAATTAACCCAAGAATGCATATCATCAATAATATTTGTTAATAATTTGTTTTTACCAACCTAAGATTGATGAATTTGTAAAAATCACAATTTTGACACTTTGGACTGTATGAGGGAGATATCTCAGAAATGGAAGGTGATGGAAAGAATTATTTTGAAGAAGAAATATTTTAAATTAACCCAAGAATGAGCATCATTAATAAAATTTGTTCATAATTTGTTATTACGAACATAAGATTGATGAATTTGCAAAAATCACAATTTTGACACTTTGGATTGTATGAGGGAGATATCTCAGAAATTGAAGGTGATGGAAAGAATTATTTTGGAGAAAAAATGTTTTAAATTAACCCAAGAATGCATATCATTAATAATATTTGTTAATAATTTATTATTACCAACCTAAGATTGATGGATTTGTAAAAATCACAATATTGACCCTTTGGATTGTATGAGGGAGATATTTCAGAAATTGAAAGTGATGGAAAGATTTATTTTGGAGAAAAAATGTTTTAAATTAACCCAAGAATGCATATCATCAATAATATTTGTTAATAATTTGTTTTTACCAACCTAAGATTGATGAATTTGTAAAAATCACAATTTTGACACTTTGGACTGTATGAGGGAGATATCTCAGAAATGGAAGGTGATGGAAAGAATTATTTTGAAGAAGAAATATTTTAAATTAACCCAAGAATGAGCATCATTAATAAAATTTGTTCATAATTTGTTATTACGAACATAAGATTGATGAATTTGCAAAAATCACAATTTTGACACTTTGGATTGTATGAGGGAGATATCTCAGAAATTGAAGGTGATGGAAAGAATTATTTTGGAGAAAAAATGTTTTAAATTAACCCAAGAATGCATATCATTAATAATATTTGTTATTAATTTATTATTACCAACCTAAGATTGATGAATTTATAAAAATTACAATTTTGGCACTTTGGATAGTATGAGGGAGATATCTCAGAAATTGAAGGTGATGAAAAGAATTATTTTGGATAAAAAATGTTTTAAATTAACCCAAGAGTGTATATCATTAATAATATTTGGTAATAATTTGTTATTACCAACCTAAGATTGATGAATCTGTAAAAATTACAATTTTGACACTTTAAATTGTATGAGGGAGGTATCTCAGAAATTGAAGGTGATGGAAAGAATTATTTAGGAGAAATAATGTTTTAAATTAACCCAAGAGTGTATATCATTAATAATATTTATTAATAATCTGCTTTTACCAATCTAAGATTGATGAATTTGTAAAAATCACAATTTTGACACTTTAGATTGTATGAGGGAGATATCTCAAAAATTAAAAGTGATGGAAGGAATTATTTTGGAGAAAAAATGTTTTAAATTAACCCAAGAGTGTATATCATTAATAATATTTGTTAATAATTTGTTATTACCAACCTTAGATTGATGAATTTGTAAAAATCACAATTTTGACACTTTAGATTGTATGAGGGAGATTTCTCAGAAATTGAAGGTGATGGAAAGAATTATTTTAGAGAAAAAATATTTTAAACTAGCCCAAGAATGTATATCATTAATAATATTTGTTACTAATTTGTTTTTACCAACCTAAGATTGATGAATTTTTAAAAATCACAATTTTGACACTTTGGATTATATAAGGGAGATATCTCATAAATTGAAAATGATGGAAGGAATTATTTTGGAGAAAAAATATTTTAAATTAACCCAAAAACGTGTATCATTAATAATATTTGTAAACAATTTGTTATTACCAACCTAAGATTGATAAATTTGTAAAAATCACAATTTTAACACTTTTGATCGTATGAGGGAGATATCTCAAAAATTAAAAGTGATGGAAAGAATTATTTAGGAGAAATAATGCTTTAAATTAACCCAAGAATGTATATCATCAATAATATTTGTTAATAATTTGTTATTACCAACTTAAGGTTGATGAATTTGTAAAAATCCCAATTTTGACACTTTCGATTGTATGAAGGAGATATCTCAGAAATTGAAGGTGATGGAAAGAATTATTTTGGAGAAAAAATGTTTTAAATTAACCCAAGAATGTATATCATCAATAATATTTGTTAATAATTTGTTCTTACCAACCTAAGATTGATGAATTTGTAAAAATCACAATTTTGACACTTTGGATTGTATGAGGGAGATATCTCAAAAATTGAAGCGAGATTAGATAGGGAAAGAAGACGTAAGAGACGTACAAAATTGTTTAAATATTCTTTCATTTAACAATTTCTGTATCTCTGGTGGTTTTTGAGATTCCAATGATGGTCAAATTACATTCGGATTACATTGGAATGATGGTCAAATTTGAATTACCCTGTATATAAAAAAAATAATTTATGAACATCGTTAAATTAAAATCGTTCCAAACCTGACTTTAACATCGTCATAAAATTAAAATCGAGCCATTAAATCGTGTTAACGACGAAATCAATTTAAATTATTTTCTTTCTAATACATTAAATTCAAATTTTTAGCAAAAATCCAACTTTTTATTTCCAACAACATCCGTTATGTCCCGTAACCATTTCGGCATAAAATTATCATTCGTTAACGGTAATTGGTTTATGGTAAATGTTAATGTGATAAATTGAAAACGGTGTCGTTGTGTTCTTTTGTGATGTTATTATGCAACATTCGAATACATGAATTAATCAGGTTTAAACCTTTTTTTTTATTGAATATTAATGCGTTTTAACTGTTTTATGGAACCGTTAATGTGATTTATTGTGGAGATTCTTTGAATAATTGCGATTAGATAATTAATTTTATATCGAAAGAGTCAAAATTGAGGAATTTTTATCGATTTAAACCTATAATTAGATTCATAACGTAACGACGAATAATTTGTTAAGTTGATTAATGGTTTATGTATTTGGGACGATTTGGAATGTTTTATATCTAAAAAAATTCTTTCGATCAGTTTTAGTTTTTGAGATATCTCCCTCTTTGTATTATTCTAATTTTTATGTATTTATCAATTATAGGGTGGTATCTTAAAAACTAAAAATGATGGGAAGTAATTATTTGGACAAAAAATGTTTTATATTAATCTAAGAATGCATATCATTAATAATATTCGCATGTTATTTATTATTACTACCCTAAGATTGATAAAATGATGAAAGTGCCGATTTTGGGACTTTTGATAATATGGGGAAGAATCTCAAAAACTAAAAATGATGGGAAGTAATTATTTGAACAAAAGATGTTTTAAATTAATCTAAGAATGCATGTCATTAATAATATTCGCATGTTATTTATTATTACTACCCTAAGATTGATAAAACGATGAAAGTGGCGATTTTGGGACTTTTGAAAATATGGGGAAGAATCTCAAAAACTAAAAATGATGGGAAATAATTATTTGGACAAAAAATGTTTTAAATTGATCTAAGAATGCATATCATTAATAATATTCGCATGTTATTTATTATTACTACCCTAAGATTGATAAAACGATGAAAGTGGCGATTTTGGGACTTTTGATAATATGGGGAAGAATCTCAAAAACCAAAAATTATGGGAGGTAACTATTTGGATAAAAAATGTTTTAAATTAATTTAAGAATGCATATCATTAATAATATTCGCACGTTATTTATTATTACTACCCTAAGATTGATAAAACAATGAAAGTGGCGATTTTGGGACTTTTGATAATATGGGGAAGAATCTCAAAAAGTAAAAATGATGGGAAGTAATTATTTGGACAAAAAATGTTTTAAATTAATCTAAGAATGCATATCATTAATAATACCCGCACGTTGTTTATTATTACTATCCTAAGATTGATAAAACAACGAAAGTGGCGATTTTGGGACTTTTGATAATATGGGGAAGAATCTCAAAAACCAAAAATTATGGGAGGTAACTATTTGGATAAAAAATGTTTTAAATTAATTTAAGAATGCATATCATTAATAATATTCGCACGTTATTTATTATTACTACCCTAAGATTGATAAAACAATGAAAGTGGCGATTTTGGGACTTTTGATAATATGGGGAAGAATCTCAAAAACCAAAAATTATGGGAGGTAACTATTTGGATAAAAAATGTTTTAAATTAATTTAAGAATGCACATAATTAATAATATTCGCACGTTATTTATTATTACTACCCTAAGATTGATAAAACAATGAAAGTGGCGATTTTGGGACTTTTGATAATATGGGGAAGAATCTCAAAAAGTAAAAATGATGGGAAGTAATTATTTGGACAAAAAATGTTTTAAATTAATCTAAGAATGCATATCATTAATAATACTCGCACGTTGTTTATTATTACTACCCTAAGATTGATAAATCGATGAAAGTGACGATTTTGGGACTTTTGATAATATGGGGAAGAATCTCAAAAACTAGAAATGATGGGAAGTAATAATTTGGACAAAAAAATGTTCTAAATTAATCTAAAAATGCATATCATTAATAAAATTCGTATGTTATTTATGATTACTACCCTAAGATTGACAAAACGATAATAATGGCGATTTTGGGACTTTTGATAATATGGGGAAGAATCTCAAAAACTAAAAATGATGGGAAGTAATAATTTGGACAAAAAATGTTCTAAATTAATCTAAGAATGCATATCATTAACAATATGCGCATGCTATTTATGATTACTACCCTAAGATTGATAAAACAATGAAAGTGGCGATTTTGGGACTTTTGATAATATGGGGAAGAATCTCAAAAACTAAAAATGATGGAAAGTAATTATTTGGACAAAAAATGTTTTAAATTAATCTAAGAATGCATATCGTTAATAATGTTCGCACGTTATTTATTATTACTACCGTAAGATTAATAAAGCGATGAAAGTGGAGATTTTGGGACTTTTGATAATATGGGGAAGAATCTCAAAAACTAAAAATGATGGGAAGTAATAATTTGGACAAAAAATGTTCTAAATTAATCTAAGAATGCATATCATTAACAATATGCGCATGCTATTTATGATTACTACCCTAAGATTGATAAAACAATGAAAGTGGCGATTTTGGGACTTTTGATAATATGGGGAAGAATCTCAAAAAGTAAAAATGATGGAAAGTAATTATTTGGACAAAAAATGATTTAAATTAATCTAAGAACGCATATCATTAATAATATTCGCATGTTATTTATTATTACTACCCTAAGATTGATAAAACGATGAAAGTGGCGATTTTGGGACTTTTAATAATATGGGTAAGAATCTCAAAAACTAAAAATGATGGGAAGTAATAATTTGGACAAAAAATGTTCTAAATTAATCTAAAAATGCATATCATTAATAAAATTCGTATGTTATTTATGATTACTACCCTAAGATTGACAAAACGATAATAATGGCGATTTTGGGACTTTTGATAATATGGGGAAGAATCTCAAAAACTAAAAATGATGGGAAGTAATAATTTGGACAAAAAATGTTCTAAATTAATCTAAAAATGCATATCATTAATAAAATTCGTATGTTATTTATGATTACTACCCTAAGATTGACAAAACGATAATAATGGCGATTTTGGGACTTTTGATAATATGGGGAAGAATCTCAAAAACTAAAAATGATGGGAAGTAATAATTTGGACAAAAAATGTTCTAAATTAATCTAAAAATGCATATCATTAATAAAATTCGTATGTTATTTATGATTACTACCCTAAGATTGACAAAACGATAATAATGGCGATTTTGGGACTTTTGATAATATGGGGAAGAATCTCAAAAACTAAAAATGATGGAAAGAAATTGTTTGAACAAAATAATGCTTTAAATATATGTGAAAAGGTGAAATAAAAAGGAAAAGAAAAAGTGGATTATTAAATTAGGCACAAGCTCATAATACACCAGGTATTATGTATAGTTATAGGTCAAGGCTTTTGTTTAACTATTGCATTGTCTTGAGAGGCCCCACTTTTTATTTTCGTTCTTAAGCTGCTTATTCTCTCCGCTTTAAACTGTTTAAAGAGTATTTCTTTTTCGCTTAACCTACTCGGTAAACTAATTCCTCAAGCAACGAGGTTTCGGGTCAACTTTCTTCTCTCTCAATCATATTTAAACAAAATTTAAAAAAATTGAAATCAAAACAACAAAATCAATCTATACCCAATTAATTAGCTTTCACTTTCTTAAAGATAGAACTCACCTTTATTTCAAAAAAAAATTAATTTTTATTTTATTGTATCCATGTGGGATTGTTTGAGCACCACCGAAAGAAACAACACTCCGAAGAAAATGTCGATGGGGTAATCACATTTTTTGGTTAAATTTGATTTTGAAGGATTATTTTTTTTTATTAGTACTTTAATAAACGTTGTTGGTTATTGGCCATCGCGTAAAGAGGACTAACTCTTTGGATGGAAGCACGTTCCGATGTTATGCTAACGGCTTCGCGATCGCGGTAGTAGTGCGACCAAAAACTGGGTCATACGAACCAGCGGGATTTCTCGGACGTGGGGAACCACGGTGATGGTTCCACCTCCAATTAGGAGGTGGTACATATCGCGAATTATATGAAATACGTTTTATTAAAAGTCGTATTTGTTAAATTTTTTATGAAAAAGATGTCAAAAATTAAATTGAAGGTTAAAAATCGTAGTGTATGATGTGATATGATGATTATATGATGATGTTATTGAGATTTCATTAAATTTATTTTTTATTTAATTATGATGTAATGTGTGCTTTAAATTAAGAGTTAAAAATCGTAGTATATGATGTGATATGATAGTAATATGATGATGTTGATGAGATTTCATTAAATTTATGTTTTATTTAATTATGACGTGATGTGTGCCTTAAGTTGAGAGTTAGAAATCGTAGTATATGATGTGATATGATAGTAATATGATGATGTTGATGAGATTTCATTAAATTTATTTTTTATTTAATCATGATGTGATGTGTGCCTTAAATTAAGAGTTAAAAATCGTAGTATATGATGTGATATGATAGTAATATGATGATGTTGATGAGATTTCATTAAATTTATTTTTTATTTAATCATGATGTGATGTGTGCCTTAAATTAAGAGTTAAAAATCGTAGTATATGATGTGATATGATAGTTGTATGATGATGTTGATGAGATTTCATTAAATTTATTTTTTATTTAATTATGATGTGATGTGTGCCTTAAATTAAGAGTTAAAAATCGTAGTATATGATGTGATATGATAGTTGTATGATGATGTTGATGAGATTTCATTAAATTTATTTTTTATTTAATTATGATGTGATGTGTGCCTTAAATTAAGAGTTAAAAATCGTAGTATATGATGTGATATGATAGTAATATGATGATGTCGATGAGATTTCATTAAATTTATTTTTATTTAATTATGATGTGATGTGTGCCTTAAGTTGAGAGTTAAAAATCGTAGTATATGATGTGATATGATAGTAATATGATGATGTTGATGAGATTTCATTAAATTTATTTTTTATTTAATTATGATGTGATGTGTGCCTTAAATTAAGAGTTAAAAATCGTAGTATATGATGTGATATGATAGTTGTATGATGATGTTGATGAGATTTCATTAAATTTATTTTTTATTTAATTATGATGTGATGTGTGCCTTAAATTAAGAGTTAAAAATCGTAGTATATGATGTGATATGATAGTAATATGATGATGTTGATGAGATTTCATTAAATTTATTTTTTATTTAATCATGATGTGATGTGTGCCTTAAATTAAGAGTTAAAAATCGTAGTATATGATGTGATATGATAGTTGTATGATGATGTTGATGAGATTTCATTAAATTTATTTTTTATTTAATTATGATGTGATGTGTGCCTTAAATTAAGAGTTAAAAATCGTAGTATATGATGTGATATGATAGTAATATGATGATGTTGATGAGATTTCATTAAATTTATTTTTTATTTAATTATGATGTGATGTGTGCCTTAAATTAAGAGTTAAAAATCGTAGTATATGATGTGATATGATAGTTGTATGATGATGTTGATGAGATTTCATTAAATTTATGTTTTATTTAATTATGACGTGATGTGTGCCTTAAGTTGAGAGTTAGAAATCGTAGTATATGATGTGATATGATAGTAATATGATGATGTTGATGAGATTTCATTAAATTTATTTTTTATTTAATTATGATGTGATGTGTGCCTTAAATTAAGAGTTAAAAATCGTAGTATATGATGTGATATGATAGTTGTATGATGATGTTGATGAGATTTCATTAAATTTATTTTTTATTTAATTATGATGTGATGTGTGCCTTAAATTAAGAGTTAAAAATCGTAGTATATGATGTGATATGATAGTAATATGATGATGTTGATGAGATTTCATTAAATTTATTTTTTATTTAATTATGATGTGATGTGTGCCTTAAATTAAGAGTTAAAAATCGTAGTATATGATGTGATATGATAGTTGTATGATGATGTTGATGAGATTTCATTAAATTTATTTTTTATTTAATTATGATGTGATGTGTGCCTTAAATTAAGAGTTAAAAATCGTAGTATATGATGTGATATGATAGTTGTATGATGATGTTGATGAGATTTCATTAAATTTATTTTTTATTTAATTATGATGTGATGTGTGCCTTAAATTAAGAGTTAAAAATCGTAGTATATGATGTGATATGATAGTAATATGATGATGTCGATGAGATTTCATTAAATTTATTTTTATTTAATTATGATGTGATGTGTGCCTTAAGTTGAGAGTTAAAAATCGTAGTATATGATGTGATATGATAGTAATATGATGATGTTGATGAGATTTCATTAAATTTATTTTTTATTTAATTATGATGTGATGTGTGCCTTAAATTAAGAGTTAAAAATCGTAGTATATGATGTGATATGATAGTTGTATGATGATGTTGATGAGATTTCATTAAATTTATTTTTTATTTAATTATGATGTGATGTGTGCCTTAAATTAAGAGTTAAAAATCGTAGTATATGATGTGATATGATAGTAATATGATGATGTTGATGAGATTTCATTAAATTTATGTTTTATTTAATTATGACGTGATGTGTGCCTTAAGTTGAGAGTTAGAAATCGTAGTATATGATGTGATATGATAGTAATATGATGATGTTGATGAGATTTCATTAAATTTATGTTTTATTTAATTATGACGTGATGTGTGCCTTAAGTTGAGAGTTAGAAATCGTAGTATATGATGTGATATGATAGTAATATGATGATGTTGATGAGATTTCATTAAATTTATTTTTTATTTAATCATGATGTGATGTGTGCCTTAAATTAAGAGTTAAAAATCGTAGTATATGATGTGATATGATAGTAATATGATGATGTTGATGAGATTTCATTAAATTTATTTTTTATTTAATCATGATGTGATGTGTGCCTTAAATTAAGAGTTAAAAATCGTAGTATATGATGTGATATGATAGTAATATGATGATGTTGATGAGATTTCATTAAATTTATTTTTTATTTAATCATGATGTGATGTGTGCCTTAAATTAAGAGTTAAAAATCGTAGTATATGATGTGATATGATAGTTGTATGATGATGTTGATGAGATTTCATTAAATTTATTTTTTATTTAATTATGATGTGATGTGTGCCTTAAATTAAGAGTTAAAAATCGTAGTATATGATGTGATATGATAGTTGTATGATGATGTTGATGAGATTTCATTAAATTTATTTTTTATTTAATTATGATGTGATGTGTGCCTTAAATTAAGAGTTAAAAATCGTAGTATATGATGTGATATGATAGTAATATGATGATGTCGATGAGATTTCATTAAATTTATTTTTATTTAATTATGATGTGATGTGTGCCTTAAGTTGAGAGTTAAAAATCGTAGTATATGATGTGATATGATAGTAATATGATGATGTTGATGAGATTTCATTAAATTTATTTTTTATTTAATTATGATGTGATGTGTGCCTTAAATTAAGAGTTAAAAATCGTAGTATATGATGTGATATGATAGTTGTATGATGATGTTGATGAGATTTCATTAAATTTATTTTTTATTTAATTATGATGTGATGTGTGCCTTAAATTAAGAGTTAAAAATCGTAGTATATGATGTGATATGATAGTAATATGATGATGTTGATGAGATTTCATTAAATTTATTTTTTATTTAATTATGATGTGATGTGTGCCTTAAATTAAGAGTTAAAAATCGTAGTATATGATGTGATATGATAGTTGTATGATGATGTTGATGAGATTTCATTAAATTTATTTTTTATTTAATCATGATGTGATGTGTGCCTTAAATTGAGAGTTAAAAATCGTAGTATATGATGTGATATGATAGTAATATGATGATGTTGATGAGATTTCATTAAATTTATTTTTTATTTAATCATGATGTGATGTGTGCCTTAAATTAAGAGTTAAAAATCGTAGTATATGATGTGATATGATAGTTGTATGATGATGTTGATGAGATTTCATTAAATTTATTTTTTATTTAATTATGATGTGATGTGTGCCTTAAATTAAGAGTTAAAAATCGTAGTATATGATGTGATATGATAGTTGTATGATGATGTTGATGAGATTTCATTAAATTTATTTTTTATTTAATTATGATGTGATGTGTGCCTTAAATTAAGAGTTAAAAATCGTAGTATATGATGTGATATGATAGTAATATGATGATGTTGATGAGATTTCATTAAATTTATTTTTTATTTAATTATGATGTGATGTGTGCCTTAAATTAAGAGTTAAAAATCGTAGTATATGATGTGATATGATAGTAATATGATGATGTCGATGAGATTTCATTAAATTTATTTTTATTTAATTATGATGTGATGTGTGCCTTAAGTTGAGAGTTAAAAATCGTAGTATATGATGTGATATGATAGTAATATGACGATGTTGATGAGATTTCATTAAATTTATTTTTTATTTAATTATGATGTGATGTGTGCCTTAAATTAAGAGTTAAAAATCGTAGTATATGATGTGATATGATAGTAATATGATGATGTTGATGAGATTTCATTAAATTTATTTTTTATTTAATCATGATGTGATGTGTGCATTAAATTGAGAGTTAGAAATCGTAGTATATGATGTGATATGATAGTAATATGATGATGTTGATGAGATTTCATTAAATTTATTTTTTATTTAATCATGATGTGATGTGTGCCTTAAATTAAGAGTTAAAAATCGTAGTATATGATGTGATATGATAGTAATATGATGATGTTGATGAGATTTCATTAAATTTATTTTTTATTTAATCATGACGTGATGTGTGCCTTAAATTGAGAGTTAAAAATCGTAGTATATGATGTGATATGATAGTAATATGATGATGTTGATGAGATTTCATTAAATTTATCTTTTATTTAATCATGATGTGATGTGTGCGTTAAATTGAGAGTTAAAAATCGTAGTATATGATGTGATATGATAGTAATATGATGATGTTGATGAGATTTCATTAAATTTATCTTTTATTTAATCATGATGTGATGTGTGCGTTAAATTGAGAGTTAAAAATCGTAGTATATGATGTGATATGATAGTAATATGATGATGTTGATGAGATTTCATTAAATTTATTTTTTATTTAATCATGATGTGATGTGTGCCTTAAATTGAGAGTTAGAAATCGTAGTATATGATGTGATATGATAGTAATATGATGATGTTGATGAGATTTCATTAAATTTATTTTTTATTTAATCATGATGTGATGTGTGCCTTAAATTAAGAGTTAAAAATCGTAGTATATGATGTGATATGATAGTAATATGATGATGTTGATGAGATTTCATTAAATTTATTTTTTATTTAATCATGATGTGATGTGTGCCTTAAATTGAGAGTTAGAAATCGTAGTATATGATGTGATATGATAGTAATATGATGATGTTGATGAGATTTCATTAAATTTATTTTTTATTTAATCATGATGTGATGTGTGCCTTAAATTAAGAGTTAAAAATCGTAGTATATGATGTGATATGATAGTAATATGATGATGTTGATGAGATTTCATTAAATTTATTTTTTATTTAATCATGATGTGATGTGTGCATTAAATTGAGAGTTAGAAATCGTAGTATATGATGTGATATGATAGTAATATGATGATGTTGATGAGATTTCATTAAATTTATTTTTTATTTAATTATGATGTGATGTGTGCGTTAAGTTGAGAGTTAAAAATCGTAGTATATGATGTGATATGATAGTAATATGATGATGTTGATGAGATTTCATTAAATTTATCTTTTATTTAATCATGATGTGATGTGTGCGTTAAATTGAGAGTTAAAAATCGTAGTATATGATGTGATATGATAGTAATATGATGATGTTGATGAGATTTCATTAAATTTATCTTTTATTTAATCATGATGTGATGTGTGCCTTAAATTGAGAGTTAAAAATCGTAGTATATGATGTGATATGATAGTAATATGATGATGTTGATGAGATTTCATTAAATTTATTTTTTATTTAATTATGATGTAATGTGTGCCTTAAATTAAGAGTTAAAAATCGTAGTATATGATGTGATATGATAGTAATATGATGATGTTGATGAGATTTCATTAAATTTATTTTTTATTTAATTATGATGTAATGTGTGCCTTAAATTAAGAGTTAAAAATCGTAGTATATGATGTGATATGATAGTAATATGATGATGTTGATGAGATTCCATTAAATTTATTTTTTATTTAATTATGACGTGATGTGTGCCTTAAATTGAGAGTTAAAAATCGTAGTATATGATGTGATATGATACTTATGTGATGATGTTATTGAGACATCGAGAAAAAAGTTATTAAACTAGGTTTAATAAAAAAAATTTCGTGTGCATTCCTTCGCAAATTTATCATCAGTTAACATTCCGTGGATATTCGCATCCGACGAATTCACCGTTTCGCTGCATTTCCTTACTGGCACCGTGCACTAAACCATTTCCATTTTTTTCCCGCTTTGCGCAGTTGTTGTCGTCCTCCAAGTCCATAGCCGTACATCCCGGTCGAATACCGCTATCCCGTTGTTGATTGTTGATCCACAATCAACGGATCGACCAAATAGCCAACGAACCGTTGCCCATTTTGCTTTATAACTTTACTTTTTTAATCCAATTTTATATCGTGCCAAACTTATTAATATGTATGTCTGCTTGAGTTTGTTAAAATTATATTTATCTGGTGTAATCGCAAATAATGGCACGTCTTCTTCGTCTCCTTCCACTTGGCTTGTTCGACCTTATTTGGTACGGTTCCCACGGCTTCACATCGGCGAAGAATGTTACTTCTTGGTCTCTTCTAGTATGACCTTCGATCTTAAGAAATTTTAACGTCTTGTAATAAGTTTTCTCCTTAATAAGAAAGAATTTCTTTTGCAACTTTTCGGATCATTTTATAAAAATTTATTTGTTATTAAAAAAAATATATAAATATCTCGAATATCTACAAGTACTAAATCGAGATGGATAATTAACACCGCTAGATGGAACCTGTTATTGCCCATTTTCACAAATTATAATTTCTTCGATTTGAATAACATAATTTACATCATCATATCTCAAAGACGAATTGAGATATTATTATGAAATAAAAATCATTTTGAAGCAAATTTAATCCAGTTTTAACACACCAATTATAATTATTTCGATTCCATAAATTAAAAAGATAAAATTTTTTAAAATCACCTCTCTTGATATTGGGGTTAAATTGAATAATCTCATTTACATCATCATATCTCAAAGACGAATTGAGATATTATTATGAAATAAAAAGCATTTTGAAGCAAATTTAATCCAGTTTTAACACACCAATTAGAATTATTTCGATTCCATAAATTAAAAAGATAAAATTTTTCTAAATCACCTCTCTTGATATTGGGGTTAAATTGAATAATCTCATTTACATCATCATATCTCAAAGACGAATTGAGATATTATTATGAAATAAAAAGCATTTTGAAGCAAATTTAATCCAGTTTTAACACACCAATTAGAATTATTTCGATTCCATAAATTAAAAAGATAAAATTTTTCTAAATCACCTCTCTTGATATTGGGGTTAAATTGAATAATCTCATTTACATCATCATATCTCAAAGACGAATTGAGATATTATTATGAAATAAAAAGCATTTTGAAGCAAATTTAATCCAGTTTTAACACACCAATTAGAATTATTTCGATTCCATAAATTAAAAAGATAAAATTTTTTAAAATCACCTCTCTTGATATTGGGGTTAAATTGAATAATCTCATTTACATCATCATATCTCAAAGACGAATTGAGATATTATTATGAAATAAAAAGCATTTTGAAGCAAATTTAATCCAGTTTTAACACACCAATTAGAATTATTTCGATTCCATAAATTAAAAAGATAAAATTTTTCTAAATCACCTCTCTTGATATTGGGGTTAAATTGAATAATCTCATTTACATCATCATATCTCAAAGACGAATTGAGATATTATTATGAAATAAAAAGCATTTTGAAGCAAATTTAATCCAGTTTTAACACACCAATTATAATTATTTCGATTCCATAAATTAAAAAGATAAAATTTTTCTAAATCACCTCTCTTGATATTGGGGTTAAATTGAATAATCTCATTTACATCATCATATCTCAAAGACGAATTGAGATATTATTATGAAATAAAAAGCATTTTGAAGCAAATTTCATCCAGTTTTAACACACCAATTATAATTATTTCGATTCCATAAATTAAAAAGATAAAATTTTTCTAAATCACCTCTCTTGATATTGGGGTTAAATTGAATAATCTCATTTACATCATCATATCTCAAAGACGAATTGAGATATTATTATGAAATAAAAAGCATTTTGAAGCAAATTTCATCCAGTTTTAACACACCAATTATAATTATTTCGATTCCATAAATTAAAAAGATAAAATTTTTTAAAATCACCTCTCTTGATATTGGGGTTAAATTGAATAATCTCATTTACATCATCATATCTCAAAGACGAATTGAGATATTATTATGAAATAAAAAGCATTTTGAAGCAAATTTAATCCAGTTTTAACACACCAATTATAATTATTTCGATTCCATAAATTAAAAAGATAAAATTTTTCTAAATCACCTCTCTTGATATTGGGGTTAAATTGAATAATCTCATTTACATCATCATATCTCAAAGACGAATTGAGATATTATTATGAAATAAAAAGCATTTTGAAGCAAATTTAATCCAGTTTTAACACACCAATTAGAATTATTTCGATTCCATAAATTAAAAAGATAAAATTTTTTAAAATCACCTCTCTTGATATTGGGGTTAAATTGAATAATCTCATTTACATCATCATATCTCAAAGACGAATTGAGATATTATTATGAAATAAAAAGCATTTTGAAGCAAATTTAATCCAGTTTTAACACACCAATTAGAATTATTTCGATTCCATAAATTAAAAAGATAAAATTTTTCTAAATCACCTCTCTTGATATTGGGGTTAAATTGAATAATCTCATTTACATCATCATATCTCAAAGACGAATTGAGATATTATTATGAAATAAAAAGCATTTTGAAGCAAATTTAATCCAGTTTTAACACACCAATTAGAATTATTTCGATTCCATAAATTAAAAAGATAAAATTTTTTAAAATCACCTCTCTTGATATTGGGGTTAAATTGAATAATCTCATTTACATCATCATATCTCAAAGACGAATTGAGATATTATTATGAAATAAAAAGCATTTTGAAGCAAATTTAATCCAGTTTTAACACACCAATTAGAATTATTTCGATTCCATAAATTAAAAAGATAAAATTTTTTAAAATCACCTCTCTTGATATTGGGGTTAAATTGAATAATCTCATTTACATCATCATATCTCAAAGACGAATTGAGATATTATTATGAAATAAAAAGCATTTTGAAGCAAATTTAATCCAGTTTTAACACACCAATTAGAATTATTTCGATTCCATAAATTAAAAAGATAAAATTTTTCTAAATCACCTCTCTTGATATTGGGGTTAAATTGAATAATCTCATTTACATCATCATATCTCAAAGACGAATTGAGATATTATTATGAAATAAAAAGCATTTTGAAGCAAATTTCATCCAGTTTTAACACACCAATTAGAATTATTTCGATTCCATAAATTAAAAAGATAAAATTTTTTAAAATCACCTCTCTTGATATTGGGGTTAAATTGAATAATCTCATTTACATCATCATATCTCAAAGACGAATTGAGATATTATTATGAAATAAAAAGCATTTTGAAGCAAATTTAATCCAGTTTTAACACACCAATTAGAATTATTTCGATTCCATAAATTAAAAAGATAAAATTTTTTAAAATCACCTCTCTTGATATTGGGGTTAAATTGAATAATCTCATTTACATCATCATATCTCAAAGACGAATTGAGATATTATTATGAAATAAAAAGCATTTTGAAGCAAATTTAATCCAGTTTTAACACACCAATTAGAATTATTTCGATTCCATAAATTAAAAAGATAAAATTTTTTAAAATCACCTCTCTTGATATTGGGGTTAAATTGAATAATCTCATTTACATCATCATATCTCAAAGACGAATTGAGATATTATTATGAAATAAAAAGCATTTTGAAGCAAATTTAATCCAGTTTTAACACACCAATTAGAATTATTTCGATTCCATAAATTAAAAAGATAAAATTTTTCTAAATCACCTCTCTTGATATTGGGGTTAAATTGAATAATCTCATTTACATCATCATATCTCAAAGACGAATTGAGATATTATTATGAAATAAAAAGCATTTTGAAGCAAATTTAATCCAGTTTTAACACACCAATTAGAATTATTTCGATTCCATAAATTAAAAAGATAAAATTTTTTAAAATCACCTCTCTTGATATTGGGGTTAAATTGAATAATCTCATTTACATCATCATATCTCAAAGACGAATTGAGATATTATTATGAAATAAAAAGCATTTTGAAGCAAATTTAATCCAGTTTTAACACACCAATTAGAATTATTTCGATTCCATAAATTAAAAAGATAAAATTTTTCTAAATCACCTCTCTTGATATTGGGGTTAAATTGAATAATCTCATTTACATCATCATATCTCAAAGACGAATTGAGATATTATTATGAAATAAAAAGCATTTTGAAGCAAATTTCATCCAGTTTTAACACACCAATTAGAATTATTTCGATTCCATAAATTAAAAAGATAAAATTTTTTAAAATCACCTCTCTTGATATTGGGGTTAAATTGAATAATCTCATTTACATCATCATATCTCAAAGACGAATTGAGATATTATTATGAAATAAAAAGCATTTTGAAGCAAATTTAATCCAGTTTTAACACACCAATTAGAATTATTTCGATTCCATAAATTAAAAAGATAAAATTTTTTAAAATCACCTCTCTTGATATTGGGGTTAAATTGAATAATCTCATTTACATCATCATATCTCAAAGACGAATTGAGATATTATTATGAAATAAAAAGCATTTTGAAGCAAATTTAATCCAGTTTTAACACACCAATTAGAATTATTTCGATTCCATAAATTAAAAAGATAAAATTTTTTAAAATCACCTCTCTTGATATTGGGGTTAAATTGAATAATCTCATTTACATCATCATATCTCAAAGACGAATTGAGATATTATTATGAAATAAAAAGCATTTTGAAGCAAATTTAATCCAGTTTTAACACACCAATTAGAATTATTTCGATTCCATAAATTAAAAAGATAAAATTTTTCTAAATCACCTCTCTTGATATTGGGGTTAAATTGAATAATCTCATTTACATCATCATATCTCAAAGACGAATTGAGATATTATTATGAAATAAAAAGCATTTTGAAGCAAATTTAATCCAGTTTTAACACACCAATTAGAATTATTTCGATTCCATAAATTAAAAAGATAAAATTTTTCTAAATCACCTCTCTTGATATTGGGGTTAAATTGAATAATCTCATTTACATCATCATATCTCAAAGACGAATTGAGATATTATTATGAAATAAAAAGCATTTTGAAGCAAATTTCATCCAGTTTTAACACACCAATTAGAATTATTTCGATTCCATAAATTAAAAAGATAAAATTTTTCTAAATCACCTCTCTTGATATTGGGGTTAAATTGAATAATCTCATTTACATCATCATATCTCAAAGACGAATTGAGATATTATTATGAAATAAAAAGCATTTTGAAGCAAATTTCATCCAGTTTTAACACACCAATTAGAATTATTTCGATTCCATAAATTAAAAAGATAAAATTTTTTAAAATCACCTCTCTTGATATTGGGGTTAAATTGAATAATCTCATTTACATCATCATATCTCAAAGACGAATTGAGATATTATTATGAAATAAAAAGCATTTTGAAGCAAATTTAATCCAGTTTTAACACACCAATTAGAATTATTTCGATTCCATAAATTAAAAAGATAAAATTTTTCTAAATCACCTCTCTTGATATTGGGGTTAAATTGAATAATCTCATTTACATCATCATATCTCAAAGACGAATTGAGATATTATTATGAAATAAAAAGCATTTTGAAGCAAATTTCATCCAGTTTTAACACACCAATTAGAATTATTTCGATTCCATAAATTAAAAAGATAAAATTTTTTAAAATCACCTCTCTTGATATTGGGGTTAAATTGAATAATCTCATTTACATCATCATATCTCAAAGACGAATTGAGATATTATTATGAAATAAAAAGCATTTTGAAGCAAATTTAATCCAGTTTTAACACACCAATTAGAATTATTTCGATTCCATAAATTAAAAAGATAAAATTTTTTAAAATCACCTCTCTTGATATTGGGGTTAAATTGAATAATCTCATTTACATCATCATATCTCAAAGACGAATTGAGATATTATTATGAAATAAAAAGCATTTTGAAGCAAATTTAATCCAGTTTTAACACACCAATTAGAATTATTTCGATTCCATAAATTAAAAAGATAAAATTTTTTAAAATCACCTCTCTTGATATTGGGGTTAAATTGAATAATCTCATTTACATCATCATATCTCAAAGACGAATTGAGATATTATTATGAAATAAAAAGCATTTTGAAGCAAATTTAATCCAGTTTTAACACACCAATTAGAATTATTTCGATTCCATAAATTAAAAAGATAAAATTTTTTAAAATCACCTCTCTTGATATTGGGGTTAAATTGAATAATCTCATTTACATCATCATATCTCAAAGACGAATTGAGATATTATTATGAAATAAAAAGCATTTTGAAGCAAATTTAATCCAGTTTTAACACACCAATTAGAATTATTTCGATTCCATAAATTAAAAAGATAAAATTTTTTAAAATCACCTCTCTTGATATTGGGGTTAAATTGAATAATCTCATTTACATCATCATATCTCAAAGACGAATTGAGATATTATTATGAAATAAAAAGCATTTTGAAGCAAATTTCATCCAGTTTTAACACACCAATTAGAATTATTTCGATTCCATAAATTAAAAAGATAAAATTTTTTAAAATCACCTCTCTTGATATTGGGGTTAAATTGAATAATCTCATTTACATCATCATATCTCAAAGACGAATTGAGATATTATTATGAAATAAAAAGCATTTTGAAGCAAATTTAATCCAGTTTTAACACACCAATTAGAATTATTTCGATTCCATAAATTAAAAAGATAAAATTTTTCTAAATCACCTCTCTTGATATTGGGGTTAAATTGAATAATCTCATTTACATCATCATATCTCAAAGACGAATTGAGATATTATTATGAAATAAAAAGCATTTTGAAGCAAATTTAATCCAGTTTTAACACACCAATTAGAATTATTTCGATTCCATAAATTAAAAAGATAAAATTTTTCTAAATCACCTCTCTTGATATTGGGGTTAAATTGAATAATCTCATTTACATCATCATATCTCAAAGACGAATTGAGATATTATTATGAAATAAAAAGCATTTTGAAGCAAATTTCATCCAGTTTTAACACACCAATTAGAATTATTTCGATTCCATAAATTAAAAAGATAAAATTTTTCTAAATCACCTCTCTTGATATTGGGGTTAAATTGAATAATCTCATTTACATCATCATATCTCAAAGACGAATTGAGATATTATTATGAAATAAAAAGCATTTTGAAGCAAATTTCATCCAGTTTTAACACACCAATTAGAATTATTTCGATTCCATAAATTAAAAAGATAAAATTTTTTAAAATCACCTCTCTTGATATTGGGGTTAAATTGAATAATCTCATTTACATCATCATATCTCAAAGACGAATTGAGATATTATTATGAAATAAAAAGCATTTTGAAGCAAATTTAATCCAGTTTTAACACACCAATTAGAATTATTTCGATTCCATAAATTAAAAAGATAAAATTTTTCTAAATCACCTCTCTTGATATTGGGGTTAAATTGAATAATCTCATTTACATCATCATATCTCAAAGACGAATTGAGATATTATTATGAAATAAAAAGCATTTTGAAGCAAATTTCATCCAGTTTTAACACACCAATTAGAATTATTTCGATTCCATAAATTAAAAAGATAAAATTTTTTAAAATCACCTCTCTTGATATTGGGGTTAAATTGAATAATCTCATTTACATCATCATATCTCAAAGACGAATTGAGATATTATTATGAAATAAAAAGCATTTTGAAGCAAATTTAATCCAGTTTTAACACACCAATTAGAATTATTTCGATTCCATAAATTAAAAAGATAAAATTTTTTAAAATCACCTCTCTTGATATTGGGGTTAAATTGAATAATCTCATTTACATCATCATATCTCAAAGACGAATTGAGATATTATTATGAAATAAAAAGCATTTTGAAGCAAATTTAATCCAGTTTTAACACACCAATTAGAATTATTTCGATTCCATAAATTAAAAAGATAAAATTTTTCTAAATCACCTCTCTTGATATTGGGGTTAAATTGAATAATCTCATTTACATCATCATATCTCAAAGACGAATTGAGATATTATTATGAAATAAAAAGCATTTTGAAGCAAATTTCATCCAGTTTTAACACACCAATTAGAATTATTTCGATTCCATAAATTAAAAAGATAAAATTTTTCTAAATCACCTCTCTTGATATTGGGGTTAAATTGAATAATCTCATTTACATCATCATATCTCAAAGACGAATTGAGATATTATTATGAAATAAAAAGCATTTTGAAGCAAATTTAATCCAGTTTTAACACACCAATTAGAATTATTTCGATTCCATAAATTAAAAAGATAAAATTTTTCTAAATCACCTCTCTTGATATTGGGGTTAAATTGAATAATCTCATTTACATCATCATATCTCAAAGACGAATTGAGATATTATTATGAAATAAAAAGCATTTTGAAGCAAATTTCATCCAGTTTTAACACACCAATTAGAATTATTTCGATTCCATAAATTAAAAAGATAAAATTTTTCTAAATCACCTCTCTTGATATTGGGGTTAAATTGAATAATCTCATTTACATCATCATATCTCAAAGACGAATTGAGATATTATTATGAAATAAAAAGCATTTTGAAGCAAATTTAATCCAGTTTTAACACACCAATTAGAATTATTTCGATTCCATAAATTAAAAAGATAAAATTTTTCTAAATCACCTCTCTTGATATTGGGGTTAAATTGAATAATCTCATTTACATCATCATATCTCAAAGACGAATTGAGATATTATTATGAAATAAAAAGCATTTTGAAGCAAATTTCATCCAGTTTTAACACACCAATTAGAATTATTTCGATTCCATAAATTAAAAAGATAAAATTTTTTAAAATCACCTCTCTTGATATTGGGGTTAAATTGAATAATCTCATTTACATCATCATATCTCAAAGACGAATTGAGATATTATTATGAAATAAAAAGCATTTTGAAGCAAATTTAATCCAGTTTTAACACACCAATTAGAATTATTTCGATTCCATAAATTAAAAAGATAAAATTTTTTAAAATCACCTCTCTTGATATTGGGGTTAAATTGAATAATCTCATTTACATCATCATATCTCAAAGACGAATTGAGATATTATTATGAAATAAAAAGCATTTTGAAGCAAATTTAATCCAGTTTTAACACACCAATTAGAATTATTTCGATTCCATAAATTAAAAAGATAAAATTTTTTAAAATCACCTCTCTTGATATTGGGGTTAAATTGAATAATCTCATTTACATCATCATATCTCAAAGACGAATTGAGATATTATTATGAAATAAAAAGCATTTTGAAGCAAATTTAATCCAGTTTTAACACACCAATTAGAATTATTTCGATTCCATAAATTAAAAAGATAAAATTTTTCTAAATCACCTCTCTTGATATTGGGGTTAAATTGAATAATCTCATTTACATCATCATATCTCAAAGACGAATTGAGATATTATTATGAAATAAAAAGCATTTTGAAGCAAATTTCATCCAGTTTTAACACACCAATTAGAATTATTTCGATTCCATAAATTAAAAAGATAAAATTTTTTAAAATCACCTCTCTTGATATTGGGGTTAAATTGAATAATCTCATTTACATCATCATATCTCAAAGACGAATTGAGATATTATTATGAAATAAAAAGCATTTTGAAGCAAATTTAATCCAGTTTTAACACACCAATTAGAATTATTTCGATTCCATAAATTAAAAAGATAAAATTTTTTAAAATCACCTCTCTTGATATTGGGGTTAAATTGAATAATCTCATTTACATCATCATATCTCAAAGACGAATTGAGATATTATTATGAAATAAAAAGCATTTTGAAGCAAATTTAATCCAGTTTTAACACACCAATTAGAATTATTTCGATTCCATAAATTAAAAAGATAAAATTTTTTAAAATCACCTCTCTTGATATTGGGGTTAAATTGAATAATCTCATTTACATCATCATATCTCAAAGACGAATTGAGATATTATTATGAAATAAAAAGCATTTTGAAGCAAATTTAATCCAGTTTTAACACACCAATTAGAATTATTTCGATTCCATAAATTAAAAAGATAAAATTTTTTAAAATCACCTCTCTTGATATTGGGGTTAAATTGAATAATCTCATTTACATCATCATATCTCAAAGACGAATTGAGATATTATTATGAAATAAAAAGCATTTTGAAGCAAATTTAATCCAGTTTTAACACACCAATTAGAATTATTTCGATTCCATAAATTAAAAATATAAAATTTTTTAAAATCACCTCTCTTGATATTGGGGTTAAATTGAATAATCTCATTTACATCATCATATCTCAAAGACGAATTGAGATATTATTATGAAATAAAAAGCATTTTGAAGCAAATTTAATCCAGTTTTAACACACCAATTAGAATTATTTCGATTCCATAAATTAAAAAGATAAAATTTTTCTAAATCACCTCTCTTGATATTGGGGTTAAATTGAATAATCTCATTTACATCATCATATCTCAAAGACGAATTGGGTTAAATTGAATAATCTCATTTACATCATCATATCTCAAAGACGAATTGAGATATTATTATGAAATAAAAAGCATTTTGAAGCAAATTTAATCCAGTTTTAACACACCAATTAGAATTATTTCGATTCCATAAATTAAAAAGATAAATTTTTTTTAAAATCACCTCTCTTGATATTGGAGTTAAATTGAATAATCTCATTTACATCATCATATCTCAAAGACGAATTGAGATATTATTATGAAAATGTTTATTTAGTTTAAACCCCCATCTATTACCAAAACGTTGTTCAGGTAATGAAAGTGCATCTCTATTTATAGCCCAATCATATCTCGACTTAACCTATGTAGATATTGAACGGTTGTCGTTGAAGTGACACGCATCCAACAATTTGCAAAAATGATTTTCACCAAGACGTAAGTACACAAAACAAAAACATCAAAATTAATCCAAATTCATCACCGTAACAAAACAATCAATTTCAGATTATTGCTATCACTCGTTTTAATAGAAATCATCGAATCGGATGCAATCCCATTTATTAAGCCCGATACTCAAAGCTACTCATCGACAAACGCATCATCCCTAAATCTTGAACAAAATCGTCTTAATGAAACATTCGATTCCCTTTTTCGCAAACCTTACGAAAACAGAGACATTGAGACGAGGGCCTTTATGACGTCGCCGATCAATAACTCGAAAAGAAACAACTCCATAAACAATCCGCTAAAAAATAACAACATACGTATAAGAAGACCATATTATTTTAAGCCCGAAGAACTTACTCCAGAAAGATGCTATACACTATTAGGTAGCTTCGTTTTATTAGGCGCTGTTGTTGTAGTGATCTGTAAATATTTGGACTGCGGTCGTCATTATTGCGAGTTGTGTGCACTCGCAATGTGCACCGAAGTGCCACCAATTGGTGGTATCGTTGATGTTCCGTCTAAGGGGAGCCGCTTTGAAGTCGTGCAACCGCTTTCTAGCTTGAATATAGTGAGTGGGGTTAGGTTGGGTTGGGTTGGGTATAATTAAAAAATTGATAACTCCAAAAAATTATGTTAATGTAAGATGTTCCTCTTTCAATTCTTAACAAGTTTTGTTTGAATAACTTTTTAATACAAACAATAATTGATGCGATAGTACATGTATATGATGTTAAATTTAATGTATGTACTGTTCGGTGGGAAATTAAAAAAAATGTAATTTAAAAAATATTATCAATAAAAGTTGTTCCTTTTTTAATTCTTAACAAGTTTTATTTCGCGATTTTTTAAAAAAAGATTATTAATTTCAAAAAATCATAAAATTAGGTTAACTTAAATAATCTTTATCTCAAAAACGAATAAAAATTTTCTAATTTGGTTCTCAATAAGACAAAATAGACACCTATCTCTATAAATTTTGAATGTTTCATTAAAATATCTCAAGAATTCGATTTTTGGTGATTTTTAGTTAACTTTAGATAGCCATAAATGTTCACCTTGAATTTAATGATTTATATCTCAAAAACGAATAAATATTTTCAAGATCCGCTTTCATCACGAGAAAGTATACACTGTCCTCTATAAATCGTAAATAATTCATTAAGATATCTTAAGAATTCGATTTTTCGTGATTTTTTACAACAAAATTATTAATTTCAAAAAATCATAAAAAATTAGGTTAACTTAAATAATCTTTATCTCAAAAACGAATAAAGATTTTCTAATTTGGTTCTCACCATGACGAAATAGACACTTGCCTCTATAAATTTTGAATGTTTCATTAAAATATCTCAAGAATTCGATTTTTAGTGATTTTTAATCAACTTGAGATAGCCATAAATGTTCACGTTGAATTTAATGATTTACATCTCAAAAACGAATAAATATTTTCAAGATCCGGTTTCATCACCAAAAATAAACACTTTCCTCTATAAATCATGAATAGTTCATTAAGATATCTTAAGAATTCGATTTTTTGTGATTTTTTAAAACAAGATTATTAATTTCAAAAAATCATAAAAATTAGGTTAACTTAAATGATCTTTATCTAAAAAACGAATAAAGATTTTCTAATTTGGTTCTCGTCATGACAAAATAGACACTTGCCTCTATAAATTTTGAATGTTTCATTAAAATATCTCAAAAATTCGATTTTTAGTGATTTTTAATTAACTTGAGATAGCCATAAATGTTCACGTTGAATTTAATGATTTATATCTCAAAAACGAATAAATATTTTCAAGATCCGATTTCATCACGAGAAAGTAGACACTTTCCTCTATAAATCATGAATAGTTCATTAAGATATCTTAAGAATTCGATTTCTCGTGATTTTTTAAAACAAGATTATTAATTTCAAAAAATCATAAAAAATTAGGTTAACTTAAATAATTTTTATCTCAAAAACGAATAAGAATTTCTTAATTTGGTTCTCACCAAGACAAAATAGACACCTATCTCTATAAATTTTGAATGTCTCATTAAAATATCTCAAGAATTTGATTTTTGGTGATTTTTAATTAACTTGATATAGCCATAAATGTTCACGTTGAATTTAATGATTTATATCTCAAAAACGAATAAATATTTTCTAGATCCGGTTTCATCACGAGAAAGTAGACACTTTCCTTTATAAATCATGAATAGTACATTAAGATATCTTAAGAATTCGATTTTTTGTGATTTTTAAAACAAGATTATTAATTTCAAAAAATCATAAAAATTAGGTTAACTTAAATGATCTTTATCTAAAAAACGAATAAAGATTTTCTAATTTGGTTCTCGTCATGACAAAATAGACACTTGCCTCTATAAATTTTGAATGTTTCATTAAAATATCTCAAAAATTCGATTTTTAGTGATTTTTAATTAACTTGAGATAGCCATAAATGTTCACGTTGAATTTAATGATTTATATCTCAAAAACGAATAAATATTTTCAAGATCCGATTTCATCACGAGAAAGTATACACTCTCCTCTATAAATCGTAAATAATTCATTAAGATATCTTAAAAATTCGATTTTTCGTGATTTTTTAAAACAAGATTATTAATTTCAAAAAATCATAAAAAATTAGGTTAACTTAAATAATCTTTATCTCAAAAACGAATAAAGATTTTCTAATTTGGTTCTCACCGTGACAAAATAGACACTTGTCTGTATAAATTTTGAATGTATCATCAAAATATCTCAAGAATTCTATTTTTGGTGATTTTTAATTAACTTGAGATAGCCATAAATGTTCACGTTGAGTTTAACAATTTATATCTCAAAAACGAATAAATATTTTCAAGATCCGATTTCATCACGAGAAAGTATACACTCTCCTCTATAAATCGTAAATAATTTATTAAGATATCTTAAGAATTCGATTTTTCATGATTTTTTAAAACAAGATTATTAATTTCAAAAAATCATAAAAAATTAGGTAACTTAAATAATCTTTATCTCAAAAACGAATAAAGATTTTCTAATTTGGTTCTCACCACGACAAAATAGACACTTGCCTCTATAAATTTTGAATGTATCATCAAAATATCTCAAGAATTCGATTTTTGGTGATTTTTAATTAACTTGAGATAGCCATAAATGTTCACGTTGAGTTTAACAATTTATATCTCAAAAACGAATAAATATTTTCAAGATCCGATTTCATCACGAGAAAGTATACACTTTCCTCTATAAATCGTAAATAATTCAGTAAGATATCTTAAGAATTCGATTTTTCGTGATTTTTTAAAACAAGATTATTAATTTCAAAAAATCATAAAAAATTAGGTTAACTTAAATAATCTTTATCTCAAAAACGAATAAAGATTTTCTAATTTGGTTCTCACCATGACAAAATAGACACTTGTCTCTATAAATTTTGAATGTATCATCAAAATATCTCAAGAATTCGATTTTTGGTGATTTTTAATTAACTTGAGATAGCCATAAATGTTCACGTTGAGTTTAACAATTTATATCTCAAAAACGAATAAATATTTTCAAGATCCGATTTCATCACGAGAAAGTATACACTTTCCTCTATAAATCGTAAATAATTCAGTAAGATATCTTAAGAATTCGATTTTTCGTGATTTTTTAAAACAAGATTATTAATTTCAAAAAATCATAAAAAATTAGGTTAACTTAAATAATCTTTATCTCAAAAACGAATAAAGATTTTCTAATTTGGTTCTCACCATGACAAAATAGACACTTGTCTCTATAAATTTTGAATGTATCATCAAAATATCTCAAGAATTCGATTTTTGGTGATTTTTAATTAACTTGAGATAGCCATAAATGTTCACGTTGAGTTTAACAATTTATATCTCAAAAACGAATAAATATTTTCAAGATCCGATTTCATCACGAGAAAGTATACACTTTCCTCTATAAATCGTAAATAATTCAGTAAGATATCTTAAGAATTCGATTTTTCGTGATTTTTTAAAACAAGATTATTAATTTCAAAAAATCATAAAAAATTAGGTTAACTTAAATAATCTTTATCTCAAAAACGAATAAAGATTTTCTAATTTGGTTCTCACCACGACAAAATAGACACATGCCTCTATAAATTTTGAATGTTTCATTAAAATATCTCAAGAATTCGATTTTTGGTGATTTTTAATTAACTTGAGATAGCCATAAATGTTCACGTTGAATTTTGATGATTTATATCTCAAAAACGAATAAATATTTTCAAGATCCGATTTCATCACGAGAAAGTATACACTCTCCTCTATAAATCGTAAATAATTCATTAAGATATCTTAAGAATTCGATTTTTCGTGATTTTTTAAAACAAGATTATTAATTTCAAAAAATCATAAAAAATTAGGTTAACTTAAATAATCTTTATCTCAAAAACGAATAAAGATTTTCTAATTTGGTTCTCACCATGACAAAATAGACACTTGCCTCTATAAATTTTGAATGTTTCATTAAAATATCTCAAGAATTCGATTTTTGGTGATTTTTAATTAACTCGAGATAGCCATAAATGTTCACGTTGAATTTAATGATTTATATCTCAAAAACGAATAAATATTTTCAAGATCCGATTTCATCACGAGAAAGTATACACTTTCCTCTATAAATCGTAAATAATTCATTAAGATATCTTAAGAATTCGATTTTTCGTGATTTTTTAAAACAAGATTATTAATTTCAAAAAATCATAAAAAATTAGGTTAACTTAAATAATCTTTATCTCAAAAACGAATAAAGATTTTCTAATTTGGTTCTCACCACGACAAAATAGACACATGCCTCTATAAATTTTGAATGTTTCATTAAAATATCTCAAGAATTCGATTTTTGGTGATTTTTAATTAACTTGAGATAGCCATAAATGTTCACGTTGAATTTAATGATTTATATCTCAAAAACGAATAAATATTTTCAAGATCCGATTTCATCACGAGAAAGTATACACTTTCCTCTATAAATCATGAATAATTCATTAAGATATCTTAAGAATTCGATTTTTCGTGATTTTTTAAAACAAGATTATTAATTTCAAAAAATCATAAAAAATTAGGTTAACTTAAATAATCTTTATCTCAAAAACGAATAAAGATTTTCTAATTTGGTTCTCACCATGACAAAATAGACACTTGCCTCTATAAATTTTGAATGTTTCATTAAAATATCTCAAGAATTCGATTTTTGGTGATTTTTAATTAACTCGAGATAGCCATAAATGTTCACGTTGAATTTAATGATTTATATCTCAAAAACGAATAAATATTTTCAAGATCCGATTTCATCACGAGAAAGTATACACTTTCCTCTATAAATCATGAATAATTCATTAAGATATCTTAAGAATTCGATTTTTCGTGATTTTTTAAAACAAGATTATTAATTTCAAAAAATCATAAAAAATTAGGTTAACTTAAATAATCTTTATCTCAAAAACGAATAAAGATTTTCTAATTTGGTTCTCACCATGACAAAATAGACACTTGCCTCTATAAATTTTGAATGTTTCATTAAAATATCTCAAGAATTCGATTTTTGGTGATTTTTAATTAACTCGAGATAGCCATAAATGTTCACGTTGAATTTAATGATTTATATCTCAAAAACGAATAAATATTTTCAAGATCCGATTTCATCACGAGAAAGTATACACTTTCCTCTATAAATCGTAAATAATTCATTAAGATATCTTAAGAATTCGATTTTTCGTGATTTTTTAAAACAAGATTATTAATTTCAAAAAATCATAAAAAATTAGGTTAACTTAAATAATCTTTATCTCAAAAACGAATAAAGATTTTCTAATTTGGTTCTCACCACGACAAAATAGACACATGCCTCTATAAATTTTGAATGTTTCATTAAAATATCTCAAGAATTCGATTTTTGGTGATTTTTAATTAACTTGAGATAGCCATAAATGTTCACGTTGAATTTAATGATTTATATCTCAAAAACGAATAAATATTTTCAAGATCCGATTTCATCACGAGAAAGTATACACTCTCCTCTATAAATCGTAAATAATTCATTAAGATATCTTAAGAATTCGATTTTTCGTGATTTTTTAAAACAAGATTATTAATTTCAAAAAATCGTAACAAATTAGGTTAACTTAAATAATCTTTATCTCAAAAACGAATAAAGATTTTCTAATTTGGTTCTCACCATGACAAAATAGACACTTGCCTCTATAAATTTTGAATGTTTCATTAAAATATCTCAAGAATTCGATTTTTGGTGATTTTTAATTAATTTGAGATAGCCATAAATATTCACGTTGAATTTAATGATTCATATCTCAAAAATGAATAAATATTTTCAAGATCCGCTTTCATCACCAGAAAATAGACGCTTTCCTCTATAAATCATGAATAGTTCATTAAGATATCTTAAGAATTCGATTTTTCGTGGTTTTTTAAAACAAGATTATCAATTTTAAAAAATCATAAAAAATAGGTTAAGGAAACAAAATAATTGTATTATTTTTGTATGCTAATTTGATTATGAAAGTTAATATTTAAGCAATTATTTTGTAGCCGAATCAAATTCTGCACCTTGGTGATTTTGAGCTATATGATGTTGAATTTAATTTTTGTACTGTTTAATGGGAAATTTAAGAAAACGGTAATTTAAAAAATTTTATAAATAAAAGTTGTTTCTTTTTTAATTCTTAACAAGTTTTATTTGAAAAAAAATTTATACAATTAGTAATTAGCGATTGATTTATACAATTAGTAATTAGCGAGCGATTAGCGAGATATGATTGAATTTTTTTTTGTACTTTTTTGTACGACTACAAACCTGCGATCCTCAGACGGAGGAACATTAAACAACCTGTTCTGCTTCACACAATAACCCTTCTTCTTGTCGTTTAGCACATTTACATTTACTCCTCATACATTTACAGATCGCTACACAAAGACCGCATATAAAAACGAAACCACCATATATATAAATTTTCCATATTAATTTAGATATTCGTCTTGCAATTGTTACATTTTTATTGTGGTTACTTTTTGGGATGACAGGTTTAATGAGCGCCGACGACATAACGTTTTTCATCTCAAAGTTCCTGTCTTCATTTGTTTTTTGTAATGGAAAATTAAATCCTTTATTAATACGATTTCGTTCAAGATCTAAGAATGACGTCTTTGTCGATGTATTGCTTTGAGCATCGCGTTTAATAAATTGGTTCGCATCCGATTCGATGATTTCTATTAAAATGACTGATAGCAACAATCTGGAATTAATAGATTTGTTTCGATTTTTTAAGTTTTTTTTGTTTTGTGTACTTACGTTTTGGTGAAAATCATTTTTGCGTTGGATTTGTATCACGTTAACGATAACCATTCAAAACGTAAGTTGATGATAATATGATTCTATTAACGGAAATGCAAATGGATGCGAGGGGTTATCGGAAAAGTATGACAAATCACACGTCATTTCGATTTTGCGGTTAACGCAAAGTTAACGAGATGGGCGTAAAATTGAAACAGTTGGAGAAAATAAAAACGATGAATATTGGTGAATCTTAGCGTGCATTTTACAAAAACAGCCACTTTCATCAGCAGTCCAAAAGCTACAGACGCTAATCCAATCCACGGAGAGTTGGCTGCGAAAATGGAGAATCCAACTCAATCCATACAAAACTCAATTTTTCATCGCATCTCCTTCTATAAACTGCAAATATCTGGGAATCTCGATAGATAGAAGATTAAAATTTTCCGAACATGCTATCAAGGTTAAAATCAAAGCGACATTTCGCGCAAAGCAATTCAGATCCTCCATCCTCTTGCTAATTTTCGAATCCAATGTTTCCCATCTGCCGTTCATGTTGTCCCTCTGCTCCAATTCTTTAATTTTGATCTTCATGTCTGTTATAGTATCCTTCATTCTATAGAAGATTCTCATCAGACTTTGCCTTAACCCGATGATATAAACTCGATGTGTTATTTTCTTCTGCAGGAAAACCCTACACATCCGCCATTCTTGAACTCTGTATGATATTCAATATCATATACATGTACTATCGCGTTAATTATTGTTTGTAATAAAAAATTATACAAACAAAACTTATTAAGAATTAAAAGAGGAATAACTTTTATTAATAACATTTTTTTTTAATTATAATTATTTCAAATTTTCCACCGAACAGTACAAAAATTAAATTCAATATCATATACAAGTACTATCGCATTAATTATTTAGTATTAAAAAATTGTTCAAGCAAAACTTGTTAAGAATTAAGAGAGGAACATCTTTTATTAACACCATTTTTTGAAATTATCAATTTTTTAATTTTCCACTAAACAGTACAAAAATTAAATTCAACGTCATATAGCTGAAAATCACCAAGGTGCAGAATTTGATTCGGCAACAAAATAATTGCTTAAATATTAACTTTCACAATCAAATTAGCATACAGAAATAATACAATTATTTTGTCTCCTTAACCTTTTTTTATGATTTTTTAAAATTGATAATCTTGTTTAAAAAAAAAACAAAAAATCTAATTTTTAAGATATCTTCTACTCTTCTAAATGCTTTGTGTGAGTCTTGTTTTGATGTTGTGGTCTTGTCGGAGACATGGCTATCCGATGACGTTTTTGATGCGGAATTTTGTCCCTGTGATTGGATTACGTTTCGGAGGGATCGTAACTTCGCTGCGCTTGGCCTGTCTAGGGCGGTGGCGTCTTGATTTGTCTTAAGAACACCCTAAAAGCATGTCAGCTTGATCTCTCTGATTTATCCAGAGTGGTGCCAGTAATTGATGTAGTGGGAGTAAAGATTCAGGGTTTGCGTGGGAAAATAATATATGTATTTGCTTTATATATACCACCTTCTGTCACTTTTGATGATTTTGAACTATTTTTTGACACGTTTAATTCGCTTGAATATCTGGCTAATGAATGCGTTGTTCTTTTTGGTGATTTTAATGTCCCCTCCTATGCTTGCACTGGTACCAACGATAGATTTAAAATGACCTTAACTAATTTCCGATATTTCCATGATTTTCGTCAATACAATTCAATTGTGAATGTCAACAATCGTTTACTTGATTTGATATTTGCCAATTTGAGCTGCGAAGTCACTCGTGATCTCGATCCGTTACTTGCTGAGGATTCCCATCATCCCGCTTTAGCACTTGTTCTGCATTATGCTCCGCAGATTTCTATGTTTAAGCATCGTGGCCTACCCACCTATAACTTTAAGCGCGCAGACTATCCTTTGTTGTATCGGATGTTGGGAGAGGTGAATTGGTCTGACCTGGATGGTATTGGAGTGGTAGAAGATGCATGTCGGCTTCTTTATAACAAGCTACACGATGTTTTTGATTTAGCAGTGCCTAAAACTGTGAGAGATTCTACAAGTCGTCGTTGGCCTGTCTGGTTCACGAAGGAGATAAAAGATTGTATTCGCATGAAGGAGAATATGCGCGCAAAGCATAAGCGAACTGGTTCACTGTTTTGCCTCAATGAATTTAAACGCTACAGATCTCTATCGAAACACCTTATTACCGATGCATATAATGCGCACATGATCAGTGTAGAGCGATCTTTGATTTCTGATCCCAGTACCTTCTGGGCTTATGTCCGGTCGCGGAAGGGAGGTACTCGCATTCCAGGCCTTATGACGTACGGAAGCCTGGAGTTCAGTTCGGGTCGAAGTATTGTGGACGCTTTTGCTGATTATTTTGAGTCTGTTTATATTCAATCTGATCCGGTTGTTGTGGGGTCTGGTTTCCCCAATCAGAGTCTTTGTTTGTCTGTGGAGAACTTCAGCTTGGAGGAGGTCGAGGGTGCGTTGAAGCGTGCAAAGAATACTCTTACGACGGGAGTAGATGGGATACCGAGCTTCTTACTGAAAGACTGTGCTTCGATTCTGGCCGCCCCGTTGCTCTCGATTTTCAATCTAATCCTGTCTACTTCTACCTTTCCGTCGTTATGGAAGGAGTCATACGTCTGTCCAATTCTGAAGGAGGGCGACCCTGCGGAGATTGAGAATTACAGGCCTATATCGCTGCTGTGTGGTTTCTCGAAGATTTTTGAAAGCGTTCTATTCAAGCATATCTCATATCATTTAAATAAGACCATAAGCCCAGCCCAACACGGATTTGTTTGTGGTCGATCCACCGTCACTAATCTGTCATGCTTCGCCCAATTTCTTGCCGATGTAATCGACGCTAGAGGACAGGTGGATGCCGTGTATCTCGACTTTCGGAAGGCGTTTGATCAGCTGGATCACTTTATCTTATTGAAAAAGCTGAGTAACTTTGGATTAAGTGCCCCTCTGTTGTCGTTAATGAAATCTTATTTGCTAGGTCGGCAGCAGTTCGTTAATTATGGCGGCTTTACCTCCAGAGGATTTTCTCCAACTTCAGGGGTTCCCCAGGGATCCAACCTCGGTCCATTGCTGTTCCTGGCTTTTGTTAACGACGTAACTGAGATCTTGGATTGTGAGAAGCTGCTGTTTGCCGATGATTTGAAGTTATTCTCGGCTGTTGGGGAACTCAGCGATTGTGAACGCTTGCAGGAAAACTTGTTTCGTGTTGAGGATTGGTGCCTTAGCAACCGTTTATCACTTAATGTTTCTAAATGTTTTACCATGACATTTTCTAAAAAATTAAACACAATCGACTGGGCATATCACCTGGCCAGTCAACCGTTAATGTCCGAGCCTAAATGCTGTGACCTTGGGGTGCTGTTTGACAGTGGTCTGACATTTAACGAACACATTCTTGACTTAGTTGCTAAGTGTTATAAAATTTACGGGTTTATTGTTCGGAACTGTAAAGGTCTATCTATCAGATGTTTAAGTACGTTGTTTTTTGCGTTGATCAGATCGCGGTTGGAGTATGCGGTAATTGTTTGGTATCCGTTCTATCAGTTTTACGCGAATGCGCTTGAATCTGTACAAAAGACATTTTTAAAGTATCTATGCTTTCGACTGGATCGTGTTTATCCGCCCAGGGGTGCTGATTACGCTTCTCTCCTTTCGCGATTTAGCTTTCTTTCACTACAACAGCGCAGAGTTGTTTACATAGTTAAATTTATTTATAAACTGTTGCATTACGATATTGATTGTGGTTGGTTGTTGGAAAGGTTAACCTTTCTTGTGCCACGTCTCAACTCACGCTGTCCCCTCATGTTCTATATCTACCGTAGTAATAGTAATATTTTACGAAAATCTCCTGTCTCGTTGATGTCCGATTACGGCAATCGTGTTTCGCCGCATTGCGATATGTTTTTTGATTCATTGAACACGGTGGTTAGGGTGACTTTGGATCACTTTGGCGTGCAGTAAATTGTTAGTGGTTATGATTATGATTTGATTATGTAGTTGTATTAGCTTTTAATTTTGCTTATTGCTATATTTTTTCATTTAGTTAATTTAAATTTAAATATTGTAATGTTATTTTTTTCCTGTAATTGGGTGGTACCTGTGGGAAATAAAGTCCTATTATTATTATTATTAATGAATTATTCATGATTTATACAGGGAAGAGTCTACTTTCTCGTGATGAAAGCAGATCTTGAAAATATTTATTCGTTTTTGAGATATAAATCATTAAATTCAAGATGAACATTTACGGCTATCACAAATTAATTAAAAATCACCAAAAATCGAATTCTTGAGATATTTTAATGATGTATTCAAAATTTATAAAGGCAAGTGTCTATTTTGTCATGATGTCAACCAAATTAGAAAATCTTTATTCGTTTATGAGATAAAGATTATTTGAGTTAACCTAATTTTTTATAATTTTTTGAAATTAATAATCTTACTTTAAAAAATCACGAAAAATCGAATTCTTAAGATATCTTAATGAATTATTCATGATTTATAGAGGAAAGTGTCTACTTTCTCGTGATGAAAGCGGATCTTGAAAATATTTATTCGTTTTTGAGATATAAATCATTAAATTCAAGGTGCTCATTTATGGCTATCTCAAATTAACTAAAAATCACCAAAAATCGAATTCTTGAGATATATTAATAACAAATTCAAAATTTATAGAGACAAGTGTCTATTTTGTCATGGTGAGAACCAAATTAGAAAATCTTTTTCGGTTTTGAGCTAAAGATTATTTAATTTAATCTAACTTGTTACGATTCTTTGAAATTAATAATTTTGCTTTAAAAAACCACGAAAAACCGAATTCTTAAGATATCTTAATGAACTATTCATGATTTATAGAGGAAAGCGTCTATTTTCTGGTGATGAAAGCGGATCTTGAAAATATTTATTCGTTTTTCAGATATAAATTATTAAATTCAACGTGAATATTTATGGCTATCTCAAATTAATTAAAAATCACCAAAAATCGAATTCTTGAGATATTTTAATGATACATTCAAAATTTATAGAGGCAAGTGTCTATTTTGTCATGACGAGAACCAAACCAGAAAACCTTTATTCCTTTTTGAGATAAAGATCATTTAAGTTAACCTAATTTTTTAATTTTTTATGATTTTTTGAAATTAATAATCTTGTTTTAAAAAATCACGAAAAATCGAATTCTTAAGATATCTTAATAAACTATTCATGATTTATAGAGGAAAGTGTCTATTTTCTCGTGATGAAACCGGATCTTGAAAATATTTATTCGTTTTTGAGATATAAATCATTAAATTCAACGTAAACATTAATGGCTATCTCAAGTTAATTAAAAATCACCAAAAATCGAATTCTTGAGATATTTTAATGAAACATTCAAAATTTATGGAGGCAAGTGTCTATTTTGTCATGACGAGAACCAAACCAGAAAATCTTTATTCGTTTTTGAGATAAAGATCATTTAAGTTAACCTAATTTTTTATAATTTTTTGATATTAATAATCTTGGTTTAAAAAGCACGAAAAATCGAATTCTTAAGATATCTTAATGAACTATTCATGATTTATAGAGGAAAGTGTCTATTTTTTGGTGATGAAACCGAATCTTGAAAATATTTATTCGCTTTCGAGATATAAATCATTAAATTCAAGGTGAACATTTATGGCTATCTCAAGTTAATTAAAAATCACCAAAAATCGAATTCTTGAGATATTTTAATGAAACATTCAAAATTTATGGAGGCAAGTGTCTATTTTGTCATGACGAGAACCAAACCAGAAAATCTTTATTCGTTTTTGAGATAAAGATCATTTAAGTTAACCTAATTTTTTATAATTTTTTGATATTAATAATCTTGGTTTAAAAAGCACGAAAAATCGAATTCTTAAGATATCTTAATGAACTATTCATGATTTATAGAGGAAAGTGTCTATTTTTTGGTGATGAAACCGAATCTTGAAAATATTTATTCGCTTTCGAGATATAAATCATTAAATTCAAGGTGAACATTTATGGCTATCTCAAGTTAATTAAAAATCACCAAAAATCGAATTCTTGAGATATTTTAATGAAACATTCAAAATTTATGGAGGCAAGTGTCTATTTTGTCATGACGAGAACCAAACCAGAAAATCTTTATTCGTTTTTGAGATAAAGATCATTTAAGTTAACCTAATTTTTTATAATTTTTTGATATTAATAATCTTGGTTTAAAAAGCACGAAAAATCGAATTCTTAAGATATCTTAATGAACTATTCATGATTTATAGAGGAAAGTGTCTATTTTTTGGTGATGAAACCGAATCTTGAAAATATTTATTCGCTTTCGAGATATAAATCATTAAATTCAAGGTGAACATTTATGGCTATCTCAAGTTAATTAAAAATCACCAAAAATCGAATTCTTGAGATATTTTAATGAAACATTCAAAATTTATGGAGGCAAGTGTCTATTTTGTCATGACGAGAACCAAACCAGAAAATCTTTATTCGTTTTTGAGATAAAGATCATTTAAGTTAACCTAATTTTTTATAATTTTTTGATATTAATAATCTTGGTTTAAAAAGCACGAAAAATCGAATTCTTAAGATATCTTAATGAACTATTCATGATTTATAGAGGAAAGTGTCTATTTTTTGGTGATGAAACCGAATCTTGAAAATATTTATTCGCTTTCGAGATATAAATCATTAAATTCAAGGTGAACATTTATGGCTATCTCAAGTTAATTAAAAATCACCAAAAATCGAATTCTTGAGATATTTTAATGAAACATTCAAAATTTATGGAGGCAAGTGTCTATTTTGTCATGACGAGAACCAAACCAGAAAATCTTTATTCGTTTTTGAGATAAAGATCATTTAAGTTAACCTAATTTTTTATAATTTTTTGATATTAATAATCTTGGTTTAAAAAGCACGAAAAATCGAATTCTTAAGATATCTTAATGAACTATTCATGATTTATAGAGGAAAGTGTCTATTTTTTGGTGATGAAACCGAATCTTGAAAATATTTATTCGCTTTCGAGATATAAATCATTAAATTCAAGGTGAACATTTATGGCTATCTCAAGTTAATTAAAAATCACCAAAAATCGAATTCTTGAGATATTTTAATGAAACATTCAAAATTTATGGAGGCAAGTGTCTATTTTGTCATGACGAGAACCAAACCAGAAAATCTTTATTCGTTTTTGAGATAAAGATCATTTAAGTTAACCTAATTTTTTATAATTTTTTGATATTAATAATCTTGGTTTAAAAAGCACGAAAAATCGAATTCTTAAGATATCTTAATGAACTATTCATGATTTATAGAGGAAAGTGTCTATTTTTTGGTGATGAAACCGAATCTTGAAAATATTTATTCGCTTTCGAGATATAAATCATTAAATTCAAGGTGAACATTTATGGCTATCTCAAGTTAATTAAAAATCACCAAAAATCGAATTCTTGAGATATTTTAATGAAACATTCAAAATTTATGGAGGCAAGTGTCTATTTTGTCATGACGAGAACCAAACCAGAAAATCTTTATTCGTTTTTGAGATAAAGATCATTTAAGTTAACCTAATTTTTTATAATTTTTTGATATTAATAATCTTGGTTTAAAAAGCACGAAAAATCGAATTCTTAAGATATCTTAATGAACTATTCATGATTTATAGAGGAAAGTGTCTATTTTTTGGTGATGAAACCGAATCTTGAAAATATTTATTCGCTTTCGAGATATAAATCATTAAATTCAAGGTGAACATTTATGGCTATCTCAAGTTAATTAAAAATCACCAAAAATCGAATTCTTGAGATATTTTAATGAAACATTCAAAATTTATGGAGGCAAGTGTCTATTTTGTCATGACGAGAACCAAACCAGAAAATCTTTATTCGTTTTTGAGATAAAGATCATTTAAGTTAACCTAATTTTTTATAATTTTTTGATATTAATAATCTTGGTTTAAAAAGCACGAAAAATCGAATTCTTAAGATATCTTAATGAACTATTCATGATTTATAGAGGAAAGTGTCTATTTTTTGGTGATGAAACCGAATCTTGAAAATATTTATTCGCTTTCGAGATATAAATCATTAAATTCAAGGTGAACATTTATGGCTATCTCAAGTTAATTAAAAATCACCAAAAATCGAATTCTTGAGATATTTTAATGATAAATTCAAAATCTATAGAGGCAAGTGTCTATTTTGTCATGATGAGAACCAAACCAGAAAATCTTTATTCGTTTTTGAGATAAAGATCATTTAAGTTAACCTAATTTTTTATGATTTTTTGAAATTAATAATCTTGTTTTAAAAAATCACGAGAAATCGAATTCTTAAGATATCTTAATGCACTATTCATGATTTATAGAGGAAAGTGTCTATTTTCTCGTGATGAAACCGGATCTTGAAAATATTTATTCGTTTTTGAGATATAAATCATTAAATTCAACGTAAACATTTATGGCTATCTCAAGTTAATTAAAAATCACCAAAAATCGAATTCTTGAGATATTCTAATGATAAATTCAAAATTTATAGAGGCAAGTGTCTATTTTATCATGATGAGAACCAAATTAAAACCTCTTTATTCGTTTTTGAGATAAAGTTTATATAAGTTAACCTAATTTTTTATGATTTTTTGAAATTAATAATCTTGTTTTAAAAAATCACGAGAAATCGAATTCTTAAGATATCTTAATGATCTATTCATGATTTATAGAGGAAAGTGTCTATTTTCTCGTGATGAAACCGGATCTTGAAAATATTTATTCGCTTTCGAGATATAAATCATTAAATTCAACGTGGACATTTATGGCTATCTCAAGTTAATTAAAAATCACCAAAAATCGAATTCTTGAGATATTTTAATGAAACATTCAAAATTTATGGGGGCAAGTGTCTATTTTGTCATGACGAGAACCAAACCAGAAAATCTTTATTCCTTTTTGAGATAAAGATCATTTAAGTTAACCTAATTTTTTATGATTTTTTGAAATTAATAATCTTGTTTTAAAAAATCACGAGAAATCGAATTCTTAAGATATCTTAATGAACTATTCATGATTTATAGACGAAAGTGTCTATTTTTTGGTGATGAAACCGAATCTTGAAAATATTTATTCGTTTTCGAGATATAAATCATTAAATTCAACGTGAACATTTATGGCTATCTCAAGTTAATTAAAAATCACCAAAAATCGAATTCTTGAGATATTTTAATGAAACATTCAAAATTTATGAGGGCAAGTGTCTATTTTGTCATGACGAGAACCAAACCAGAAAATCTTTATTCGTTCTTGAGATAAAGATTGTTTAAGTTAACATAATTTTTTATAATTTTTTGAAATTAATAATCTTGGTTTAAAGAGCACGAAAAATCGAATTCTTAAGATATCTTAATGAACTATTCATGATTTATAGACGAAAGTGTCTATTTTTTGGTGATGAAACCGAATCTTGAAAATATTTATTCGTTTTCGAGATATAAATCATTAAATTCAACGTGAACATTTATGGCTGTCTCAAGTTAATTAAAAATCACCAAAAATCGAATTCTTGAGATATTTTAATGAAACATTCAAAATTTATGGGGGCAAGTGTCTATTTTGTCATGACGAGAACCAAACCAGAAAATCTTTATTCGTTTTGATATAAAGGTCATTTAAGTTAACCTAATTTTTTATGATTTTTTGAAATTAATAATCTTGTTTTAAAAAATCACGAGAAATCGAATAATATAAGATATTTTAATGAACTATTCATAATTTATAGAGGAAAATATTATATTATAACTATGTGCATGGAAATGAAAACGCTTCAGAATGATTTTATGTCCATTAATATTTATCATTAATATAATCATAATATTATCATTAATATATCTCGTAATAATTTTCGTTGTAAAACCGTTTTTGTAATTTTGCAACCTTGGTGATTTTGAGCCATATACAAGTACGATCGCATTAATTATTATTTGTATTGAAAAATTGTTCGAACAAAACTTGTTAAGAATTAGAAAAGAAACAACTTCTATTAATAACATTTTTTAAAATTATAATTATTTTAAATTTATTTAATATCATGTACTATCGCATTAATTATTGTTTGTATTAAAAATTGTTTAAACAAAACCTGTTAAGAACCAAAATACGAACAAATTTAATTAAAACATTTTTTTAAACAATCAATAATTTCCCCCATACTCCATTTCATTTCAATTTCCACTAACAACACAATTTTCTTAAAAACCTCATTTTAATTAAACCCCAATGCGCGTGTTATTACTTAAATCGAATAAAACGTGATTTAATTTCATTTCCTGCATCGACATGAAACCGTTCTCAAGTAGAGTTTTAAAATATCTCATCGTATTCCCAACATTTTTACTCTTAATAATTATAAACATTATTTGCGCGATAATGTTTCATACAACGAAGATAATTCAAAGCTTTAAGTAAGTTATTAAAAATTAAACGATTAAATTCAAATTTAATCCTTTCAGTTACAACAAAATCGTTAAGACGGGATACGAATTGTGTTATTATTTATTAATAACAATTTGCTGTTTTTGCGAAGTCGATATAATAATAAAATTCAAAAAATTCGAAAATTTCTTTAAAACGTACCATAAATTATCAATCCAAATTAACGAGTTAACTAAAATTACGACTCATTTTGGGATAATTAACAAAAACAGCTTAATTTTTATCGGGGTCCATTTCATCTCGATATTATTCGGAGTTACTTTGGATTATTTTTATTTAAAACGAGATTTGTTCGATTACGCCGAAATCTTTTTATTCATCCCATCATTCACGCTCACAATTTATTTATTATTAATAATTCGCGTTCTTAACTCATTTTCAAACTTATTCAATTCGATTAATATTTTTTTGGAGACAAAAACGGTTTTTATTCAAACAATAAAACCCGGTTATTCAACAAAAAAATTAATCGAAATTTATGTCTCGCTTAAAAATGAATCATTTATATTAATCGGATTAATCGGACATCATTTATGCTTAATCGGCTTATTATTACTGTCATATTTGAGCTTAAAATTTTACGACGTCGCTTATTGTTTAATTAAGACTAAATTAACGTTAAGTAATGATTTTTTGGAGAAATTTTTGATATCTGGCGAAATAATCCTTGTGGTTTTATTATCGTTATGTATGTGTTTGTTGGAGACTTTTCGGAGATTAGATGATGATTTTAAAAGGATCGGGGAGGTTTTTGATCGGGTTATGTTGAGATTTGGCGAAAATGTTGAGTTTATGAATGAAATTGATGTTTTGAATTACGATTTAGTCGATGGATTGAAATTTACGGCTGCGGGGTATTTTGTTTTAAATACGACGGTTGTTGTGGAGATTGTTATGTTGGTTATAACGAATGTTTTTGTGTTTTTGCAATTTGATAAGGGTTATTAAATGAATTTGAAAATATTGTTTTTATAAAAGTTGTCCCTCTCTTAATTCTTAATAAGTTTTGTACGAACAATTTTTTAATACAAACAATAATTAATGCGATAGTACTTGTATATGATATTGAATGTCATTTTTGTACTGTTCAGGGGAACTTTAAAAATTGACAATTTCAAAAAATATGTTAATAAAAGTTGTTCCTTTTTTAATTCTTAACAAGTTTTGTTTGAACGATTTTTTAATACAAACAATAATTAATACGATAGTACATGTATATGACATTAAATTCTTTTGTACTATTCAGTGGGATTTTAAAAAAGTGATAATATCAGAAAATTTTGTTAATAAAAGATGTTCGTTTTTAAATTCTTAACCGGTTTTGTTCGAACAATTTTTTAATATAACCAATAATTAATGCGATAATACCTGTATATGATATTGAATGTCATTTTTGTACTGTTCAGGGGAACTTTAAAAATTGATAATTTCAAAAAATTTGTTAATAAAAGTTGTTCCTTTTTTAATTCTTAACAAGTTTTGTTTGAACGATTTTTTAATACAAACAATAATTAATACTATAGTACATGTATATGACATTAAATTCTTTTGTACTATTCAGTGGGATTTTAAAAAAGTGATAATATCAGAAAATTTTGTTAATAAAAGATGTTCGTTTTTAAATTCTTAACAAGTTTTGTTCGAACAATTTTTTGATACAAACAATAATTAATGCGATAGTACTTGTATATGATATTAAACGTCATTTTGGTACTGTTCAGGGGAACTTTAAAAATTGACAATTTCAAAAAATATGTTAATAAAAGTTGTTCCTTTTTTAATTCTTTACAAGTTTTGTTTGAACGATTTTTTAATACAAACAATAATTAATATGATAGTACATGTATATGACATTAAATTCTTTTGTACTATTCAGTGGGATTTTAAAAAAGTGATAATATCAGAAAATTTTGTTAATAAAAGATGTTCGTTTTTAAATTCTTAACCGGTTTTGTTCGAACAATTTTTTAATATAACCAATAATTAATGCGATAATACCTGTATATGATATTGAATGTCATTTTTGTACTGTTCAGGGGAACTTTAAAAATTGACAATTTCAAAAAATATGTTAATAAAAGTTGCTCCTTTTTTAATTCTTAACAAGTTTTGTTGGAACGATTTTTTAATACAAACAATAATTAATATGATAGTACATGTATATGACATTAAATTCTTTTGTACTATTCAGTGGGATTTTAAAAAAGTGATAATATCAGAAAATTTTGTTAATAAAAGATGTTCGTTTTTAAATTCTTAACCGGTTTTGTTCGAACAATTTTTTAATATAACCAATAATTAATGCGATAATACCTGTATATGATATTGAATGTCATTTTTGTACTGTTCAGGGGAACTTTAAAAATTGACAATTTCAAAAAATATGTTAATAAAAGTTGCTCCTTTTTTAATTCTTAACAAGTTTTGTTGGAACGATTTTTTAATACAAACAATAATTAATATGATAGTACATGTATATGACATTAAATTCTTTTGTACTATTCAGTGGGATTTTAAAAAAGTGATAATATCAGAAAATTTTGTTAATAAAAGATGTTCGTTTTTAAATTCTTAACCGGTTTTGTTCGAACAATTTTTTAATATAACCAATAATTAATGCGATAATACCTGTATATGATATTGAATGTCATTTTTGTACTGTTCAGGGGAACTTTAAAAATTGACAATTTCAAAAAATATGTTAATAAAAGTTGCTCCTTTTTTAATTCTTAACAAGTTTTGTTGGAACGATTTTTTAATACAAACAATAATTAATATGATAGTACATGTATATGACATTAAATTCTTTTGTACTATTCAGTGGGATTTTAAAAAAGTGATAATATCAGAAAATTTTGTTAATAAAAGATGTTCGTTTTTAAATTCTTAACCGGTTTTGTTCGAACAATTTTTTAATATAACCAATAATTAATGCGATAATACCTGTATATGATATTGAATGTCATTTTTGTACTGTTCAGGGGAACTTTAAAAATTGACAATTTCAAAAAATATGTTAATGAAAGTTGTTCCTTTTTTAATTCTTAACAAGTTTTGTTTGAACGATTTTTTAATACAAACAATAATTAATGCGATAGTACTTGTATATGATATTGAATGTCATTTTTGTACTGTTCAGGGGAACTTTAAAAATTGACCATTTCAAAAAATATGTTAATAAAAGTTGTTCCTTTTTTAATTCTTAACAAGTTTTGTTCGAACCATTTTTTAATACAAACAATAATTAATACGATAGTACATGCATATGACATTAAATTCTTTTGTACTATTCAGTGGGATTTTAAAAAAGTGATAATATCAGAAAATTTTGTTTATAAAAGATGTTCGTTTTTAAATTCTTAACAGGTTTTGTTCGAACAATTTTTAATATAACCAATAATTAATGCGATAGTACTTGTATATGATATTGAATGTCATTTTTGTACTGTTCAGGGGAACTTTAAAAATTGACAATTTCAAAAAATATGTTAACAAAAGTTGTTCCTTTTTTAATTCTTAACAAGTTTTGTTATAACAATTTTTTAATATAACCAATAATTAATGTGATAGTACTTGTATATGACATTAAATTCTTTTGTACTATTCAGTGGGATTTTAAAAAAGTGATAATATCAGAAAATTTTGTTAATAAAAGATGTTCGTTTTTAAATTCTTAACAAGTTTTGTTCGAACAATTTTTTAATATAACCAATAATTAATGCGATAGTACTTGTATATGATATTGAATGTCATTTTTGTACTGTTCAGGGGAACTTTAAAAATTGACAATTTCAAAAAGTATGTTAATAAAAGTTGTTCCTTTTTTAATTCTTAACAAGTTTTGTTTGAACGATTTTTTAATACAAACAATAATTAATACGATAGTACATGTATATGACATTAAATTCTTTTGTACTATTCAGTGGGATTTTAAAAAAGTGATAATATCAGAAAATTTTGTTAATAAAAGATGTTCGTTTTTAAATTCTTAACAGGTTTTGCTCGAACAATTTTTTAATATAACCAATAATTAATGCGATAGTACTTGTATATGATATTGAATGTCATTTTTGTACTGTTCAGGGGAACTTTAAAAATTGACCATTTCAAAAAATATGTTAATAAAAATTGTTCCTTTTTTAATTCTTAACAAGTTTTGTTCGAACGATTTTTTAATACAAACAATAATTAATATGATAGTACAGGTATATGACATTAAATTCTTTTGTACTATTTAGTGGGATTTTAAAAAAGTGATAATATCAGAAAATTTTGTTAATAAAAGATGTTCGCTTTTTAATTCTTAACAGGTTTTGTTCGAACAATTTTTTAATATAACCAATAATTAATGCGATAGTACTTGTATATGATATTGAATGTCATTTTTGTACTGTTCAGGGGAACTTTAAAAATTGACCATTTCAAAAAATATGTTAATAAAAGTTGTTCCTTTTTAAATTCTTAACAGGTTTTGTTCGAACAATTTTTTAATATAACCAATAATTAATGCGATAGTACTTGTATATGATATTGAATGTCATTTTTGTACTGTTCAGGGGAACTTTAAGAATTGACAATTTCAAAAAATTTGTTAATAAAAGTTGTTCCTTTTTTAATTCTTAACAAGTTTTGTTCGAACAATTTTTTAATATAACCAATAATTAATGTGATAGTACTTGTATATGACATTAAATTCTTTTGTACTATTCAGTGGGATTTTAAAAAAGTGATAATATCAGAAAATTTTGTTAATAAAAGATGTTCGTTTTTAAATTCTTAACAAGTTTTGTTCGAACAATTTTTTAATATAACCAATAATTAATGCGATAGTACTTGTATATGATATTGAATGTCATTTTTGTACTGTACAGTGGAACTTTAAAAATTGACAATTTCAAAAAATATGTTAATAAAAGTTGTTCCTTTTTTAATTCTTAACAAGTTTTGTTCGAACCATTTTTTAATACAAACAATAATTAATACGATAGTACATGTATATGACATTAAATTCTTTTGTACTATTCAGTGGGATTTAAAAAAAGTGATAATATCAGAAAATTTTGTTAATAAAAGATGTTCGTTTTTAAATTCTTAACAGGTTTTGTTCGAACAATTTTTTAATATAACCAATAATTAATGCGATAGTACATGTATATGATATTGAATGTCATTTTTGTACTGTTCAGGGGAACTTTAAAAATTGACAATTTCAAAAAATATGTTTTTAAAAGTTGTTCCTTTTTTAATTCTTAACAAGTTTTATTTGAATAATTTTTTAATATAAACAATAATTAACGCGATAGTACATGTATATGATATTGAATATCATACAGAGTTCAAGAATGGCGGATGTGTAGGGTTTTCCTACGGAAGAAAATAACACAGCGAGTTTATATCATCGGGTTAAGGCAAAGTCTGATGGGAATCTTCTATAGAATGAAGGATACTATAACAGACATGAAGATCAAAATTAAAGAATTGTAGCAGAGGGAGAACATGAACGGTAGATGGGAAGCATTGGATTCGAAAATTAGCAAGAAGATGGAGGATCTGAATTGCTTTGGGCGAAATCTCGCTTTCATCTTAAACTTGATAGCATGATCGGAAAATTTTAATCTTCTATCTATTGAGATTCCCAGATATTTGCAGTTTATAGGAGATATGACCGTGAATTGGATGGTTACGGTGAAAGAAATGGGATGAAAAATTGAGTTTTGTATGGATTGAGTTGGATTCTCCATTTTCGCAGCCAACTCTCCGTGGATTGGATTAGCGTCTGTAGCTTTTGGACTGCTGATGAAAGTGCCTGTTTTTGTAAAATGCACCCTAAGATTCACCAATATTCATCGTTTTTATTCTCTCCAACTGTTCCAATTTTACGACCATCTCGTTAACTTCTCGAATATCTCATCATCGTCGAATGAAATGACGTGTGATTTGTTATACTTTTCCGATAACCCCTCGCATCCGTTTGCATTTCCGTTAATAGAATCATATCCTACGTTTTGAACAGTTATCGTTAACGTGGTACAAAAATCCGACGCAAAAATGATTTTCACCAAAACGTAAGTACACAAAACAAAAAAAAAAAACTTAAAAAATCGAAACAAATCTATTAATTCCAGATTGTTGCTATCACTAGTATTAATAGAAATCGTCGAATTGGATGCAAACCCATTTATTAAACGCGATACTCAAAAGCAAAATCTTGTCATCCTTAAATCTTGAACGAAATCGTTTCAATAAAGGATTTGATTTTCCATTAGAAAAAACACATTATGAAGGAAGTAACTTTGAGATTAAAAGCCATGTGGAAACACATTATGTGCTCAATAACCCAGAAGGAGGCGACTTAAATGATGAAGCAGATTCACGCATATTAGCTCTTTTAAAAGTGCTATTTATAATAGCATGTGCCTTCACTCTTATATGCGGTATTCTTTTACTGATCTGTAAATGTATATTGTGGTGTGCTAACCGACAAGAAAACGGGTCATGTAAAGCACAACAAGTTATTAATGTTCCTCCGTCTGAACAGCGCAGGTTTGTACTCCTGCAACCGCTTCCCGAATAGAATAGGGTAGGTGGACGGTGTGATCGTAATTAAATATGTATTATATTATTGCTTATACTAAAAAATTGTTTAAACAAAACTTATCTGGCTAATTATTGCTTGTATACAATTTTTTTTAATAAAACTTGTTAAGGATTAAAACAAAAACAACTTTTATTAATAACATTTCTTTAAAATGTCCCATTAGATAGTACAAAAATGAAATTCAACATCATATACATGTACTATCATATTAATTATTGTTTGTATTAAAAAATTGTTCAAACAAAACTTGTTAAGAATTAATAAAGGAACAACTTTTATTAACATATTTTTTTGAAATTGTCAATTTTTAATGTTCCACTGAACAGTACAAAAATGACATTCAATATCATATACATGTACTATCGTATTAATTATTGTTTGTATTAAAAAATTGTTCAAACAAAACATGTTAAGAATTAAGAGAGGAACAACTTTTATTAATAACATTTTTTAAAATTGCCTTTTTTTAAAATTTCCCACTGAACAGTACAAAAATGAAATTCAACATCATATACATGTACTATCGCCTTAATTATTGTTTGTATTAAAAAATTGTTCAAACAAAACTTGCTAAGAATTAATAAAGGAACAACTTTTATTAACATATTTTTTTGAAATTGTCAATTTTTAATGTTCCACTGAACAGTACAAAAATGACATTCAATATCATATACATGTACTATCGTATTAATTATTGTTTGTATTAAAAAATTGTTCAAACAAAACATGTTAAGAATTAAGAGAGGAACAACTTTTATTAATAACATTTTTTAAAATTGCCTTTTTTTAAAATTTCCCACTGAACAGTACAAAAATGAAATTCAACATCATATACATGTACTATCGCCTTAATTATTGTTTGTATTAAAAAATTGTTCAAACAAAACTTGCTAAGAATTAATAAAGGAACAACTTTTATTAACATATTTTTTTGAAATTGTCAATTTTTAATGTTCCACTGAACAGTACAAAAATGACATTCAATATCATATACATGTACTATCGTATTAATTATTGTTTGTATTAAAAAATTGTTCAAACAAAACATGTTAAGAATTAAGAGAGGAACAACTTTTATTAATAACATTTTTTAAAATTGCCTTTTTTTAAAATTTCCCACTGAACAGTACAAAAATGAAATTCAACATCATATACATGTACTATCGCCTTAATTATTGTTTGTATTAAAAAATTGTTCAAACAAAACTTGTTAAGAATTAAGAGGCGAACATCTTTTATTAACATAATTTTTTGAAATTATCATTTTTTTAATTTCCCACTGAACAGTACAAAACAAAATTCAATCATATCTCGCTAATTATTACTTATATAAAAAATTTTTTCAAATGAAATTTGTTAACAATTAAAAAGCAACAACTTTTATTAATAACTTTTTTTAAATTGCCAGGAGTAAATAGCAAGGAGAGAGATATCGAAGGGAAATTGGAGAATCAGAAGCAGGGACAAAGTAGTATGTGGGATGTAGGAGAAAAGAGCGACATCTAGATGGCGGTATGGAGGAATCTCCTTATAATTTAGTTGAGAGGATTTTAGAGGTGAATGTGTCAAAGATAATTATGATAAAGTTCTGCATAAGGAGATGGAATGTATGTAAGATGATGGGACAAGTTTGAGATTGTGATGAAACAGTGTTTGGAAGGGATGTCAGAAAGAGGAAGAAAATGTTTGATGGGCTGATGAGGAATATAGAGTGTACCATCGGCTGTGATATTGGCTTTTTTTGTCGTCTAAACTTCAAGACAGAAACTCCAAATTCCTTATGAACCTTTTGACTGTCTATCTTGAAATCTAGACCTCAAAAAAGTCAAACATACGTAATTCATTTCCAGATAAAATCTAACGATGACTGTTTCTTATGTATATAGAAGAAAATATCAAAGTATCAAAATCGGCAATTTTATTTATGGACTTAGATCGTAACCAAAGAACCAAAATACATAGAAATAAATGTTATTAATAAAAATTGTTCATAATTATCCTAAAATACATTATCCATTATCAGATAAAGTCTAATAATAGCAGTTCCTTATGTACGTAGCAGGAAATATCAAAATGTTAAAATCGACTTTTTTGGTTATAAGCATAGGTTGTATCTCGAGAATTAAAATGGGTGGAAATAAATGTTATTAACAAAAATTGTTGATAATTATCTCAAAATATTTAATTGATAGTCAGATGAAGTCTAACGATGATGATTCTTTATAAATGTAGAGGGAAATATCAAAATGTTAAAATCGACTTTTTTGGTTATAAGCATAGGTTGTATCTCGAGAATTCAAATGGGTGGAAATAAATGTTATTAATAAAAATTGTTGATAATTATCCCAAAATACGTAATTCATTACCAGATTAAGTTTAATGGTTACGATTCTTTATGAATGTAGGGGGAAATATCAAAATGTTAAAATCGACTTTTTTGGTTATAAGCATAGGTTGTATCTCGAGAATTAAAATAGGTGGAAATAAATGTTATTAACAAAAATTGTTGATAATTATCTCAAAATATTTAATTGATAGTCAGATGAAGTCTAACGATGATGATTCTTTATAAATGTAGGGAGAAATATCAAAATGTTAAAATCGACTTTTTTGGTTATAAGCATAAGTTGTACCTTGAGAATTAAAATAGGTGGAAATAAATGTTATTAATAAAAATTGTTGATAATTATCCCAAAATACATAATTGATTACCAGATTAAGTCTAATGGTTACGATTCTTTATGAATGTAGGGGGAAATATCAAAATGTTAAAATCGACTTTTTTGGTTAAAAGCATAGGTTGTATCTCCAGAATTAAAATGGGTGGAAATAAATGCTATTAACAAAAATTGTTGATTATTATCCCAAAATGCGTAATTCGTTGCTAGATAAAGTCTAACGATGACGATTCTTTATGAATGTAGGGGGGAATATCAAAATGTTAAAATCGACTTTTTTGGTTATAAGCATAAGTTGTACCTTGAGAATTAAAATAGGTGGAAATAAATGTTATTAATAAAAATTGTTGATAATTATCCCAAAATACATAATTCATTACCAGATTAAGTCTAATGGTTACGATTCTTTATGAATGTAGGGGGAAATATCAAAATGTTAAAATCGACTTTTTTGGTTAAAAGCATAGGTTGTATCTCCAGAATTAAAATGGGTGGAAATAAATGCTATTAACAAAAATTGTTGATTATTATCCCAAAATGCGTAATTCGTTGCTAGATAAAGTCTAACGATGACGATTCTTTATGAATGTAGGGGGGAATATCAAAATGTTAAAATCGACTTTTTTGGTTATAAGCATAAGTTGTACCTTGAGAATTAAAATAGGTGGAAATAAATGTTATTAATAAAAATTGTTGATAATTATCCCAAAATACATAATTCATTACCAGATTAAGTCTAATGGTTACGATTCTTTATGAATGTAGGGGGAAATATCAAAATGTTAAAATCGACTTTTTTGGTTAAAAGCATAGGTTGTATCTCCAGAATTAAAATGGGTGGAAATAAATGCTATTAACAAAAATTGTTGATTATTATCCCAAAATGCGTAATTCGTTGCTAGATAAAGTCTAACGATGACGATTCTTTATGAATGTAGGGGGGAATATCAAAATGTTAAAATCGACTTTTTTGGTTATAAGCATAAGTTGTACCTTGAGAATTAAAATAGGTGGAAATAAATGTTATTAATAAAAATTGTTGATAATTATCCCAAAATACATAATTCATTACCAGATTAAGTCTAATGGTTACGATTCTTTATGAATGTAGGGGGAAATATCAAAATGTTAAAATCGACTTTTTTGGTTAAAAGCATAGGTTGTATCTCCAGAATTAAAATGGGTGGAAATAAATGCTATTAACAAAAATTGTTGATTATTATCCCAAAATGCGTAATTCGTTGCTAGATAAAGTCTAACGATGACGATTCTTTATGAATGTAGGGGGGAATATCAAAATGTTAAAATCGACTTTTTTGGTTATAAGCATAAGTTGTACCTTGAGAATTAAAATAGGTGGAAATAAATGTTATTAATAAAAATTGTTGATAATTATCCCAAAATACATAATTCATTACCAGATTAAGTCTAATGGTTACGATTCTTTATGAATGTAGGGGGAAATATCAAAATGTTAAAATCGACTTTTTTGGTTAAAAGCATAGGTTGTATCTCCAGAATTAAAATGGGTGGAAATAAATGCTATTAACAAAAATTGTTGATTATTATCCCAAAATGCGTAATTCGTTGCTAGATAAAGTCTAACGATGACGATTCTTTATGAATGTAGGGGGGAATATCAAAATGTTAAAATCGACTTTTTTGGTTATAAGCATAGGTTGTATCTTGAGAATTAAAATGGGTGGAAATAAATGTTATTAATAAAAATTGTTGATTATTATTCCAAAATGCGTAATTCGTTGCTAGATAAAGTCTAACGATGACGATTCTTTATAAATGTAGGGGGGAATATCAAAATGTTAAAATCGACTTTTTTGGTTAAAAGCATAGGTTGTATCTCCAGAATTAAAATGGGTGGAAATAAATGCTATTAATAAAAATTGTTGATAAGTATCCCAAAATGCGTAATTCATTGCTAGATAAAGTCTAACGATGACGATTCTTTATGAATGTGGGGGGGAATATCAAAATGTTAAAATCGACTTTTTTGGTTAAAAGCATAGGTTGTATCTCCAGAATTAAAATGGGTGGAAATAAATGCTATTAACAAAAATTGTTGATTATTATCCCAAAATGCGTAATTCGTTGCTAGATAAAGTCTAACGATGACGATTCTTTATGAATGTAGGGGGGAATATCAAAATGTTAAAATCGACTTTTTTGGTTATAAGCATAGGTTGTATCTTGAGAATTAAAATGGGTGGAAATAAATGTTATTAATAAAAATTGTTGATTATTATCCCAAAATGCGTAATTCGTTGCTAGATAAAGTCTAACGATGACGATTCTTTATAAATGTAGGGGGGAATATCAAAATGTTAAAATCGACTTTTTTGGTTAAAAGCATAGGTTGTATCTCCAGAATTAAAATGGGTGGAAATAAATGCTATTAATAAAAATTGTTGATAAGTATCCTAAAATGCGTAATTCATTGCTAGATAAAGTCTAACGATGACGATTCTTTATGAATGTAGGGGGGAATATCAAAATGTTAAAATCGACTTTTTTGGTTAAAAGCATAGGTTGTATCTCGAGAATTAAAATGGGTGGAAATAAATGTTATTAATAGAAATTGTTGATTATTATCCCAAAATGCGTAATTCGTTGCTAGATAAAGTCTAATGATTACGATTCTTTATGAATCTAGGGGGGAATATCAAAATGTTAAAATCGACTATTTTGGGTTATAAACATAGGTTGTAATTCGAGAATCAAAATAGATCGATATCTCAAAATATGTAATTCATTACCAGATAAAGCCTAACGATGACTGATTCTGATGTATGCACCAGGAAATATGATAACATTAATATTGACCATTTTGGTTATAAACATAGGTTGTATCTCGAGAATTAAAATATATGGAGATAAATGTTTTTAATAAAAATTGTTGGTAATTATCCAAAAATATGTAACGCATGGCCAGATAAAATTTAACGATGAAAATTTTTTATGTATGTAACAGGAAAACTAAAAATATCAAAATCGACTTTTTTTTTAAAGCATAGGTTGTAACTCGAGAACCGAAATAGATTGAAATAAATATCATTAATAAAAATTGTTCGTAATTATCAAAAAATAAGTAATTCGTTATCAGATAAAAACTAACGATAACAGTTTCTTATGTACGGAGCAGGAAATATCAAACTTAACAATTTTAGTTATAAACATAGGTTGTAACTCGAGAATCAAAATTGATAGAAATAAATATTCTTCAAAGTATTCTTCTAAGTATATGTTAAAAGGAGAAATGACGGCCTAAACATAAGGTGGAAAACTGAAAAACTTCGCAAAATAAAAAATCAGTTATATGCAATTTACACCATTATTAAGGTAAGTGAGCAAACGTAGCATATGAATCAGTACAAAAACTTAAAGCAGATTATAGAATACTGGTAGATCAAGCTAAAAAGGTCTGGTGATTTTATTTGAATCGGTTATTTCAATCGATTCATTTGTACTCAATAGAATAGATTATCTGCTGCTTGAAAGTTAGTTAAAGCAATAACTAGAAAAGCTGTCAACACGCGAACAACAGTTCCTTACAAGCAAATGACTTCAATGATTTTTTTGTACATAATGGATTTTGTTATTAATTTTTGTACAAGTGATGCGATACGCCATTTATTTTTCCAAGCCAATGTTGTACATACAACCTTACCAATACTGTTTTTGTGGAAATTTCTTTGATGAAGAAATATTATATAATATACTGGCGAAACTAAATGCTTCATCGTGTAAGGATATCTTGAATTCCTTCGTTTTCGATGGGATATGCTGTATGACTAATAGTAAAACATACAATTGAATGGTCCAAAATGCAAAGAGATGAGATACCCTAAAGAGGACAAATTTGCAAAAATCAATCTTCTTTTTGATATGCAGAAGATTGTGTGATCTATTAAGAACGTGATTCAATTTGAACCATATCAGGGAAAGCGAGAGAATAGATTTCAAATCATTTATTGGTTAGGTTTTAAATGAAAAAGGATAAAGCAATAACTAACTTACTTCCATCCTACTTAGCAGTCAGAAATAAGCAGTACATATCTATCTCAATCACATTGGCTAAAAATGGCCACCATTTAATCACTTATTAGTTATTAAGAAATCGTTGAAAACGTGAAATGATAAAAAATAAAATAACGTAAACAATAAATAAAATTACGATTTAGCGCTAAACAGTGATAATGATAATATCGCTTCAAAATCGGCGTTATTAAAAATAAGCAATAATCAATAAAAAAATCGGAAATAATTTATCATTTATGAATACACGTGTACAATCCGAACACGTCCGAACATGTTTTGCGCAATGAAATTTAGTTTTGATCGAGTTAGTATAACTTACCCCCACATGGAGAGCGGCACACCTCTCAATTTGCAATAAAAAAACTTTAAAACTGCTCTCGTGTCTTCGACACTCCAAAATTTGTTTAATTCGCGACATTGCACTATTAATTCTTTATCAACCAAACACCGTCGTATAATTCGTCGTAATTAGCGAGGAACCCGTTTATATAAGAAATTAATGCGCGATATCACCACACAAAGTACGATAACAAACTGGTTCCTTAAACGACTGATATCTCCTTCCCCATTTCGGTAACTATAGCGACGGAATCTTCTACCTGGGGGTACAAGATTCCAATAAAACTCAAAATTCGCTCGATTTAAAGTTAATCAGGATCTGATTAGGATATTAAAGGCAAAGTTTTAAATAAAAACTCCCCCAATTTTTAAATCAATCATTTTTAACCTCTCCTAAACAAGTTACATTCACAATTAACTATAAAAAAAAAACCCTCGACTTAACATACGAAAAAAAAAAAAACTCATCGCGAAGCTGCACTAAAATCGAAAAATTAATCTTAAATAATCGCGCTCACTTTAAATAATAACGAAAAAACCGCGTTCAACAAAAATTGGACAAAAAGGAAAATGTTTTTTTAAAATTTCGAATATATAAATATAATTTTAAAAAAATCGCATGCAGTTGATTCGTAGACCCGCACCACCGACAATTACATCGAGCACTCTCAATTAATTAACTAATTTAATTGATTTCGCCATCGTTAACTCGCCTCTGTATTCGTTTCTGGTTGGTTTAATTGCGATAAGATTCTTATTACTTCCGCTTTTTGCATGTCGTTTAATTTTTGGATGATGTCCACGACTGCGTCTAACGCAACTTCCGGACAATCCTATTCATAAAAAATAATTTATTAAAATTAATGTATCGAATTTTTTATCGTATATACGGGGTGGGGTGGCCCAAGTAAGTAGAAAAGTGATTTTCTTAAAGACTGATAAAATAGATTTCTTTTAAATATAATATGCCCATCTTATACAGAGTGTTCAAAAATGTGTTATCTTATTTAATTGCAAAAAATGAATTTTAAATGAACCTTATTCATTATTTCCTTAATAGACCATGACATGAAATAATAATAAATATATTTACCTCTAAAGAATTTCTTATCCTAGTCGTGATCGCGTCTTTTTTAACACAATGCAAATTGTAACCAATAACTGATTCCTCCATCGGTTTCTTCATTTGCACCTCGAGCCATTCAACGACGGCTTGGTTGTTATCCCATAAATATCCCTAAAATTAATTCAATTTAAATAATTGGACTAATTAACAAATCTTAATCAATTTTTTTGCTCAAATACTGCAACATTACAACGAAGAATATTGAGTTAATTCTCAAAGTATTTGCATTTTTCTCTATCACATCGAGATTTTGAAATATCCCCAAATATGTTTAAAAATTGAAAAATTTCGATTTTCTTTGTTTAAGAAAATGACTTGAATATTTGATGAAATGACATTTTTTATCGATAACTTTAAAAAAATCTAACAAAAAGTTATCTTTTCTACTCGACAAAAGATGCCGTTGAATCAGTGCTTTAAATAATGTGCTTTATTTATGACTATTATATACAGAGTATCTCTAAAATGCGTATACAACGGAAGAAATTAATCTCAAAATAATCGTTTCGCTTAATTTTATTGTTAAAAAAATTAAGTTGAGTACGGTTCCAGAATAGTGAAACACCCTGTATAACAAATACTGACTAATAAATAAATATGTACAGGTGTCTCTGAATGACACTCCCTAAAAACCTTAAGGAGCGATTTTTTTAGAATATTTTAAAAATACTTCGTTGTTAGGTTGGATTAAACTTAACCCAACCTAACCAAATCCAACCCATAACATATCTCATACTAAAAGATATGAAGTTGGAGCTCAACCCAACCCAATCTAACGAATCTTTTAAGCTATTTATTTCCTCATATTGAAGGATATAAAACTCAACCCAATCCAACTTGATACCATCTCTTATGTTGATTTGAGCTTAGATTTGCTATTTTGATTGTTGATTGTTATAATTTGAGTTTATGATAATAAAAACTTAATTTAGTAGAGGTAGAAAGAAAGTGCTGATACAGATATAGCTTTGGTTTTCAGTTAGATTGAGTTTGTTTTAATTTTCAGATGAGTTAGCTTTGGGGTGGATTGGACTAAAGGTTACGTTCCAGTTGGATTAGGGTTGGATTGAATTGATTTTGGTTTTAATAAGGTTGGGTTTGCGTGGACTTTAATTTCCACGATTTCCACCATTTTTTTTTGAGTTGGAATAGTTTTAGTTTTCATTTGGATTGAGTTTGATATGTTTGGATTGGTTTGGCTATAGCTTTCAGTTGGATTGGGTTTGGGTTTCAGATAGATTGGGTTGGATTTAGATTGACTTTAGTTTCAATTGAAATGAGTTTGAATTGGATTGATGTTGATTTTGGTTATATTGGGTTGAGTTGGGTTGGATTGAGTGTTTATCTTCCAAGAGATTTCCAACCCAACTGAACTCTACTTATATCTTACTCAGAATGCATCCAGACACTATTTTATCATTACAGAGATTATAAGAAAGACATTGGACACATTTTGACATCTTTATAAAGTAGACGCATGAATCAGTTTGGATTGAGTTAAGAGACTGGATTGAATGTTTATTTTCTAAGACGATCTTAACTCTAATTACATCCTATCCAAAATGCGTTTAGTCACATTTTTATCATTATAGGGATCATTAGAAAGACTCTGAACACTTTTGACACCATTATAAACTCCAGGAATGAATCGGCTTGATTAATTGTTTCAGTTGGATTACATTTGGTTTGGGTTGAATGTTTTCAATTGAATTGGATGTGTTTTAATTTTCCATTGAGTTGACTTTAGATTGGGTTGATCTTAGGTTTCAGTTGGGTTGGGTTTGGATTGGCTTCAGTTTCAGTTGAAATGGATTTGGTTAGGGTTGGACTGATGTTGATTTCTATTGTGTTAATTGAATGTTTATTTTCCAAGACGATCCCAATTCAACCCAACTCTAATTGCAACCTGCTTAGAATGAGTAGATGCTTTTTTATCATTATAGAAGTTATTAGAATGATATTGGATACTTTTTGACATTTTTATAAACTAGACACATGAATCAGCTTAGATCGAGTTGATTTTCTTCAGTTGGGTTGGGTTGCCTTTGGTTTTCAGTTAGATTGGGTTTGTTTTTGTTTTTAATTGAGTTGAATTTGGATTGGGTTGGTCTTAGGTTCCAGTTATATTGTGATTGGGTTGGATTTGGTTTCAGTTGGATATAGATTAGCTTTAGTTTGGGTTTGGTTGAGGTCTGATTGGCTTTGGTTTTTTTTGGATTGGGTTGGCTTTGATTTTCAGTTAAATTAGGTTTCTTTTCGTTTTCAGTTGGGTTGAATTTGGATCGGGTTGGTCTTAGGTTCCAGTTAGATTGCGATTGGGATGGATTTGGTTTCAGTTGGATATAGATTAGCTTTAGTTTGGGTTTGGTTGAGGTCTGATTGGCTTTGGTTTTTTTTGGATTGGGTTGGCTTTGATTTTCAGTTAAATTAGGTTTCTTTTCGTTTTCAGTTGGGTTGAATTTGGATCGGGTTGGTCTTAGGTTCCAGTTAGATTGCGATTGGGATGGATTTGGTTTCAGTTGGATATAGATTAGCTTTAGTTTGGGTTTGGTTGAGGTCTGATTGGCTTTGGTTTTTTTTGGATTGGGTTGGCTTTGATTTTCAGTTAAATTAGGTTTCTTTTCGTTTTCAGTTGGGTTGAATTTGGATCGGGTTGGTCTTAGGTTCCAGTTAGATTGCGATTGGGATGGATTTGGTTTCAGTTGGATATAGATTAGCTTTAGTTTGGGTTTGGTTGAGGTCTGATTGGCTTTGGTTTTTTTTGGATTGGGTTGGCTTTGATTTTCAGTTAAATTAGGTTTCTTTTCGTTTTCAGTTGGGTTGAATTTGGATCGGGTTGGTCTTAGGTTCCAGTTAGATTGCGATTGGGATGGATTTGGTTTCAGTTGGATATAGATTAGCTTTAGTTTGGGTTTGGTTGAGGTCTGATTGGCTTTGGTTTTTTTTGGATTGGGTTGGCTTTGATTTTCAGTTAAATTAGGTTTCTTTTCGTTTTCAGTTGGGTTGAATTTGGATCGGGTTGGTCTTAGGTTCCAGTTAGATTGCGATTGGAATGGATTTGGTTTCAGTTGGATATAGATTAGCTTTAGTTTGGGTTTGGTTGAGGTCTGATTGGCTTTGGTTTTTTTTGGATTGGGTTGGCTTTGATTTTCAGTTAAATTAGGTTTCTTTTCGTTTTCAGTTGGGTTGAATTTGGATCGGGTTGGTCTTAGGTTCCAGTTAGGTTGCGATTGGGATGGATTTGGTTTCAGTTGGATATAGATTAGCTTTAGTTTGGGTTTGGTTGAGGTCTGATTGGCTTTGGTTTTTTTGGATTGGGTTGGCTTTGATTTTCAGTTAAATTGGGTTTCTTTTCGTTTTCAGTTGGGTTGAATTTGGATCGGGTTGGTCTTAGGTTCCAGTTAGATTGCGTTTGGGTTTGATGTGGTTTCAGTTGGGTATAGATTAGCTTTAGTTTGGGTTTGGTTGAGGTCTGATTGGCTTTGGTTTCAGTTGGATTGGATTAGCTTTGATTTTCAGTTAGATTGGGTTTGTTTTCGTTTTCAGTTGGGTTGAATTTGGATTGGGTCGGTCTTAGGTTCCAGTTAGATTGCGATTGGGTTGAATTTGGTTTCAGTTGGGTATAGATTAGCTTTAGTTTGGGTTTGGTTGGAGTCTGATTGGCTTTGGTTTCAGTTGGATTGGGTTGGCTTTGATTTTCAGTTAGATTGAGTTTGTTTTCGTTTTCAGTTGGGTTAGATTTGGATTGAGTTGGTCTTAGGTTCCAGTTAGATTGCGATTGGGTTGGATTTGGTTTCAGTTGGGTATAGATTAGCTTTGATTTGGGTTTGGTTGGGGTGTGATTGGTTTTGGTTTCAGTTGGATTGGGTTGGCTTTGATTTTCAGTTAGACTGGGTTTGCTTTCTTTTTCAGTTGGGTTTGATTTGGGTTGGGTTGGTCTTAGGTTCCAGTTAGATTGCGATTGGGTTGGATTTGGTTTCAGTTGGGTATAGATTAGCTTTAGTTTGGATTTGGTTGGGGTCTGATTGGCTTTGGTTTCAGTTGGATTGGGATGGCTTTGATTTTCAGTTACATTGGATTTCTTTTCGTTTTCAGTCGGGTTAAATTTGGATTGGGTTGGTCTTAGGTTCTAGTTAGATTGCAATTGGGTTGGATTTCGTTTCAGTTAGATACAGATTAGCTTTAGTTTGGGTTTGGTTGGGGTCTGATTGGCTTCGGTTTCAGTTGGATTGGATTGGTTTTGATTTTCAGTTAGATTGGGTTTGTTTTCTTTTTCAGTTGGGTTGTATTTGGGTTGGGTTGATCTTAGGTTCCAGTTAGATTACGATTGGGTTGAATTTGGTGCGATTGGGTTGGGGTTTGATTGCAACTTGGTTTCAGTTGGATTTCGTTAGATTTAGTTTCAGTCTGATTGCGTTTGATTTGAGTTGGGTTAACTTTTCTTTTCAGTTGGGTTGGATTAAGTTTTAGGTTGGGCTGAAACCAGACCCCCCCTTCGGGCCAGGTATGTTTTCAATAATCAATGATTTAAAAATTAATCGATGCCTATGTTCTCGAACTGATAAATGGTAAACGATGTCTTGGTGGAGTACAACCTTGAACGAAACGACAAATAAATAACAATGAGACAGAAGACATCAGGGAAAACGGAAAAAGGGCTGTACCATCAGCTTCTCCCCTGGCAGCTACGTTTTTAAAAGCATTAAATTTAAAAAAAAAGTTAATGATAATTGTGATTTTGACTGGCTGAGAGAGAGGAGGAGAATTCGACGGGGCTATTTAATCTGGGCACGTCCCAGATTGTGAGGGGAGAAGTGCGATGGTATGGAGGCAGAAATCCCTCTCTCTTTCTCTCTGGAGAAGAGCTGGGAAAGTACAGAGGAGACGAGGATATCAAAGAGAATATCAAGGAAAATCAACGAAAACCCGAGAGGGCGATTCCGAAAAAAAAAGGTTGGGATGAATTTAGTTTTAGTTCGATTGGATTTGGGTTGGCTTTAATTTCAGTTCGGTTGGGTTTCGTTTTAGTTGGATTCGGTTGTATTGAATCTTCCAAGATGGTCCAAACTCATCTGAACTGTACCTGTATGTTTATGGAAGTTTTAATAATTACCCAGAAAGAGTTTAGACACTTTTTTATAATAATAGAGACCCACCTCTTCCAATTATTAACCTTTAAAGGGCTAGAATTTCAGGTAACACTTTGTCTCAAAAAAAATTGATTCAAAATGTACTTCATATGACATATTAATGATATACAAAGTACTGTCTCTGTTATAACAACCACTTAAGTGGTGGTTCTGCTCCTTTAAAGGTTAAGTAAGTTTTTATGACCAAATAAATAACTTTTATTCTTCTATATTTTTTCTATTTCATCTATTTTAGCTAATTCTGCAATATCTGTATCAATATTTTGACCCATATCTGTCAAAATATCAATTAACTACAAATTTGATCGTAAATAACCATAATAATTAACACATCTAGCAGCTTCTCAATAAACAAAAATCATTTTACTTTTTATCATCATTTTTCATCTTTCAAAACGGCGATGCATTCAATTTTGTCGTTAAAATAGAGGATAGTAATGTTTTTAAATAAGTATTAATTAAATACATGTTCATATAGCCACAAAACCACATCATTCAAAGTGGTACTTTTTTAGCTAACTTATTATTGGAGATATCTCAAAAACTAGACAAATTACTAATCAAATTAACTTACCTCCGCAGTTCCTTTCGTCTCAACGAACCACCGCCTCAACATCGCCTCCGTTTGCCCCACCCCCAAGTTGGGCTGCGCCTCCAACAAACTCGAAATAACCTGATCTTGCAACAACAACCTTCTCAACCTCCAATACAAAACCCTCCGCGAATTCTTCCAAGTCAACACATCCAAAATAGTCCCTTTCTCGTGCATCCTCTCGGGCGTATCGTGCAAATCGGCGAAATGAACCGCAACTTGATGGTACATCGGCATTAATAAAGCTTCGCGATTCGCGATTTTTGATTCCAACTCAATCACTTCGGGGGATTTCGCGACTTCTTGAGGTTGCGCCGCCGATAAACTATTTTTTCGCTCAAACGACGAAGTTATGTGATTATGATTAGTTTGGATTTTGATGGTTTCGAGCCAATCTTTGATTAACGGGTCGATTCGGTGGATAGCTTTGATTAAGTCTTTTTTGCGGTATTTGATTTCGACGATTCCTTCCGGTTCTAAAACCCCGCCTCTCGCGTCGGCGTCCGCGTACATTTCCATGTAGCGGGGGTTGATTGTGGGGTCGACGACGGCCCAAGCGCCCCCTCGGAGTTCTCCGTATGGGGGGATATAAATGATGATGGGTTTGGTGTATTTTCTTAAGCCATCGACGATGTAAGCGCCGAATTTCATGATTTGCTCGTACATGTCTTTCATTCCGCCGCTGAATCCGCGCCAATTCGCGAATATGATTAAGGGGAGGTCTTCGCGGGAGAAATCTTGGATCGCTTGGGCTGTTTTGTACGCGGAATCTGGGAACCAAACTTGCCCGGCTTGCGAGATTTTTTTCGCCTCAGAATCTAAATTGGCGGGATCTGCGGGGAGGTGTACCTCGACCGTTCTTGTCTCAACCGCGATCACCCCCACGGGGATTCCCCCCAATCTCGCCCGTCCCGTTACGACGGTTTGAGCCCAAGGTTGCATAATCTCCTGCCACGAATCTTTATCAAACAACCCATCCTCCCAGACATTTGGGTCACTCAAAGATTGCCTCCCAGCCAACATCCAACGCGGATCATAAGGAGTTTTCGTCGGGGAATATGAAACGTCCCTATCAACGGGATCGATTGGGGATAAAACCGGTAAAGGCGACATTTTATCTTTGGGGATGTAAGAGAGCCATTTTAATATGGTGTAAATCCCGTCTAAATCGGTTTGTTCCGTTTTATGGGAAACCCCGTTATTATACATAATTTGAGTCCCCCCTAATTGGTTATTTGACGCATAAACCTCCCTCCCCAACAACTTATTTAACGCGCTATACCCCGTCAAAATAATATGCGAATTCTCAATCTGAATAATCCTTTGCCCCAACCTCACCAAATACGACCCAATCCCAATCGCGCGACACGTCACCATCGAAATCGTAACAACCTCATCATAAGCTTTTGAAGTCTCCCCCGCAATCATCCCGGCGTACCTCAAATTCTCCACCCCCAACCCATCATCTTTCCCGATTATATCAGTTAATTTATACCGGGATTCCCCATCTTCTTCAATCAAAACAGCCCGAACTGAGTTTTGGGCTTTCGCGTAATCCTCCGGGGTTAAATATAAATATCTAAATCCTTTATCTGGTTCGGTTGGGTTCTCCCAAGCGACTTTGTATAAACCTTTAACTTCTTCCGCCAACCCAATTCTCGCCCCGCTGTTTGCAGCGACGTATATCCTCGGGATTTTTAATTCGCGCGCGATTTCGCTCGCCAATCCAAACACTTTGTCTTCTTTTGGGCCGAACGATCCGATTAAATAAGTTATGTCATTGGCGATTACGATGATATCACGCCCGTTTGGATATTCTGGAGTGTACAAAGTTAATCTCCACGCGACCATCCCGACATTATTTTCGCCCGGGACGCGTTTTTGCTCGATTAGGCGGGATTCTGTCTCGGCGTCGAGGACTAATTCGACGAAATCCATTGAGGTTTCGGGGGGTTTTATTTCCTCTTTAATTCAAAATATTTTTTTTATCAATTTTATTTTATTTAATTGAGTTATTTACCTGATAATCGTTCCTTCATGTGTTGTTTCCACATCAAATCGACCATTTGTCGGAACATATCGGGGTAATCGTAAACGTAGGTGGTTCCGGCTGATTGTGCTTGAAACCGCTTTTGTTGGAGGTAATCTTTGGCGAGGTATGGGGTCGTGATGGGTAATCCATGCATTGGGCCTTGTTGTGTGCCGTAAGCTTGGAAGCGAATCTGGGGGAAATCATTTTAAAAATTTTATTGAAAACTAAACGAATTTCAAAATTAAAATTCTGAGAACTAATAATAGAGGCTGCTTTTGTAACCGAGATTTTGATAGATATTTAAGGAATCATTGATCAAACCACAATTAGCTACATACACCTCAACAAAATGATATAGCTGAGCGGTTAAACCGTACTCTTGTTGAATA